>CM042691.1:279510480-280190877 GCA_023614405.1 Avena insularis
TCGATCCCAACGAGGAGCAAAAGGTGCTCAACAGTGGTATGGAGCAGGAAATCCCTATGAATACTTAGCAAACAGATTTTTAGTGGTTTCCTGATAAGGCAACAAAACAAAGAGCAAGTAATAAAGACAACGAACAAACGGAGCAAGTGGCCCAATCCTTTCTTAGCAAAGGACAAGCCGGTGGAAATACTTATAAGGACCAAACGTTCTCGAGGACACATGGGAATTCTGTCAAGTGCTTTCGCTTCAAATAGCTAAGTACTCTTCGCTGGTGTTGTAAGTGTTGTGTGGGTGAACCTGTGCTAATATACCGACCTTACTTGGACTAATACATACTTGTGATTAAACCCCCTACAAACATCTGTAACTACAGGAAATTAATTAAGATATAAATCTAACCATAGCCTTAAACTCTGAGATCCTACGCTCCCTTGTGCAAAGGTGTCCTAACGGGGGTTCAGGTTTCTGTCACTCCGGCAACCCCACAATTAGTAGCCAAATACACAATGCATTCCCCTAGGCCCATAAATGGTGAAGTATCATGTAGTCGACGTTCACATGACACCACTAGAAGAATAGCACCACAACTTAAATACTAAACCATTGAATAATAACTCAACACAAATTCACTACTAACAACATGACTTCTCCCATGTCCTCAAGAACTAAACGAACTACTCACGAGACATCATATGGATCAAGATCAAAGATGATATGGTAATGGATAACAATCTAAACATAAACAATAATCCAATGGTTCCACTCACACGCATCAACTACAATAGTAATCAACACCGGGAAAGTTTCCCCTAAGAACTAAAGCAATATCCAACACAATTGTTACAGCGGGACGGAGTGGTGATGATGGTGCTGGTGGAGATGATGGTGTGGATGATGATGATCCCGATGAAGCCTAGCTTGATGATGGTGTTGATGGCAACGGTCTCCCCTCTCCGGGAAGGAATTCCTCCGGGAGAAATCTGTCTGCCGGAGAGATCTTTCTCTCTTGGTGTTTTCCGCCCCCAGAGGCGGCGGAAATCTATCTATGGTCGCCCCCTAGGCTTAGGGTTCCCTAGGGAATATATAGGCGAAGGGGCAGAGTCGGGATTCGGGCAGGTGGGCCACACCTGCCCTAGGAGCGGCCTAGGAGGGCCCGCGCCTAGGGGGTGTGGCCCCCTGCGGCCCCTCTTCGCTCCTCCTTCTAGCTTCTTTCGTCATCTAGGAAAATAATATGTTTCCATATTTTTCTGGTATTATTCTGATCTTCACGAAATTGCACCGAAACGCCTTCTTTTCCATCAGAATCCAGACTCCGGCAGTCCATCCTCCAGGAATCATCCAAAATGCATAAACAGATGAAAAGCCATAAGTAATACCTCATAATAAGACATATATCAATGAATAGAGGTAAATTTTGATATAGAAAGGTGATGCAAATTGGGTGTATCACCCTAATAATCTTATTCAATTACATGATAGAACTCATCCAATCCCTACCATCCCCATAGCCTACAGCGGGGGATTACTCACTCATGGATGAGGGAAACATGGATGGTTGATGGAGAGGCGTTGGTTATGACGATGGCGATGTTCCTCTCCAAATTCCTCGTCCCGGCAGAGTGCCAGAATAGAGTTTCTGGTTCCGAATCACGGTTTCTGGTGGTGGAGGCACAACGGAACTCTTTCTGGAAAAACATCGAAACCCCCTAAGTTTTTAGGTCAGAAGGCATCTTATAGGCGAAGAGGGAGGCCAAGGGGGTGCCTGGGGCAGCCACACCCCCTCCAGGCACGGCCAGGCCTGGACCGCGCGGATGGGGGTGTGGGACCCCAGGGCCCCACTACGTCTCGCATTCCGGCTCCGTGAGTCTTCTCGTGAAATAGGATTTTTGGCATATTTTTCGGGATTTTTCCTGATAGTTGATTTTCTGCACAAAAACTAGACACCAAGGTAATTATGTTGAAAACTGCATCGGTCCATGTTAGTTGTATCGAAATCACACAAGTTTAGAGGAGAAACAATATCAAAAGTGTTCGGGAAAGTAGATACGTTTTGGACGTATCAAGTCTCCGGGGTCCAGACTCCGGCCAGGACTCCGGGCAGCCTTCAGATGCTCTCTAGACACCCCTCGGAGTCTGGGCTGGAGTCTCCGACCCCTCAGAGTCTCCGGGGTGCGAACCCCGGAGTCTCTAGCCCTCACAAAACTAGCAGAAATACCAACACCAAAATGACCATAGCTTTTGCATCTGGACTCTGATTTTGATGACTTGGGATCGTTTCGAAGAGGAAAATAATATCTACAACATTATGAAGGGAACCATCATAGTACAGCAAGGTAGGATAGAACCAAATGATAAAAGGTTTAACCTATCTATAAAATACAAACCGGTAAAACCTCCAACATCAAAAACACAATAGAGAATGCATATGAATTATATTTTCGATGAACTTGAGCTTTTCATGGAGATTAACACAAGCTATAAATCCTCTCATGGATAAGAACCAAATAAGAACCAAGAAAGATGATGCCAAGTATGCAAATGTTTGAGCTCTGTTTGAGGGATATGATCAAGTTACTCACTCGAGAGCCGCTCTTGATAGTACGGTTATCTATCCTAAACCCGGTCTCCTAACAACAACATGAGACCGGAAAAAGGTAAGACCTATCAAGATAATACCTTTTCCTTGAGCAATACACTTGAGCTCGATCTAGACGATCTTGTCCTTCTCAAGATAGACACCATTCTTGATTGCTCTTCCTTGAGATCGAATGATGAAGACTTGAAACATGCTTTCCCATACACCATGGGGAAACCTCTTCTTTGACCTTGTCTTTATCGATCCATGATCACCGAGAATGGCAAGCTTCAAGCATGAGATTTTCTAGGGATAGCGCATCTTGAGCTTGCACAACATTTGTTCTAACTCCAATTGGATGATATCTTGAAGATACACATGAGGAAATCCATCTACTTCTTCAAGACACACTTGATTTTATTTTATTTATTCTTCTTCTACATGATTCCAATAGGCCCAAAGCCCTTAGACAATGCTTCTTATTCATTTATTATACCTTGAAGCCAACACATGTTCCAAGAGATGCCAATGGACAATTCCTAAAAGTGTAACTTAATACAAACATTAGTCCATAAAGATTGTCATTAATTACCAAAACCACACATGGGGCCCACATGCTCTTTCACCCTCCTCGCCGTGGTACAACCTCTCCACAACCTGCGCCTCGCCGGTGTCGTCAAGAGACAGGCGTGCCAGCGTCTTTGACGGGCTCGAGGAGGGTTGATCCATCTTGTTCTTCTTCTTCTCAGCATTGCTCTCACTGTCGTGAGATCCTGGCATGGTTCCGTGGTGGATCGTACACCATGCGGTAGTGGTGAGGCGGATCGAAAAACGCATGCTCTGACACCACTTGTCGTTGTCAGATCGTGAACAGTGCCTAAAACACAAACGACAAGAGGAGAACGAGCGAGAGACTTAGTGCTTTTTCATCATGCACGCCTGATGACTGCTAGTTCACAGATTATTTGTATCTAGTTTCGAAATAAAGATATCGATCCCACAGGAAGCAGGAGTCTGAAGTCTAATAACTCTTGAACTAAATACTGAAATAGTAATGCTAAATAACATTCTAAGTAGCAAGATAAAATGCGAGTTTTGTGTAAAATATATTTTTGGGTTTTCAAATAAGAGAACAATAAGTAAACTAAAGTTGTAAGTAAACAAGAGCATGCGAGTATGATTACGAAATTCTGCAAGATGATGGAAAGAGTTCACATGGAGTAGTGGATCCACCGCTAGTAATTAAAAAGTGATTAAAATTATTATAATGAATAAGACCATTTATGATATGTGTGGGAGGAGCTCCATATATGGAATAATAGGCAACAACCACTGCTCACATCATCCTCATAACCACGGCAGACAATAACCGACAACCATCGTGTTACTGCGCTATTAAGGAATTTCTCTCATGACATGGACAATGTTTAATGAGTTCTTCTCGGTTCCCAAGTTGATACGTAAGGGAGTGTTAACAACTTTATAGTCACTATAAGTGTTATCACCCCTCCGACTACCAACAAGTAGTTCCCTCCATCTAGTCCCCAGTGAGGCAAAAATTGAGTGGCGCGCTTCACCCAACATCAAGATGAAGGAAATCAAACACAGACACATAATTTACAATATCACATAATAATCTTTATCTCAATTCAATCACATACTAGGGTTTCTCCATCTTCCCAAGAACAAAGGAAACTACTCACACATGAAGGTAATCAACATCATGGATAGAATATGGATGAAGTATGATGATACAATTGAGGACAAGTGCAAATCCAAGATTCAATCTAGAATTGCAACAAGTAACCAAAGGGGGTCAGTGATGGAGACGTTGTTGATAAAGATGGCGATGTAGATTGATCTGGAGGCCTTCAAGATCCTAGTCCCTTATCCTCTTGTGTGATGGTGATGGTGTAGATCTGATTGGAGGCGGCTATGGCGGTGGCACGGCGGCAGGGCTCCACCGTGGTGGAGAATATTGATTACCGGTTATATCTTGGATCCTCCCACCTTTATATAGGCCTTAGAAGTGCCCTAGGTCTCCCCTAATATTTCCATATGGCTTAGGGAAGGTTCTGAAGCAGTCCAGGGTCGAAAACAAGTCATTTCCTACCTTTTTCGCAACTATACGGCCAGAAAAATGCTTCCCGCCGTATAGTTGCTCGTCAAACCTCCGAGTTCCGCAATGTTTTGGCCGACTTTTCTTCATACGAACTCCGATTTGGGTGTTCTTGGGCTTGTTGGATTCGTATGGACAAGGGCTACAATCAAGTGGTCTTTGATATTTATTTTGATAAGTTGGAAAATTCACTTTTTCCAACACCCAAAATGGTTAAGTATGGTCCCTGCAGCTCCTCCATACTATGCTCTTATTGTTCATTTTTATCCATAATCTTCACCAACACCTACACACATGTCATAGACAAGGAAAGTGACAAAATTCTACCTAAACTACTAAATGTGCAAAGCTCATATGAAAGTGAATGAGAACTAGAAGTCATGCATATAAGGCATATATGTAGCTAGAAGAAACATGATACGAGAGATAAATGGAACATTTTATATGGCTAAAATAGGTGGTATTTCACATCCATCAACTTCCCCAAGCTAGACCTTGCTCGTCCTCGAGCAGGAAGGGTCGATAATAAGTTAATGGTTGTGAAATAGCTTACCATTGGAAATCAATGCCTTGCATCCTATTTCTTCTACAAGCTCAAAGAGAGTAAACATGTATTCATACAATGCAACACAAGATCAGTTATAAAGACCACTAAAGATTCATCAAAACTTATATGCTCCATGTCAATAGTGAATCTAACTTGCAAACGAACTTGTGATCCTCTTATTGCACCTTTTGTATAACTTTTCATATCATTATTTTTATGAGACAAAACTTAGTCACAAATAGATGTCAAGCATAAACAGGAATAAAGTTTATCGATTATACTCAATCATGTCATCTAGTTAAGGCTCTCAAGTGCAAACATTAGTTACTGAGCTTTCAGAAAGTTTATCTGTTAGTAATGAGATTTATGCCAAAAGGAAATGCGAGAACATGTCAAAAGAAGCATATCATTAGAGTGTCTCATTTGGTCATCCACATCAATGAATCATGGCTATCAAACACTCATTTTCTATTCATTGTCTTTCTAAAACTTCAGTTCATCAGTAATGAGATCATGCCAAAACTTAGTGTGTTTAATCAGACTGTGCAGGCTAAGAATGGATACTCATGACCATTACCAAGGTTTACTTTTTGGTATAATGATTTCTCATAATAGTCATAGGAGTATTCCCTCTTTTGATTTGAATGCATGCCCATGAGAAAGCCAAAACTCTTACCCATCATAACATTGATGTTACAGATGTTTAATCAACTCATAACCAAAATCTAAGATTTTTCTCTTGGTAGATCATTTATAGGCCAGTGGAGTCATTGGCCCTCCAGGGAGTGCGACAGTGGTGCAGACACACATAAAGCAATATCATACTTTAATCAATAGGTAAAGATTTGGCATTCATCTCAATTACCGCTAACCATTAGTTTCTTCAAACAAATCCTTTCAAAGAGTACTATCAAGTCGATCATCACATATATGGTGTTGAGTATCTTTAAGGCTAAACTCTTAAGACAATTAAACAACACCTTATTTAGCATATAACTCAAAATTTTGAAATATCATGTCCAATTGATAACTTCTTCCGTAAGCAAACTATCAAGTCTATTATTTTGACACTATGGGGTCGAGCATAACTTATTTATTTAAGACAAAGCTATTAGGTGACAACCAACAAATTTCAAAAGATCTTGATCAAGTATTCATTATTTCCAAGTGTAGAGATTGTGGCAATGCTTTCTGGAGGATCACAAATATTATCACAAGCTTGATAAACAATTTGGCAAGATGCATACAAGCTCGAAGTCAACTCCTATGGTGCCTATCATGAGCAGCAAGTGTATCCCCATATAAATACAAAACTAGACTCACTTAACCAAGCATTCAAAAACAGTGCGATACATGATTGCATTAAACCTTCATCGAATATGAACATTGCACAAGACTCTACACATGCAGACGTAACCTCCCCAAGATTAGAACTTTGCAAGAACCAAACTTGAGTATATCACCAAAAGAAAAGAGAAAATATAGTTTCCAAAAGAGAGTGTGATAAGTGGTTACCTCCCCAAGCTTAGTTAAAAACAAGAGTGACACACTCTACCGTTGAGGTACAAGTAACCTCTCTTTTGATGGACAAAGAACCTTTGCTTTAACGCATATTTATTGACATAGCCTGGTGGCTGCCTTCCTTGAGAACCTTCTTGGAAATTAAGAAGAAAATAAAACATTTTGTGTTTTTGAAGGCATGGGGATTAGCTCACAAGTGATAAAAATACAAGTCTCACTAAGTCGGTTCATCAACCTAAGCACCACGCTTAAGTCAACAAACTAGGTCCAAGAGTTGTACATACTCCCAGATTTTGATGAAGTGCAAGTGAGACAAAATATGAAACGCGAGTGTGCAGCCCCTATGTGCTTAATTGGGAGAAGTTCGGGTTTGGAAGGTTTTACCAGCCATTAATATGTAAGCATGTTGATTTGAAGCAACAAGTGGCTCATGCGAGTGTTTGCACGGTCGGCACCACGGTACACGTCGTCACATAAGGTTCAAGTCCCTGTAAAAATAACACACAAAATAAAAGACATCGGTTTGGTGTACGAATAAAGTTCGTTCACCCAACCGACAAAAAGAAAGTAAAAAGAAAACATAAACTTTTATAGAGAATTACAGTCTAGGAGGTTTCTGAGGTAGAACTTTATTGCTTACATATGCTAGGCTTCTCTAGAACATGGGAGAAGCTCCTAAGTGGTGTTTTGAGGTTTTAGAGGAAGAAGAAATAAAAATAGAAGAATTTATGACCTTTAGTTACCTTACCCAGACCTTGGAATCGTGTTCGTAGCAACTATACGGGCGCCCGCTGTATAGTTGGTCCGATAGGGTTTCTTTCCAGCGGTGCAAACTATACGACCGGAACTATATGGCCAGGAATTTTATTCCCATCGTATAGTTGGTCGTTAGACATACAGTAACCTGAAAAAGAAATTCGACAAAGGCATCAATATCTATACGATCGCAACTATACGGCCGGACCAAATTGGTCCCACCGTATAGTTGATCGTTAAACGTACAATAAAGTTGAAAATCGAAGGAGATATGTTGGAACATCTATACGACCGCAACTATACGGTTAGAAAATTTATTCCCGCCGTATAGTTGGTCGTTAAACCTTCTGAAATTGCCAAACTTCACATGTTTCTTCCAGAATTCTTTATTACTCTTAAACTTAATAAAACACCATGTTTTAACAAAAAAAATGCTAGCCAACATTAACATGTATAAAACGAGATTTAAGTACAACCGAGTTATGCAACACATAGTAACAATAAATTCTATCTTTTGAAAATTACAACAAGATAACTCTATTAGCAAATCATGCAAATAATAAAAATGCCAATGCAATATGAATGCATCAAGACTCAAGACACAAAACTAAGAAAGACACCTAATGACTTCTGGATTGCCTCCCAGGAAGCGCTTTCTTATAACCAAGTAGATAGGCTTTTCTCTATTATTATTTTAATAGATAGGAGCCAGAGAATTATTTATTCTTACCTCCAAAAGAGGTTTGGAGCACTTACTATTATAGCCTGGTCGAAGTCTCACCCGCTTGCAGTGCATCGGAGTCATGTAGATAAATGTGTTATTGCTCACAAGTGATGATTGATGCACCATGTGTGGTGAGCATACCTCCCTAGATAGCTTTAACAAAAGGATTAGATAGTTACATGTAAATACAAACCTTTTACCTTTAATAGCATCATCGGGATACAATTCATAGATTTAACATTTTATAATACTCACTTTAGCAGCAGGGAAAAATTCAAAAGTGTCTCTATTCTCTAGTTCATCACCCTTTCTAACAAGTTCATCGGTTCTAGAGTTATCAATCCACTCACAAAAAGAAACACCATTAACAAATATTTCATCAAAGATGTGCTCTCCCGAAACCTGCTCATTAATACTACAAGTATTTATCTCCAGTGCATCATTATTAGTGTTCTCCAAATGAGTATCTAGGCATAAAGCCTCCAAAGATAAATTATCTCCAGTTTCAATATAATAAGAATCATTACTAGAGACTGAGGCATCATAAACAAACTTATTATTAGTAGAATGATGTTTATCTTCAACCTCATCTTTTTGGTGTTCCTCCTTGTTATCCAGTGGTTCCTGCAAAATGTTAGTTTCGGGAACTATTGTTTTACATAGCTCCTTACTCTTTACCACAAGTGTATTCCCACTAAAATATTCTTGACAATAATTGACAATATAATCCATAATATTATGATACCTTACTAAATCCTCATTATCTCTACTTCTCATAATAATACCAATTTTTCTAAGCAGCTCATGAGACCCTTCATAAACTATGTATTCCAAGAGTTTTACATTATTACCGTTTATGCGAGTATTGGTTGATAAAAATTATTTAAAGAAAGGAATGCATTCATAATCATAAATCTTGTCAGGCTTACCATTATATTGCCTCATCCCTTTGAATAAACTTTAAAGATTACCAGAACAACAATCCACCTGCTCCACATGTCCAGTAGTTGCATATCCTCAAGGATTAGCAGTTATTTTCATGTTCATCCTTTTCTTGGGAGGGAACTTCATCCTTCTCCAATGGGATTTCCTGCAAATGATTAACATAGGGCAGTACGGCTCTACTCCATGCCTTACTCCTCATAATAAGTGCATTCTCACTAAAATGTTCGTGACAATACCAAGAAATATGTTGCAGGGTTTTATAAGCTATTTTTATGAGAATACTATCTTCACTATTAATACGTGATATGACATCTATTATCAGCTAATGGGAACCTTCAAAGATAACATACTCTAATACTTCACTAGTGGTATCACCATTATTTTAAGACACTAAAGATTGATTAAAGGTATCAGCGCATTAAAAACGAAAGTAGTGCCCAAGTTTCAGACATTGAGGACATATTACTGGATCGTCTATCGTATCCGAAGAAATTAACTTTTGAGAATATTCCACTATTTGGGAATATATTTCTCTTACCATCATATTGCTCATTTGTTCTTCAAAATACTCATCCTCCTCTTTCAATGAGGATTCCTGTACCATGTTAATAGCATCACAATATTCATAGAAAAATTCATTTTCTAGTTCCTCACCAAAGTCCCCAAAATCACTGTCAAGGCACGAACCCTCCTTAGAACAATCATCATAAGTTTGGGACTTATAAAAATCATTACTAGAGAATGAGATATCATTAACAAGAATACTATTTGTATGTGGAATTTTATTTTCAGAAGTAGCTGATTCAATTGTTTGATCAAATCTCTCCTTTTCATTATTCCTAAGGTAATTAGCGAGTAGCTCAGAGATAGTCTTACCTTTTGGTTTACCTTCCACTAGTTGAGAGGGTGAACGCCAAGCATCACCACTTCATTAGCAATATGTTCAGGCGGTTTCAGTGGAGGTTCTTCTGTCAACACCCGGATTTTTAATCACAGATGCCTGTTACGCCATACATCGCAATCCCAGGATTACCATTTTTACGAGACATAACAGATTTGGATACCACAGTACATCATCCATTACAAACCATACATAAGGTCTTACACAAATAAGTATCTCATGATCCAGTTCTTAATACAACTCAAGCAGTGGAATACATAATAATAACGGTAGCGTAGGCGAAGCTCCATCTTCGGGGTCACAGGCAATGCTGACGATGGGAGATGATCCTAGTTGTCGTAACCTTCCTGGGTCCATCATCCTGGTACTCCTCTTCACAGTCTGGCCACGGGAATAGCCAGGGACAAAGCCATGAGTACTCTTTAAGTACTCGCAAACTAATACTAACAAGTGAAGGGGTTTTTTGTAATAGGACACTAAGCTCTAGGGTTGTTTTGCAAAAAGCTAGATTTACCTCTACTAAGTTTAGAAGCAAGAAAAGCTAGTTGAAATTTTATAACACCTAAGTGGGAACTTGTATTTCATATCACAACTCTGTTGTGGTCAAGTCAAAATCTCAATTCATTTCACAAGTCATTTTGAAAACATCTGACAGGGGAACAGTATGGCCACTCCAACTGTCCATAACCGCAGACGCGGCTATTCGAATAGTTTGACACTCTGCAGAGATTGTACACTTTCACCATAACATTCGATACATTCGTCAGGAACAAATCCTGAATTCACCATACTCAGTATGCAGATAATCAATCCTAACCTTTCAATTACATGGCCTAGTATAAGCACCTCTCCTGTGAGTTTGGCCTCCCAACCATGAACAACTGTCATCTTGGGTACTGCATAGGTGGACAATCTTCACAAGGTAGCCTCAGCTCAGACCTTGGCCGTGAGGGAACACATACTAAGGTATATAAGTTTCCAGTCAAGCCCTACCCAATCTTCGGGTATTGTGGTTGTATGGTAAAATTGGAATGGTATCGCATCCAGACAACCATCAGTTTTATAAAGGGCTAAGGCTCATGCCTTAACATTTTCATCATCCAAATCATCTGGTGTTTGGAAACACATGTCAAAACATCTCAATAGAATGATCCATCATTCCCAAGGTTTTCATAACCATTTTCCACCAAGTATTCACATCTAAGTTGATCAATTTTTATGCTTAGCACTAGCATCTACAAGTGGGAGTGAGTACTAATGAGGGGTGGTAAACTAGTGGATTTTAGCTAAGTGCAATCTCATGCCTTAGGATGGCATCAAGATTATCTAGCTTAGGCCAAATTTAATGCTCTTTATGCAACCTTCAATTATCTTTCTAGTATCTACCATTTACTTAAGTAAACTCTAAGTAAGAGCTTTGATAAAGAAATAAAGTAGAAAGCTTGCAAGTAAAACTTGGATTGGGTATCATCAAATGTGTCTAACCAAGCATGCTTAGTGCATTGCATAGGTTATCTAACTTTCATAATTGCAAGTGTTATCTTGCTCAATCAACTAGTAGTATTAGGATTGCCTTGTGCAGAGCAGTGGTTGAAGTTCTCCTCGGCTTCTTCTTCGTAGTATCCTCCTTCCTCCTCGTATCCTTGGTCGGTACTAGCGTCTATGAATAAATACGAGGTACACAATCACCAAACAATACTTAACTACTTTCAATCATCACACAAAAGGGTTCTATAGATGATCTAGCATCATCACTAATATCACAAGAATAAAGCATTTGTCTTATTTATTTATTTTTTAGAAAAGTAATTTCTACTCATTGAAAAAACTACTTAAGATTTAATATTCTCCAACTCAAACATGGGATCATGTTGACATATGTCATCACCACATATTTCCGTACATGAGAATGTGATTTAAAGTGGTGTCACAATTTAATAAGGTTTAACCTTTTATTTTAAATAAAATAAGTGACTAGAAATGCCTATGTATCATTATTTTATTACTTGAACATTATTTCTGTAAGTAAACCAATATGTTTTTATATATTCTGAAAGGTATGATCAAATGTGAATTTTGGGAGTTGGAATCAACTCAAAAGCTATTATGGTTGAAATTTGAAAAATGTTTGAATGCAGAAAAGCTTCTGACTTGTTATGTTTATCATGGGTGATCTATAGATCCAAATGACTTGAATCCAACGGGCTTGGATTAAGCATTTCAGTACCTTTCTAACAAAATTGGTTTCATGCATTTTGGTTCACTGAATCGAGCTAGATTGATTTTTGAAACTAGGTACATAACTAAGTTTGAATATAAATAGAAAAGGCTAAATTCAAATGGTTGGGCTGCGTGGGAAGGGGTAATGGGCCGGTCCAGTGTCACTCCACTTGTGGGGTCTACTGGTCGGTTGGCTCTTTAACGCTGTGATGCACGGGCAATGTGGTGCGTTGGATTAGAATGAAGATCGACGGCTGAGGGTCATCGTCGACGATGAACAAGTCACCGGCGAGCTCGAACCCTAGCGGCTCAGTGGGGTTGTGTAGGGGGCATACCGGGGCTCCAGTGACGTGGCGGCGAGGCAAGCAGCGAAATTGACGACGGCGAACTCAGGGGTGGTCGTGGCAGCTTCGGGGTTGGTCGAAATCAATGGCTCCTCTTCTCCTCTGCAGCGGTGAGCTCCGGCCAAATTCCGGCGATGCGCTGCTCGCCTTGCTCCGGCTAAGGGGTGGAACGATCAGTGAGGTGAGGGGAGTGAGATGGTGTGAAGAAATCGAGCTGGGGGCGTCTCCTTTTATAGGCTAGACGGCGAGACCGAGAGGGATGGGCAGGCGACG
This sequence comes from Avena insularis, assembly GCA_023614405.1. Classification (NCBI taxonomy): domain Eukaryota; kingdom Viridiplantae; phylum Streptophyta; class Magnoliopsida; order Poales; family Poaceae; genus Avena; species Avena insularis. The sequence continues at coordinate 279,523,406 of CM042691.1, forward strand.
GTGGCGACATGGCTACGGGCGGCTAGAGGCATGGCCGAGGTTGGCGATCGACGGGTGGTATCTTGGCGATGCTCTATGGTTTAAATGCGCGTGTAGGGGCGGTGGCAAACGGTCGAAACGCGGTGCTCTTGTGGAAGGTGGCGTCTTCGGCGGCGGTGGTGTGATGCATGGGGGCGAACGGGGTGTCTGCGCGAGGTTCTTTGGGACGGTGGTGATCACGCGTGCACGCGGCGAGGGCGGCACGTGGTCTGTGGGTGTGTGTCGAGGGTGGCGCTCTGGAGCGCTCTCGGCATGCTTGCAGAGCGGCTTGGCATGGCCTGGGCATGTGATCCAGTGGCTGGCAGGGTTCAAGCGCTGGACAGGGGTGGCGGTGGACGGTGGCCTGTGTCCTAGACATGGTGTTTAGGCTTGGTGCTTGCTCTGGCTAGCTAGCCATGGTCGGCTGGCAAGGGTTCCTTCGGGTTGGCATGGCATGGTGCAAGGGGTAGGGGCTAGGGGTGGTCAATGCACTGGGGGAGACAAGGGTGATCAATGGTGAACATTGCTTAGCCAAATTACTGCTCAAAACAGTGAAGTTTGGCCAGTTTGATTTGTTGTCTCCAAGTGTTTGATGAAATGGCCGCAAGAACTTGAGTTTTGAATTTTGAAAAGATTTTTGGTGGGTGTGCTAGGCATGTGTTGAGGATTCTGTGGATGCTTGGGTTTTGAAAATTGAGCTTGTTTGAGTGGTTTTTGAAATAGTGGGATCTTCCCATATGAAATAGCTTCAATTTTAAACTGTCATTTAAACTATGCATTTAAATGTTTTTGGATGATCACAAAGTGGGCCTTGGTACCTTGTTATGAGTATTATCAAGGGGTGCAAAGATCTATACATGTTTCTGTTAAGTTCTGAAAGTTAGAGATAACCAAAGTAGGCATGGGAGTTAATTTGGCCAAAGTGACCATTCACTTAATTTGTTTGTTTTGACTTGTTTGTCTTTGGGAAAGGTTTGGGGATTGTTTAGATGATGTTTATTTCACCTAAGAATCATTTTACAAGCAAATAAACACAGAACCATGGCAATTCAAAAGAATCCAAATTTTAATGCACACACATATGAATGCTTTCATATTTTTAATTGGAAAAGTTTTTGTTAACCCTAATTTGGATGATTAGAGTTTGATGGTTTAAGTTTAATATTTTTGGGATGTTACAAACCTCCCCCCCGTAAACAAAATCTCGTCCCGAGATTTGAAAAAGGACGAAAAAGATTACCTAGGATTTGAAGAGATCGAGAAACTCTGTCCTGATGTGATCTTCGCGCTCCCAAGTAGCTTTCTCTTCTGTGTGGTTGCTCCACTGAATCTTGAGAAACTTGATGCTTCGGGTTCTGGTAGTTCTGAAGGCTTCTTCCAAAATACGGATGGGTACTTCAGGATAGGTCAGGTCATCGTTGATTTCTATGGTCCGGTGATCAATATTCCTTAACACTTCGGTCTTCTCTAGAACTTCGAGACACTTGCGAAGTAATGAGATATGGAACACGTTGTGCACGGCTGACATCTCTTCGGTTAGTTCCAATTGATACGACACTTCTCCTCGACGGTTCAGAATCTTGAAGGGTCCGATATATCTGGGGGTAACTTTCCTTTGAGTTGGAAACGATGCATTCCCTTCAATGGCGACACCTTCAGATACACAAAATCTCCTATGTTAAAGGCGAGGTCTCGACGTCTCTTGTCGGCGTAACTCTTCTGTCTTGACTGAGCGGTCTTGAGGTGCTCACGAATCTTGTGAACCTTCTCTTCTACTTCTCGTAGGATATCGGGTCCGAAAATCTGATTCTCTCCTACTTCCGACCAATTCAAAGGGGTGCGACACTTCCTTCCATACATGAATTCAAATGGGGCCATTTGCAAACTAGCTTGATAACTGTTGTTGTATGAAAATTCTGCAAACGGCAGACAGTCTTCCCATTTAGATCCATATTCTAACACACATGCTCTCAGCCTATCTTCGAGTATTTGATTTACTCGCTCCGTTTGTCCATCGGTCTGTGGGTGATAAGCGGTGCTGAAATCTAGGCGGGTTCCTAAACCTTCTTGGACTTTCTTCCAGAATCTCGAGGTAAACTAAGTTTCTCGATCCGATACGATGTTCTTGGGGACTCCATGCAAACTGACGATTCTAGCGATGTATAACTCCGCTAGCTTCGAACTCTGATATGTGGTCTTGACAGGTAAGAAATGGGCGACTTTGGACAATCGGTCCACTATGACCCAGATAGAGTCATTTCCCCTACTAGAAGTAGGTAATCCGGTGATAAAATCCATTCCAACGGAATCCCATTTCCATTCCGGAATCTTCAATGGTTGCAACAATCCAGCGGGTCTTTGATGTCCTGCCTTGACTCGCTGACATATATCACACTTGGCGATATAGCTTCCGATTTATCTCTTCATCTTATGCCACCAAAATTTCTCTTTCAAATCTTGATACATCTTTGTTCCTCCGCGGTGGATAGAATAAAGAGTATCATGAGCTTCCTTGAGAATAACTTCTTTCAACTCAGAATCTGCTGGTACACAGAGGCGTCCTTTGTACCACAGAACTCCTTCGTCTTTGGTGAATCCGGGTACTTTGCTTGTACCGATACGACGCTTGATTCCATCGATACTAGCATTTCCTTTCTGCGCCTCTTTGATCTGGCTGGTCAAAGTGGGTTGAAGTTCTATGCTAGCCAAAAATTCTTCACTCACTAATTCCATTCGAATATCTTCCATATCTTTGTGCAAACTTGGTTGCTCCTTCAAAATCATGGAGTTCAAGCGGCACGGCAATCTGCTAAGGGCATCTGCTACCACGTTGGCTTTACCAGGGTGATAGTGAATGTCCAGATCGTAATCCTTGATTAGCTCAATCCATCTTCTCTATCTCATATTCAGCTCCTTCTGAGTGAATATATACTTCAGGCTCTTGTGATCCGAATAAATCTCACAACGGTTTCCCATCAGGTAGTGCCTCCATGTCTTCAGGGCTAGAACTACGGCTGCGAGTTTGAGGTCATGAGTTGGGTAATTCTGCTCATGTTGTTTCAGTTGTCAGGATAGATAAGATATGAATTTTCATTCTTGCATTAGCACACATCCGAGACCGATCATGGATGCGTCACAAAACACGTCAAAAGGCTTCGTGATATCCGGCATGATTAAGATTGGGGCTGAAATCAATCTCCTCTTGAGTTCCTGAAAACTCGCTTCACATTTGTCGGTCCATTCAAACTTCTTGTCCTTCTTCAGCAATTGGTTCATGGGTATGGCGATACTCGAGAATCCTTCTACGAACTTGCGGTAATATCCAGCCAATCCAATAAATGCACGAACTTGGGTTTGAGTGGTTGGGGCTTTCCAATCTTCGACATCTTTCACCTTTGCAGGGTCAACGGCAATTCCTCCGGCTGATACAATGTGACCGAGGAATCCTACTTCTTGTAACCAGAATTCACATTTTCTAAACTTGGCATACAACTGATGCTCTCTAAGGGTTCCAAGAATGGTCCTTAGGTGTAGCTCATGTTCTTCTTCCGATTTGGAATAAATCAGAATGTCATCGATGAAAACAACGACAAACTTATCCAGGAAGTCCATAAAAATCTTATTCATGAGATTCATGAAATAAGCGGGGGCATTGGTTAATCCAAAAGACATGACAGTATACTCGTATAATCCATATCTGGTGGTAAAGGCAGTCTTGGGAATATCCTCTACACGAATCTTGAGTTGATGATAGCCTGTTCTAAGATCAATTTTAGAAAACACTTTGGCACCGGTCAACTGATCAAACAAATCTTCTATCTTGGGCAATGGGTACTTGTTCTTGATAGTGACATCATTCAACTTCTGATAATCCGTACACAAACGGTTACCTCCATCCTTCTTGTCCACAAATAAGACAGGTGATCTCCAAGGTGACGCACTTGGTTGAATTAATCCAATTTCCAACATGGAATCCAGTTGCTTCTTCAGTTCTGCTAGTTCAAACGTGTTCATACTATATGGTCTCTGGGCTATGGGTCCGGTTCCGGGGATTAGTTCGATGATAAACTCGATATCCCGATCCGGGGCATCGGCAAAACATCTGAAATACATCGGGTATTCAGACTATCCGGACTTGGTCAATGGTAGGTTGGGATATACTCTTGTTGCACTTGAATTGACGAGGTAAGGTTTGGATACATGCTCGTGATATTTAATTTGTCTTGGTCATGGTTATGGCTTTCTTGGCACAGTCAATCAATCCTTTATGTTTGGACATCCAATCCATTCCTAGTACTACTTCCAAACCTTTAGTTCCGAGTACTATCAGATTAGCATAAAAATCTATGCCATGGATTCGGATAGGGATGGCTTTGCAAATTTGCCTAGGTTTGGTGGTTGAACTGGGAATTTGAACAATCATAACATGCTTCAGTTTGGTTGGTTGAATCTTACTAGTGCATGCAAATTCTTCGGTGACAAATGAGTGTGATGCACCAGAATCAAACAACACTCTAGCGAGTACTGAATTAACAGAAAACATACCCAGCACGACGTCTGGCGCTTCCTGGGCTTCTTCAGCATGCATGAGAAAAAGACGGCCATTGCGGTTGAGTGAATTCCTTGGGGCAAATCTTCTTCCGGGCTAAACACGACGCTGCTGCTGAGCTGGGGCATTTGCATTGGGGGCTGCGGCATTCTTCTTAGGGCACTCATTGGAGTAGTGACCCTTATTTCCACAGTCATAACAAGTCACTTGCGACTTGTCCTTTGCTGCAATAGGCACAGCATTGCTTCCATTCCTCGGGGCAGTGTTGGTGTTGGCGACAGCATTGTTGTTGTTGAACTTGGGTGGGGCACGATTGAAATTGCCAAAGTTGCCAGGGTTGTTGTGATTTCCTCCAGGCCTTGGGTTTCCACGGTTGGGATAGGTCGAACGGTTCATCGGGGGTCTGCTGGTTCTCGGGGCAAATCCTGGAGATGGGTTAGGGCGATACTTTGGGGTCTGATGGGTTCCTGGCTGATGCATCATACGACGCTTGCGGTTCTCATTGGCTTGGTTGATCTTTCCTTCCATCTGGATGGCAGAGTCGACAAGGGCTTCAATATCAGCAAAGGGGATATTGACCAACACAGTCTGCATCTCATCGTGCAGACCATTCAAGAATCTTTCTTTCTTCTTGGCTTTAGTGTTGATCTCATCCGGGGCATACCTAGCTAATGACAAGAATTTGTCATGGTATTCCACTACGGTCATCCGTCCTTGCTTCAGTTCTCTGAACTCGTCTCTCATTCTCTTGATCAAACCCGGTGGCACATGGGTTCTGCTAAACTTGACCTTGAATTCCTCCCAGGTCATCATCTGTCCTCCGGTCATTGCACGAACACTGTTCCACCATGCTCTTGCATCTCCGGCTAGATAGTGGGTAGCAAACATAACTTTATCGTTAGCTTCCACTCCGACGACTTCTAGGTTGTTTTCCATGGTTTGCAGCCAATCATCGGCGTCTAAAGGCTCCTCCGACTTAGTGAAAACGGGTGGGTTGGTGTTCTGGAAATTTTTGAGCTTAGATCCATGGTTGTCCTGGTTTCCGTGGACTTGATTGTTGTGGGCTAGCTGAGCTATCTGCTGAATGGTGGCTAGGTTGGCTTGACGTTCGGCTCTTTCAGCTTCGCGGTCAGAAACCAACTTTTGTAGGATCTACAACATCGGGTCCGGGGATGAACCACTACCTCTGCGTGGCATCTGAAGATTGAGATGGATCATGAGAAAATAGGGAAATTTCTAAGGTTCAGGGACTTTGAAAAGTTTTTAAAGTTTGACTCAGATTTTCTAGCAACTTGCTTTTCATTCATTTATTCATAGCACACGATACAAACACACACCACAACAAAGGTAAACAGATGGTTTTAAGAACCATTCTGGCAACTACGATACAGTGGGACCGAATACAACTCACTACGCTAGTGCTCCAGTGCTACTACTCCTTAGAGTCGGTGTAATCGTCATCCTCATCATCATCGTCGTCATTGATGAAGGCGAAGTCATCCTCATCGGTGAAGAAGTCCATAGCCTAATCATCCAGAATATCATCATCATCGCTGAGATAGGAGTAGGGGTCTCCACTAAGATCCTCTCTGGCATTCTCCCTTTCTTCCAACTGCATGTCTCTCTCGTGGATGGTCTCCTCCAAATCCAAGATACGATGGCGAAGATGGGCAATGATGCTCTCCTTCTTGTCGAGCTGACGGCGGCGAGACTTGCGATCCTTTGCTAGCATGGCGATGGTCTGATCCTTCATCTTGATGATGGCGGACTTGTGGTTGAAGTAGTCACGGCAATTGTCCAATTCCTGCTGACGATCATACATCATGAAGCTAAGGTGGTCCAACTGAGTCTTCAGCTCGTGGTGGTATGGGGCTTCCAGTGGCTGTCCCATAGCACCACGCCTTGGACAAAACTCAAAGCGGGTACCCTTGATCTGGTTGATACTCTAATACTTCACTAGTGGTATCACCATTATTATAAGACACTAAAGATTGATTAAAAGTATCAGAGCATTAAAAACGAAAGTAGTGCCCAAGTTTCAGACATTGAGGACATATTACTGGATCGTCTATCGTATCCGAAGAAATTAACTTTTGAGAATATTCCACTATTTGGGAATATATTTCTCTTACCGTCATATTGCTCATTTGTTCTTCAAAATACTCATCCCCCTCTTTCAATGAGGATTCCTGTACCATGTTAATAGCATCACAATATTCATAGAAAAATTCATTTTCTAGTTCCTCACCAAAGTCCCCAAAATCACTGTCAAGGCACGGACCCTCCTCAGAACAATCATCATAAGTTTGGGACTTATAAAAATCATTACTAGAGAATGAGATATCATTAACAAGAATACTATTTGTATGTGGAATTTTATTTTCAGAAGTAGGTGATTCAATTGTTTGATCAAATCTCTCCTTTTCATTATTGCTAAGGTAATTAGCGAGTAGCTCAGAGATAGTCTTACCTTTTGGTTTACCTTCCACTAGTTGAGAGGGTGAACGCCAAGCATCACCTCTTCATTAGCAATATGTTCAGGCGGTTTCGGTGGAGGTTCTTCTGTCAACACCCAGATTTTTAATCACAGATGCCTGTTATGCCATACATCGCAATCCCAAGATTACCATTTTTGTGACACATAACAGATTTGGATACCACAGTACATCATCCATTACAAACCATACATAAGGTCTTACACAAATAAGGATCTCATGATCCAGTTCTTAATACAACTCAAGCAGCGGAATACGTAATAATAACGGTAGCGTAGGCGAAGCTCCATCTTCGGGGTCACAGGCAATGCTGACGATGGGATATGATCCTAGTTGTCGTAACCTTCCTGGGGTCCATCATCCTGGTACTCCTCTTCATAGTCTGGCCGCGGGAATAGCCAGGGACAAAGCCATGAGTACTCTTTAAGTACTCGCAAACTAATACTAACAAGTGAAGGGGGTTTTTGTAATAGGACACTAAGCTCTAGGGTTGTTTTGCAAAAAGCCAGATTTACCTCTACTAAGTTCAGAAGCAAGAAAAGCTAGTTGAAATTTTATAACACCTAAGTGGGAACTTGTATTTCATATCACATCTCTGTTGTGGTCAAGTCAAAATCTCAATTCATTTCACAAGTCATTTTGAAAACATCTGACGGGGGAACAGTATGGCCCTCAAGCTGTCCATAATCATGACGCTGCTATTGAATAGTTTGACACTCTGCAGAGATTGTACACTTTCACCACAACATTCGATACATCCGTCAGGAACAAATCCTGAATTCACCATACTCAGTATGCGGATAATCAATCCTAACCTTTCAATTACACGCCCTAGTATAAGCACCTCTCCTGTGAGTTTGGCCTCCCAACCATGAACAACTGTCATCTTGGGTACTGCATAGGTGGACAATCTTCACAAGGTAGCCTCAGCTTAGACCTTGGCCGTGAGGGAACACATACTAAGGTATATAAGTTTCCAGTCAAGCCCTACCCAATCTTCGGGTATTTTGGTTGTACGGTAAAATTGGAATGGTATCGCATCCAGACAACCATCAGTTTTATAAAGGGCTAAGGCTCATGCCCTAACATTTTCATCATCCAAATCATCTGGTGTTCGGAAACACATGTCAAAACATCTCAATAGAATGATCCATCATTCCAAGGTTTTCATAACCATTTTCCACCAAGTATTCCCATCTAAGTTGATCAATTTTTATGCTTAGCACTAGCATATACAAGTGGGAGTGAGTACTAATGAGGGGTGGTAAACTAGTGGAGTTTAGCTAAGTGAAATATCATGCCTTAGGATGGAATCAAGATTATCTAGCTTAGGCCAAATTTAATGCTCTTTATGCAACCTTCAATTATCTTTCTAGTATCTACCATTTACTCAAGTAAACTCTAAGTAAGAGCTTTGGTAAAGAAATAAAGTAGAAAGCTTGCAAGTGAAACTTGGATTGGGTATCATCAAATGTGTCTAACCAAGCATGCTTAGTGCATTGCATAGGTTATCTAACTTTCATAATTGCAAGTGTTAGCTTGCTCAATCAACTAGTATTATTAGGCTTTCCTTGTGCAGAGCAGTGGTTGAAGTTCTCCTCGGCTTCTTCTTCGTAGTATCCTCCTTCCTCCTCGTATCCTTGGTCGGTACTAGCGTCTATGAATAAATACGAGGTACACAATCACCAAACAATAATTAACTACTTTCAATCATCACACAAAAGGGTTCTATAGATGATCTAGCATCATCACTAATATCACAAGAATAAAGTATTTGCCTTATTTATTTATTTTTTAGAAAAATAATTTCTACTCATTGAAAAAACTACTTAAGATTTAATATTCTCCAACTCAAACATTGGATCATGTTGACACATGTCATCACCACATATTTCCGTACATGAGAATATGATTTAAAGTGGTGTCACAATTTAATAAGGTTTAACCTTTTATTTTAAATAAAATAAGTGACTAGAAATGCTTATGTGGCATTCTTTTATTACTTGAACATTATTTCTGTAAGTAAACCCATATGTTTTTATATATTCTGAAAGGTATGATGAAATGTGATTTTTGGGAGTTGGAATCAACTCAAAATCTATTATGGTTGAAATTTGAAAAAATGTTTGAATGAAGAAAAGCTTATGACTTGTTATTTTTTATCATGGGTGATCTATAGATCCAAATGATTTGAATCCAACGGGCTTGGATTAAGCATTTCAGTACCTTTCTAACAAAATTGGTTTCATGCAATTTGGTTCACTGAATAGAGCTAGGTTGATTTTTGAAACTAGGTACATAACTAAGTTTGAATATAAATAGAAAAAGCTAAATTCAAATGGTTGGGCTGCGCGGGAAGGGCTAATGGGCCGGCCCAGTGTCACTCCATGAGGCAGACGCAACCCAGGGGGTCTCTTGGTGGTGGCTCTTTAAAAGCGTCTGACGGGTGATGTGGTGTGTTGGATTAGAATGAAGATCGACGGCTGAGGGTCGTCGTCGACGATGAACAAGTCACCGGCAAGATCGAACCCTAGCGGCTCAGTGAGGGTGCGTAGGGGGCATACCGGGGCTCCAGTGACAACGGCGAGGCGGGCAAACGACGAAGTCGACGACGGCGAACTCAGGGATGGTCGTGGCAGCTTCGGGGGTGGTCGAAATCAACGGATCCTCTTCTCCTCTGCAGCGGTGAGCTCCGGCCAAATTCCGGCGATGCGCTACTCGCCTTGCTCCGGCTAAGGGGTGGAACGATCAGTGAGGTGAGGGGAGTGAGATGGTGTGAAGAAATCGAGTTGGGGGCGTCTCCTTTTATAGGCTCGATGGCGAGACCGAGAGGGATGGGCAGGCGACGGTGGCGACACGGCTACGGGCGGCTAGAGGCATGGCCGAGGTTGGCGATCAATGAGTGGTCTCCTGGCGATGCTCTATGGTTTAAATGCGCGTGTAGGGGCGGTGGCAAACGGTCGGGAACACGCGGTGCTCTGCGCGGCAGAGGCGGCGTCTTCGATGGCGAGCAGTGGCTGTGAGGCATGGGGCGGCGAACGGGGGTGTCTGCGAGGTTGCTGGGACGGTGGTGATCACGCGCGTGCGGCGAGGCGGCACGTGCGTGGGCGTGTGTCGAGGTGGCGCTCTGGGCGCTCTCGGCATGCTGACGGCAGCATAGCTGGGTGTGGTCGATGGTTGGCTGGGGTTCAAGCGCTGGACAGGGGGTGGCGGTGGACGGTGTCCTGTGTCCTAGACATGGTGTTTAGGCTTGGTGCTTGCTCTGGCTAGCTAGCCATGGTCGGCTGGCAAGGATTCCTTCGGGTTGGGATGGCATGGTGCAAGGGGTAGGGGCTAGGGGTGGTCAATGCACTGGTTGGCACTGGGGGAGACAAGGGTGATCAATGGTGAACATTGCTTAGCCAAATTACTGCTCAAAACAGTGAAGTTTGGCCAGTTGGAATTGTTGTCTCCAAGTGTTTGATGAAATGGCCGCAAGAACTTGAGTTTTGAATTTTGAAAAGATTTTTGGTGGGTGTGCTAGGCATGTGTTGAGGATTCTGTGGATGCTTGGGTTTTGAAAATTGAGCTTGTTTGAGTGGTTTTTGAAATAGTGGGATCTTCCCATATGAAATAGATTCAATTTTAAACTGTCATTTAAACTATGCATTTAAATGTTTTTGGATGATCAAAAAGTGGGCCTTGGTACCTTGTTATGATTACTATCAAGGGGTGCAAATATCTATACATGTTTCTGTTAAGTTCTGAAAGTTAGAGATAGCCAAAGTAGGCATGGGAGTTAATTTGGCCAAAGTGACCATTCACTTAATTTGTTTGTTTTGACTTGTTTGTCTTTGGGAAAGGTTTGGGGATTGTTTAGATGATGTTTATTTCACCTAAGAATCATTTTACAAGCAAAGAAACACAGAACCATGGCAATTCAAAAGAATCCAAATTTTAATGCACACACATATGAATGCTTTCATATTTTTAATTGGAAAAGTTTTTGTTAACCCTAATTTGGATGATTAGAGTTTGATGATTTAAGTTTAATATTTTTGGGATGTTACACATATGATGTTGTCTTCTCTTCAGCTTTTTGATCCTGCAAAAGGCTAGGCTTTTCCATGCGGGATGAAATCCTCTCATGAACAGTGATCAATCAATCATTGTCCATAAAATTCTCACGGCAAAATGAATACATGATATGAACGTCTTCATAGATGTCATCAAGCTCTTGGCATCTTTCTCGAATATTTTTCATAGAAGAAAGCAACTCTAAACAACCATTAAAAACCACAAATTCTAGAACATTCATATCAACTAAGCTTTTAAACTCATCTCTATTATAAGATTCTAATGCGGGATCAATGTTATACATACATTGGTAAGAGATATGATCTTTGGATCCGCAGAATGTACAAAAAAAATTGTATGAGGCACATAGTATGGATGAATAATCATTCACCCCTATCAGCCATTGATTTATTATTTCTCGCTTCTTTAATAGATACTCCTCCTCCCTTATGAGCTTTTCCTATTCAAAGGTAGTCATCTCGGATGACATGATTAGTAACAAATATTTTTATGGGTTTTTGGTTTGCAAAAAAAAGCAAAAAGACAAATGTAGCAAATGAATAAAGCTTAAAACAAAATCTAGCAAAACTAAAATAAATAAACAAAAGCTAAAAGACCTCTGTAACTTAGCTCATGACAATAAATAAAATAGCTTGATGACTGCAAGTGCGCAGATCATTTGTAGCTAGTTTCGAAGATCATTTGTAGCTAGTTTCGAAATAAAGATATCGATCCCACGGGGAGTAGGAGTCAAAAGTCTAATAAATCCTGTACTAAATACTAAAATAGTAATGCTAAATAACATTCTAAGTAACAAGATAAAATGCGAGCTTTGTGTAAAATATATTTTGGGGTTTTCAAATAAGAGAACAATAATTAAATTAAAGCTGTAAGTAAACAAGAGCATGCGAGTATGATTACGAAAGTCTACAAGATGATGGAAAAAGTTCTCAGGGAGTAGTGGATCCACCGCTAGTAATTAGAAAGAGTGATCAAAATTATTATAATGAATAAGACTATTTATGATATGTGTGGGAGGAGCTCCATATATAGACGAATAGGCAACAACCACTTCTCACATCATCCTCATAACCACAACAGACATAACAAACAACCATCGTGTTACTACGCTATTAAGGGATTTCTTCCATGGCATGGACAATGTTTAGTGAGTTCTTCTCGATTTCCAAGTTGATACATAAGGGAGTGTTAACAACTTTATAGTCACTGTAAGTGCTATCACCCCTCTGTCTATCAACAAGTAGTTCCCTCCATCTAGTCCTCAATGAGGCAAATATTGAGTGACACGCTTCACCCAACATCAAGATGAAGGAAATCTAACACTGACACATAATGAACAATATCACATAATAATCCTTATCTCAGTTTAGTCATATACTAGGATTTCTCCATCTCCCCAAGAACAAAAGAAACTACTCACACATGAAGGCAATCAACATCATGGATAGAATATGGATAAAGTATGATGATACAATTGAGGACAAGTGCAAATGCAAGATTCAATCTAGAATTACAATAAGTAACCAAAGGGGATCGGTGATGGAGACGTTGTTGACGAAGATGACGATGTAGATTGATGTGAAGGCCTTCAAGATCCTAGTCCCTTCTCCTCTTGTGTGATGGTGATGGTGTAGATCTAATTGGAGGCGGCTATGGCGGTGGCATGGCGGCAGGGCTCCGTCGTGGTGGAGAATATTGATTGGTGGTTCTCTCTTGGCTCCTCTCACCTTTATATATGACTTAGAAGTGCCCTAGGTTGCCCCTAATACCGTCATATGACTTAGGGAAGGTTTTGGAGCAGTCCAGGATCGAAAACAAGTCGTTTCCGACCTTTTCTGCAACTATACGGGCGTAAAAATGCTTTCTGTCATATAGTTGCTCGTCAAACCTTCAGGTTCCGCAGTGCTTTGGCAGTCGTTTCTTCATACGAACTCCGATTTGGGTGTTCTTGGCCTCGTTGGATTCGTATTAACGAGGGATACAATCCAGTGGTCTTGGATATTTATTTTGAGAAATTTTTTTCCAACACCCCAAATGGCTAAGTCTGGTCCTGGCAGCTCCTCGATACTATGCTCTCTTTTTTCCTTTTTATCCATAATCTTCACCAACACCTACACATGCCATAGACAAGGAAAGTGATAAAATTCTACCTAAACTACTAAATATGCAAAGCTCGCTCATATGAAAGTGAAGGAGAACTAGAAATCATGCATATAAGGCATAGTTATAGCTAGAAGAAACATGATATAAGAGATAAATAAAACATTTTATATGGCTAAAAGAGGTGGTATTTCACAGCCATCAATGCCATTTTCGACTTTTCTATTATCTACTTATTTATGTGGATCCAACGGTCCTTACAATGCACTGACTGAAAACCAGCCACCACCTCCGAGCATACCGGCCATGCCATCCCATGGTGCTCGTCGTGCGGTGCCAACTACGATCCCAATGACCAGGTAAGCATCGTGTCATCCCACGGGTGTTGATCGAAGCGATATACTAGCTACTGAAAGAAAATAATAAACGGCTAGCTATACGCGAGGTGCAACAGACTCACACATTCGCTCAGTTATTCTCTCAAACAAAATGAGCTAAGCTCCTAGGTGTGCAACATGATTACTTATAACATCATGTGCACTATGTTGAAGAGGCCGTGGCATATATAGAGATACATGGGCCGGAGATGCAGGCACCACATGAGTTACAATGCCCAAACAAACCATCCCATATCGAGCTGGGGGCCAACTTTTGCGCGGCGCGCGAGTCACAATGGATCTCACAAACGAGTACATGGTGATGTGAATCTATGATCCATGAATACATGTGTCATTTATTTGCCGTAAACCAAGCATGTATAAAAGTGAAAATGTTCATTTCAAACTCGTTGCCTATGTAGATTTTTTTTACTCAAACTGCTAATTAACATGGGATGTACCCAACCACTTCTTCTAGCATAAATTAATTAATCTCACAAATTTGGTCACTCTCTTGATTAATCATCCATTATGTCAAAAATAAATGTATGTGTTTCGTGCGCGTGCTTGTATGGAGTTTTTTCCCCCTTTTTGTGATTATCCAAGCTCGTTATCCTTAGCTATGTCAATATTAGTTTTGCAGGTTACTCAATATTGAGTCAGGATCCCTAGCTAGCAAGTATTATTCAAGATCCGATACATTCTTGTGTGTCATGTATGAAGCCCAAAGGGAGTGTAAATTAACAATTTCATTGTTGGGCCTACTATATTCCTTGACTAAATTGCCAAACAAGGTCATATGTTAATGAGATTTTTTACAGTACCCAGAACTCCATAAGTTTTTTTTTTTTTGAACAAGGGTTGGACCCAGAAGGGTCCAGATACTGCATTAACTTGGAGTGGTGGAATTACATTTTGCGAGGACGACCTCAAAAGAGAACAAAAAAACATGGAAAAATACATTGTAGTCCTCAACTTTTATAGAAAAGACCCTGAAAAGAAAGAGCAAAACGCCATCGGGTCCTTCTCCACCAGACTTGCAGATAAGCTTGACGCCACGGCCACCCTCGCCGTCGCCGGGGACGGCACCACTTGGGACGGGAGCGATGTTGAACGCCGCGGCGCAGCTTCGTAAGATCCTCCCCTTTGGCACGCCGGCCGGGAGGAAGAAGGTGAGATAGCACCAGCATACAGCCGGCACCAGAGCTCGGAGCGGCTGCCCTTCAGCCATAGGAGTCAGCAGCTGGACGGCAGAAGACCGTCGGTGATGAGCTGCTGAGGATGAGCTCCAGAATATCTCCATAGATGCAGCGATGACACCCTTCTGACCATCTGATCTGACGAAAACCAGCACCATGGCCACCCCTTTCTTCTCCCCACCACGGTGATGCAGAACGAGGAGCACATGAGCACTAGAAATCCACAGATCAGACGGCTGCACGAGCTTATTTAGAGGGTTGGCCACAGGGATCTCTCCTTCCATCTTCAGCTCCAACCGCTGGAGCGCCATGGATGGGCAGAACGCCGTCGCCGGCCACTGGGAACAACTCGTCTGCTCCGGCAGCAACACACCCAGCGGCATAACGCCAAACTCCACTAGGGGAACAAATAAACTAAACCTTACACTACTATTCACAAAAGGAAGCGGGTCTCCCCCTCCACATCCCCTCCGGCCGGCAGCGCCGTCGGAGAGTAGAGGAGGAGGAGCCGGGGTGACTTGGACGACTCTCAAAGGAGGGTGGAGAGAGAGGTAGGGGAGAAAGCAAATGAGAGCCCCAGGACTCCATAAGTTGGAGAGGGAGTACCAGTCAATAAACTGGAGGGTCCATAGTTATGTATGGTACCATAAAAGTGCTCTTATGTGAAAAAGTGCATGCTCAAGGCTTATATGAACACCATTAGGAGAGAGAGGAGGTAGGGAGGGAGTGAGAGTAGAGAGACAAAAAGTGAAGCAATCCAGTTACTTCACACGATCATAATATGTAATTTTGGGATCCACAATGTAGGGTTGTTCTACCTTTCATGGCTAAATTTGCAAGGAGACACATGGTGGTAGGGCTGTTCTAGTTTTAGTGTCATCGATGATAACACAGTATCTCGATTTACCGGCACATTATTTTGATTTATTTTTATTTACCGTAGCAACATACGGGTATTTAACTAGTTGGGAAGAATTATCAAATTCCCTATGACAATCCTCCTGCAAACTACACGCTACAAACTCCCACTCTTGTTCCCCATAGTTGCCAAACGCGCCGACGACCCAACAGGAAACGAAGCACGACCATTTTTTTCTATTTTCCCCGACCTAGTCGAGCTATACCATCGTACAAACATATAGCGTAGGCGTAAAAGATTTTCATCGCGAGGCAAGGTAGGGTCGGCGCCCGATCTCGTCCTACCAAGAGCTCTACCAGTGCTTGTGTATTCTAGATCGGTAATCCACACATATCGACGATCTCATGAAAGGCGGTTATTTGAGCTCCGCACCTCTGGTTCACACCAAGGACACCCTTATTTGCCGCCTTGAACGGGAGGGAAGAGATTTCCTCCCGCCTGAAAGATCCACTACATGGGTCTCGGCCGAGTAATAGGTAATTTACAATTTTTGCTACCTCTACTTTTACTTATTTTATGATTTATAAAAAAGTTTTGAAAAATATTCAGACTTGAAATTTGTTCAGACCAAAAATTTGTTCAAATTTTAGAAACGTTTGAATTAAAAAAAATGTTCTGATATAAAAATATTTAAAATCAAAAGTTGTTCGGATTTTAAAAAAATCAGATTTCAGAAAATGTTTTGATATAAAAAATATTTGAATTTAAAAAAGAAAAGAAAACAGAATCTGGAAAAAGACAGTCAAAAAACCGACCCAGAAAACCCAGAAACCGGACCCAAAACAGGAAACAAAAAGAGAAACTGCGCTAAATGGGCCACGGATTACGTCCCATAACGAGGGGCAAATAAGGTTTTCGCACGCCATATTCCTCGGCACTGCCACGCACGGAAGTTAGCCCAAGATGCTAACGCGATAGAAAACCAAAAAAAATGGTCCTACTCGGTTTCGGTAAAGAGAAAACTGTTCGGTTTCGGCCACCTCCGAAAAAATAGATAGAATAAAGTCCGCCCGCCCGGTCGCCTGATCCTCTTCGCCAGCGCCATCGAATCCCCTTCCGAGGCGTCGCCGAATCAAACCAGGCCGACGAGTGACGGCCTCGAAGCCGAGAAGATCGTCGCCCCTTCGTCTCTCGGTAACGAACCTGTAGCTTTCCTGGATTTTCTCGCCGTCGTTGTTTGTTCGCTCACATCTAACAAAATCAGATCTTTGGTCATCAGGATTGAGATTGATCTCAGCTGCTCCGATCCCGGTCCAAGCCATTCTAGATGGACTCGACGTCGATGACGAGCGACAAGAGAAGGAGGTTGATTCCACTGATTGGTGCGTCAATGCTGCCGGACGAGCTGATGACGGAGGTGCTCCTGCGTCTGCCTGTCAAATCCATCCTCCGCTTCCGCGCCGTATGCCGCTCTTGGGCCGCGGTGCTCTCTTCCGAGGAGTTCTGCAGCCTCCACATGGCCAAGGCGGAAACGGAGGCTGCGGTGGCGCCGCCTAAGCTCATATTCATCTCGCCGACACCATCATTTGACTCCACTCGGGTGTACTCAGGTTCGTCATCGGACCCCGACGACGGCCTGCTATTCTCTCTCAACGGCGTGCGTGGCGACTTTGCGGATATGACGCCTGCTCCGTGCTGGGGCCTCACCCTCTTGCACGACCTAGTGGCGCAAGCCTACTATGTTTTCAACGTGGCCACAAGGGCAGTCACCCGGTTGCCACCTTACCAACATGTGCTCTCTTGCACTGCTGCTCTCGGCTTTGACTCCAGGACCAAGGAGTACAAGGTGGTGAGGTTGTGTCAAGGGATTTCAGATGAGAAGCAGAGGATCAAGTGTGAGGTGTATGTCCTCGGCGGTGGTGAGAATGGGGATCGGTGGCGGTCGGCTGCTGGAGGCGTGCCCTTCAGGTTCTGGAAGTTTGTTAGTGCCGCAGTTGCTACCGTAAGGTGGAGTGAACGTGAACTGAGGCCGGTGTTTGCAGACGGATTTCTGCATTGGCTTATTGACCCAGCTACTATGCCCACAAGGCCAAAAGCTGTTGCTTTATCGTTTTCCGTCAAAGACGAGACGTTTAGATTGGTCCGGTCACCACCCTTCGAGGTATCAAGATCAGGAGTGCACTTGGTGGAGCTTGGTGGCCACTTGTGTATGGTCCGGGACCTTCGTCCTCATGGTAGTATGCTCGAGATTTGGAAGATCAAGGACTACAGCTCCGGTGATTGGTCACTGGAGCATAGCATTGATTTGCTGCAGCACGTTGAAAGAGATTTGACCGATCCACAAGTTATTAGAGTTATTGGTTCTGTTGGAGATTACAGATCAGGGGAGAAGGTAATCCTGGTCACGTCCAAACGCAAGGCGATTACCTATGATCCAGTGTCAGGAATTCTGAAAACCATTCTTTCAATAAGAGAAACTTCTTCATCTTACGAGACTAAGAAATCTGCTCCAAGAGTCTCTCTATTTAAAGAGAGTCTTGCTCCAGTGCATAAAACGAATGAAGAGATAGCCTTGTCGTCTCCGCTGGCTAAAGCGGTTAAGGAGATCTTGTTCCGACTCCCGGCTGATTTTGCCGTGCAGCTCAAACTTGTCAGCAAGCAGTGGCTTAGATTGATTGGGAGTGAAAGCTTCATGAGCGCTTACTATGCCCACAACAACATGGACATGAGGCCAAAGATCATGTTTGTGGGCAACGGTGCTGGAGGGTTGGGTTTTAGCTTTGCTCCTTTGAAGAAATTACTTCGAGAGGTTCCTAGTCAAGGTACATGGCTTAACACAAAGGTTGTTTGCTCCAAGCCCTGTCATGGTATGAACCTCGTAAGTACTGAAATGGAGGACTATTTATACAACCCTTCCACGGGTTACCACTGTAGCTTCCGCACCCGAGTGCCGCTATACGATGTACCCGACCATGTACTCGTGATGATGCGTGGCAATGCCTGCACACCGGAAAACCATGCTTTTGCAGTTGGAAACAAGAATGTTGGCCTGGGGTTCAATCTGTTGACGCAAGAGCATGTCATTGTTCAGACTTTGTATCACTTGAAGGACTTCAATTCTCGTGCGTACTTTTTGACATGCTCAGTCATTACCCCTTGTTCAGAGCAAGACCAGTTTGAACCTCCCCTGCCCTTAAATGGCATGCCACCAGCCTATCTGTCAGGAGTTCTATACTGGATGAGTGAACCAAGGTTGGGCCAGAGTTACAAGAGGGCTATTGTGTCGTTTGATATTGCAAGACAGACGTTCTCTATCATCCCCTGCCCTCCATGTATCGCTATGTGGAACGACACAAGTCCATGCCAAGCATTCGTGGTAGAGCTTGAGGGAACATTGTGTGTTGTCCTTGCAGATCCAGTTGCAGAAGAATTAGATATTTGGAAGCTGGAGCATGATGGATGGGATAGAGCATATAAGGTATATCTGGAAGGCTGGTTAGGCTACTGGTGCTATTCCCTTGGAGCAAATGTTGTGATGCCGTTAGCTGTAGACCCCAAAGATGGGAGAATCTTGCTCAGCACAGGGAAGAAGCTTGGTCTTTATGATCCAGTAAGGCGCACGATCGAGAACTTGTATGATCTTGACGAGGTGCTGCGGTTAGAGCAGCAGCATACGTTCTTGGATAAATTACCTAATAACTCACGAGGGAAGCATTGCTCTGGTGAGGTGCCTTTCCGAAGAGAAAACCCACTAGAGAGTAAAATTCTGCCCTGGATCCCCCTGTTATATGAGGAGAGTCTGGCAAGTTATCCCCGTGAGCCCATTGCACGGCCTTTAGGCCAATACGTTGTCACTAGTTGTCACTAAAGTATCATTTGGCTTGTGTCGAATTAGGTGGCGCAAACTGTAATGTACTCTTCTCTTAGGTTGTTCAAAATCTACTGTTGGATTATCGGTGTTTAGAATTGTTTTTCTGTTGTCTGTTTTCTATCTTTAATTGTGTTATATAATTCTCCAGTGTTTCCGAAGCAAAATCTTGCCTCACTCTTCCCGTTCCAAGTCCAGGTCCGGAGGACTCCACCCATCCAGTTTTATCAACACCCACAGGTTATCAGTTGGTTGCCGCCTAGTGCTAAGACAGCATCCTGAATCCTGTGGAGATGCTGTTGATTTTGTCACCATCGCCATTTGCTGTAAGGTTTTCCGATCGCCATTTGCTGTGACGATACACCGAGCAGTTTCTTGGGCGAGATTAGGTCGGCTCTACCCAGTGATCTTTAATTTTAGCTTGCTTTGTGAGTGCTCCGTGCTGGATTTAAGATTTTGGACGGAATACTGCGTGTTGGATGACTGGGTGTTCTCTCATCTTTGTCGTACAATCTGGAGGAGCCACAGCCACCGCTCCTGCACGTACGCCATGAATGCATTCAGTCTCATATTTATCCATGTCCCAGGCCAGGCCCAGGGGAAACTGATCCTAACCAAAGCTCCAGTAGTTCTTGATTTCAATGTCTATTACTCATACGGAGTACTAGAACATTTACTTCCTTATTTTTGCATAGGCTCTTAGTTATTCGATTTTTACGGTGAACTATGCTGCATGCATTTGCACGCCTTAGAGTTTTAGTTCTGGCCTTTTTTTTTTCCTTTACCCGACTCGTTGCTACACTACGTTGTTGTGGATCGCGCCGCTTCGTTTCTTCTACTTATTACTAGGGAAGGCGGCGGCTGAATGCAATGCACGCAAGGAATGAACGGACGAATGCAATGCATGCAAGGAATGAACACACTAATAGGTGGCATGGTTGAGCAGATTACAGAAGAACATCTAATACACTCAGTTGCTGGACACATAACATAATAACAATCCATTGACTTTCACTAGTGACAATCCATTGGACATAATGACAATCCATTGACTTCCACTAAATCCATAAGAGCATCTTCACTCGTTGGGCGAACCCAGGCTGAAATCCAGACCAAATTTTGGCCGGACGAAACAAGTTTTCGGCCTAGGTACGCCGAGTTTCTCACTCGTGTACCCAGACGCGTTTCCGTGTTTGGCTAAAATTTAACAAATTTCGGTAAACTTTGGGCGAATATAAGCGGTTTTGGGCGAATATGTGCGAACTTTAGGCGAATATGGTCGATATGGATGAACTTTGGGCGAACTTTGGGCGAACTTTGGGCGAAATTTGGCGAATATAGGCGATACAGACGAACTTTGGCGAACTTTGGGCAAATATGGTCTATATGGACGAACTTTGGGCGGATATGGTGATATGAACGAATTTTGGGCAAATATGGGCGAATACGAACGAACTTTGGGCGAATATGGGCGAACTTTGGATGAATATGGGCGAATATATGCTGATTGGACGGGTCCACTCTTGAATTAACCGTCCGGCGTTCGAGGCGTACCAGGATCCTGGATATGGCCTGGGTAGTCCAGACCAAAGTTGGCCCAAATCCGAACGAAAACAGGTTTCTGGATACGCGACTGGGCGAAATTTTAGGGTCCGGACCTATTTTGGCGTCCAGATCGACGTCCATTGGATAGGTAGCCGAGTGGAGATGCTCTAATACTCATTGGATAGGTTTAGAGGGGGTAATCAAGTAAGATGGTAGCCATATGGTAAAAGCCGGCATCCCTGCAATTTCTTGCCTTCCGAGTCATCAGTGGCTGTGGTCGTCGTCTTCATCGTCTGCTCGGAGAGGGCTCTAGTGATGGCACTCCATAAAAAAGTCATCCATGTACCATCATAGCCACATCCACCTGAATTCGCTGTTGGTGCCATTATTCAGGTATATATGGAGGTTAAACCGATCCTCATTCAACTAATGGTGAATAGGAAGGGACATATTCTTTTAAGCATTCTTACCATAGTGTAATTCTTCCACGATTAATCTTACCAAATAATCTTTCATCAGGAGTAAGCTCGGTACCAATATTGGATGCCAAAGAATGTCAATCCCTACCAAACATGAAGTTCCCGAAGCCACATGCAAGTAGGAATTACTTGACGTGAATTGCCCAAACACGACCCAATCTACAAAGATATATCATCTCCATAAACTGCCAATATCTATCGAGCTGAAAATAAGAAACCCATTGGATAGGTTCATCAAACAGCAAGGGCCACTCGTTTTCATCGCCAACTAATTAATCCTCTCCACCTGGCAGACCTCCTTGGAAGTGCTACATGCTGTGGCAGTGTAGCACATTACAACGGCTGAGTAAACATGCTGCATGTTTAGAGTCATTGACCGCCGCCAATTTGAATTTGTATCCACCAACCTGCGAGATATCAATCTTAGTACATGTAACAAACACTCCTGGTTATAAGAAATTGTTCAGCATTTGTGCATTAAATACTATTATGTGTCGTGTAACCAGAAATCATCAGTAACAATACTAAAGCTCAGCTCCTCAAAGAACATCCTTGTTATTTATGGCCAGATAAGCCTTGTTGTTGAGAGAAACAGGTAGAGAGGGAGCTTAGATCTGTACGTTAATTACTGCTAAATGATAATGCAATAAGAGGTATCTAAGTAGATCGCAGGGAATCAAGTTTAGCATTATTGAAGGAAACCACTCCATTAGGAAGCCTCTTGGGTATCATCACCTGCAAAATGAAACCAAGCAAATTAATAGAAAACTTGATATGCACTGGCTGTTGGTATATATTGTCCAATTTAATCAAAATCGTTCTCTCAATTTTGAACTTCAGGTTAAACAAAAGACTGGTATCTTTCTACTGATAACAGTATTTAGAACTTATAAGCCATGTATGTGTTGGTTCTGCATCTAGACATCAACTTGTCCGTAAGTATTTTTTTGTTCTACGCAGAAGAGTACAGACTGCAGAAGTTAAATGTAAGGAACACTGTTCGGTCAATTCCACAAAAGTTTTTAAGTGATTTTCAATTTATTTCCAGTTGGTCACAATTTTGGCTTCATACTCACAACCCATTGAGCTGTGAGTCATGCATGATCAAATCGGGGGTTATCTATATTACATGAACAATCAAAAAGATCCTTTGGAATTTAAGACACAATTTTATAGTTTCCTACAACTATCTGCGATCATAGGAGCACATTATAATTGTTATTTCCAATCTAGATCCAGTAACAGAGACCTGGCTCATCCTAATTTTCTGCAGCAATGGGGAAGCGAACCTTGGTGTAGTGGCTAGAAATTCAGACGGCAACATCATCATCTCCGCTACCCACACCTCTGCCAATTGCCGGAACGTTGAGAAAGCTGAACTTCGTGCTCTGAAAAAAGGCGTCGACCTTGCTGCACCTGGTGTAATTGTGCTGCTGTTATACAGGCTGTGAATGCCAAAGGAAGAGATGGATCTGAACCTTGTGGTGTAATCAATGGAATTAAAGAGCTGTTGATTGACCGCTTAGACATGAAGGTCACAAAGGTGAAAAGAGTTTAATCATGCCGAACATGAGCTAGCTTTCTATGCAAGTACTGATGGTTTGGTCGTTCCTGGTGATTGTATATAAAGGGCAAGGTTCCTTGCAAGGGCATCAAGTTTTATTTCAGTACTGATGCAAGTACTGAAATAAGACAGCGGCAGGGGCAAGGTTCAACATACTACCAGGACAATGATGCAAACCAGGCACCAATCGCCAATGCAATGGAACCAACAGGACGAGAACGGCCCATGAATCTGTACAAAAACTGCACAAATAACACTATATTCATAAAGGGTTAAAACAGGAACCACACACACCTTGACTACCCAACGCAGTGGGAGAGAACCACACATACCTTGACGACAGTGAACCTGAAGGGAGAAAACCATGCAGGCACTGAAGGGACAGAACCAAAAGAAGGTTGAGACAAGGGTTGTCTGCCTTTATTGTCTTTGCCGGGTGCCGACGTACAATGAGATCCACCAAAACATGAAATGAGTCGGTTATGCCAAAAAAAAATCAGCATTTTATCTTTCATTCCATGTCTAATGGAGAAATTCACAAAATGTGTATATCTACCCCGAATACAAACCTATGGTCTCCATTCTGAATATAAGGGACTATCACAAACAGATTCTTCCACAATGTCACTTTTCCTCCTATATCTATGTATAAAATAATCCATGCTCCAATCCATTTCAGTGTTTTCGAAAAGCGGTATAAAATCGTTAATTAACATTCAGAAGGATCGTACGTTGATGGATGTACACATCAGCAGTTCTGTGTGCTTTTCAAGCAGCTTCAATTCTACTAAAGACGTGTTGTGCTAACAAGCTGCTAGCATATTAATCCATCGAGCAGAAATAAGAACTGCTAGGGAAGGGAGTTGAAGGATTTACATGTCCAGCTGCAGCTTCAAACAGAGGGGAGTCACGGTGTCGGTGGCAGACATGCCCACAATCGCACCATGGTTGGAGCCGTGTGCAGGCAGAGAGGCGCAGGGCAGAGTACTTCCAGGGCGGGCCGGGTGGAGTCCGGCGGCGGCAAGGCGTGCTGCCGGTGTGGCCGCGTGTGCGTGGCGGCGCGCTCCTTGGCGGGCGACGCGGAACGACAGGAGCACACGATGAGCGGAGGCGGAGGCGTGTCCGGCGGTGTGTGGAATAGCGAAACTGCTACATCATTAGGCGGAGGCGGAGGCGTGTCCTGAGTTCTTTTTTTCTGCGGGTGGACGTGGGCGTGGGAACCTGGGAAGTTGATGAGAAAAATTGGTCCCATCATTAGGCTATTCTTGATCGTAAGATTAAGCAGATGAACGGTAACGAACAAGGGGTACGACTTATGATTGATACATCATTGAACTAATCTGGAGCATTAGATGTTGGCAATCGCGTGGCTGGTGTTATTTGGATCCGTCACCTCTGTGTCCTTTTAGTTTGGTCTAGATAGATGGTTACCCGAAGTATTTCTCCTATAGTCTTGACCGACGCCGGCGGCCTGCAGCCACGGGCGGAGCCTCTTGGAGGCCATACTGGGCTCCGGCCCAGTCTTCTCAAATTGCAAAAAATACTTATTAGTGCAGATGACCCAAGCCCAACCATCCATCCGGCCAGGACTACGACCGACCAGCCGATTCATTCATCGTACGCACATCCGCATGCCAAAAAAATCCCCATCTCTTCCTTCTTCTCCAATCACTTCTCCAACCCTCTAATCCCCAAGGTCCTCCACTCCTGCGTATGCTAGCTCTCTCTATTTCTTCCATTCTGGCTCAAACCAGCCCAAGTTAAAGCAATCTGCAAGCCTCAATTTCAGATTGTGATGGCTATGGACAGTCTGCCGCCTAGCCGTCGTGGATATTGCTAGTGGAGCATCAAATAGAGGAAGGTATGCAAGAAATCAAGTCATACAATGTTTAATCCCTTTGCTTTGTGGTAGATCTGAAACTAGAGAATCATCTTATGTTGTTGATTTGTTGGATTGTCTAATTACACATTTAATTCCATACAGATTGTGATCTTTATAGTTTTTATTTTGGCAACACATACGCATTAGGTAGTTCTGATTTGGTTCAAGCCTTCAAGATAAAATCGTGGATAGATTTATCAAAAGAAAAAGAGACGATGCATCTGCAACTGCTCAAGGTTCTTCTGTTCCTGAACCTGAACATGAATCATTGGCATTAGTATTGGTTGAAGTTGAACAACAGAGACAAAATGAAGAATAGCGGCCAGCTGAACCGGTCATATTGAGAGGCATTGAGTTTTTGAAGCTAGATCCGGCATTATGCCCGCAAATTTGGCAATATTCACAAGATGTGAGAGTTGAAGTACGAAGGGCTTATATGCAGCTAGGTCCTATGCAACCCAAACTCAAGAAGTACAAGACCGTATGGACATCAACGATGTTTTCAGTTTATTTGGTTCCATCTTTTTTCCATCATGGTTGGAGTATTCCGAGAGTAGCGGCCGTGCCTATTGTTCTTTTGCTTTCTCTGCAGCCAAAACATCAAAAAAAGAAGTGGTTTTGATGTCTTCACAGTGCTAGGTTTTGATGGCTGGAAAAGAAAGAGTAAATGATGGAAAGAAGTGTGCATATATTACTAGTAGATCTTTATATGGCTATTCTCTAAATATTTTTTTGCAACACTTGCGTGTGATTGTTTGACATATAGGCAACTGGCCCTCCCTTTGTTTTGCGCCACGCTCCGCCACTGCCTGCAGCGATCCGCCATTCCAGCCTCCTTCTCTGTGCGTCCCTCCCTCATCCCCCTCTGCATCCGCCCCTTGCTCCCTGTCCGCCCCTCACTATGTCACGGTAGATTATTCCAGGCAATATGTTAGAGGCATTTTTGCAAATTGCCTGGAAAAACCATCTTTTGTGGCACTTTTAGAAAATGCCAGGAAAAATAAGATATTTAAAGGCATTTTTAGAGAGTGCCATGAAAAAACAGATATTCTAGGGCATTTTTTGAAGTGCCATGAAAAATCAGATTATTTAAAGCATTTTTCAATAGTGCCAGCAAAGATATGATCTTTTAAGGCACTTTTGAAAATGCCTGCTATAATCAGTACATAAGAAATAACTAACAGTCTAGTTATAACAACTAACTTAATATACCACTAGAACAAGTCTAGTTATAACAGCTAACTTAACAGTTCAAAAGAAGCAGTAACAACCATACTTACTCAGCTTAAACAGTTCAAAAGAATCTCTAACAGCCATACTTACTTAGCTACATATTTACAGTCCATCTTAACACCAACAGTCCAAAAGAGGCTATAACAGCCATACTACATACTTAGCTACATATTTACAATCCATCTTAACAGTCCAAAAGGGGCTTAGCAGTCCATCTTAACAGTCCAAAAGATGCTTGACAGCCACGGTGCATACTAGATATTAACAATACAACTACTACTTAAATGTCCTTCCAACGATCTTCAGTTGTCGAGTGGGACGATGAGAAGCCTGAGCCTAGCTCTCACATCTTGAAACCTAGTACCACTTTGATCTCTGAAGCTAAAGGCACAAATGTCACCCTTCCTCAAGTCAAATTCTTCGACAACTTCTTTCCATCCAGTTGTCATCATGGCATTTCCAATCTTCCCCTTCTTCTCTCCCTTCTTCATCCGAACATACTTCACTTCCTCGCTGCGGTTGCAGTTTACAACAACTTCAATAGGTTCATCTAAGAACTTGTTGAGGTAGTCATTAGAGAACTGCTTTCCAAACTCCTGCAAATGTTATATACAAAACATATTACTATCAAATTAGAACAGACCACATTATTACTTCATTTCAGAAAAAGTATGCCAGGAGAAAGTAAAAGAAAGCATACCATCTTCGATTTACCTGGTACAACAGAGGATTTTGTCATTTTGAAGACATAGTGTTTGATTGGTGGCACTGGGTAGTCATTTGCATGGTTATTCAGCACTTGCACTTGATTAGGATTCAACCTCATGTAGTTTGCAAAGATGGACACATGATCGAACAAACGCTTTCGCCTTCCTTTAGGATTGGGTGCTACATGCAAAAGTGTGTGTCATAATAGTTCTAAGCAACTACATTAAGAGTGTCAAGTAAAGTAGATGTTTAAGCAAGGATGGTTACCTCTAACAGTGTACACGACCTTATCATCGTCGTCACTAGTGCTGATGTTGTCGTCGTCGCCACTGCTTATGTTTTCATCATTATCGCTACTCCTGAAGTTGTTGTCGCCATCGTCCCCACTGCTCATGTTGTCGTCGTCATCGCTACTGCCGTAGTTGTTGTCGCCATCGTCTCCACTGCTCATGTTGTCTTCACCGTCGTCGCTACTGCTGTAGTTGTTGTCGCCATCGTCTCCACTGCTTATGTTGTCGCCGCCATTGTTGTCACCATCGTCTCCACTGCTCATGTGCTCATCATCATCACTAAGGACAATAACATCCTGATTGTTCACCATAGTGTCCCTGCATCATTTTAAGAAATTAGTTCAGAAAATATAATAGCATAAAGTTTGAATATAATACTCTAATACTAGTTTAGGAAAAGAAACAAGCGGTAGCACAAAGCACAAATTGAACAACATGACTGAATTGTAAACTGTACTTGAATGACAGACTTAAATACAGGAGATATATCATGGAAAACTGTAGTGGTGTTTTGGAACAACAGCTAGTTATAACAGCAGCTATACTATACTATACTATAACAGAGAACCCCAACAGCAGTTTCAACAGCTAGTTATAACAGCAGCTATACTATACTATAACATCAGCTAGTTATAACAGAGAACCCCAACCACACTGGATCAAATTTTTAGTACTCCTAGAGACTATTATGACTTGAATCTAGAGAGAAGGACAATACAATGAAATCAGTACTGACAGGGTGACACAATGAAATCATTACTGACAATACTAAAGACTATTTTCAGCTTTGCTTGGGGGTTGTGTCTTGTCCATGGTGCACAGTTTCCTCCGGAGGACGGCGGGACCATATTTTCAGTTTGTTCCCCGAAGGTTCAATAGTAGAAGGTTACATACTCGATGAAAGCATGACATTTTGTTCTAGATATCTACATGGTGCTAAAACAAAATTGAACCTACCAGGACGTCACAATACTTTAGGAGCTTCTAGTTCTTCATATGAATACTTGGTGAAAATTGGACGCCCTTTGTCTGCTTCTGCTGTTGATGAACTTGACCATGTGTCGTGGACACAGGCGCAGAGATATGTACTCTTCAACTATCCCAAAATTAGTAGCTACTCACAGAAGCACCTACATATATTATCTGCCGGTAGAAGCAATAGAAGGAGAAGAGATGTAGAATCAGCCCACCATAGTAACTTCCACACATGGTTTACGGATCATGTAAATTCAGAAATTGAGAAAGGGATTGAAGTTCAAGAAGAAGTATTCCTTTTAGCTCAGAGGCCATATATGATGGTAAAGAAGTATAATAGTTACTCTATAAATGGATGCCATTTCCATACGAGCAAACACGGACAAGGCAAGTCTACACAATGTGATGGGGTATCAGTATGTGCGAAGACCTCTAGCTACTCCAGCGCCAAAGACAAAAATCCAGCCCTAGGGAATGTCCAATATTATGGTAGAATCACAGAAATTGTTGAACTCAACTATTCAAATAAAGGGCATGTGGTTCTATTCAAGTGTGTTTGGGTTAAACCTACTGGAGTAAGGAAGGATGACAAATTTGGAATAACTCGGGTGAACTTCAGTCATTTGCATGATGGAAGTGATATCTCGTCGGAACCATTTATACTTGCAAGTCAAGCCAAGAAAATATATTATGTGCAAGATCCCATTGACCCTCAATGGCACGCCGTCGTGTCTCCCCCCATTAGAGATTTCTATGATATGAATTCTAGAAATGATAGTGATGATGAAAACTAGGTAAGTCTAGAAATGATAGTGAT
The DNA here is from genome assembly GCA_023614405.1 of Avena insularis. NCBI lineage: Eukaryota > Viridiplantae > Streptophyta > Magnoliopsida > Poales > Poaceae > Avena > Avena insularis. The sequence continues at coordinate 279,552,441 of CM042691.1, forward strand.
GAAGCAAATAATGGTTTATTTTGTAATCTTGTAATCATTCAACTAATATACTATTTTTACTTGCAGGTCCAAGCATGTTAGGACGCCAGGGTAGAAGAAGAGATGAGGTCAACTATAAGTTGAAGAAACTAGGACTTGAACCAAAAGAAGTGTCAAATGAGCAAATATTTCCAAGTTTTCTAAGTTTGGCTTCAACAAAGGGAATCTATGATTGCCCTGTGCAAGTAAGTTGTATTGCTCATGTTTTCAGATTTAGAATCTGTATATGTAATCAGATTTAGAATCTGTATATGTTGACCAGCAAGTAATTCCTAGACAGTGAATCTGTATATGTAATCAGATTTAGAATCTATATATGTAATCAGATTTATTGCATTTATTTTGTTTGCACATCCACTTGTCACTTGCCAGGTTGATTAGTTATGTACAGTGCACACTTTTGATGCTTTGTCAACAAAAACCCAAATAGAGGTAGTACATATAATTCATTTGACCCCAATGATTATTGATATGTTTGTTACCCAATTCAGAATGATACATTGTATGAAGAACAAGAAGTGGATCATAGAGTTGAAGAAACACAAGGTGAAACACAATATGAAGATGAGACATATACTGAATCACAATATGAAGAAACACAAGGTGACCACATGTTAAATGTTGCTAGACAAGGTGAGTTGCTTTTGAATTTTGAGTGCTGCTACTAAAATGAAGTGTAGCTACTTTTGTTTGACTTCTTTTGTGTCTTTATTTTGTTTCAGAAAAGAAAAAAAGAGGTGAAAGAGGCCCCACTAAACTAAAGAAATTTTGGCATGAATACGATCCAAACTCCAAAGTGAACGTGAAATTCAACAATCTTGGTCAGCCATGTGGACTCAAGACAAGCAGGCTGACTAACTTCATTGCAAGCTTAGTAAAAGGAAAGGAAATTTCACTAGCATACCCAAACTGGAGTAAGGTTCCACAATCTGAAAAGGATAAGCTGTGGTAAAGGTAACTACTGAACATTATATAGTTTTTTGGCATATTATTTTCCCTCAGTTTTGTAACATAATGTAGTTTTGACTTGGAAATACAGTTTTTCTTCAATATTCCTGAAGTTCAGAAGTCCTGGGTATTAACATCTGCTAGAAATAAATTTAAGGATTTCAAATCTTATCTCAAGATGAAATACTTTGATGATGAATTGTATTTAAGGAAAAATATTGTAAATGGTTGTGAGGGCAGAATACCTCCAAAACAGTGGGCATGGTTAGCAGAGTATTGGTATACTGAAAAGGCTAAGGTATGTCATAGGCTACACACTTGTCTAAATATTGTATAGCTTTAACATAATGTAGTGGGCTATACTCTTTTGATGACATTATGCAATTTACATGAGGATGTAGGCTAGGAGTTTAAAGAACAAGGAGACACGAAACAATCAAGCCAATGCTCTCCATACAACAGGTTCGAGGGGGTTTGCTGTGGTTCATGATCAAGAGGTAAGTTTGTAGCTTTGAATTTGCAACGTATGCTCTATTTATTCTATGACATATTTGGTGAAAGCATGATATTTTGACTATAGGAAATTAAGCTAGGTAGAAGAGTTAGTCGTGCAGAGCTCTATTGTTTGACACATACTAATAAAGATGGGAATCCGGTTGATGGCTTCTCAGCTACCAAGATAGTAAGCACTTGTAATTTAATACAATTCTATCATCTCCTTCCATTGTAAATCGTAATGACCGTGGTTGGAACCTGTAATTTCAGCAAGATATTAACAAGAAGCTAGTTGAAAACCCTTCCCTCATCGGAGAAGAAGCACACGAAGAAGATCTGTACTCTACCTTTTTCCCAAAGGCTAAAACATCTGCAAGACATGGGCTTGGTCTCGTCGTAGGTGGAAAAACATCTGAGAAGATTGATCAAGCAATAGCAGCATTTAGGCAAAGCCAGGTGGAAAATAAGGATTTAAGGAGAATGGTTGAAACCTTGACCGAAAACCAGAAGTCTTTGGTGGAGAATATAGAGCGCAAATGCGGCGAAATGGTGGAGCAACGATGCAAGGAGTTGATGGTGATCTTCCAAGCCTCTCAAAATCAAAACTCAACTCAGCAAACAAGTTTGGAACAGAAAGTTGAGAAAGTAAGCAAATCAGTAACAGCTAGAAAAGAAGGAACAATAGTAGTGAAGCAACATGGACCAAGCAAAACAACAACAGCTAGAGAAGAAGAAACAGTAGCAGTGAAGCAAGATAAAGAACCACCAAGCAAAACAACAACAGAAAAGAATGACCAAGCAAGTCAAGCTGGAGATGTGAAGAAGAAAGGAAAGAAGAAGAATGAAGAAGAACTGAAGTTGCATTTAGAAGCGACGGTCTCGAAAAAACTAAAGATGGAGAAACAAGAGGTAAGATGGCATTGCTTTTAACTTGTTCATTCACTGTTCGGTTTTAAGCATGATAAGATGACCATATTTTCTATAAAATGAAGGTACCCAAGATGGACAAGGTGAAGTTGGAAAAAGCAGAAGCAAACATTGTTGCATCGAACAAGGGAAAACAGGTAATTGTAAACAGATTTACATTGCTGTTAAGTACAAACGAGTGTATTCTTATTTTGCATTATGCAGATAATTGAAATCAAAGCAGGGATGGAAGTGTCACTTAAGTCACCAAACAGTATGTGCCTGGCAGTAGTTGGCACAGTCCAAAATGCTGATGCAAATTCTTTAGGGTCAGATGGCAAGCCACTGCGCGATTATGTCGAGGTCCTTGTTAACTACGTATGCAGCAAAACAACAATGTTGCCACGTGCACACGGGAGGCTAAAGAAATTGGAAAATGCTCAAGCAAAATGCATACCATGGCCTAGAATGTTTGTAAGATTACTACAACCTTTACCATTTACTTTTCATACTACACATTCCTCTATATTGCATCATCAATATATACAATGTACCACAGATCAATGAGACCACAAAGGCGGAGTTTAACCATGTTGACATATATAAAGGGCACGATCTCCTTCGACAGAGACCTGAGCTCTATGCTCAGATACCTCCTGAATGTGGCTTGAAAAAGAAGAGGAAGAGAACTTCGGGTGCCACCATGAATGCCGATGATCGAAAGACCAATTCACAAACTGTGGTATGTAGCCTGTAACCTGAAGTAAATGACTAAATAAGTTACCTTATACATGCTATAACCTGGAGTACTTGGCCAAATATGTTACTTTATACATGCTGATCAATCTCCTTTGGATATCTTCTAGGACAAGAACCAGAACAAGGAAAGGATGGAGCTAGAAGAACCAGAACAAGTAAAAGATGGAGCAAAGATGTGAGCGAGCATACTGAATGTATTCACTGTCTGAGATGTGAGCGAGCATACTGAAATAAATTGAATATTGTATATTGAATGTATTCACTGCAAAGATGTGAGCTAGAAGAACCAGAACGCTGTAACCTGAAGTAAATTGAATATTGCATATTGAATGTATTCACTACAAAAATGTGAGCTAGAAGAACCAGAACGCTGTAACCTGAAGTAAATTGAATATTGCATACTATATAATCTGAGAATGTATTCACTGTCTGAGAATGTATTCACTGCCTGTAAAGTGTTGTCTTAAATTATTTTCAGAGGCATTACTGTATATTAATGTATAATGCCTTAGATACTTTTTTGAGGCATTATTGTATAATGCCTTAGATACTTTTTTGAGGCATTATTGTATAGTGCCTACAATTATTTTTTGAGACATTATTGTATAGTGCCAACAAAAATTATTTAAGGCATTACTTAGTATTGCCTCAAATTATACTCCAAGGCAAATTTGAAAGTGCCACAAAAAATCTATTTTTAAAGGAAAATTTGAAAATGCCTCAACAAATCTGTTTTTAAAGGCATTTTTTTAAATTGCCATAATTGATTTTTCCCTACCCCATTTGATTGGGCATTTTTATTATTTCCTTAAAAGTTTTTTGAAGGCACTATTGGTATTTTTTGAGGCACTATTGTGTGCCTCAAATAATCAACAGCGGTGTAGTGCCTTCTCCCAGGACCATGCGATGGTGGCAGCGGCGGCCTCCCCAACGGCGATAGAGGCGACTTCACCAGCGGTAGCAATTCTAATGGTGACACTATGCAGCGCATCGTCCTCTTCTCTTTTTGTTTCTCTTTGTTTTCATTTGGTGTGCTTGTGCTGAGGCACCAACAACTATATCGCTGTATCACATGGTTGCTATATTAATATAGCGGGACAAAAGCCTGATTCAAGGAGTAGCATAATCGTAGAGAACAGGGAAGAACTAGGCTGGAGATGCAGGGATGGAGCTGCAGCCTTTTGGTGTTAGCTCGGTGGCACGTCGGTCTAGCCAAGGTGGTCGAAGGAGTAGAATAATTTGGGGGATTAGGAAAGAGATGACAGGCCCCAGCGGTTGAGGCTGTTACTTTATCGATCTAATACAAGAAGAACACTGTACTTTCTGTTTAGACCCTCTCCAATTTAGTGCATGTTTCCAATAGGTCCTTTGAAAAAGCAAAATTTATCATATTTGCATATAATATTAAAAAGGTTTAAACCTTAAGTTAACCATTTGTAACCCTAATAACCTAATGGTTAATCTATTTTACCATTCACATAAAGTGGTTCAATAGGCTCGAGTCCGAAGGATAAATGGTTAATCAAATCCTATCCTTAGCAGTGAGGTAGTACTTGGGTAGAGTTCCAAAATGTAAACGCCAAGCAGGAACAACGGGACGCGGCATAGCGCCTGTCAAAGGTGGCATCCAAGTTCTTCAATAGACGATTGGGCTGGGTACCAGTGACGCGGCTCATTTGAGTTGGATGAACGGCCAAATCTCTTGTTGCTTCCGTTTTGATGGGATGCCAGTTCCTCCTAGAGTTTGGATGTTGTGTAATGTTAGATGTCTTATGTGTTCCCTTTAGAGTTTGGTTGGGGCAGTCTAGACTCTGCTAGATGTCCATAAGAATTTTAGGTGCCAGGTAACACTTCCTAGGGTATTGGACTGTTTTATGATGATCTGTAACAAAACTTGTGTCTCTTTTGCTTTCGCCGAACATAGTTTGATTGTGGCATAAGCTTTCTCCTGCCATCATAGATCAGTCATAGTATAGGAAAAACGGGTGTTATTTTCTCTAAACAGACTTTTGTCCTTTTTTATAAATCAATTCACAAACAGCCTAAACCGATTGAGAATGATAAACAATATATTTCAGCAATCAAAAGAAGATTTGGGATTAGATGCAGCTGATTCACCAATGGCGATGGCCTCCGATACTCTCCTCATTGTCTCCAGACCCGAGTGAGGAGCTTAGGAGAATAAAAAAACAAAGAGTTATGTCACCTCTTGTACAACGGTAGAAAAGTTATAGATATGCCATAAATTTTATGAGATTAAATAATTCAGTAGCTCTACTGACGGGTTACCTTTCTCTTGCTATTCTCTCTTTTCCACTTTGTATTGCCTTACCCGGTGTTTATTGTACACTTACCACCACAATGTTGTAGAGATGACCAAATTATACCCAAATGAGAGTTACAAGGTTGTCCAAATGTATGACCAATTATCAAAAGGAGAGTTACAAGGTTGTCCAAGTAACGCTTACGATGTAGTTTGTTACTAGGGAATGTGGCGGCGGCGACACGCCGCGCCGATGGCGTTAACTCATATGTGTATTCAGAAAATTTTCATGTTAGCAAACGCACACGATAGAAGAGAAATAGTTGACGCGGCGCTTGTTTTGATGTTTGTTTTAAAAGATACTGAACATTTATATTCAACCGTATGGTCTAAATCTGCAAAATAGTTGGAAAATATTGTGCTATCCTTTATGTTTGCATGCCTGATTGTCTTTAAACATAGGCTTTTACAGGAAGCAAATGGCAGAAAAAGCAGTGTTTATCCACGGCATCACCTTTATTAGATGCTTGGCTCAGTAATCCAGCCTCTGTCAGAACCAATTGGTATTCCCTCCAGAAATTGCAGCCTATGTCATGTAGGACGTCACCATCGATCACAACTTACTGATCTGAGCAAATATAACCATTCTGTGGAGATCGAACTTGCAAGGTTGAAACAAAACAGTGAACACCTAAATGTGATAAGAAATAATCCCACCAGTTAGTAGCACACAGAAAGTAAGTGAAGCCATGTATATAGCTACAATTATCCCTTAGTCCTCTCTGACTTCCCTAATGGTGCTGATTACAGGAAGCGAGGTGCACTTCCACAATCATTTCTTCTATATTTTTGTGCGACAAAGTCTAATTTTTCTTTAGCACAAAGATAAGACTAAATTCCAGAATCTGCAGAAGAAATCCTCTAAATAAATGGGAAAAGGAAGAACAATACCAAAATATAACAGGAATACCAGGAACAAAAGAGAATACATGAACCGAGCATATAGGCCCATGAAACTTCTATGACCTATTAACCTAGAAGATGGACATAATATTAGCTGACATACTAACAGTACATACTTCTCAGTTATCATAAAACGAATTGCATCAAACATTCAATAAGCGTTTAGACTAACATCTTCAGAGCTCACAGGGGAATGGGAACAAAATAAATATGTGATCTCCACAGAATGGTTTCGAGAAAGGTTAAGGAGAACTAAATTTGTGCAATAGCAATGAAGTAGCAGAAAACCAACTACGAAATGGTAATGAAGAAGCAGAAAATAATGATAGAACATTTTGCAAGGCAACTTGGTTTACCAAATAAGCACATGGCATACTCTACAGCAAGTTGCAACATCAAGCCGAGAGTATGTTTTATAGCAAAGTACATACCTTCTGAACACATACATCTGACTCTATCATATGGGCAAAATAGTAAAATCAATGGAAGTTGTGGTGCCATAATATACTGAGGTTTTCTAGGGGTCTTCGTAATATCCAGGAGTAAACCAAAAATCTTCAGCATCATATAAAATCCATGTCTATAGACTTGCACATAAGCAATTCAACAAATGAGCTGATCTAAGCAATAACCTGCAAAGACAGAAGGAAAAAAAGACTTGTAATTCTCCATACACCTCCTATGCACAGGGTTCTGCATTAATTGGGGAACAACAATATTGACTATTCAGAACCATAAGATGCACAATCATTGTATTTGTAACCTGAGAAGGTAATTAAGAACCTGAAGAAGGAAATAGCTTTTGCACAATCATTGGACAAAAACCTCAACTCAGACGCAGAAGGGAGAGAAACCAGAATCAAGCCCGAAGCATAGGATCTAGTGGAGGTCGTCGTCGCCTCTGTAGTCGTCACCCAGCACCGGCAACCAAGAAGAGGCCTGCAACCCTCTGCTAGGACGAACTGCCAAGACCACCCGATCCGTACGGCATGGAACAATGAAGCGCGGCGCCTGCAGATCACCACCGACGACATCGATGTACCAGGTGGCAGCAGAGCAGCTTCGAGTAAGGCCGCGACCCCCAGGCAGCGACGTTGCTGGCCGCCGAGCAGGCACACGGCGGACCAGCCGACGAGATTGTGGGGAGCTGTAGCGGGTAAGCCACGCCACGGCTACCGGCCAGAGAGGAACTTGTACCGGGGAGGCGCCACGCCGATACACTTCGGTACACGGAGATATGCCAGGGAGGGAGAGGAGGACGTCGGCGCCCAGGGTGGATGGCAACGATTTTCGACCTAAGCCATGGGATTGGGCAGGGAAAGAGCTGTGCGGGATTTGGGGCCGTGCGAAGGAACGACAAAAGAATGAGGCAAGGGCACGTAATCAACTGGTAGCGATTTGTGGCGAGCTGGCTTCGCTGGGACAGGATTACCGGGCCGCGTGGTACGTAGGATCGTGGAGGAGGTGGAGGGACGTACGTTTGGGAAAAAATGTCGATGCAGTAACGCTGATGAATAGTAACGTCGATGAACAGTAACTTGAGGCTCTAACAGCTCGCTAATCTCACGGCCTTTAATATATGGTTATATTAGTTACACCATCTTTTTTATATAATTATCTATGTCACACTTTCCAGATTGTCATGTTACCCGTTACAGCAATATTATAGGTTGGCGGGTTGTAATAACATCTTGGCTGGAAGAATTGCATAGAAATTTGAAGGATCCCTTTGGATCATATGGTTGAGACCATCAAATTCCTATGTAATCCATTCCTATGCCCTCAATTTCATAGGAATCTTAACATGAGCTCCAACCTCGTTTTCTTTTTCTTTTGAGAAGTCCAATGAACTTATATACTCTCTCCCTTACTCTCTCCAAGTTCTAACTTGTAGAAAAATGTGATCAATCTACATATATAATATCAATAACGCTGATAACTACCATATTTTACAACATACCAGTCAGCCACTGGTAGTAATAGCACGTAGTATAGGAAAATATCTAGTGATACCAACCACTGGATGATACTATAATACCGATCCTCAAAATCAAAATTTTAAGTTTTTAATTTTTTTGAAACAAGAATGTTCACAAGATATGTGTACACATCCCTAAAATTTTCAGCACCAAATTCAAAAAACACGCGGAGAAACGAAAATGGCATATCCAACATGAATAGTATACACAAAAACAAAACCACAAAAGTCACTATTCACATGTCAATTTGTCTTTCGTTTCTCCATGTATGTTTCGAATCCGGTTCTGAAAATTCTAGGGATTGTGAACACAATACATATTGTGCAAAATTATATTTATTTTGAATTTTTCTGAAACATGGAAATGTATTTTTGAGAAATGGTGTCATGGTACCATATAGAGACGGGTATCACTACATATCAACCGAGAACACACCTAACTGCAAGTACTGGCAGAAGTCACCAGGGCACGCCTGCCAGCTGCTCGTGCGAGGTTGTTGAAGACTTGAAGTAGGTCCTCCCCGGAAGCGCCTGCCGGGACGAGCCGCACCACGCCGTTCGCCGTACCCCCAACAAAAATCTTGGGACAACCCAGGCGCATTCCGCGTGATCATCTCTCTCCTCCTTGGTTTATCAAGTGCCCGGTCGGTTGGAGACTCCAACCAGCGTTGAGTGCGTCTTTGCGAGTGAATTGTTGCGGAGAGAGCGAGAGAGAAATGGCGACGTGCGGCGGCGAGGGATCGGAGGAGGGGGAGCGGGAGTGGGAGGACGCGGCGGAGGCGGTGGCGTACGACTCCTGCACCTGGCCGCCGCCGGTGGTGGCGGTGTGCGGCCCGGGCAACAGCGGCAAGTCCGCGTTCTCCCGCCTCCTCCTCAACACCCTCCTCGGAAGGTCTGTGCTGACGATTAGCCCAATCGCATTTTCCCCAATCCCCTCCTCCTCTCGCATTTCCCTCTGCTTGACTGCAGTCTGCAGAGCAGCTGAAGTGCTGAACGCGGATATAATTGAAGAGTTTTTGTTGTCTGGATTTAAAATTATGAGTTGCTTTTGTTCGGAGATGGGACGGGAGTCCTTGAAACTTTACGCCCCACTATATTAACATAGCAAGCTGGGATGGGAGTCATGGGTAGTGCTTTGCTAAATTTTCAGTAAGGTTCCTGGTGATCGACGCAGTTGAAAATGAGTAGTCGTTTGTACAGTAAAACTGTCTGATCGTAATGCTTGGTGTATAATCCTCTGATTCCCTTCAAGTTCAGTCGGTATGTTATCTCTATTTTTACGGTCTGAATTCAAACTTTGGAGTTGTTTTTGTTCAGACCAGGGATGGGTCGTGGGGTGGTGATTTGCTGAATTTGCACGTATATAGACGCGTTTTAGTGTGTGGATACATGCGAATCTAGACAAATGCGAGTCAGTTAATTCCGGACGAAGGGAATAGTTTGTTAATATAGTTAAATTGTCTGATCGTAATGTCTGGCATATTATCTGAATACTCGTTCCATTTGCTTCAAATTCAGTTGGCATGCTATCTCTGTTTGTTATTCATATTGAAAAGAATCTGCATTTGGAATCATGCGTTAGACCCCTGTGAAGTAGGCAAGTATATGTGTGTCCCGATAGTTTTTTTAGGTTGAGTTATGATTTTTGCAAGTGTAAGAAAGTAGTAGTTTCCATGGTCACCACTTGTCAGGTTGCCTGTAGCTAAAATGTAATCACTGAATGTTTATTTGCGTCATCTGGTATGCTTGTTAAATTTATAGGGTACAATAGACTAGTTCAGCTGGTAGTTGACACAAGTTTGCACAATTTGTACTGCTCAGAATTTTTGGAGTTGCTCTGTTTTATTGGTTATGCCCGTACTGTCAGATCAATTCTTTTGATTCTTTCACTCAAACAGGTATAAAAAGGTGGCATACCTGGATACTGATGTTGGCCAGCCTGAATTCACACCTCCAGGTTTTGTGTCACTTCATGTGCTTGAGGAGCAGACTAAAGGTGTAGGCTCAGGGTATCCAATTTTCCATTCCCCTTTAAAATGTTCAACTCCATGGCTGAATATTCTGTAATTATTATAATTGCAGATCTTACAATGCTATACCTGCGGCCTCCAAAGAGGTAGTTTTATTTTACAAGGTTTAGTTATGGGCCGTCTTTCATGCTTTCATATAGCACTGTAATTTACCTACTATACTACTTTTTGGTGCTGCTAGGAACAATCCACTTCTCAATTCAAAATAGCTTCTTGCATGCTACAAAGCTATTTCATGTCTGGCAAGAGTTACTGAATTTATTGTTATAATAATATTATCCATTCAGGTGTCCAGACTAGTCTTTGTATTCTTTTAATATATTACGGATATTTCAACTCCTTTACGAAGTTTGATTTTCTAATAAGTTTGCAATCGCTGGATTTGCCTGTTAAGAGTCTTAGGTGTAGCACAGAAGTCCACTGTTTAAATTAGTCAACAGCTCATTTTGTAGCTGATTAATAAAATATTCAGATGGCCATGGACTAATAGATACTTACTGAAGGGAACAAATGTTCCAAGTAATATTTCATTGTGTTCTCATGCATGGTGTTCTGCAAGCTTGTCTAAGACTATTTTTCACACATTCTAGGTGCTTCTTTTTTGGTGATGTCGGTGCACACAAGAACCCCAAACTTCTCTTGAGCTACATATTTGGTCTTTATGATTATTTTCTTCAAGAACTCTATTGCTTTAATGAGACTGACGACCCTAAGAAATCAGCTATACCACTTGTTATTAACACTTCTGGATGGGTGAAAGGTGAGATTTCATTGGCACTTCCTTTCATCAAGGTTTAATTCAAAGGCTGTTATGAAAAGTTTGAAGGGAACGTATGATATTATAAGTTTCGGACTTTTGAATTGGAGAATTGGACAGTAGAGCACCTCATTCTTATTGCTTAAGAATTGCACCTCAATTTGTTGCTGACCAAATTTGTTGCTGGCCATATTAGGAGAAGTGCACCTCAATTTTTTATTGCTTAAGCAAAATGATTATGAAAAAAGACACCCTCATCTTAACTAGCTTCACCAACAAGCCATATTTAGCTTAGAGATGAATAGCTAACCGATTAACTTAACAAAATCATGAAGTAAGATATCAGTTAATTCCTAAGCCAACCTAGCTGGAATTCCCGAACCTGTAATATAATATATGTTGTTACTAAATAAGTGGATTTCTTCTTGCAACGTCCAGTTTGATATTGTATCGTGTGACTTTCAGGTATTGGGCTTCATGTTCTGTCAGAGATATTGAGATATGTATCCCCAACTATTGTTATTCGGCTACGCACCATGTCAGAGGGTAAAAATTTACCAGATGGCGCATTTTGGTTGGATGTACGCGAGGGAGATTCACGAGTTAATATAATTGAAATCCGTGCATCACAAAACTCTCCTCGACAGTAAGTCATAATTTCATTAACTGAATATAACCCCCCTTGTCAGTAAGTGTTATTTTTCAGTAATTTTGTTTAGAAATTTATATTAATAAAACGATATAGCCTTAAATAATTGTTACAGTAATTACTATGTTAATGCAGTTTGCTAGTGAAGAAGGAGGCGCGGATGATTCGTGATCTCAGGCTGGTTGCTTACTTCAGGCAGTGCTTGCCGAGGGACTTCTCTGTTTTCTCTTATGATGATTTAGTTCAGGGCTTTGCTGCTATAGAACCCTTTCAGCTCCCTCTTTCGAAAATACAGGTTATTGATCTACACTGCCAGGTGGTTGCCCCTCCCCATTTATTTAGATCTTATTGCAGTTAAGCGCTGTTCTGAATATATAGCATTTTTCCCACTTACAACATAACATTTGATTTATTTGGAAATAAAAACAACTGCAAAACTGTGTGAGCAGCTGAATTGGATTTTCTACAATATGTATATTGGTATACATGCATTTTGTAAAAGTTAAGAAGAATATTATCATTGCTTGATCGCGCATGTGCACTTGTTTACAACTATATCTCTGACTCTCTGTAACAACGTCTTGTTCAATGTAATCATAGCTAGAATTTAACTAAAAAAGTCCTTTCTGCAATTGAGTTGTCAATGAGATATAATACTGAATTTGGTGAAATTTTAACCCATATTGCTGTTTTCTTACCATTTGTTTTCAAGAAAATATCTTCCTTATGTTTAAATAATACTAGCTTAATACCTACTGTGTGACTATGAAATGTGAGCACCTAACCATGTCATGTTCACAGATTTCTGCGAAGATAACAAATGTGCAATAATCTTGTCTTCTAGGGCAAAATTTCTTATTTGTATGAAAAAAATATGTTTACATAATTACTCTTTTTTCATAACTATGATGATTGTTTGAATTGGTAATGAATATGTACTGGTTGCCTTATACAACAAGATGGTATCAAGTTGTACAATAAATAAAATAATTTACTATTTACAAAATTAATAACTAAATAGGTCACATACTGCAGCAGTAGTTTAGATAAAATTCAGAGTGTGGGCAAGTTAACTCTTAAGATCTTATTCACTATGCATAGATAAAATTTAAGTTGTACAGAGAAATTCTGAGAACATTTATATTTTTTTTGGTTTTTTTATATTAATATAGTTTCTTGGGTGTGCTTGGGTAGATTTCTGATGATGCACAACATGACTTCTTGGCTGGTACTATTGTTGGTCTTGGATCAAGTAAATGTGTCTCTTTGTCAACTGAATGCCCGTTCCCTTGGTGCATTGGACTTGGTATGTAAGATTTATTCTTGCTTTGCACTGTTATTAAGGGAAATTGATAGGACTGACTAATTTCCTGCATGACACTGGTCTTGCGCTGACTTGGATCTTCAGGTTTTGTCAAGGCTGTTAATATTCCAGGAAACTTCATTCTTCTGATCACACCTGCTTCTCGTCGCCTTCTAGCAAATATCGACATCATTTTTCGAAGTTGTATTGTAGCTCCTACCTGCCTCCTTCAGGTAACAAACCGACAGCATAACTATTTTTTTCACGGAAGCACAGATTTCTGTTTTCCTATTATTTATATTAATCACCCCTTGTGGTAATTAAATTCTGTACGCTATGGGAGCCAAGATCTTTGTTAGTGTTCATTTTTCTTCTCAGGAATAAGCACTGCACTTTGACTACATATATGTCCTGATTAACCCCCGGTCAATATTCTTGGGCCCTATACTTAATTGTGCATGTCTACATACTGATACATTTTAGCCTCTTTTAATGGTTGAAAACTATGTTCTGAACTGGAACTTGACATGATCCTGCATCAGTATCCCTTTGTTGTAATGTCCCTCCTCTCCTTTTGATCATGACAAAGTGATGATTTGAGGACATTAGCCTTGTAATATTTACTCAATGCCATATTGCCATGCATGAAATTATCAATAGTTGAAAAAAAAATCTAACCATACTAGCTTGATTATTTCAAACCTGCTTGGCTGCTTCCATAAGCATCAGGAATAGATGGGAAGCATTAGCCTTTCATTTGCACTGAGTTCTGGTCCATTCGTAGGACGATATGGCCAGCTAGAATAGTACAGTGTTTTCCTATAGGGCATACTCGGGTTGACAGACAGTAAACTAATCTCTCGACCTACGAGGGTCTCCCCTGCTGAATTTGTTCTTGTATTTGTGAAGTAGGTTTAATCCATTATTCGATCGAAGCGTCCCATGACCCCTTATCACTCAACCTAGTGCTTGCAGTTGCAGGTGTCGGACGAAGTGGATGATATAACTGACAGGCTAAGAGATCTATAAGGCTCTGTAGAGGTCTACACTGCATACAACCACCAGTTTCCATGAAAAACCAACCTAAGGAAAAACATCGTTGGAACTTTTAATGAACTCTTTTATTAAACTTCATGGAATGTATCTACTATATTCTCCCCTTTCTTCCATACAAAACCATGTACGTTGCGAATTTATACCATGGAAACCAGTAAGCAGTAAACAATAGAACTGTTAGAATGAGACAGTCAGTCGTTATACTTTACCTCACTCATGTATGTGCGCTAGTAAGCGTGTTGTAATGTGTATTTCTACATCGTAGACCATTTTCATGTTTGTATGGATAATTTCACGATGTGATATAGGGGTGTAACACAATACTTTAAAGCGTGCGAAATTCTTGGCTCCGTAGCAGTTTAGGCATTGGCTTGTTCTGCTTTGTCCGATGCATATATGCCCTTGTAGTGCAGCTGTGGTATAGACAACTTCCTCTTCTGCTCTTCAATTAATTGGGGTGATGAAATGGCTCCTGGGATGGCGAAAAATTGTGGGAATGCTTGAAGGTGGCGAAAAATTCTGAAGAAAGTTTACATGATCTGTTTGCATATCTTGTTCAAGTCAGCTTTCACGTGAAAAGACACGTTTTTGCTTCCTCGCCAAAAAGCAACAAGATTTTAGTGCTGCAAGAAGCAATTTTTAGAATCATCTGAGCACTAAAATTGTCTTTGGATACATGTCAAAACACTTGTATGAAGTGTTTCTTTATTTGTTGAGCTCTTTCAATGGCCGCGAATCATCCTCTCACCAGCGTAGACAAGTAAAAAAGCAAAGAGAAACCGCCTCATTGGCGCCATTTACCTACCGGTATTCAAGTCGCGTGGACAAAAAAATAACCGTAACACAACGTTGTCACCATTCACCTACTATAGTATGTGCTGCAAATTATAATAGTGACGCCAAAGTATTTGAGCACTAGATGCACCTTGTTGCAATGATGCTAAATTTATATTACAAGGCAAGTCTATGAGAAGCTTGTGGTTGTCTTTAGAAAAATAGGTCATTGATGCTTATCCCCCCTCCATTTGATGCGATGGCAGCTGTCAATGTTCTAGTTTATGATCGAGACAATTTCCAATTTGCTAAATGCCTTAGTCCATTCCAGGCATGTTCTGCTAAACTTGTAGCATAGCGTGGCCGACTATGCGAAAGTTCCGGGTTACTAAAATGCTAATTCGATCACTCACTAGTCGGGCTACCCTGAATAGTTTATGACTGCACCTCCTCCACCGGAGGGTCATATCCTAGCTAATCAAAGTCGCTTACCGACACATATTTCATTTTCGGTGTCTCCTATCCCTGTGTGCACTCTATTCGTATTTCCTCTTCTATCAAGATGCCTATGTTTGGGTGATTGCAACACATTTACTACATGGAGGTGAGTTTTCCCTTCCCCGACCTTCTTCAACGGTGCCTGGTTTTCTATTGTTGTTGTTATGTATCCATATCATACCTCCCGAAATCTTGAAAAATATAAGGGTATATATAATGTTCATTTAGGGTCGAGATCATCCTTGGGCGAAAAATGCGAAGGCGGTGGCTGTTGGTGTAGCCCACACACTAGGGGGACGCAGCACCCGCAAGCTGGCACACCAGGGTGGCGTGTGAGCTACCATGGAAGTCTCTGGGTTCTTCTGTTTTTTCCTGATTTTCGTCTGACTTCTATGGGGTCCGGAATGTTCCTGAAATAAATGAAACAACGTGGTGGCGCTATTTTCCTACCGACATTCAAGTCAATTGGACACCAAAAAATGGTAATACAAAGGTGGCGCTAGTTTTAGCACTATTAGCTACAAATTACTGTAAAGATGCCCAAATATTCAAGCACTAGACACACCTTGTTGTAGTGATGCTAAAACTTATATTACAAGGCAATTCGATGAGAAGGCCATGTTTGGCTTCACCGAAGAAAATGTTATTGATCCATATCCGTCCTCCACTTGATGTGATGGCCTAGGGCCTAAACTTGCCACTGCCTGACTATGTTCATAGCAAGTTCTCCTGAACTTGTTGCATGTCATGACCAACTATGTGAAAACATGATTGCCACAATGCTAATTTGGTACTTCACATGTAGGGCGGCTACGATGAACAATTTACGATTACACCTCCATGTACCACAAGTAGGTTTATTTCATATCTTGTCAAAGACGCTTACCAACATGTACTTCTTTTTTGATGCCTCCTATCCCCACATTCTCACTCCATTCATTTTCCTCTTGTATCAACCTTCCTATGTTTGGGTAATTACATCTTATTACTGAAATGGAAGTGTCAAAATAAAGAGTTGGGAAGTGATACTTTTGTGTGACAATGAATAAAACGGTAGAGCTCGTTGCCTGATAAAGGTGGAGATTGTACGATATATATAGGGGAAGGTAACACCTACCTCAAGTTAAGTTTGTTTAAAAAGACTTGGAGTTGGAGGAAGGAAATCCCATAGAGTAGTCCACCAATCTACATTTGTGATGCTGGAATAAGGGGAAAATACAATTAACAATATTGTTTACCCCTAATGATTGTTTACCCCTAGTGAGGTGGATCGAGAAAGTACCAAATGGTGACAAGTCCTTTTACTCTTTTTTTGTCACTAATCATAACTCCCAATCTAGTCCATCTAATGTACACCTTCCTTACTATTGTCCCATCCTCTACATTGATCAAATGCACCATCAATAGAAGAGCAAGAATACACATATATAACTTTCTCATAGACAACCATAAAAAGGAATTGCACAAAACATACCATCTATAATAAACAATGATACACCATGAAAAATACATAAAGTGATCATAATCATGTAGGGCATCCCATACGATATAATATAAATGGAGCACATAAAGATATACAATTAATCTAGTGTTCCAAACCATGGTCCAAGGGTGGGCTACTCCCTATTGATGATGGAGAACACCAAAATAGTCAAATGGAGACGCATCTGGAGTGTTTCCAGCATCATTTTCCTCACCAATATCTTCTTCGGTTGTGTCTGGTTCTCTCTTTGTTCCTATTATTTCTCCTTATCGCACCTATTACTATTGCAAAAAATAGAAGGGTCTTTATAATGGTCGTTTAGGGTTAAGATCGTCCTCAAGCACAAAAAGTGAAAGCAACGACTCCTGGTGGGGTCCTCTTTCGCACTAGCTGGTGCATGGGCTAGCCTTGGGTCCCCTCAGTTTCCTCCATGTGCATGTCTTCGAGATCTTCTATTACTTGTTTTCCTTATTTTCCTCAAGGTTATATGGGGTATGGAAAGGTTCCTATAATAAACAAGGGTTTTCTAGTCTTCCAAAGTTAAATGCATTTTAACAGAAAATCAATAGAATCTAGAATGAAAATCGGCAAATCTAAATGAAAACACTACATTAAACTTCAAAAGGAATATATACACTTATGATGTATAAAAAACCTAGCCGAATTTTTAGTTATCAATTATTCGAGTTAACACTTTATGCTATGAATGGTCTTGAATGATCCATTAGAATGAATATTTTTTATTTTAAGTGTCACTAAAGTTTTTAGAATTTAAATTTCAAACTTTTAAATTAATTTAATAATTTAGATTTGTAAATTTTCTAGACTATTTGTCCATGGAATAGAGGTGGAGGGTATTACCATGCTTGGCTTATTGTTAGCGCTGACTATGGTTTTATCTGCCTATGAAGTCGACATGCCCGATAGTGTCCCAAATTCCTATCAAACTTTTTAAAAAAATTGCATTATATTTTATGAGTCAGAAAATTTCAGTTTTCGTAGAGAAGTCACCATCCAGACTCGAAACTGCGGAGCACACACCTCTGCTACATGGGGTAGTTAATCAATGGAAGATCGGATTTACATAATGGTACTACAAGCTGTGGCTAGTAATTTGCTCTTCTAGCCCAGTTTGGTTGAATGCAATCAAAGTAGCATAAATAAGCTTCACTTGAGGTAGGTCTCTTCCTCTACATATATTATACAAATTCCACCTCTACCTCTACATATACTATACAAACTCCACATTTAACGCGGTGAGCTCTACCATTCCCTTCATTTCTATCCAAACCAAACCTCTCACCTCCAAGCTCTTTCTTTGAGACTTACATGCAATAAAACAGGTGTCAATTACCCAAATGTAGACACGATGATAGAAAAAAGTGCATACCATATAGGGATAGGAGACATCGGAAAAGAACTACATCTTGGTCATTGACATTAATAAGCCAACATATTGAGATTCACTGAGCAGTCGATAATGATGTTGTACGCAGTTTATGGTAGCCTTACCAGTACCGGCAAATGATCAAAAGAGCACTTTAGAACCCTTCCTTTTTGACTAGTAGCTCAATGCACATACGATCCGATTAGCATTCGATTTCCACCCCTACATGTCTAGGAAACTACCTATGGAGTTATTTAGATACAATAACCACTGCATTGATGTTGTAATTACCAGGTTATGTAGTGGCAACTACCATTTTTTATAATCCGCAAGCTTTATTCAAGATGAATATTTATGATTATAATCAGCTCTAGGTTGCAATCATTAGGTTAGCTAGTAACAACTACCTGATTTTACGATTCACCGACCACTAATGATATTGCCTTGGCTTGTACAATAGCAGCAGTGCTACAAAGCAGGAAACTTTGAATGCCCACCTTGATATGCATAGTTGCATACTACCTCAGAGGAAGTAATTGTGAATATGTAGCGAGGGCATGTCCTCGTCCTCTATTAGCGAGGCACAAAGCGACAACAACAACTACAAACTAACAATAGCCGCCATGCAAGATTGCTGCTCGTGCTAATTCGTTGAAGATTTGAAGTATGTACTGCCTGGAATCGACATAATAGGATGCACATGCCGCGCCACGCCGTTCCCCTAACAAAATCTTGGGACAACCCAGTCACATTCCGTGTGACCATCTCTCTCCTCCTTGTTTTATCAAGTGCGTACTACTAGCATTGAGTGCGTCTTTGCGAGTGAACTGCGTAGAGAGCAAGAGAGATGGTGTTGTACGACAACGAGGGATCAGAGGAGCGGGAGTGGGAGGAAGAAACGTAGGCCATGGCATATGACTCCTGCACCTAGCCACGGTGTGCGACCCCGACAACAGCGACAAGTCAGCGTTCTCGTGTCTCCTCCTCAACACTCTCCTCGGAAGGTCTCTGCTGAACAAAGCCCAATTACATTTTAGCAAATAGACCCATTATGCTATAGGATAATAGTATGCTGCAACGGAGGATAGCTGCTACCCCCGCAGATGTCGTTCGATCACCGTCGTTGGGATATGTGTCAAAACTACTCAGATTTGCATCACACACTGATACACTATTAACTTCCCTCTAATAAAGTTGACCACTGACATTATGTCAGTGACAAGGGAAGTGAGAAAAAGAGTGCGGACAAATTACTGACTGACCACATGTTTGTCCTCACATCTGTGTTTAGCATTATATTTTAACTGTATGTGTTGCATGCGTAGCCCCCAGTACCATGTCGTGTTGTTCATGCTCTTTTATCCAATGTCGTTTGGTCATAGTTGTCACATCACGTTGCATGTGCAGCCGTGCATAGTCATGCATATAGACACTGTTTTTGTATCATGTCCTATATGTAAGAGTAGCTTGGCCCGGTGCAAAAATCTATGACACATCATCTGATATTGTACTTGGTGCATGAGTGCATGAAAAAGCCGAGGTTTCTTCGCCAATTCTTCTTAGCACGACATAGTGAACAATGTGATAATAGTGCCTAAGCAGGCTCCACCCATGTCAGACTATGTGTACTTATGTCATGGTGTAGTTTGATAGTGGCACGAGATCTCATCCACTGAGACATATTGTATTTAACTCCATTGACTTCAGACCGTTGCTTTTGTGTGGTCGTATCATGATCATGGTGTCTCATAAGTATATTACCTCACAACTTGGTGTTTAGTTATTGTTATTCTAAATAGATAGCAGTCACTTAGTATAATCAAATGTACATGTCAAAAATAATTGTCAGACCTTTGGGGAAAACGAAAATTGGCGCCACTGACAAAATATAGCAAACAAGGAGGGCATAAATTTGTTCACTAGCAGCAATGTTATGGACTTGTTGCTTTATGTATGTTTGTAATATACAAACATGCCAACTAGTGACAAATATTAGCTACTGCAAGCATTGTCGCTGCTTGTCTCACATCACGAGGTGCATCGCACTAGAGTACGAACGTTGTTACCATGTCCTTGTTCTCTCTCCTACGGCTACCTGACAAACATACTCTGGGTATGACAGACAAAGTAAGACAAACAACACCAATAATTTTTGATTAGCAACAATGTCATCCTTTTATGTTGAAAGTGGTTAGGTACCGACACATATCTCTAGGTAGATCCTACTGTAAACTCATGGAGGGCAGCTATCCCCCGTGGCAGCAAATCCACACTCTTATGCTATATTATATCTAGGATCCAGTGTCTCAGTTTTGTCAAAAAAACTATATGAATTGCTAGAACTTAAAACTATGGGAAACAAATTCTTAATAGACCCTTTACTTGCTGATGACTCAACTAAACATGCTTTAGAAAAATTAAATGATGTCATGTTTGAGTTACATATGACTTATGTTCCTATTGATTTTTTTATCATGGACACGGGGAGTAAGACCTCTAGTCCTATAATATTGGAAAGACCATTTTTGAGAATAACATGAGCAATTATTGATTCAAAAGAAGGAAATGTGAAGTTTTAGTTTCCACACAAAAAGTGTATGGAACACTTCCCAAGAAAAAAAAGGGAGATAGCACCAAGGTATAAGCTACCACATGATCTTCATATCACTTAAAACAAGTAAGCAAAGCCTAGCTATATGGCTATTAAGAAAGTGCTTTTCGGGATACAACTCAGTTATTTATTTTTATGCACTCTTGCTGTAGTTTAAAGAGTCTCTTTTTAGTTTATTCTCTGTAGTTTTTAATAAAGTACCAAATTTAACCCATTTGGATGATATAAAGTTGATAAAACATATGGAGTAGCAAATTACTGCACCAACACTGTTTAGTAGAAATATTTCCTGATTTTTTCTGTAACTCTTATTGCGGTCATGTTTAAAATGAAATTACAACATTTCATCCTATATATGCACAAAAATGGCTAAAATTCCTGAAATGTTTAAGTGGTCTAAATAAATATGTTTTTCTAGTGCTAAAAATTTGGACAGATCCTGCCGTGTATTGTTTAAGCCATTCTTTTGAGTCTCAAAATGATTTTCCATGAGTATTTTGATATGCTAAAAATGTATACAACATGATATACTTGTTGGAAACCTAAAACGAAATTTTATTTAAGGATTATATGGCATCTAGCAACATATCTTTGTACCACTAATGTCACCCCCATAGAAAAGAAATGGGAGAAAGTTCCGTGTTGAAATTTTCTGACAGGGAATGGAGGAACACCACGCAAGAGCTATCTAAGAATGGTGAAAACTATAAGCTTGGGGATGTCCAAGGCACTCCACTGGACTTATCAAACCTCTAAACTTTGTTTTTTGAGCAACATAAGATGATCATAGAAACTTGGAGCATCTTTATCTAGTTTTATATTTAGTTTTGCATGTCACCTTTGAAATAAATGATATCACCATGATAGATGTTTTGCATCACTAATAAAGAGCTACTTAAATTAAAAATAAATTGAGTTGTATGCTATCAAAAGAAAAAGGGAATGAAAACAAAACGTTGAAATGCAAGTTATGCTAAGTGTTACTTGTTTCAAATACTTTGATGAATGATAATTTGCAAGTGCCTTATTTAGTGCTACCTTTTGTTCACATGCATATATGGTTAATTTTAAGGAGATTTGTTTGATAAGAAATGATTAGCACTATGGACACTTTGGCATGCTTGTATATTTCTTTTTGCTAGCCCAAAACTCTAAAATAAACTAGGACTTGTATATCCAAATACCTTAAACTCCAGCAACATACACTATACCCACCTATGTGGCACTTTATATTCCAAGTATAATATATGTGCTATGCCTTCAAGTACTTCAAAATAATCTTTTTTGTAGTTTAAATCTCATGAGAAAGTAAGATGTGGGGTGAAAACCTGTTATGGGGTAACCCCTTGGGGTGGCCCGATCTTTCACGAATCTCCACGTGAAACGAGGGAAAAGCAGTGGACGGGGGAAGAAGGGATGAAACCCACGAACACATGCACACAAATCACGATACACGCCGATAACTCACGCCGGTGGCAACCGGTCCAACATAATCCCTAGGATCGGTGTTGGGCGAAGCTCTCTCTCCACGACCAACAACGGGGGCGAGATGCTTGGTGAGATCTTGACGACTTGGGGGCGAGAAACCGAGAACCCAAGGCCTTGTACAACTTGAACGCACTAGGCAAGATCCAAGAGGAGGGTGGATAATAGGGTGCCCCTTGGTAGGAGCATGAGACCAATAGATGAAAGATCCTCAAAGGGTGTCCTTAATCTATTATTATCCAAGTCTAGGGTTTACAATAGAGGGTGGGGGCTATTTATAGGCCAACCACATAAACAGGGGCATTTTAGGAACAAATAGCAAAATATAGAGAGGGTTACAGGGCGCTGGGCCGACTTAACACGATCAGGTTCACGCACGTCTGGTAGTACTGGCCTAGCTACCGGTAGTACCGGTCTCAGCCGGTAGTACCGCTTGCCGCCCTGGGACTTCCGTTGGCGTCTTCAGTGGGGAGAGGTAGTAGGGGGCGGTAGTGCCGCAGACCGGTAGTACCGGTTCCAGATCCGGTAGTACTGCTGGAGACAGAGAGTATTTGGCTTCTGTTGGTGTCGTCTGTTGGGAGCGGTAGTAGGGGGTGGTAGTGCTGCTGGGCGGTAGTACCGGCCGCCAGTTTCGGTAGTACCGCTGGAGACAGAGGGTATTGGCTTCTTCCGCTGGTGCTCCTCCGTTCGCTGGGTCCTTCTCTTCGTACCTGATGATGCACAAGGTATGCGTATGAAGTAGCAGGCCATCCAAGGGTGTATCGAAGTCACACAAGGAGAGGAGCGAGTTCACCTTAGCTTGTAGGAGTTTGGCTCGGGCGCGAGTCATGGGTCCACTTGGGGAGCTCGTGGGAGTAGATGTAGTAGCGTTCGTAGGACGGGCTGCATCAGCTCCCCCCCTTGGGAAAGAGTCGTCCTCGACTCTTCAACCTTCTCAACTTCATCTTCTCCATGGTAGGGTGAGAGGTCCTTGACATTGAATGTCGAGCTCACAAGATACTTTGATGTTGGGATATCGATGATATAGGCGTTGTTGTTGATCCTCTTTAGCACTTTGAATGGTCCATCACCTCTTGGCTTGAGTTTGGAGTCGCGTTCCTTGGGGAAGCGGTCTTTACTTAAGTGTATCCACACAAGGTCGCCCTCTTCAAAGATCATCTCTTTCTTGTTCTTGTTTAGCCTTGATGCTTGGCGAAGGACTTGTTGCTCGATCGTAGCTCTTGTGTCTTCATGGAGTTTCTTCATTGTTTGGGCACGCTTGACAACGTCTATATTGGCACGTTCATGAAGCGGTAGTGGGAGGATATCGAGCGCGGTGAGAGGCTCGAAGCCATAGACGATCATGAACGAGCTCCTCATGGTGGTGGAGTGCTTGGCGCGGTTGTAGGCGAACTCGGCGTGTGGAATACATTCCTCCCAGTCTTTAAGGTTCTTCTTTATCAACACCCGGAGGAGTGTGCCAAGGCTTCGATTGACGACCTCGGTTTGTCCATCGGTTTGAGGATGCGAGGCGGACGAGAAGAGGAGCTTGATGCCGAGCTTGGCCATGAGAGTCTTCCAGAAGTAGCTCATGAATTTGACGTCGCGGTCGGAGACGATTGTTCTTGGTACACCGTGTAGCCGAATTATTTCCCTGAAAAACAAATTTGCTACATGTGAAGCATCATCGGTCTTATGGCACGGAATGAAGTGTGCCATTTTTGAAAAGCGATCCACTACCACAAATATAGAATCATGTCCATGTTTAGATCTAGGCAAGCCTAACACAAAGTCCATGCTAATGTCTGACCAAGGTGCATGAGGAATAGGCAATGGCATATAAAGACCAAAGGGGTTAGACTTAGACTTAGCTTGGATATATGTAGTGCATCGTTGGACGTGGCGCTCCACGTCGCGCTTCATCTTTGGCCAAAAGTAATGAGTGGAGAGCATGTCATATGTCTTGTCACGGCCAAAGTGACCCATAAGGCCTCCACCATGGGACTCTTGAAGAAGCAAAATTTGGAGAGATGACTTCGGAATGCAAAGCTTGTTTTGTTTGAAAAGAAAACCCTTATGCAAATAGAAATCATCAATCCCTTTGTCTATTGAACATCTTGCAAAAATTGGTCCAAAGAAAGGGTCGGACGCGTACAAAGATTTGATGTCATCAAGACCCAAGACATTTACTTCGAGCCGCGTAAGAAGGTTTGTGTTTTTGCGAGACAAGGCGTCCGCTACCACATTTTCTTTGCCCTTCTTGTTTTTGACAATGTAAGGAAAAGACCCATGAACTCAACCCATTTGGCGTGCCTTTTACTCAAATTGGCTTGGCCCTTAAGATACTTCAACGACTCATGGTCGGAATGGATGATAAATTCTTTGGGCCAAAGATAGTGTTTCCACACTTGAAGGACTCGAACCAAGGCAAAAAGTTCTTTGTCATAAATGGGATAGTTAAGGCGTGCGCCATCAAGTTTCTCACTATGGTATGCAATAGGACGCCCATTTTGCATAAGGACGCCACCAATGCCAATACCACTAGCGTCACATTCAATCTCAAAGGTTTTTGTGAAATCCGGTAATGCAAGAAGTGGTGCTTCGGTGAGCCTCATTTTGAGCTCATCAAACGCCTTTTGTTGTGGTTTTCCCCAAACGAATGTGACATTTTTCTTGGTCAATTCGTTGAGGGGCAAGCAATGGTAGAAAAGTCTTTCACAAAGCGACGGTAAAAGCCAGCCAACCCATGAAAACTACGAAGTTCACTAACATTGGTCGGTATGGGCCAATCTCGTATGTCCTTAACTTTTGAGACATCAACTTAAATGCCATTAGAAGACACAACAAAACCAAGGAAAATCAGCTTGTCTTTTGCAAAAGTGCACTTTGGGAGATTAGCATAAAGCTTTTTATGACGAAGGATTTGAAGGACCTCCTTAACATGAGTAACATGCTCCTCTAGTGACTTGCTATAGACAAGGATGTCATCAAAGTAAACAACGACACTCTTCCCAATGAGAGATCTCAAAATATGGTTCATGAGGCGCATGAAGGTAGATGGGGAATTTGATAAGCCAAAAGGCATAACCAACCATTCATAGAGACCAAGCTTGGTCTTGAAGGCGGTTTTCCACTCATCACCTTCGGCCATGCGAATTTGATGGTAACCACTACGGAGATCAATTTTCGAAAATATAGTGGCTCCACGTAGCTCATCAAGCATGTCATCAAGATGCGGTATAGGATGTCGATAACGCACGGTGATAGCATTGATTGGACGGCAGTCCATGCATAACCGCAACGTATCATCCGTTTTTGGAACTAGAATCACGGGGACCGCGCTTGGGCTAGTGCTTACTTGGATCAAACCTTTGGAGACGAGTTGGTTGATTTGACGTTCTATCTCCTTCGTCTCTTCCGGGTTAAATGCGATCTGTGGCGGTTTGGGAGTGGGGCGCCGGGTATGAGGTCGATGCGGTGCTCGATTCCACGAATAGGAGGTAGGTCATGAGGAAGCTCTTCGGGAAATACATCGTGGAATTCCTGCAAACTATCCATCAAAGAAGGAGGAACATTTGTCAAGTCATTAGTTCCTTGCGCTAGTCCCTTGCATACAAGGACATAGTGCAAGATGGATGGGTTGTTCCGCACTTCTCTCATCTCACTTTTGGTGGCAAGAAGAACACTCTTAGTTTTTCCACTCGAGTTTGGCCTGTGGCACTCACTCACTATGGTGTGGTTCTCTCACTCACCACTCTTCTCACAAGGTGTTTTTGTGTATTGCGCCCTCGCTAAAGCCTTTGCATTGTCCGCAATTATTTGGCTAGGAGTCATTGGTTGCAACACACAAGTCTTTTCAAGCCATTTGAAGGTATAAGTATTTGAGTGACCATCATGCAAAGCACGCTTGTCATATTGCCACGGACTTACGAGCAACATATGGCAAACCGTCATTGGAACCACGTCACATTCCACCGTGTCCTTGTAGGGTCCAATTGAGAACGTTACCGAGACGGTGTGCTTGATCTTGACGGACCCTTGGTCACTTAGCCATTGTATATGGTAGGGGTGTTTATGCGGAAAGAGGGTGAGGTTGAGTTTCTCACACAATTCCGTGCTTGCAAGATTGTGGCAACTCCCTCCATCGATGACAACTTTGATGGACTTCCCATTGATGCCGGCACGAGTTTGTAAGATGTTCGAGCGTTGGTCTTCATTCTCATTGGCTTGGGTAGTTAAGACCCTTGTGACCACAAGCGATGGACTTGCGTCATGCTCACACACAAGAAGTTATTGGTCCTCTTCCAAATGTTGCCTTGCCATGGCTTCCTTGACCCTTGCATCAAACTCTTCTTCACTCAAGTATTCTTCATCGCCGTTGTCATGGATGAACAAAACTTTCTTGTTTCCACATGCGGCCGACTTGTGTCCTTTGCCTCCACACTTGTAGCATTCACCATTGAATGGTTGATCATTCCTTGTGTGTTTGTCACTTGGGGGTTGTTTTCCTTGAGGGAGTGTTGGCTTGAAGGGAAGCTTGGTGGTACTTGAGGAGCTTCCACTTGGTGTTGTTGGAGTAGTGGTTGGTGCTTGCTTGTAGGTGAAGTACGTCTTTGGCTTGTTGTACTTGATGTCCTCTTGCACTTGACGCTCGGCCTTTGATGCGATGTGCACAAGCTCAACCATGTTGTTGTACTTTTGGAACTCGGTGATGCGCTTGATTTGATGGTTCAAGCCATTAAAGAAGCGTGCCATTGTTTGTTCATCACGCTCTTCAATGTTGGCACGGATCATGTTGAGCTCCATTTGCTTGAAGTACTCTTCCACGGTCTTTGTCCCTTGACTAAGCGTTTGAAGCTTGTTGAAGAGGTCACGCGTGTAGTGCGAAGGAACAAAGCGGGATCTCATATGGGCCTTCATATCTTGCCAAGTTGAGATTGGAGGCTCTTCTTTTGCTTCGCGAGCGAGTTGGACTTGTTCCCACCAAAGGTTGGCATACTCATCGAACTCGAGGGATGCCATGGCCATCATCTTCTCATTGCTATAGTTGTGCATGCGGAAGATCTTGTCAACCTTGAGTTCCCACGAGAGATATTCTTCGGGTTCATTGGAACCGGTGAACTTGGGCATGGTGAATTTGAGCTTGCCGAAAGTTTCTTCTCTATTGCGGTTCCGGTTGCGGCGGTTGCCATGATTTTGGCGGTCATCATCATCATCCGAGGTCTCATGTCTTGCTTGGTGATGGTTGCGTTGCTCTTGCGGTTGTTGAGGTGCCGTGTTTGGTGGTGGAACTTGGTTTTGACGACGAGCTTGGGGAGCTTGCTCGTGTTGTTGGCGCGGTTGAGGACAAGGAGGAGGTTGTTGATCCTCACGACGAGCTTGGGGAGCTTGCTCTTGTTCTTGTCGTGGGTGATGCTGAGGAGCATTGTCTTGCGCCCTGTGGCGAGGAGGGTGTCGAGCCGCATGCGCAATGGGATGCTCTCCTTCTTCTTGATGTGGAGGAGGCTCGTCATGATGATCATGTTGCCGACGTTGACGATCATGTCGATGATGACGCCTTGGTGGATCTTCGAGTGCTTCACGTCGATGGTGATCTTGTTCGTCCTCTTCGGATGCTTCACTTGTTGAAAGAACATGTCGACGGCGATGGGCTTGGTGGTCCATGTGAGGTTGTTCTTGTTGAATCACAAGTGCCCTTGGTTGTGGCCAGTTCGCTTCACGTCTTGGAGGTATTGCGGAGAGGTCACCATCATAGCTTGACGTTGCGGCGTGTCGCGGAGATGGTACCGCTTGAGAAGAGCTCATGGATTGAAGGACGGGTCCATCCCGGTGCCTTGAAGCGTGACGGCGAGGTGCACTTGATTCACTTGAGGAGTGCCGAGATGAGCTTGAATCGCGCGAGCGTGGCCTTGCTAGCCCATCAATAAGGCGTTGAAGCTTCTCATCCGTTGAGGCGAGGGCGCGACCAAGAGCTTCATTTTGATGACCGAGGTTGTGTTGCATGGCATGCATTTGGCCTCGGACTTCTTCGAAGCGGTTGTCGATGTTCTTGAACTCCACGCGGGCTTCGCTAAATTGTTCATCTTGGCGCCGCTCAAGAGCTTCACAACGGTAGTTGAATTCTCCTCGGACCTTCCAATGGTCCCATATTGTCATGTATTGTGTGTCGTCCTCCGGAGGTGGTGGTGGTTGGGACGGCTCGCCATTCTTGTCCATGATGCAAAGCCGACAAGGCTTGTATATGGAGAATAATGGTGCGTAGAGTTAGCCTTTTACCTCACCTTGGAGATTATATCAAACCAATTGCCACACAAATGAGCGAACAACGTGCAAAGTGAAATGGCAAAGAAACTCACACACAAATATGCTACAACTCGCAAAAGCTTTTGGTGGAAGGTTAGGATTGTGGAAAACCAAACAAAACGATCCAAGCAAAAGGTTATTGTTCTAAGTGGTAAAGAACCAAAGATCAAAAGCAAAAGGATACGATCTACAAAAACACGGAAGAACGCACACGTGGAGAATAACGGGGTTAGCACGACTATGAAAATGAGCACAAAAGGTCCTAACGAAGACTACACTCAGTTGTCGTGCCAACTCAAGGAGAGACCACAACTCGTTTGCCAAAAGAGGATAAGCAATAGATTTGTGCACTTGCCGTGGTGCGCTCTTTCTTCTCTCTTTGTGGATTACAAGCTTGGTATTCTCTTTGTATTGGGAGACTATGTATCTTTCTATTTTTCTTTGTTTTTTTTTTATTCTTTTTCTTTTTCTCCCTTTCTATGCTACTATGTTAACTTTTGTATTTGGCCTCACACTCTCACTTTCCAAAGGCAAGTGCACAATGCTTAGACAAACACAAAATGAGTTGCTCTCATAGGATAGATACACACAAAGGAAGATATGGGGCTGTCAAGGTGGCGCAAGTTATACCTTTGGTATTGTTGACGACTTGCAACCGTTGGTAGGAATGATGGTCGAGTGTCGCGGTGTCGTAGAGAGCATGGTGACTTTGATACGGAAGCTTGTGTTAAAATGGCGACAAACACGCGAAACACGAACAAGTTAAAGAGGGAAAGTCAGCAAATGAAGTTGAGGCGTCAAGGGAAGAAGAAAAACTTACTGTGTCGCGCGGTAGTACCGCTAGGTACGACCGGTAGTACCGGAGGGCGGTAGTACCGCTTACGCGACCGGTAGTACCGCCGGGCGCAGAACAAGAACGAGATCCACTTGACACAAACCTCAAATTCGTGGTAATCTGACCGAAAGGCTGGGCTAGGAATAAAAAGGGCTATAGATCGACTCCAAAAGCAACAGATCTATGGACCAAAACCACGAAAAACTCACCAAATCCAAAGATCGATCCGAAGGCAAATTGGGGCTCTTTTTGGTGGGATTTTTGATTTTAAGGGGGAAAAAGAAAAATTGGGGGAAATTCGTGATCAACCTTGCTCTTGATACCAATATGTTATGGGGTAACCCCTTGGGGTGGCCCGATCTTTCACGAATCTCCACGGGAAACGAGGGAAAAGCGGTGGACGGGGAAAGAAGGGATGAAAACCACGAACACACGCACACAAATCATGATACACGCTGATAACTCACGCCGGTGGCAACCGTTCCAACATAATCCCTAGGATCGGTGTTGGGCTAAGCTCTCTCTCCACGACCAACAATGGGGGCGAGATGCTTGGTGAGATCTTGACGACTTGGGGGCGAGAAACCGAGAACCCAAGGCCTTGTACAACTTGAACGCACTAGGCAAGATCCAAGAGGAGGGTGGATAATAGGGTGCCCCTTGGTAGGAGCATGAGACCAATAGATGAAAGATCCTCAAAGGGTGTCCTTAATCTATTATTATCCAAATCTAGGGTTTACAATAGAGGTTCGGGGCTATTTATAGGCCAACCATATAAACAGGGGTATTTTAGGAACAAATAGCGAAATATAGAGAGGGTTACAGGGCGCTGGGCCGACTTAACACGATCAGGTTCACGCACGTCCGGTAGTACCGGCCTAGCTACCGGTAGTACCGGTCTCATTGAGTAATGCCTGCTTCCAGTAGTACCGCTTGCCGCCCTGGGACTTCCGTTGGTGTCTTCAGTGGGGAGCGGTAGTAGGGGCGGTAGTGCCGCAGACCGGTAGTACCGGTTCCAGATCCGGTAGTACCGCTGGAGACAGAGAGTATTTGGCTTCTGTTGGCGTCTGCCTGCTGGGGAGCGGTAGTAGGGGAGGTAGTCTTTAGGCGGTAGTACCGCCGATTCCTAGTACCGCTGGAGACAGAGGGTATTTGGCTTCTTCCGCTGGTGCTCCTCCGTTCGCTGGGTCCTTCTCTTCGTACCTGATGATGCACAAGGTATGTGTATGAAGTAGCAGGCCATCCAAGGGTGTATCGAAGTCACACAAGGAGAGTAGCGGGAGTAGATGTAGTGCCTTATTTAGTGCTACCTTTTGTTCACATGCATATATGGTTAATTTTAAGGAGATTTGTTTGATAAGAAATGATTAGCACTATGGACACTTTGGCATGCTTGTAGATTTCTTTTTGCTAGCCCAAAACTCTAAAATAAACTAGGACTTGTATATCCAAATACCTTAAACTCCAGCAACATACACTATACCTACCTATGTGGCACTTTATATTCCAAGTATAATATATGTTCTATGCCTTCAAGTACTTCAAAATAATCTTTTTTGTAGTTTAAATCTCATGAGAAAGTAAGATGTGGGGTGAAAACCACTAGAGCATCAACCATTTAAATTGAAACAGAATGTCAAACAAAAATTTGACCCATGGTAATTGGAAATTATGTGTTTGGAAGTTTATAAGTTATCTGTTAGCCAAGTCATGCTATCATGGGGAAATATTTTCAAACATTTCACTACTTTTTGTTGATATCATGTTCTTTTGGATGTGAATTCTCATCGATGTCAAATAAAATGTAAACACTCAATAATGCTTTTTGGAGTTTGCATATAATTATAGGGACGCCTGGGCCACCAACCTAAGCCATGCTATGCATCATGGTGGAAGTTTACAACATGAATATTCTATGAAGCATTTTGAATAAAAAGCTACGAAAATAGTGAATAAAATAAAGTGCCGAGAGGTTCATTTGTCTATTTGTCTTGTCATCTAAGTATGGATAGACCCTCACAAAGGGACTCCTCGTACAAAGGGGCAAGAGGTACCTCAGTTGACGCTCTTGTTTGAAACTATATGTCTATAATGACAAAACCGCTGAATTGATCATAAGTTGAGTAGCATGAGGTGTGAGTACTTGTGGTCAAGAGGCATGACACATTCAACTTGTAAAGGGTCAAACACATAATACATACCTACTTCTATCAACAAAAAATGCCCGAAACCCCACACTTATGATTATTGTTGACTTGAGCTACATATCTCAAAACTTTATTTTATGCTCCTACATATATTTTATTGAAGGACTAGCACATGCGTTCCCTTCTTACTTTATGTTACCAAAGTTTCAAAAGATTAAAGAAATAAAAGAGTCTTCCATAATTCTATAGGTTCATCTAAGAATGCTTAATTATTCATGGTACTTTCATTTGTTTCAATACAAAACACTTTATAGCTTATTTATTATTACTATTATTTAAAGATTGAACCTTGTAAACTTTGTGTGACAATGTATGACATGAAACATAACAACAAAATCCAAAGTCCAAGTTTAGTTTTATCACCTTCATGCTCGAGGACGAGCATAGGTTAAGCTTGGGGGTGTTGATGCATGTAAAATGCATACATAAACTTTGTAGTTTATACATATTCCCACATATTTGCAACTTATATAATGTTAATATCTATGTTTTATATTGATTTCTGGGGATTTACTGCCCTTTTATTTTGGTTATAGCTCTGCGGGAGAGGAAAAACCTGTTTTGTGTATTTTTATCTTTCATGGACCTAAACAAAGTCAAACGGAGCTAAGATTCTGGTAAATTAAATATTTCACAAAGAGTGATGATCTAGAGTGCTTGGACCTCATGAGAAGGGCTTGGAGGCCCAATAGAGTGTGGGTGGCACGACCTACCCTACTGCATGCGCCACCCACCCTCTTTTGATCCTTGGTCGTCTGATTCGCTTCAATCTTTTGCCCACGGACTAGGTTTGACCTAAAAAAATCTTATATAAAGGGTTCCCCGAGGCATCCTCGAGGAGGGAACCGCAAAAATACACAAATACCAAAACATATATAGAACCAACAAGATTGGAGGGGTAACTCCACCGGAGCCATCGCCAGAGGGATCTCTACCTTCTCCAACATCTCCAACATCATCACCATGATGAACGGGGAGTAGTCCATCTCTAGACTATGGGTTTGTGGCAGTAGTTTTATCTATTTCACTCTTGTGCTATCTTAGATCTAGTACCGTATGAGATTCCCAACATGATTATGGTCATATATATAATGCCTATGTGGTGGATCTTTATACTATGATTTCATATATGAGATTGAAACCTATTTATGTGTAACATGTATTAATAGATGCATATCATGTACCTCATTCTTAATTACTTGTTTTGATCCAACTTGTATGCAAGATCATGTGTAGGGTAAAGTGTGTTTTAGATGAAGTTACATGGTGGTAGTGATTGAATAGTGACA
Source organism: Avena insularis (assembly GCA_023614405.1). Classification (NCBI taxonomy): domain Eukaryota; kingdom Viridiplantae; phylum Streptophyta; class Magnoliopsida; order Poales; family Poaceae; genus Avena; species Avena insularis. Next base: position 279,585,438 of record CM042691.1, read on the forward strand.
ACAAATTCAAGATCTACTATGGTTTTTACCTTTCTTTTGTTACCTCACTAGGAATTAAAGTGAATTCATGTGTTATAATTATCTTATGACAGTTTGATAATATTGTTTGGTCAAGGTAGAATTTAATTTCCGTATTATTATCAAAAAGCGCATTTCCAATCTTCTACACTACAAGCAAATCTATTGGAAGAACAGATGCACCATCAGGTGGGTGAAACTCGGTGGGGAGAACACCAAGTTCTTCCACGCAGCTGCCACTAAATCTTATAGAAGAAATAAAATCCCATCTCTTATCTCCGATGACGGGATCCCCTACAACGATCATGAATCCAAGGCTGCAATAATATGGAACACTTTCTCAAAGCGCTTGGGTTCTTCCAATAAACTGAATTTATCTCTTGGCGATCTAATTTGTAGGACGGAGGGGCTGGACTTTCTCTCCCTCCCTTTCACTCCTGAAGAGATTGATAATGTCATCAAATCGCTACCTACTGACCGATGTCTATGCACTTCTATTCTTGTAGACAATTGTTGGGCCTCCAAGTGTAGAGGTTTGTAGAACAGCAGCAAGTTTCCCTTAAGTGGATTACCCAAGGTTTATCGAACTCAGGGAGGAAGTGGTCAAAGGTATCCCTCTCAAGCAACCCTGCAATCAAGATACAAGAAGTCTCTTGTGTCCCCAACACACCCAATACACTTGTCAAGTGTATAGGTGCACTAGTTCGACGAATAGATAGTGAAATACAAGTGGTAACGGTGCTAGAAAATAGCTTTGATGGAGCTTGACGTGGAGAAACTAAAGACAAACTGAAATAAAGATGGAAGCAAGCAAACATGCAATAGATCTAGATGCAAACGGTGTTTCAATGCTTAGAAACAAGGCCTAGGGATCATATACTTTCACTAGTGAACACTCTCAATAAATATATTCTCTTCATGGTACTACCCTGAACTACTCTCCGGTTGGACACTTTAATCCACGGTAGGGCCTTTCCCAATCTAGATAACCCCACACTGTCACCTTGAGCGCTAGATGGTTCCAACAAACACCAAAATTTCATAGATACAACCAACTCAAAATATAACTCATGACAAGTATATGTAATCTAGCTTAATTGCCACACACGGCGTGCACGCTGTCACTTTCACACACGTGGGGAAAAGCATAGATCTATTAAAGCACAATGAGTATTTATATAGACTCTAGCTTAAGTGCCACCATGGCGTGCACGCTGTCACTTTCACACACATGGGGAGAGCAGATATCTATTGAAGCACTTGAGTAGCAGAGCAGATCTACTTGATTACAAAGCTCATGACCACAACAAGATCATGCATAGAGAGAGAGAGATGAACACATAGCTACCGGTAGAGCCCTTAGCCTCGAGGAAGAACTACTCCCTCCTCATCATGGGAATCAGCAACGGTGATGGAGATGGTGGTGGAGATCGATGGAGGTGGCTCCAGGGGCAATTCCCCATCCTGACAGGGTGTCGAAACAGAGACTTTCTGTCCCACGAATATCCCCTTCGGTGGCGGTGGCGCAGCGAAACTTTTTGTGGCTTTCTGGTCAATATTTAGGGTTTTTGGGTCAGAGGCTTCTTATAGGCGAAGGAGGCAAGGTCGGTGGAGGGCCAGGGGGCCCACACCCCCTATGGGCGCGACCAGGGTGGTACCCGTGCGCACCTAGGGTGTGGCCACCCTGGTGTCCTCCTCCGTCTCGTCTTTGATTTTCCGTATCGTTCAGGAAAAAATATGAAATTTGGCTTTTGTCCCGTCCAATTCCGAGAATATTCTTTTTTTTAGCTTTCTGAAACCAAAAACAGCAGAAAACAGGCAACTAGCACTGTGACATCTTTTCAATAGGTTAGTTCGAGAATGTGTATAAAAAAATACCTCAAAGTGTAGACAAAACATAGCAAAGTGGATACTAAACAAGCATGGAACATCAAAAATTATAGATATGTTTACGATGTATCACTGACCGTGCCCCAGGTTCGGACAGCTTTAATGTCCTTTTCCTTAAGAGGTGTTGGCATATCATTAAGGATGATTTCCATGCTCTTTGCCATGCTTTTTTCAATGACTCCGTCAACCTCCAAAGCATCAATAACTCCCATATCACGCTGATCCCAAAGGTTCCTAGTCCTAAAAATCTTGGTGACTACATACCTATCTCGCTTCTCAACTCTTGTCTCAAGATTCTCACTAAACTTCTAGTAGACCGCCTCCAAAGGGTAATCCTCAAAATCATCCATCAAAACGAATATGGTTTCATCAAGGGCAGGACGATTCAAGATTGTCTTGCTTGGAGTTTTGAATTTCTTCACCAATGCCATCAGAAGAGAAATCATAATCTTCAAACTGGATTTTGCCAAAGATTTTGACATGATCGAACACAACGTGATCTTATCCATGTTAAAACATTATGGCTTGGACGATCGCTTCCTTGGATGGATTAAATCTATCCTTGTGTCTGGCACTTCTTCGGTCCTCCTGAATGGCATTCCTGGGAAAACTTTCCATTGTCGTAGGGGGCTAAGGCAAGGCAACCCTCTCTCACCTCTCCTTTATGTCTCTACTGCGGACCTCCTTCAAAGTGTCATCAACAAAGCTTGCCAGAGTAACCTCCTCCATCACCCCATTCCTTCGGTTAATGGAGATTTCCCGATAATCCAGTATGCAGATGATACCTTGTTAATTATGCAAGCCTGCCCTCGGCAACTGCTCTTCCTTAAAGGGATTCTAGAAACCTTTGCACAATCCACGGGTTTGAGGGTGAATTTTACCAAGTCATGCCTTCTTCCCATTAATATTCGTAATGAGAAAGCGACTCTGTTGGTGGGTCTTTTTGGATGCAAGCTAGAAACGTTCCCCATCACCTATCTTGGCCTCCCTCTTGGCCTGAGCAGACCTCGCACTCGTGACCTTGGACCTTTATATTCAAGAATCAATCACCACCTTGCTGCCACTGCCTACTTCCTCTCTCTTGATGGAGGAATCATGGTGACTAAGGCTATTCTTAGCTCCCTACCCACTTTCTACCTCTGCATATTTAAACTTGCAGATAGAGCCATCAAAATTGTGGATCAATCTAGAAGAATTGGTGTGTGGGGTAAAATGGATAACTCTATTAGACCAAAATATTTAGCGTCTTGGGACTTAGTATGCAGGCTGAAATCCAAGGGAGGTCTTGGCATTACCAATCTCTCTCATTCCAAAACGAGGCCCTTCTTTTGAAGTTCTTGCACAAGTTTTTTTAACAAGGAGAACATCCCTTGGGTCCACTTGCTTTGGAGAAACTATAACAATGAAATTTCTAGTAAAAGGAAAATCCGTTGACTTTATAAGTCGTGAGGGTTCAAGTCCCTCTATCCCCAAACCCTCCAGAGTAGATTTCCCTTTCCATGCGCAGAGGGGATAAATTAAGTATTCATCTGCTGGTAGAAGGCTTAAAGGTTTAGCATAACCCAGAATAACCTGTTGGAGGAATAACCGCTGTTAGGTGCCTAATTCCACGCCACAGGATACAAATATCCAAAGCTCCTTTTGGTGGAAGGACATTATGAAACTTTGCTCAAAGTACAAAAGGATTGCATCTTGTTCGATTGCTACGGGTGACACCGCTCTTTTATGGAGTGACAATTGGAGCGCGGATCTCGTAATGCAAAGTTTCCAAGGCTCCACCCTTTTGCTATTGATAAACTAGCCTCGGTTAAGGATTTCCTTGACCTGGATGATCCCATTGATGCTTTTCACCTCCCTCTATCTACACAAGTGTTTGAGGAACTCCATGAGCTCAACCACCTTGTTAACCAAATAAGATCCACCCGGAATGTTGATGATAATGACTTATGGTCATATAGTTGGGGTACACACTTCTCTGCAAACAAGATATATCATCTAAACTTTGAACACCTTCAAGCTCCCATCTTTTCCTCTTGGATATGGAAATCAAAGTGTACTCCAAAAATTAAATCTTTCTTCTGGCTCCTCGCCAATGACCGTCTGAACACAAAGGAGATGCTGCTAAGGAAATCTATTTCTCTTGACGATAATGGCATTTGCAGCCTCTAGGGACATCTTGAAACCAGAGACCATCTTTTTTTGGCGCTGCAGCTTCAGCAAGCAATGTTGGCTTTCCATCAACTTTAGGCTTGAAGACAATCTCAAACTCCTTTAGTTGATGGCCACTACTAAATCCAACTTTCGAAGGTCGTTCTTCTTCGAGGTCTTTGCAACCGCCTCCTGGAATTTATGGAAGCAAAGGAATGCCCTTATTTTTTATAATGTCACTCCCTCTATTAGCACTTGGTATTTTTCTTTTAAAAGAGACCTCTTCCTTCTCTCTTATAGAATGAAGGATGATCTGAAATCCTATCTTGTAGCATGGCTAAGCGCTTTGTAACTATCTTTGGGCTATGCCCTAGGCTAAGCCCTCTTGTACATCCCCCTCTCTTGTAAATATTTTTTCTCTTTAATATAATTTTTTTACTGTCGGGGCCTCCCCTACAGTTTTTAGATCAAAAGATAGCATATTTATTATTCAAACATCATGTCAAAATGCCCTTGTTGATTAAATGAAAATTATACTGTAGGGGTTTCCCCAACGGTTTCTCGGTCAAAAAAAACATCATGTTAAAATACTTAAGGCTATGCTCTGTTAATTTTTAATTCTAGATTGCTTAGAGTTTTCCCTTTCTAAAGGATTATAAGATAGATGTGTTGCATTATCTATATGTTAGGACGTGATGCCCATATGCATGCTTATCAAACACATATTGAGGTTTCACCAATATTAAGTTGATGATAAATTGTTTTATGTCCACCGCAACTTATAAAGAGAATAGACAAGTGAACCCATGAACCCTGGTCCAGCTTTTATAATAAGAAACAACTTTCCAACACCATTACCATCATTTATATTTTTTGCAATTTCATATTTCGAAAATACAAAAAAAATACTTTCTTTACTTGCAAACATAAACAAAACACACAAAAAACTATCATTCCATTGCATTTACTTTGCTTTCCTAGTTATACATTGTTTTATTTTATTTATTTATAAGTTTATTTCAGTTTTACTAATACGAAACATTGTGCTTGATAACCACACAGTGGAGTTGGTGACACAAGGCAAAAACTTTGTTTTGTAGATTGTTTGAAGAGGAGAAGAAAAATATACTCTTCGCCAATTCCCCGAGTTCGATATAAACCCTCGAGTCACCCTTGTGGGGAAAAGACGCTTGCTACAACACTCTGCACTTGGAGTCCCAATGATTTGGTAAACACGAAGTTATTGCTGTCAGTTGCCTAGGAGAGTTGGCAGGTGGATGGCAGGACCCGAGCAGAACTAGTTGATCCATCGTCTTGGAAGCGCCGACACCAATGTACATTATGCCCCAGATGCCCATGTTCTATGCTATAGACCACGTCACAACATCGTAGTGCCAGCAAGCCTCGCTAGATAGACCAGGGAGGCCAGCATCTCTAGCTGCCGCATCAGAGACTCCAAGTGCAACCCAAGCAGTGAAAGGAACGACACTAATACATCGTCTCTGCCTTGTTCAGTGAACCAGACCAAGGGTTTCCCCTGGTGCTCAAGGAAAAGGTCTAGTCAGGGCCATGACAGCGCCTCCATGGAGGTAACAACACCCTCGGATTTCGCCATTGTCAGCGTTGGCCTTAGCCGTGTAGGGATTTCGCCCCGGACCATGACCATAGACCCCCAAAGACTGCCGAAGCAGGAGCATGCATGAGACAGGGAAGAAGATCGCCAGAGAGGACCATCAACACCAAGAGGGAAGCCACATAACGTCATCGTCATTGTAGGGAAGCGCCATCCAACACAGTGCAACAGAAAACTTTGAGCAATGCTAGTGGCGCTAAGGGTTGCCACCTACAGCATGCCACCGCCAACCATGGCTATTCCCGCACCAGCCCGCAGCCTCCATCGCCAAGATCCACCGGGGCATATCTAGGCAGCCATCATTGTGCCCCCATAGGGTCGCGCATGCCAGGTCCATCGGCCCTACCCTATGGATATAGGGTCGTCGTCACAAAACCCTAGGCCCGGAGAAGCTCCACCCGTCAGCCTCGTCGAGCCCCCACGCTCGAGAATGGAAACCACTAGGAAGCAAGGTCACACCCATCGCAGGATCCACCCGGACTTTGCCCGGTGGGCGGCAGGGGAAGGGGAAGGGGAAGGTGAATGATAGGTGTCTCTCAAGGGGGGTTCGTCGCCTCCCGAGTCGCCCGTGGGGGTGGGCGCTCCCGGTTTGAATGGAGTAACTCTAGCGGTTTGGAGATTGGCTTGTTCTAATTTGTGCTAGTTTTGTTCTCCTTTTCTCTTTTGGTATTTCATTAGTTGGGGTGCAGTTGTATTCTACTTGTCTCTTTTGGTCTTTCATTAGCTGGAGCAATTTAAGAACATTTTACATGATCATGTTCGTATCTTTTGCTTATGGCAATTTTTATGCAAAAGAAGTATTATGTTCGTATATAAAAGTGGAACAGTTTTGGGCCCCGAGAGCAGCCCACGTCACGTGCAAGCCATAGTTTCAGCCGTTAGATTTTGACCTGATGACCCAAAACAGCCTAAAACAAGACCAGTAAATATTAATCTCACAATGTAAATAAGCACTTCAGTAATTTTTATCGACGGTGCAAACTTATATTTTATGCAAAAAAATGACAGTAATTTATTGGTATCCCGGGCAAAAAAAATTGACAGTAATTTATGGGTATAAATTCGTTAACGGCCACCGAAATTTGCCAACTTCACTATATAGCAGTAATTAATTTCTCGAGACCAGTTAACTATCAAGCATTTTCCAATAGTAGATTGTCAGGTAGAAGTAATTTACCAAGGATCGTTAGCTTCCGTAGTTAAATCTTGGACAAGAAGCAGTGTAATGTGTTGACGGCAAGGACCTAACTATGGTTATTTATTTTTAAACATATGCTGGTACAAATTTTTGACTCTGATAAAAATAACGGTAATTCTTGGGTATAAGTCTCTAACTTGGATATTTTTTTGATAAATTGTCCGTACTATCTTAGGCAAAAAATAATGACATCTTGGGTATCGGCCACATTAATTTGCGGGTGTTACTATCTATGAGGTACAAAATTCTATCTAGGACAAAAAATAGAGAAAAATTTGAATAGTAATTAATTTACCAAGGGCTATTAACTACTTATCTACTTTTCTCGAAAGTAATTCTCGGTTAAATCTTTGATATCAACAGTAATTTGCCGACGCCAACTATCTAACCATAACTATTTTTGTTTCTATTTCCTAGTCGTAATTCTCCTATGCTTACTGCATTGATGTATAATTATTTTAACGAGGGTAATTCTCCATGCAGATTTCGAGCAGCAGGTGACATATTATTTAAATGTGATTTTCCAATGGTAATTTTGAGACATTCATTATTCAACAATATTTTTTAGATGGTGTGTAATTTTCCCGCAATTCGACATCACAAATTTTTCTCTTACTTTTTTATAATAATTGTCTGACAGTAGTTACCTGACATCCGGCAGCTTGACAATACATTTTTTCTTTTTATTACACAATAATTTCTGGTCATAATTTCTAGATGTAATTTCCTCGCCATAATACTTTGACAACCATTACCCAACAGTATTGCTCCAGCAAAGTGAACCCCTCACCCCCATAGTAATTCTCCGTCCTAAACTTTCGGCCATAGTTTTCTTCTTCAACGGTTAGTACCTAGCAAGATTTCTTCAACAATGTGTAAATTTTCTACAGTAATTTTGCAAGAGTAATTTTATGGCGGTTTACCAATTATCTAATTTTTAGCAGCAATTTGATAGCCACGGACGCGGCGTGTCACCGTGCCAAGCGTCCTAGTCCTTGGTAAAAGGCAACAAGAAGGAATTTTTAGAATTACTTGAGTAGTAAACTTGTCTTTAAAGTACTTGTTTGTTTGTTGAGGTCTTTTATAATCCTCCACCTTACCTCACTATGGTGCTCGAGCGCAGACGTATGTCAATGGCCACAAGTAGTTCCCTCTCAGCCAAATTGTATTTTCTAGAAATATTTTTTGCTAGTATATGTATTTTGATATACGTACATTTTATAAAAATTAAGAAGAACATAATCGTTGCCTGATCATGCAGGCACACTTGTTTACAACTATCTCTTTAACAATGTCTTGTTTAACTTAATCATTTGCAGAATTCAACTAAAAACGGGGTCCTTTGTGGAACTTAGTTGTCAATAAGATAGAATATTGAACTTGGTGAAATTTAACTCTTATTACTAATTTCTTACCATTTTATTTTAAAAACATCTTAATAATATAGTCTAATACCCACTATGCGACTACAAAATGCAGCATCTGATTATTTCATGTTTATAGCTTTCTACGAAGATAAGAAATGTGCAAAAAACTTGTCCACTAAGAGCAAAGTTTTTTATATGTATAAAAACTTTATGTTTACATAAATACACTTTTTGGCATAACTATGATAAAATTCTGAAATGGTACTACCTCCGATCCATAATAAGTGTCGGGACTTTAGTTCAAATTTGGACAAAAATGAACTAAAGTCCCGACACTTATTATGGATCCGAGGGAGTAACAAATGTGTAATGGTTGTCATAAAACAAAACTGTAGCAAGTTGTGCAATGAATAAAACAACCGATGCTTACAAAATTAATTGCTTAGATAGGTCACACAATGCAGCAGTAGTTTAGATGATCTCTCATAGCAACTTATAGTTTAAAATGGTATAAATAGCATGGGAAAGTTAACTCTTGAGATCCAATTCACTATGTGTAGATAAAATTTAATTTGCAAGGAAAAATGCTGATAACATTAAATTTTGGGTAATTCTATTAACATAGTTTCTTTGGGTGTGCTTGGATAGATTTCTGGTGATGCTGCATATGACTTCTTGACCGGCACTGTCATTGTTTTTGGATCAAGTAAATGTGTATCGTTGTCAGCTGAATGCCCGTTCCCTTGGTGCATTGGACTTGGTATGTAAATTTACTCTTGCGCTGCACTTCTGTAAATGTAAATTGATAGGACTGACTAATTTCTGCGTGGTATTGGTTTTGCGCTGAATTGGACTTTTAGGTTTTATCAAGGCTATTGATATTCCTGGAAACTGCATTGTTCTGATCACACCCGCTTCTCATCGCCTTTTAGCAAATGTCAATATCATTTTTCGAAGTTGTATTGTACTCCCTCCGTTTGGAAATATAAGATGTTTTAGATTTATGAAATAAATATATCTAGATACCTTTTAATATGCAGATTCATTTGAACCTATATACAAAAAGTTGTTTAGATACATTGGTTTCATTAACCTAAAACATCTTATATTTTCAAAAGGAGGGAGTAGCTCCTACATGCGTGCTTCCTTCGGGTAACAAATAGATTGCAGGACCAAATTTTTTCTCGGAAGCACGGATTTCTGTTTTCTGATTTCTGAGAGCGAAAATCTTGGTCAGTGTTCATTTTTCTTCTCAGGAATAAGCATTGCACTTTAACTAAACATATTTCCTGATTATTCCCTAATCATTATTCCTGGGCCCTGTACTAAATTATGCATGTCTCCCATCCTAACACATTTTAGTCTCTTTTAATTTTTTAAACTACATCCTGAACTGGAACATCGCATGATCCTGCATCAGTATTTTTGTATAACTCATACGCCTAAATTGGAACATCGGATGATCATTTATGAGCCTAAACTCATAACTCATACGCATCGTCTGATCCTGCATCGTCATATGTGTAACTCATCTCCAAGAACCCTCCCACTCACCACACCACCCAACATAGATATCACCTCCTCTGGTGAGTTCGTGCTTGTATCTGTGAAGTATATGTTCGATCGGTTATTGGATTGATGTGTCTATCTTCCCATGACCCCTTTCTTACTCAAGCTTGTGCTTGTAGGTGTCTGATCCGGTGGATGATATAACTGGGCTGAGAGATCTCTAGAGCTATGCAGATGTCAGTTTCCATGAAGAATCAACCTAGGGAAAAACATCATTGGACCTTTTAACATGTACGGAATATGAACTTCGTAGGATGTATTTACTGCCAAACATCTTCAAAGTACTCCTACTTGTTTGTCTGTTGAGGTATTTTAAGATCCTCCACCTTACCCCACTGTGGTGCTCGAGAGCAGACGTATATCAATGGCCACAAGTAGTTCCCTCTCAGCGGCAACAATAAGGAAAGAAGTAGGGGAACCGATCGACTCGGTGCGCCATTCGCCACTGTGCCATATATTTTTCAAATCTGCTTACCTACAAATATTCTTTTCCGATGTCTCCTATCTCCAAGTGCCGTCTATTCGTTTTTCTCTTCTATCAACCTATCTATGTTTGGGTAATTGCCACCTATTTTACTGCATGGAAGTGTCTCAGAAAAGAGTTATGGGGTGGGAGTTTTGGGTGGCAATGAATGGAACGGTGGAGATTGTGCAGTATATGTAGGGGAAGAGAACACCAACCTCAAGTAAAGTTTCTTTAAGAAGATTTGGAGCTCGAAGAAGAAAATCCCACGGAGGAGTCCACCAATCTACGATTGTGCTGTTCCGACAAGGGAAAGAGGACAGTTAACAATAATTTCTAGCACATTGCATTTGGTAGTGTAGTCTTTTTTTTTCATGGAACTGTATGATGGTGTAGTCTTCCTTTTTTTTCAGGAAAGTATATGATGGTGTGGTCATATATTACAAGCCATTATTCAAGAGCTAAAATCCTGAAATATCTAACTGAAGAAATAACTCACTTGGCCATAAAATGTGTTCATTGCATGCGTTGGGAAATTTAAAAATTGATTGTCAAGCACATAGATAGTTTAGCAGGTTCCTCTTCGTCAACATATGCAGTCCCTTCTTAATTATTTCAATCACACATGGTTGGTGTGCAATATAATATGTAAAATGCAACCTATTTGATGTAGAAATAATATTCAGATCTGTATTCAGTGCCAAATTTATACGAGAAAGCTATGCGCTCCTAATGGAAAAAATAACACAATGCATCATATGTCCGCACTTGCCCAATATTTTTTGGCATGTTGTTAGGATCGGAGTGACCGTGGTTCATCTGCTGATAGGACAACTTCACGGCAGTGTCCCAAATACCTCACGACCTTCCCACCTTTTCCCATTATTACTTGTTAATGGGTCGGCAAATTTTCAGTTGTCATGCAGAAGCCACGAGACTGTAGGCAGACACTCTGGTGCAAAGGGTAGTAAAAGTTGTGGCTGCTTCATATGCTCTTCATGGTCCAATCTGGTATGAATGCAATCAAGGGGGCATAAAGAAACTTCACTTGAAGTATAGGTGTACTCACTTTCACTACATATACTGCACAAACTCGACCTTAACATGCAGCAAGCTCTACCGTTCCTTCCGTTGTTTATTCAATCTATCACCTCCCAACTCTTCCTTTGACACTTCCATGCACTAAAATAGGTGTCAATTACCCAAACATAGACATGTTGTCATGTTGATAGGATAAATGAAAACAAATGGAGAGCACGTAGGGATAGGAGACATTGGAAAAGAAGTACATCTTGGTTAATGACTTTGACAAGATAGCATTCTAATATTTTCGTGCAGCACGAAGATCTGTTGTACACGTGTCCAATGTGGTCCTACCTGCAAAATACCTCAAAGAGCATTTTAGCAGCCCGTCTTTCACATAGAAGCTCAATATACATACGAGCTATAAGTTATCTAGCAAACCTCACGAGAAACTAGATCATATCACCGGATAGTGGCCATTGCATCGAGCGAAGGATGGAGATGGACGAGGCGCTTTATTTTGCATGGAGGACAACCACTTCCTATCGACGTCCTTGTCTTGTAGTAATAGTTAGCATAGTTGCAACAAGGTGTGTCGATCTCCAAGATTTATAGTACCCGTGCCAAGAACAAACAACGAATTTGGATTGCTATTTGGGTAACATTGTGATTCCTAGGAGAATATAATATTTGGTTAATTATCATGCACAGTCCTAACTACATCGTGCCGGCCTCATGCTTATACCTCCTAGTGAGGTTTTCTACCTTTCTTGACTGTTCTAACTTCTAATTGCATATCTATTCTATAAATATCAATCACTAAGAGCAAGGGTACACTAGGATAGAGCCAGATATAAAATATTTATACAAACAATACAAAGAGAGGATCGTGGGAGCATGGAATCTTAGCATGACTGTAGAAGGAGGAGCTGTAATGGCGAGTGCGTAAGCACCTTCAATTCAGTTAGATGGATTCCATCTAGCTCACTTCACATGTGTTTGGTTAACGTTGTTATTTCTTGGGCTCTGGAAAACAAGGATCTGTAGCACATGGCCACATAAGACATCCCTCACAATGCAAAAACTCATGTTGTCATTTTATTTGGTAGCCCACATGGTGATTGGTGGGGTTTGGAGGAAAGAGTGGCATGTTGTTTGGTAGTGACGGCTTCATGCATAACATGTGAGAGAGGCATGCAACCTGGAACTAAAAACAAGAGAATTTTTCCCACTTACCTTCTCCCGTAGGCCTGGCCTTGGAGCCTGTGGAGCCTACCCCCAGCCTGCTTTGATGCGCATGCACGCAGAATATTCTAGAACCCAGTTGATTGGTACCCCACAAAAAATAAATCTTTGTCCAGCTGCGGTGACCCAGCATACCACTGCATGATGTAGTATACTATAGTCGTTGACATAACACCAATGAAACACCATTCACTAGTATTACATCCCTCAGAATGGCACAACAGAAACACAACGGGTCCAATACATGGCTAAAGGTTACAACTCACTCTTTACACAAGATCCAGAGAACACTCTAGGTTACAGAGAGAGAAAGAACTTCTTACCGAGAAGAATCAAAGATAAACAATGCAAGAACTATTATACTATTTAAAACTAGTATTTTAACTAAGGGATTGGCATTGCTGCTATTGCAATACACTATAGAATTAGGTTCTTTGGCTAGAGATTATATTCCTATTTAATCAGTAACTTTGTCTTCCACTTGAGTTGATGTATAAGTTGACTTCCTTGACTTCATTGAAGAGCTTTGGCTTTGGATGACGAGTCCTAGAGAATAACTTGATGTGGATGTTGTCTATTCCGGCTTCAGAATCTAGCAAGGGTTAAGAAGATACTTTGAGTACGAGCGTACTCAGCAAATTCACTAGAAAAGGAGTGTTTGATGCACTATAACTACAGCCACAGACCGTAGGTCGTAGGCAATGCAAGTTTTCATAAACATTTCTTCAAAGGTTGCTTTTATTCTAAAAAGCTATGTCCGTCAGCCTTCACGGGTTTACCAGAACTTTCATGGAGTTCCTTTCCCACAGCGTTCGCAGCTCCTTCCCAGAACAGGGAGTAACAAGTTACAATTCTTACACTCTGCAGAGGTGCGTTACTTTACCCATGAGAGATCAACTCTTTGTTGCACAACCGGGCAGCTTATTCCCGCCCACAATTCCATGATGTGGGGCCTAGAAGATGATCCAAGCCAATCACTGCCCCCTTCGCGACCTCGCATGCCTCCTGGGTGTACACCATGCCCACGTAATGAATTACGGCAATGGTTTGTATAAACCGTTATATGCCAGAACTATCATGGAACGATGAGGGTTCCCACCCATATACTGCATATCCTCTACGAATTACCAATTAATATGCACGCTTCGAGGATAACAGCCACGACCTGCACATCCGGCTTCATGCGAGAGGAAGAAGATACAGTTGACTTCTCCGTCCCATTCCAAATCTCATGGTTAACGTGTAATATACGACGCAATAATCACTGGCGATATTGGTTGTTAAGTCCTAGGTGATATAGTTCTGAACAGTGATATTCCAACTGTCATATTTACTAGATTAGCTGATCACCCTAGATTAGTAACCAATAGCTCACATTATTACTGAAAATAGTGTTTTCTGACCTTTTTCAAATGCAGGTGATGACAACACTAGATTTGTAAAATACTTTACAGAAAATAAACAAAGTACATGAGCAAGTGTGAACTTGCCTTTTGTGATTGCAAGATTATGCACTCACGGTCTTCGAGTCAGTATAAGATCCAAAATCTGAAATCAGCATCATTGGTCCTGTAAGGACTAATGCTTAAAGAAGCAATATGCTTTTATGCATAAGTAATGTGATGCACGTTCTAAACACAAATCCCGGGAATAATGTTGTTTTAGGGTTTGGATTCCGGAAATGGTTACTTTAGAAGGTGTTGTTCTTTTATATAAGTTTCACACCTGTGCTTCTTATTAGGGCTTGTGAGTGTGTGTGAACAGCACATATTTATGCAGCAATAGAATATATATATCTATGAAATGCTAGTCAAGATGGCTTAAACAAGAGTTCTTGTTTGAAGTGGCAAAAAGAATAACCTTTGAAGAAAAGGTTTCTCTTCTAAGGTCTAAACAAGCTTTGTGGTTAATAGAGTTTGGTTGATGCTATTTATGCTTACTCGAATGGTTTGAGTTTGATATGTTTTTATAATTTAACTACTTCAGACCAAATTTAACTATAAAATGTATAGCAATGTTTATAGTGTTATATTTAGATTCTTATATACTAAAGTTAACTTTAAAACAAAGATAGTTTAAAAGTATAATGCTTATAATATTTGTATCTTGTATACCTGGTAATGTTTTCTTTTGGTTACTTAAGATTGGTTATTCTTTTACTTGGTGTAGTGGTTTCTTGATTTTATAATCGAGTAGTATCATTTACCTTTTATAGATGAGTGAGTATAGTTTATAAACCAAGATATATTGTCACTTAACTACTTTTGAACTTTCTATAGTGTTGTGGTAGTTTTTGTAATTTGGTAGTTAACATAGATGGAAAGGATTTGGTGTATTTATAAGTTGTTTCTTTAAGGTTAATTTTATAAGTGGAAATCTTGTTAGAATATAATTCTTACTTAAAGTAGAAGATAATTTAATACTAAGGTACTTGTAATGTTTTAAACCATTATGGTAATATAATTAATACTCAAGACTAATACTATTTATTAAATGTAATTGACTAATTTTAGAAATATTAATAAATGTTATTAACACTTATATGAATTTTAAACTAAGTAAATAAGTTTAAATTTCAGTTATTAAAATAGTTGAATTTTATATTTAACTCAAAAGTGGAATATTTTATTTTTATCATGTAGGTATTATTTTTGTGATCATTTTGGTATATGGCACTTATTTTTGTGATTTATAAATAATAAGATATGATTTTTATAAGATTTAATACTTTAAGAATATTTAACAAATAATAAATATTTAATTAAGTGAAATAATAATATAAGATTATAGTTTTTAAAATATTGTTTTTATTTTTCCAATATTTTTGGTATTTATTTATATTCTTAACATTTACCATTATTAAAATATGAATTATCAAAGTTTTATTACTTATAAAACCTTTATTAAATAATATTCATTTAAATAATCATCAAAATAATATTTGATAATAATTTTTGTAGATTTTATTTTTCTACAAATTATACACATTTTTCTGAATTATAAATCAAAAGTTATTAATTAAACAAGATTTAATCATTTATTTGATTTCTGGAATATTATTAATTGAGTTAAAACATTTTATTTATTTCTTAAACAGGAAATTCTTTTTACACCGTATCTACACTTAGCCTGAGACACTGACCAGTGGACCTTGGTCCACCTTAGCTCTTAGGTTTAGAAAATGCATTTGTTACCGACCCTTTCTCTATCCTCAGTCAATGACATATGGGAGGCCATGTCATCAGCCACGCGAGACAAGGACCAGGTCAAACAGGATACTGGGTCCAGGTTGGCGTTGGCGTGACGTAGCTATGGCGTCAGCACCACACCGCTGTCAGTGGTTGGTCGCCGGCGACGATCTACTGCGCCCTAGCAAACGAAATGAACCTAGTTCGATTCAGCGCAACCCGCTGAACCCTAAAGTGGCGGCGCCGCTCGGAAATAGTCATCGGAGGTTCAGCTCCGGCGAGCTCTGACGGTGGCCGATGATAACAGAAGATGTGACGGTGTTTAACAGCGAGATACGGCGATTTAGGGATGCTGGAGTGTTCAGGAACTCACCCTGATGATGATTGTGAGGTTGGCGAGGACAGGCGTTGTCGGAAACGAGTTCCCCGATGAGGATTTCGACGATCTGTCGCGAAGAGGAACGGCAAAATTCACCCACTCTAGTGCTCCCCTTGATGCCAGATTCTACCCAGAGGATCTACGGAGGATGGGGCTTCTCCATGGCTGCTTGGAAGAGTGTGGGGAGATGTGGTTCGACGGCGAGGTGTGGCTTCGGTGAGCTAGGGTTTCGGCCCTATTTTCTGTTTTCCTTTTCAGATTTGAATTTGATTTATATTTTTAACTTTTCTTTGTAGGATTTATTTGCTGGATAATTGCAATAATACTAAACAATATTTAGTATCATTTGTGAACTTTTATTATATAATCTTTTTATATTTCTTTTATTTTCTCAATATGAACCCCCTTTTAATATTTTGTAGAAGCTTTTGTTATTATTTTTCTTTCCTTTTTTTAATCAGGGTTTATTAAATGATATATTCTTATTTGTTTATATAACTTCACTCTAGTTGGCTCATAGTTTGGATAGAAGTTCTTTTATATGTATTATGATCCTATATCATTATTTGTTGCATGAAATATAAAAGAAATTAGTATGGTTATTACTACTTCCATTTACATGGAAAATGGCAATGTATATATTCTGTGATGTTAAACAAAGAAGTTTAGGGTTTGAATTGTGAATATTCATCCTAGGGTTTAGGGTTTTCAACATACTGATATTCCGTTGTGGATATGAGTAAAGATTTAATAACTAAGCATGTTGTGTCCTGTTTGGGATATTTTATGACATCACCTTTAGCACTAGAAAGTTGTATCTTGAATGTTTTATAGGAAGGAATTGATAAAGATACTCCTAAGCACATATAATTATGATGGTTGGAATTGTCAGAGATGTGTTTATGTGATTTGTTGTAGGGAAATGTTCCTATCAAGTGACATAGATATAAGATGATGAATTCTTAATATGAAATGGATATTATACTTGGTTTTAAGATTTAAAGTTGATTGTTTACCAAGAATTACTATCTTCCATAATTCATAATTCTGAACTTCTTATTAAGGAATCCCTTTCCTAGATATACTACCTTTTCCTATCTATCATTATGATTAACATGATGAGTTTTACTTCATAGAAATATTCTCATTCACTGATTAACCTTCTAAACTTATGGATGAATCCAATGAGTTTGATACTAAAGTATTTCATAACTTCCTCATATCCTTGCTTGGTTGTATCTACTACTCTACTGTTGATAGTCTTCCATCCAACAAATAGTTCCTTCAAACTCTACTCATAATCTTCCTTAATCATTCATTACTAATGTATCTCTAATAGTTGTATGCGTCCGACTACCTTTCTCTAAAGTTAACTATCCTTTAAGATGACTAACACCACTTCTAAAACTCTATGCTACACTAGCTTTAATTGAATAATATCATCCTATATTCACTTTACTCCAATAACTCACACTCCAGCCCTAAATCATATTTATGTGGCTTGTAATGACTACTCTAGGATAACTTATCTCTACTAGGGTTCCAATCATGTTCTACCCACCAGTATTACTTATACTAAATATAAGCATTCAATATTGGTGGCTAAAACATCACCATTATAATCCTTTAATCAATTATTGCTTAAGTTCTTAGTTGGCTAGGCAAGGCTTTATCAATCCTACTTTTCAATTGTCTTGAAATTATCTTCTTAATATCTCATATTGGATTAAGGTTATTTATGGACTATGCCCTCTTTAAAAGATTTAAGTAGGTGTTATGATAAGATCAAGAAATAGTAGATCAAGGATTGATAGTTAAAGAATTTGTGAATCAATGGGGGATTACCCAACATTGATGAACAACAGATATTAAGATAAGTTCCATAAAGATTGCTATAGAAAGAAAGATATATAGTGGATGATCTTGACTTAGTCTCTTTCCAACTCCAACTCATTAAAGAGTTTAAGTTTACGTATCACTATGATACTCATAGTAAGAATAGATAAGAATAAGATAGGTCAGCATTAATCATTGCATTATTATTATTTTAGTGGTAATCTTAACTTAGTATTCATAGGTTGATATGATGAATAGTATGATATGATCCCTTAAGGATCATATATGAACTATTTAAGCAATGTATTATGAGTAACATTTTATTATATCTGGTCTACTCTTAGACCAAATCATGTTTACCCAAATAAGGTTTTAGCAAAGGTCATATTGAAACTTATCGCAGTTAACTTGATGGTCTACTTCAATTCCATCAAGTTAAGAGAAGCTTCAATCAATTTGACAAGTTCTGTTTTAAAAGCGTGAAAAATATTTGGATTTTCTATGCATGAATGCAATGCACACATCTGGGTTCAGCTTATTTCTAAGCTCTAATGCTGGGATGTTACACCAGCCATGCATCTTACCTACCACCATGCAGTTACCAAACGCCTCCTTCAACACCCCCCCCCCACACACACACTCACCCAACCAAACTATGTACGATTTCATGATCAAACTATGGACCTTTGTTTAGCAGAAACCAAGGGGAAAATGTATCTCCTTTTAGGAATTTGCCAACAACTAGCAGCCACAACTGGTAGTACTTTGAAAAAACGATTTTGCATTGATTCACTACCCCATAAAGCATGCCTGCAGTCTTGAGTCTATATGGAGACTTTTGCACACAAATTGAAAACTATTGACTCGTTAACAAATAAAACTATTGACTCATTAAAAATAGTGGAAAAAATCGAAAGTTTGTGTAAGGTATTTGGGCACTACCATGAAGTCCACCTCACCGTTTGATAAGCCACACAGTAATCCCTAACAATATGCCAAGCGGGTAACGCTCAAGCCTCTAATCCCTGAAGAAATAGTGTGGATAATTCACAATTTTCAACTACTCCCTCTATCCCAAATTATCTAGAGCTTTAGGTTTAGTCAAAGTCACACTTTGTAAAATTTGACCAAGTGTATAGAAAAAGTATTAGCATATACCATACCAAAAGCATTCAATATGAAAATATATATCACGACGATTCTTACAATATTGATTTGATATTGTAGATGTTAACACTAATTAATGTAACCATACCCATAAATCAACCAATAGGTCCTTTCTATATTTGAGTTGTTAGTGAGATGGAACCTTAAACTTTATAAAATTTTAACACAAAATACTATCATCTTACCATTTTATTTCAAAAAATATCTTATTTATCTTAACTAATATACATTAACACCTACTGTTGGACTACGAAGTGTGTCATATCCAACTATGTCATTTCTACAGCTTTATGTAAAAATCTTGTCTTCTAAGAGAAAAGTATCTTATTTGTATCCAAAAAGAATTATTTTTACATAATTATTACTTTTGCTAACTATGTTAAAGTTCTAAAATGGTCATGAAAATTTGTAGCAGTTGTCTAATACAACAAAATAGTAGCAAGATATACAATGAATAAAATAATATACTAGTTGTAAAACTAATAACTAATTAAGTCACACAATACAACAATAGTTTAAATGTACTCTTATAGAAATTTTGTAGTTGCAAATGGTATAAAACAACATAGGCAAGCTAACTCTTTAGATCCAATTCACTATGTGTGGATAAAATTTAATTTGTATGAAAAATACCAAGAACGTTAGTTTTGGGGTCTTTCTATTAAAATGATTTCATTGAGTGTGTTTGGATAGATTTATGGTGATACAGAATATGACTTATTGACTTGTACAATCATTGTTTTGGGATCAAGTACGGGTGTAGAAAGTTCATAGGAGCGATAAAAAAGTTCAAGACGAGGCAAAAGATTTTTCTCAGCTCATCTCCAAGCGAGAAATTATGCCAAGAGTGAAACATCCAACACTTATATCACCTTCTATGTTGAATTTGTGCTAGTACATTCCATCAGTTATTTGATCGATGTGTCCCATGACCCCTTCTCACTCAACCTTATGCCTAAAGGTGTTAGACGAAGTGGATGTTATAATTGACATGCCGAGAGATCTATAGAACTCTATAGATGTCTACAAATGCATATGATCATTGGTGCTGGAGTCTGAGTTAGTGTAATAGTAGTGTCCTAGGAGAGTCTAGAGTATTCTAGTGGAGTGTTGAAGTCTGAGTTAGTATCCTAGCAGAGCCTAGACTATTCTAGTGTATGAATAAATATGTAAGTCTAAGTTGAGTTATATATAAGAGGGTGTGTAGGTCCAAGTGACCAACTATTCAAAGAAAATCCCCAAAAAACTACATGATATCAAATCTAGATTCCACTTCCTAACCCTAGCCACCATTATTCTCCCACTGCATCACTAACTATGGCTCTTCTTATGAACAATGTCAGGAGCATTTTAGTCACCTAGGCGACGGGAGGCCGCACTCCATTGCTTTCTATGGGGGGTAGCCACATCATGTTTCAAGGTGCGCCGCGTGAGCCTTGGTTGCTGCTCCGCATAGGTTGTCGCTTAGGATGTTGATTACAGTGGTGCAATGGAGGTGTTGATAGGAGGAGAATAAGTTATCGAGGTCGGACTTGGAGAGGAACATAAAGTGGAGGTGAATGAGCACCTCTGATTTTTTGAAAGGAATGCGGTAGGGGAAGCCCCTATAGGGATTTTGTTTTTGAAATAATAAGAACCAAAATATGCATCTGTGAGGACTTGAACCTGGGTGGCTGGGTTCTACATCCACTTCCCTAACCAAGTGAGCCAGGCTCACTTCTTAGCACCGCTAATATTATCAAAGATGGGAAGATGCGGAAGCGATGAAAGGGATTGTGAAGGAGATAGGAGTTTGTGTTGTGTAGGTGATGGATGGAGCTATTTGGTGCTGGTCTATGGTCGTGAAAGGATAAAACTGGGTGAGGTATCCAGTTTGGTCATTCTTGGCTGCGGAAAGAGACAAGTTACAAAGCTACGGAGTGTGGAATCCTGAGGTATGAAGCGGAGGTACCATACAAGGGAGTGCTCCATGCATGTGATTGTTGTGATGTTGTTGGGAAAGATTCGGTTTCAATAAGAGGTAGGTTTCGCTGTTGTGTTGCAGAAAAGATGAGGAGTCTAGGAGGGAGCAATAGCTGGAGTTGATTTGGTCAGTTGTGACTGAGGAGCAAAGGGAACAAATCTTGTTGTTAGGAGGAGAGGGGATAATAGAGATGGTAAGGGAGGAGTTTGATGATGACATATGAGATGATTTGGTGCTTCTAGGTTGTTCAGAGGTTTGAGGAAACATATGGTAGAGGCCATGATGACCAAGGGTCCCAAGGCGGACATGGATAAGGTGAAAGGTTGGGGGTTTGATGGAAACAAGGTAAAGAAAGGTCAAGGCTAGGCTATGTTTGAGAGGTGCAAGCTAGGTGAGAATCAAGAGATGATAGGAATGAAGCATTGCACGAGTGATTGGTTTATAAGCAATCAGTAAGATGAGGCGGTTGTGCCTCTATACGAGCTAGTGTTGAGGTGAGGCAGCCATGTTCATGCGGGGACCGGATTATACAAAGCGGAAATATGACGAGGCTTAGGTTGATGGTGGAAGGCACATGATGCCTATGTTGTAGGCGCCGATGTGAGAAAGCGCATGGTTGGAGAGGCAATAGTGGACCACCATAAGAAGGATTGGAGGTGGGTAGCTTGAGTAAGAGTTGGTGCACAATGATGGTGATGGCTCGCATGAGGCTGATCTTGGATGATCGGGAGTTAATTGGGTGCTTGGCAAGCGGTGGAGCAAGTGCTAGAGTAAAATTGCCGCATGTGGAGTGGTCATGGAGTTGTAACAAGATGGCCATGGTGATTAACCCGTGTCCATCTTGAGGAGGAGTGTTGGACTCTGAGTTAGCATAATAGTAGTGTCCTAGAAGAGTCCATAGTATTCTAGTGGAGTATTGAAGTCTGAGTTAGTGCCTAGCAGAGTCTAGACTGTTATACTGTATGAATGAAGATGTAAGCCTTATTTAAGCTATATATAAGAGGACGTGGAGGTCGACATGACCAACTATTCAGAAAATTTGCCCAAATAACTACAGTTGGGGATAAACAACATGGGAGCTACCATGAAAAACCAACCTAGGGAAAATTATCATTGGACCTTTCCCTCACTCCCATTTTTACATTCACCATTTAGAAATGAAAAATGTCACAGTAGGGGCCTTCCCAACTGTTTTTCTATGAAAAAAAGAACATGAACTTCATATGTTTTTACTAGACGCTCCTTCTTCCTCCATACAAAATAGTGGTGTACCATGGAAACCAATAAACAATGGAACTGTTGGAATGAGATCATCGGTCGGTCGGTCATTCGTTATACTTACTGCACTTATGTCGGTCAGTCGTTATACTTATTGCACTTATGTCTGTGTGTGCTCATAGTAAGCTTGTTGGGACGTGAATTTCTACAATTTAGACCAATTTCTTTATTTGTGGATAATTTAACAATGTGACATAGGAGTATAATATAATGCTTTTGGAAGGTGCGAAATTCTTAGCTCCATAAGGCACATGCTTCTTCTACTTTGCCCAACACATGTATGCCCTCTGTTGTGTAGCTGTGGTATAGACTTATGGTCTTCAATTAGTTGGGTGATGAAATGGTTTCTAGACTAGACAGTAAATTGTAGAAATAGTAGAAGGTGGCAAAAAAATCAAAAAAAGTTACATGAGCATGTCTGTATCTCTGGTTCATTTCAGTTTTCACGCAAAGAGCCATATTTTTTTCTTCCTCACAAAAAACCAACAAGATTTAGTGCTGCATGAAGATATTTTTATAATCATTTGAGCACTAATATTTTCATTAAATACTTGTACCAAGTATTTGTTTGTTTCCCCTAAAAAAGTGTTTGTTTGTTTGTTTGTTGAGCTTTTTTTATATGGCTGTAGGTGTCTGTCAAAGGCGTAAATCATTCCCTCCTAGTGGCAATGCCAAGTAATGCAAAGGGGAACTGTTTGGTGCCATTTTCCTTCCGACATCCAAGTCAACTGAACACAAAAATGAAAGGTAATGAAATGGTGGCGCCGTTCACCTACTTTTGTTTTTAATAGCGATGCCACAACTATATTATGAGGTACTATGTGCTACTCCCTCCATTTTAAAATATAAGATGTTTTAGCTTTGTGAAGGTAATGTATGTAGACACATTTTAGTGTATAGATTCAAAGTAAACCTCTCCAAACCTACATACTAAAAATCTTCTAGATACATTATCTTCACAAAACTAAAACACCTTATAATATGAAATCGGGGGAGTACAAGTTATAATAGCGTTGAGTACTAGACGTACCTTGTTGCAATGATGCTGAATTTACATTATGAGGAAGGTTAGTGGGAAGGTTGTGGTTGGCTTCCATGGAAAAAAGGCAGTGAATCCACCCCCTCCTCTGCTCGATGACATGGCCTATTTCTAAGTTACAGCTTGGTCCATCCGCGCATGTTCTGATCACATTGTAGCATAGCAAGACCGACTATGTGACTAAAATGCTAATTTGATCTTTTGCCGACCAGGCTACGACCACACCCTCCTCCTCCACGAGAAGGTCCTATCCTAGCTTCTCAAAGTCGCTTACCAATGCTCATATATTTTTTGATGTCTCCTATCCCCATATTCCCTCTATTTGGTTTTCTCTTCTACTAGTTGTCCGTGTTTGTGTAATTGCGATCTATGTTATTGCACAGAAGTGTAAAAGGAAAGAGTTGGAGGTGAGAATTCTAGGTGACAATGAATGGAACGGTAGAGCTTGTCGTTGCATGTTGAAGGTAGAGATTGTGTTAGTATATATAGGGAAGAGAACACCAACCTCTACTGAAGTTTCTTTAAGACCAATGTACTGTTGTTTAGATAAAGAAAAACAAGACAACCAGAAATATTTTTAGCGGATGTAGTCTTTTTCACCTTTCAGCAAAATATATGATGGTGTAGTCTTGTAAAACCACTAGTCAAGAGCTAAAATCCTAAGAAACAAAGCTAAGTAACACATAAGTAACTTACTTAGCCATATAATGCGCTATATTTACCCGTTTGACAATTTGAAACTTGACTTCCAAGCATATATATAATTTTGCATGTTCCTCTTCGCCAACATATGCAGTCCACTATTCATGGACAAATAAACGGCATGGGACACAAAAGTCACGAACTAGTATGGTGCAGGAGACAAGTCAATCGTAAGGTGGTCCTAAAAACTCATCTAGGGCTTTGGGCCCCTCGCCGGCGATACCACCTTGGGGCCTTGGAGGCATGACAGGTCCCTCGCATGCGGGAGGGTTCCCATTCTCTATTTAGGTTTTTTCAGTATATTCTTCAGGATGGTGAGGCGACGGCTATATCCTAAAGTCAGAATAAGGTCCCCTCCACCTCCCCCATCCTATCCTCACTCTAGTGGTGCATTTAGCACCATCAGAGGACGCGTGGATTCGTGTGTCCGGTGGTTCGCCTGAGATTCGGTCAATTTTGTGTTCATTGATGTGGTTTTAGGTTAGTATCTTCTAATGTACAGTTGTCAGCATTGGCGATGGTTGTTGCTCTGGTGCGCTGGTCCTTTGGAGTCTTATCATGACGGCTTTCTGTCAGTCTACTATAACAATATCTACTATGTCAAGTTTTGCTCGACTCCGGCAATGGAGGGGCAAGGATTACGACGCGCCTTCAACTTGTTCTAGTGTATGTAGTCATTCCTAAGGTGCCTAGTGAACAATTTATTATGTTTATTACTTTTAGGCTCTTTATACTGTTGATGATTATTAATAGATCTGTGTAATTTTTGCCAAGAAGCATATGCAGTACATTTTTAATTATTTCAACCCCACATGGCTGATCTACAACATAGTATGTAAATACAACCTATTTGAAGAAGCAATCCTATTCAAATCTATTTCTATTCTATAGATATGAATTCAGTGTTCAGTTTTACTTTTTGTACTATATACAAGGAAGCTTTGCCCTCCTAATAAACAAAATAAGACAATGCATCTTAGATTCACACTTCGCCAATATTTCTTGGCAACATGCGGTGAACTCTGCATTGATAGCATCATTTCAATAAAAACTTTCATCATGAAAAACGCATTTACCCGACAACCTGGGAGGACAATATTGTGTATAAATATATATTTGTTGTAGTAGGTTGGCATTCCCAAATTTTTAGTTAAGGCCTTGTTCCATTGCTAATCGATGACTCCTTCTGGTTGTTGTCGTAGATCGTGGAAACTTAGCCTAATTTTAGGTTGTTGATTTATTTGAGTTAAAATTTCATGATATGAATGGCCATGAATGATATATTTGAATGGAAATATTGAATTTCGGTTTCACTAAATAGCTTTAGAATTCAATTTCAAACTTTCGTGATTAATTTATTTAAATAATTTTCATTTAGTAGTTTAAAATCGCAAATATTCTAGACTATTTTTCCGGAAATATAGGTGAGGGTCACCAGCTTGGAATATTGCTAGGGGTGACTGTGGTTTATCGACCGATGAGGTTGAATTTTACACTAGTGCCACAAATACCTTACAAAGTTCAGTTTTTCCATTATTTGCTAACAAGTTGGAAAATTTCAATTGCAAATTCAGTTTTTTATGCAAAGTTTACTATCCAGACTTGAAACCGCAGGCCGCAGACAGGCACCTCTGCTACAAGGGGTAGTGAATCAATGCAAAGATTTGTTTTCTGTACACGTACTAAAAAATTTGGCTGCTAATATGCTTTTGTCTCCCAGTTTGGTTGAATGCAATCAAGGGAGCATAAATAAGATTCACTTGAGGTACGTGTTCTCGTCCCCTACATATACCTCACAGTCTCCACCTTTAACAAGCAACGAGCTTTACTTTTTCATTCACTGCCATACAAACCTTTCACCTCCCAACTCTTCCTTTGACATCTCTATGCATTAAAATAGGTGTCAAATACCCAAACATAGACATGTTGGTAGGAGAAAAAACAAATTGAGAACAAGTAGGAATAAGAGACATCAAAAAAGAGGTTGACTCTGATGAGTTAGATTTCGGAATTCTTCAGGCAACATGAACAAGTGTAGTGCATTTTTGACCGGTCTTTTTCTGTAGGAGCTCAATATACGAGCTACAAGTTATGTAGCAAGCCTTGTTCTGAACCTATAGCATATCACCAGTTAGTGGCCATCACATCAAGCTGAGGAGGGAGATGGGTTCGCTGTCATAGTAATAATTAGCATGGAAGTCAACCTGAGTGTGGCACGGTAGTAACAATTAGAGTCATTGCAACAAGCTGCGTCTAGTGCTAAGATTTATTTGGCATCACTATCATAATTTATAGCACCGGTTCCCAAAACAAATAGCAAATTTGCAGTGCTATTTGGAAACATTATGATCCCCTTAGGATCGAGGAGAGATTTTAGTTATTGTGCACAAACTTAGGCGTGATGCATCAACCTCATGTTTCTGCCTCCTAGTGAGATTTTCTATCTTCATGTTATGTTCTAACTTATCTTTGTGGGTCTATTCTACAAATATCAATTACTCAAACCTAGGTAACTCATGATACAACTAGTTATAAAATATTCCTAAAAACAATACACTTAGACAACTGCGGTAGCATGGAGTTTTAGCGGGACTGTAGGAGAAGCTGACTCCAGTGGCATGCGCGTGCACGTCATCACCTTCAGTTTAGTTAGATGGATTCCAACTAGTTTACTTCATTCCACATGTTATAGTTATCACTCTATTATATTATAGACCTCCAGCATATCAAACCATGCTTAATTTCATTACCAAACTATGGACTTCTCTATGACAGAAACACACGAATAATTATGGACTAATGAGAACTTTCTAATAACTAGCAAACACAACTTGTGGTGCAAGTACGTACAAAAATGATCTTGCATCGATTCACTATACGCAGAAAAACGATCTTGGGTTGATTCATTACCCCCTTGCAAAGGTTCTTGCCCTACAACCTCGAGTCTAGGGTATAACTTGTGCACAAATAACTAGAAAAAAGGTTGGAAGTACGTGAGTTATTTGGGGCACTACAGTTAAGTCGACCTCATGTAGTGATAAGACATGGTCACCCTAACAATGTGCCAAGAGGGTGATACCCTTGAACCCCTATTCTCTAAGGAAATAGTCCAGACACTTTGCAATTTTCAACTCTCCATAAAACAAATCTTGTGTTTTACTTTATTCGATGTCAAATTTCGTAAAATTTGACCTAATATATAGGGAAAAAAAGCATTAACATCTACAATATCAAATGCATATGAAAGTTATTTCATGATGATATAACAATATGGATTTACTATTGTTGGCAGTGGCGGAGCCAGCTTCCAGCAACCCCGAGCGGCTACCCGGGCTAGTCTGGCGAGTGGACACTGATCTTTACACTAATCTAGTCGATTAATACTCAGCTACTGTCTGTCGGGTGCTTGCCATGCCCGGGATCCATTAGCCAAACTCAGCTAATCGTTCACGTGTGCTTGCCATGCCCGGGCTCCATTAGCCATCTAGCTTCGCCACTAATTGTTGGTACGGGAGGTGTGAGTGTCATGACAACAAAGATTGTTTGGACTTTTAGTGTTCTACTTAGCATTTAGCACTTTCTTCCACGAGGATCACTCTCCATATATATTATCTTTGAACCCAAGACCCTAAACACCAACACCCTCATACTCTTTTTTCATATACATAGAATCCCAATTTTCTAGGTGGATCATGTGATTGCCTTTAACATCACTCCACATGTAGTTAACCATTCGTGTGTTAGTTAGCTATGAATCCCACTTAGAAAACTTAAAGCAAGATAACATGTAAATTGGGATTCTGTTTAAACATGATTAATCCCTTAAGCAAACTATTCTAGCCAAATATTTGTCTACTAGAGGGTGAAAATCCTTCCTTCTCATCTTATCAAATGGTAAGTGTTAACCTAATATTTAACAAGAAATTTCCCAACCATAGCTTGGAAAATGTCCAAGAAAAATAGAACATTCCTCTACTTCCATATTATTAATAGGGACCACTTGTGTGATAATTATGACTCATGCAGAGCCTTCATGCCAAACCTGTTGTCGTTGTCAATAGGAATACATCGCTTTGTCGCCATAGGAAGTGGATACAAGGTGGTCAGTGTGATTGGAAACATGTGGTAGGTGATGTTTCCCACTTAAAACATCTCTCCCACTAGAATCCAACTAGCGAGACGTCATCAATCAATAGAGTAATTGATGACACCGACAACTTCAATGACAAGTATGCACGCACTTTGGTGAAACACAAGATCTCGTATCCGAAAATATCAAAGCATGCCTGCATCATTCCCTTTCTGAAGATGGTGGCTGGAAGCTCGACTTTCTCGATGAAAATCCTAAGATCGAAGTACGATGGGACTTGTTGTCATTGGTACACGTTCGACGAACCCTTCTTGAAGTCTTTGGCCATAAATTTGTGTATTTTTCATTTGTTTTGGTCACTTTTTAAAGGGGTTGTGTTAGGTTGGTGGAGTTCTTGTCTTGTGGCATACAAACTTGGGTTCAACTTTTTTCTCTGGTTTTTCATGTCATTTCTAAATAATGAATAACATATGGCGCATCAACCAGTGTAGAGGTTGGGGGTCATTACTCCTTTTCAAAAAAATAACTCGCATACTAAAAACCTGTGCAGAGCCGGTAAGAATACATTTAACATTAAATTCCTACCCTACTATCATTCTCAAGGAAACATATTGTGTAACATATTGAAGCCTAGTAACCCTACCAGAAGCAAAATTACGGCATAGACCTTTGATCAAACTCTGATACTTCTTTTGTCCAGATCTACCATTAATTTCATATATTGACAGATATGGCGTACATCAAATGGTGATTGCTACATGTCGGGGTTATAATTTCTGGGTATACCCACAACCAACAATTATACTTGGTGACCAGGGTGTCTCACCTGGGTTAGTGCCTATGGCTCCACGGGAGGCCCAGTCAACAAGACGGACGGAGGCCCGTCCGGCTACAAGAAGGCCCAAAAGGTTTACCGATGTCGGGAGACTTGGAGTACAAGATGTAGTAGTCATCGACTATGTTGGAATATGTAACATAGTCGGATAAGATTTTCCCTGCCAGCATACAGGAAGACTTTATAGCACGATCAATTTGACCTCGCATAGGCAAACCACAATCAAACCCTCTATAACCTATGACTTTGCTAATTATAGTGGATTGATAGTAGGAGTAGGATCTAACCACCGCAGTCGGATCTAAACCTGGGTAAACTTGTGTACTTCCCTTCCTGGACATCCTCACATCTCACACCCCATATCTTTCCACGCATCTACTCGTCTTCAATACGATGACACTACCATGGGTCACATATATATCATTCCTAAGAATGTTAATTAACCCGCTCAACTTTGTGCTTACCTTGAAGTTGGAAATTCCTTCAGCATGCACTTTTCCTTGACTTTTAGAAGTATAAATGTGACATATTTGCTTTGCATTTTCGGAAACAATCATATGGAGGTGGATTTTAAATAGCTTGGTGATAAAGTAACACAAGAGGTCCTTAATGTTCTCAGTGGTGGCGCATGCTAGAGAATTGGAATGATACATGTGTGGTCCTTATTCCCAAGGTGAAAGATCATAGAAGTATGAAAGATCTATGCCCCATACGTTTGGGTAATGTGGTTTATAAGCTTCTTTCGAAGGTACTTGCCAATAAGTCGAAACAAATTCTTCCAGAAATTAGTGCACCAAACCAAAGTGCTTTTGTCCCCGAGAGGTTGATCACGGATAATATTCTTTTAGCATATGAATGTACACACTATATGAAGACAAGTATGAGAAAGAGAGCTATGAAATGATTAAACTTGATATGACCAAGGCCTATGATCGGGTAGAGTGGTTTTTTTTTTAGAAAATGATTAGGAAGATGGGATTCCATGAGAGATGGATTAGTTTGATCATGTTGTGCATCACAATGGTTAAATATAAATTTAAGGTTAATGGAACATTATGGATCTTATTATGCCACAAAGAGGCATACCGTAGGGTGATCCAATTTCGTCGTACTTGTTCCTTATCTGTGCTTAGGAATTTTATACTTTGTTGAATAAGTCTAATGTGGATGGGATACTACAAGGTATTTGTGTTTGCAATGCGGCCCCAAGTTTTAACCATTTGTTCTTTACATACGACTCCCTAGTACTAATCAAAGCTTCGCAAGCAAGTTCTAGAACTTTGTAGAATATTCTATGGTTGTGTGAGGTGTGCACAGGTCAGAACCCAAACTTTGATAAGTATTTGGTCATGTTCAGTAGAAACATAAGTAATGCAAGGAAACAAGTGGTGCTAGAAGAGCTTCATATTAGTTAGTAGGCAAAAAAGGAGAAGTATTAGGGGCTACCGGTCTATGTAGGAACAAGTAAGTTGAAGCATTTGAATATTTGAAAGATAGAGTATGTAAGAGGATCCTCGGTTGGAAAGAAAGAATGATGTCCCGTGTCGTAAAGGATATACTAGTCAAGGCATGAGCACAAGTTGTTCCTACATTTGCTATGCCATGTTTTGACTTGACAAAGAAGTTATGCGAGCAAATGAATTAATGGAATAGGGTGTTCCATTTCAAAAATACGCATAAACTACTCGATTAAACAAAAGGAGAGATGACAAATGATCACCATGCTTGAAGCCTTTCTAGGTTAACCCCTACGAATATGCTCTTGATACACCCTACGCTTTTTCCTCCAAAACTCTTGTTTCAAACATGAAATCTAGATTGATATTGTCATAGGACTTTTTATGTAGTTTTTTGGGTAATTGATCTTTTGACCATCTTCCCTTGCCTTCGATGATTTGCCCTTTGTTTTCATTGTTCTCCATGTTTGATTTTCTCCATGTTTTCCTGCTCCTTGGTCATTTGCCCCTGTCAATCTGGCCCTACATACAGAAAACCAAATGATGCACATGTGCATTCTTCTTCTTCCGCTCAACCTGGTCCCACAGACCCACACACACACAAAGAAATAGTCTATTATTCCCCACATCTTTCCTCACGGGCGCGGCGGCGGCCGCTCCACACCTCTGCTCGCCGAGCTGCTGCTCCTCCCTCTCACCAGTTGCGCGCGGACTTGCTTCTCCCTGCCGCTGCTCGCAACCGAGCATTGATGCTGCTTCCGTCGTCGGCGGGACTGGTGTGGCCGGAGTTTTTGAAGAGGATGGGGACTCGCCGTGGATTAGCGGAAGCAGGACTGGTCGATGACCCGAACAGAAG
Organism: Avena insularis; assembly: GCA_023614405.1. Classification (NCBI taxonomy): domain Eukaryota; kingdom Viridiplantae; phylum Streptophyta; class Magnoliopsida; order Poales; family Poaceae; genus Avena; species Avena insularis. The sequence goes on from CM042691.1 coordinate 279,616,782, forward strand.
CCACGTCCTCTCAGGCCCCCATCGTGGGCTGCTCGGATGAGGCGCTACCAGCGCAGTGGGAGCTCCTTCCGCTGGGGTCTGGGAGAGCGGGATGGGGCGACCTCCTGGATCAGCAGTTGAGGAGCGCGAGCGGAGAAGGGGCCAGTGATGGGAAGGGGGTGAGGAGGTATGCGGGGGTACCATACCATCGTCGTGGCTTGAGCTGCGGCCATGGCACGAGAGGAGGAAGAACAATGGGGATAGGAATAGTGAGGGCAGAGGGGTCTTAGCACATCAGCGAAGTATCTCAGATAATGCTGAACAAATGAAAAATAGGGCAACTGGTCAATTGTCAAGCAAAGTTGGGGCAAAAACTCCATTGCAATGAAAACATGGTAAATTACCCGCAAAAAAAGGAAAACATGGCAAAGTCTTGTACCTGCGTCGTGGATAGGATCTTGGGATGTCACACTTACAAAATTTCAAATTGGGGAGCCCATATGTTGAGATGTATGTGGAGATCTATAAAAATGTTTATGCCCTCACAAGAATTGGTATGATTTAACTTGCTTCATTTACTTGAGGCTTTGCTTTGGGATATGCATGTCTGTACTTCGTATTATCTGTTGTCATGCCTCCATATTGTTTAGTCATGTTTTTATTATATAATCTCGGATAAGCCTGTCGTGATTGGTTTATGTGGCTTCACTTGTTTCATTGCTAAACATTAGGGGCCTACTAAGCATGACCTTGTCATGTTTGTTCGCACCAGTTGTGAGGCGGAGGGATTCTAAATCTCACTTGGAGTAATTTGCCATACATATTAACAGCTGAACTTTCCTTGCTTGGGATTATCAGGTCTCATGTGAAACTTTCCTTGCTTGAGATTATACTGTCATGTATTCCTTTTCTTCTTGTTGGTTGATTGTTCAGTTTTTACATGATACTGAGATACGTATTCTGAAAAGGTGTTCTATATCTCATTTCCGGAATATGTTTCATTTCAATATAATTATGTTAAGCAGGCACCATGCTATCTATAATACTCCCTCCGTCCCGGTTTAAAGGACACAATTTGCAATTCTCTGGGCCCTAGGTGTCATCTAATTGGTCCATTTAATATTATGGAGTAGAACATGCATAAGGAGAAAAAAAAAGTTAGGAAAATGTTCATATTTGTTCACACATGTGCATGCAAGTATTTTATTGCTTTCACACAGGAGTAATTATAGAGATTAAATGCTTTTGTGTCTAAGTATTTTGGGATTGCATGGTTTGTAAATTGTGTCCTTTAAACCGGGACGGAGGAAGTAGTCAGCTTTTACGTCTCTCTGTTTTCAGTGCATCTGAATTAACTTCATTGAGGGTGTTACTTACTGGGAACTTGTTCCGGATATACATTACTATTGCTTTGAAAAATTAACTGAAGCAGAACAATAAGTACTCACTCCGTCCAGAAATAACTGACGTAGGTTTGTCTAAATTTGAATTTATCTATACACTAAAATACGTCATATATTTGAATCTAGACAAAACAAAATCAGTTATTTCTGGACGGAGGGACTATGTCAATCCTATGCATTTCTGCTCATTAAAAATACTCATGTCACCAGATATATTTGAAGCAAACTACACTACAGTGTTTATTTTTCTACCTTTGGCTGAATCAGGGGACATGAGAGATATGTCACTTTCACAATGCCGTTGTTTTTCCTCGCTAGCCTATGCATAGTGATTAGGTGTGCACAAGGCTCTCGTAGTGAAACTTCAGGAAGAAAATATGTCCAGTACGTTCCCATTGGAATTTCTCCATTAGAGTTCATGGTCAACAAAGTTGTTCACCAAGAAAATGTTGCCCTATTTATCAGGAAGCAACTCCTGCTGGTCTCCTATCTCTGTGACTAGTCTATTTCACATGTGCGCTATTTGTGGACTGCAGTAGCTGCCCTTGCAATGACGTGATGACAAACGAGATCCTGCTGTCACATCAAAGATATGCAGTACCTAACAGCCCAATCCACATAATCCAATTGGTTGGCCTTCAGTATTCCACTTGTCCTTTTCTTCTACTGCTTCGCAGAAACTTGCACTAGATTTTCTGATCAGAAACGTGATGACTAGAGGCATCTAAAAACCTAATCAATTTGGTTTCTGCAAAGAAACGTTGACCTTTCAGAACAGAACTGCATAAAAAGGTTTCCTTTTGTAATCTTGTGCTTATGAGATGATTGGAAAGGGAGGACCCAGCCAATAGAGATATGGGCAACTGCATCAGCTTCATTCTCCCAAAGTGGTATATTTATCTGTTGGGAGTAATAATAGTATATATCTAGTCTTTCTAAAAATTTCTTTCCATATGATCGATACATGCTCTAATGGGATCACAGGAGATTCAGTGAGCTGCGCAGCGACGGCATGGTCTCCGTCGACGAGGGTGGAACTCATGAAGGCATAAAGACGATTCGGATTCAGAAAGCCTGCGAGTTCATCACCAGCTCTGTGCTTTGTGTCTGCATTGTCACATGGAACATGAACAGCAAGGTGCATCATGTTCTTGGCTGCGCTCTTCTTAACGGTGGTTGGGCCATTTGATTTGGTTTAATATTCTGTTCTTTCGCTCAGATGTCTGTCCAAGATGTAAGGAAGCTGGTGAGCTCCGACAGGAAGTTTGATTTGCTGGTTCTTGGACTGCAAGAAGCCCCCAAATCTGGCGTTGCAGAGGTTCTGCAAGAAGCCATGGCTGATACACACATGTGAGCATTCTTCCAGGCTTACATTTTTTACGAACAGTTCAAAGCTCTTCCCTGTATTCTGAGAAATGTCGACGACGCTTTCCAAATTTCAGCCTGTTATGCCAGAAAACCATGCAGTCTCTTCAGATGTATCTTTTTGGGACAAAGAGTTCGGAATCATACATCAGAGGTGATCCTAGAGTACCCTTGATGTCGAAAGTGCATTTCTTGTTTGATCGAATAGGTTTTGTTAAATTTTGACAGAACTGAAGGTGGATAAATACGCGGTTGGAGGCTGCGGTGGTGTAATTGGGAGGAAGAAAGGAGCTGTAGCCATGTACATCAACTTCAGCGGGATCAGGATGGTGTTTGTGTCTTGCCATCTTGCAGGTTGCTTTCCAACTTCTGGTCAACTTATTTCTTATTAGTATCACTAATATTGCTTATTGCGTATTGCTTATCAATGCCAACACACCACAATCTCTTAAAAAAAGTTTAAGCATGGATTTGGACAAGTGATATACGACTCCTAGAAGAGTGAAAGCTGAAATGTTTAAGCACCTGTAAAAACTAGACAAGTATTATAATAACCTATAATATTTTGTTAGTCCCTCAAATTTTCAGATTTAAGGCAATTGTGGCATCGCGTCTAGAATTCTAAGATTATGTAATGCTAATCCAAAAGCAATAAGAGTTGATGATATAGCTCCTGTGTATCAAATGTTATTCGATATAGTTAACAAGATGTCTTATTGAAGTGTAGCTCATGAGCACAAGGTGGAGAAGAGGAACTCCGAGTGCCAGCATATCTCACACTCGCTGTTCTCGAAGAATGACATTCATTATGCTAAATCCGCCGACATAACGGTGTGGCTTGGTGACTTGAATTACAGATTGGAAGGCATAAGCTCGATGCCCGCAAGGAAGATGATTGAGGAGAATCGTCAAAGTGTAAGTGTTTGCTGAAACTAGTCATAGTTTATAAAACATAAATGTCACGCCTCACGTATATGCATTGTTTCAGAAGCTGAGAGACAAAGACCAGCTTCTGCAAGAAGCTGAGAAGGGTCAAGTGTTCAATGGGTACTGTGAAGGGACCTTGTCTTTCAAGCCAACATACAAATATAATGTTGGAAGCAGCAACTACGATACAAGTTACAAGGTACCACGAAATATTATCATATTAAGATTTCTCTATGTTCTTATCTGAAAGAACATTATATTTTTAGTAAATTAAAGTCTTATGCATATTATCTTCACTTCTTCAGATCAGAGTGCCATCTTGGACAGATAGGATATTGTTCAAAGTTGATCAGTCGTCTGGCTTGGACGCGATCTTAAGTTCTTATGAAGCACTTGATTGTGTTAGGAGCTCAGATCACAAGCCTGTGAAAGCTCATCTTTGCCTGAAAGTACGCGGTGGAGATGCATAGGTTTATGTTACAGTTGACATACCACAAGTATGCTAAAATGATTGATTCGTTGTAACAACAATTGTAAATGCAAATTCACTGAGCATACTACCAAGTACCAACCAATCTAAATTTGTTCGAATTTTCAAGTAGCTGCTACAGTACCAGATGGCCTGTAGCATAGCAGTAAATAACAGCAAGAATATCCACGCAGCAGCTAGCAATGACCAGGATATTCCAGTATAACTAGCTGGAAAAATTACAACAGATATTCCATTCAATATTTCAGCAGATCTAGAATAGGTTCACTGAAGCGCAAAAATTTATATCAGAAACCAAAACACATCGTGATGCAAAATCCAAATAAGTAGCAGCTCAAACTGCATTAAGCAAGTTACATTCTCTTCTATGATTGATTCAGAACCTGCATGGTGACTCTTACAACACTATCTAACAAAAATTCAGGAATATACAGATTGTTTTTTTTTTTGCTTTGCTCACTTTAAAACCCCAGAAAATGTTCGCAGGGAACAAATAAAGTTTCTGAGTATCAAGAAAATGTAAATTGTATGGCCAGTATAAGGTACCATAAATAGAGATCAATTCATTATGGGTTTTGGGTTACAAAGGAATATGTTTAGCAAGGATGCTACCCAGCACACAAATTTCATGAACAAGGGAACTTGATAGAACCCTGTCGGGTACGAGTTCTTTGCAACCCCTGCCTAGGGTACACTTCCAGTTAACAAAACTAAGAAAACCAATGCAATGCCATAGATACATGCTTTCACAACTGCTGAATTAAATTTCTTATGGGCTTTCAGTTACAAAAGAATGTCTAGTAAAGACGGTACAGAACAAAATAATTTCACCGCCATCACACCGCTATCATGGACAGAAACAAGGAAACTTGGCAGAACCCTCTTGGTGTGAGTTCTTGGCCACCCCCCTCTTTAGTGTACACTTCTAGTTAACAAAACCCAGAAAACCATTTCGACGCCACGCCGTAGATACATATTGCGCATTTGGACGGAGCAGACAATATAATAGTTGTCTTTTTCCCCTTCTGCCACCTGTTTTAGTCAAGCTGCTGCTGCTTGGAGCCTGGATGTTTTCACTGAGGTTTTCCTCTCTTTTCCAATTCGAGAGGGTGCCGTGAAACCACTGAACACAGGAAACGGGAAGTATTACATCATGGCATTCATGCTAAATTCAGAAGTCAATGACTGAACTGATCTCATTTTTCCAAACCTTGTTATTTTGGCTGTTCTTGTTGCTGACGCTGTCCTCGTAACTCTCTGTGGTTTCTCGACGGGTTTCCCTTTCGTCGGTGCAGGTCTGAGGTTGTTGCATCGGGTGCTAGTCAAACCCCTTTTAGATTCACCAAGTTGACTCGTGGCAGCGTGTGTGTTCTGTTTCTTCTGAATATGCAACATGGACAGATGAGCAATTCATCTCGTGTGTTCTAAATTGTACTACTGCCACTAATTGATTTGGACCGAGAAATGCTCACCTGTATCTCGCCACAAGTGGTTTTATCTCGTCCCTTTCCATCCGGGCATCTTCCAGTTGGCTGCATACAAACAGAACAATGAATAACCATTGGTCGTCATCGAAGATTGAGAAAAACTGGAATCTGTTGGTCCTGATTCAACTTACCATCACTCCTCTGTTTTCATCCTTCAGTACTGGCATGGAGTTCTTCTCAGCAGCTGTCTGTTTTCTTTCTGGATGTGCTTCTTTCAACACTTGTCTTTCCTAAAATGCAGCACAAAGAGTGAATCAGCAACCAAGTGCAGTTCTTCACAAAAACGAGCAATGGGGATGCAATCATAAAACTCACATCAGTCCTCAGCCTAAATGGCCTTTGAATGGTTTTCTTGAGCTTTCCTCCTTGCTCTGTATTCACCTTGTTGTTCTGCCTTTGAACCACCTGCAGTTAGTCATGTCAGCATTTCAGGTTCCACATATCCTACCTATGGGAAATCACATTATTATAGACAGTTTCACTACCTTCTGAGGAGCATTCTCATTGTTCTCCAACTGATTCCCGTTCTCATCTTGCTGATTTACGGCTTGCTCGGTCAGCTGATCACCATACGACACATTCTCCTTGTCGTCGTCCTGATGATTGTCAGGCTGCAACGGTTCCAACTCAATACGTGATTCCTGCTGCACCTCCTTCTGTCTCCAATTGCGCCTTGCGGATCCTTTACACGAGTTCTCATCTGCATCGATGTTCACACGGCCACCATCTGTTTCAGCATTACCGCATTTCGCCGAAAGGCCTAAGATCTTCTTCCCAGTCCTTGGCTGCGGCACTCTCTTCGCGCTCTTCACCGCTGGCTTGGTCTCTTCGCAATTCTTGGTGATCTTCGGAGTGGACAAGTACCTGCTAGGCACCTCCCGGCAAGCCAAGTTGAGCTTCTTCATCTTGGAACAGACCTCGGCCACGGGAGGAGCCTGGCTCTTCGCCGGCGTCTCCTTCTTGGGCGTGGTCATGAACAGCGCCTTCACCAGGGTCCCCTTCATCTCCGCCGTCGCGACCGGCTCCTTCTGGTGCTTTGCGCTGAGGAACGGTTCCTGCCTTGGCCGCAGTACGGTCTTGCTTTTGGGCGTCGTCAGAGCCTTCTTCCTCGCGCTGGACGGTTCCACCCTCGCCGCCTTGGTCCGGACCGGAGAATCTCTCAAGCCGCGGATCCGGTGGTCATTCAGCCTAGACCTCGCCGCCTTCCCGGCGGCCTCCGCCGCCATGCTCAGCCTCGTCATCCGGGTCCTCGGCGGCTTCGCCGGCGCGGAGTGAGGGCATTTCGGTAGCATCGAGCTGCACGATATTGCCAATTGAGTTCAGGTCCGAATCAAAAGAACAGTCCAACTGAATTCAGGCCGGCAGAGAGAAACAAAAGAAAAGAAAATCAGATCAGAGACGCACGCGCTCTCACCTCTGGTTCCTCCTGCTGATGGCTTTCTGCAGCCTGACGTTGGGGCTCCTCGCCGCCATGACCCGCATGACGAAGCTCCTGTGCAGGGCCTCCGGGTCGACGTGCTCGTGCATCTGGTCGCAACCTGCGCGCGCGCCGATTGAGGCGGATTCAGTCAGCACCCGATCGATTTGGAGTCTTTGCGTCGCGGATTCGCAAACGTCGGTGGCGGGAAGTGATTGGTTGAATTGCTGCTTACCTACGCGGAGGCAGAACCAGGATGGGTCGTCGGTGGGGCAGGCGGCGTCAGGCGCGGTGAGGTCGACGAACTTGGGCGCCTCGATGTCCTCGTAGAACACGCTGTCGTACTCCTCCAGTTCCTCCTCCTCCTCCTCCGCGGTGCCGAGCCTGACGGGGATCTCCATCTGCGCCGGTGGGGGTGGATCTAGCTAGCTCGTGGGAGCAGCGCCGGCGATGGTGTGCTACGACTACGAGGAGGCTGTGGTGGTGGTGTTCTGCTGTGGCTGTGGCGAGTTTGGAGATGGATTTAGTGCGACCGAGGAGCGGCTGGGAAACTAGCCGTTGGAGCGGCGGGTTCTATTTTTATTTTCTTTTGATTTCATAAAACCAGGGGCCGTTTCTTTTTTTTCAGGAAAAAACCGTGGGCCGTTGGCGACGGAAGGTGAAACTCGGGTGAGTAGAAGTGGATCTACGCTTCGCCATGGTAAGAAAACTACTGATCAGTACTTAATAGACCCCACGCGCCAGCTCCTCCCTCGCGATCCAAATTAATAGCCTTATATTTATCTAGATTCAAATGTATCTAATCATATTAGATACATCTAAATCTAGACGAATCCTAGTTTATTAATTTGGATCGAAGTGAGTACCATATATTTATCTAAAAAAAATTATAGGTTTACCTAGTTTACTTCACTGCAGTTTTTATTCGTCCAAAGAAATTTCATAGGTTGTTTTCTTGAAAAAATTGAGTTCATAGAAATTCTCTATGTGTATATTGTTTGATCTATTCGATCCGAATTCTTAGGCCTGGCCTAGGATAAAAAAAAGTTATTTGTTGAGGCCTATAAAAAGACGATTCCGATGGAGGAGCTCTGCGGCAATTTATTAAGAAGTTTGGTGAGAATTTAAGAATCTGATACTCACGATTCAAACTCTGGTTGTTGGAATACGTCCACAATGGTCCAACCATTATGCTATTACCAGCTCCTTTTTGCTAAGCCTATAATTATATTCCATTGGTCTGAAACCTATCCTAACGACTAAACTCAGCATGATGGTCCACCTATCAATTCATTCCTTACATATTGGTTTGTGACCCGTGAAAATAGAAATCACCACAAACCCTAAGCACTTTATGTTAGAATATTGTACGTATACGGTTACGGTTATTATGATAGTTTAGGATAGTTAGGACTCTAGTCTAACTTGACTTGTACTTCAAGATGATCCATGTACGCCTATATATACTCGTCCATAAGGCTTAATAATACATCCAACATATTACGTCAATCCCATACTCTTACATGGTATCAGCCTAAACCGATCCAAAACCTAGCCGCCGCCGGCACGCTTCCGCCACGTCGCCCCCGGGGAGGTCGATCTCCATGATCTCCGCCGGGGCCGCGCAACCCGTACGCAGGGCTCATCCGTCGATCTGTGATCGGCTGCCCTGCAAGTCTTTTTTTCCGATCTCTTGATGGGTTTTCTTTTTTGGTTTACCGATCTTAGATCGGATTGCGTCGCCCATTGCCGTCGTCATCGCCGCGCCTCTACTCCGACCATCGGCACCGACGATCTACACCGCCAGCATCTCGCCCTCTCCATTGTCGCGCTTTGTCTCGGCAATTTCGACCTCACGGCGCCGGTCAGCTACGCCTTCCTTGGAAGGCTGTCGCGGCTGCCTCCCTCGGATCGTCTTCGTCGTCATTGTCCGGGACTTCACCGACAACGCCACCATCGACTCCGATCTACGCGTCGTCCACGCCATGGCGCATACGGCGCACTGTCGGTCTGATCAACCGATCTCGCACCTGTCTATGCCAAGAACGTCCCCGAGCATGCGCCTACCACCGATGGAGCTACGTCACTGGTGGTCTCCCAGCCGCTGCACCGACTTGCACCCTGCAGCTATGCCGCCCCCTCGGGTCATAGCGTCGCTGCACGCAGTCTACTTCGTTGTTCCGGTGCATCGACGTCCTCGGCTTTTACCGCGCCTACTCCTACAGGCGTGGATCGCCGCCGTCTGCACGTGGTCTTCGTCACGTCGCCGGGTTATTCTTCGCCTACTTCGAGTACCGCCGCCGCGCCTCTCTAGGCGTCCAGCATGACCACTTCATGTCGCCGTTGGTTTCGCCGCCTTCTATGTCTTCTTCACATCGAACTCGTAGGCATCGTCATACGATATTGGCGCACAGGTTCATGATGGCAGCTACCCCTGCACGCCTGGTACTGGCAACACTAGTGCGTGTCTTCGTCCCCGACGCGTTCCCGAGTCTGGCAAACTTGCGCCGGACACCTCGTCTTCGTCGACATGATAACGTCTTCTTCGGCATCGACACCTTCCTCTACGACTGCCTCGTCCGCATCAGCGACGCATTCTTCTTGGCGTACTAGGTTCTAGCAGAACCAAGATGTGCCTTCGTCCCCGACGTGCGCCTAGTTCTGGCAAAACTTTGGCGCCGATCGTACCCGACGGCTCGGACTGCATCGACTTGAGAATTGATCGACACATTCGACCTGCCTCGACGCGTCTCCGTCATCCTCTTCGCGCACTATGCGCTTGCGGCTTCATGTGCGGCTACATAGACACCGGCAACAACGACCACGACATCGACCACGACGACCCTTCACACGGCTACATCGACCTCGGCACCGCTCCACGCTCTCCACTCCCTCGACATCGGCACAAGGGCTTCCACCTCGCTTGAGCATCATCAGCCTCTTCTACAGTCCAAGCATCCGCGTCGCGGCATCGTCTATGACACTCCCGCTGCAACTGCGGGGAGATGTCAGCCTATTGGTCTACTTCGGCACTCCAGTCTAACCGTTTGCGACGTTCTTGTTGTTCACGACGCTACCGCTACAACTGCGGGGGAGTGTTAGAGTATTGTACATATACGGTTGTTATGGTAGTTTAGGATAGTTAGGACTCTAATCTAACTTGACTTGTACTCCAAGATGATCCATGTACGTCTATATATACTCGCCCATGAGGCTTAATAATACATCCAACATATTACGTCAATCTCATACTCTTACACTTTAGAAACTACAACCTCAAAAGGACCATAAGACAGGGAGACATTACCTTTTATTGTTTTCTATTGGCCTTCTCACCGTTACTTTGGAAGGCGCGAGCTAAAAATGCACCAAAGGGGGCGTAAAGTTTGGTACAGATGGTCCTCACATCACACATTTTTTCTTTGCGGATGATAACATTGTATTTCCAAAAGCATCAACTCATAGATTGCGAGCTCTCAGGGGTACTCCAACATTATGAAGACGGCTCGGGCTAGAATGTAAACTTGAAGAAATTGTTAATGTTTTTTGGTCAGGATGCCATGATGATCAGAAGGAGGACCTTAAGCAGATGGTCAACGACTTTGAACAAATGGTCACACTCACATGATAATTGGAAGGAGGACCTTAAGAAGATGGTTAACAACTTTGAGCAAATGGTCAGGCTGGCATGACATGATGATCGGAAGGAGGACCATAAGGAATATGTAACATCCCAGAATTAGCACCTAGAATTATAAAGGACACAGGTGTGTGCATTGCATTCATGCATCAGAAAATCCGGGGAATTTTCGCGCAAAACAAAAGAAGCTATAGATGGATCGAGATCTCTCTTGTTTTGATGGAAACATCAGGACAGGTGCGATAGATTTTGACATGACCTCTACTGTACTTTTGTGTTTGAGGAGAAGGAAATTCAAATTTGAATATCAATTAATAAATTTGAATTCTAAAAGAATTTGAAATATAAGTACAAAAGGAAAAAATTACAACAATAATAAGAATTGAATTCATATTTAAAAACAAGATATAAATATTACAAGAATTCAGATTACGAATAGAAAGAAAATTTAACTCTGTTAATATTATACAATATTACATTGTCAATTAAATTATTCAAAGTAAGGAGAATTACAAAAAAATGAAATAACTAAAATAATTCTTTATTACAAGATATATATATTACATTGTTTGTAAATGAATTACAAAAGAAAAAAACAAGTAAACTATATTGAAAGTAATACAATAATACAATGTCTTTACATTATTCAAACAGAAAAGAAATTACAATAATATATAAAAAGAAAACCTAAACTAAATCTGGTAATTTCATTTCTTCTCATCTTTGTCCTGCACTTGTTTCCTGCAAAAAGAAAAAGATAGCAAAAAAGGAAAGTGTGAGGGGTTAGTGTTAGTTGTACTCTCAGGTTTTAGCAACGTAATGCATTGCTTTGTCTCATCATTGAGTAGTATTAAATAAAAAGGGGCCATTGTAAAATCTGTTCTTATCTAGAATTTTTGCCTCAGGCTTATGCATCATAGGCAGGGGCAAGTTTCACCAAATAGAGCATCTATTCTTATCAGATGTGTAGTCTCGATACAATATCATTGGCCAAGAGGCAAGTTACACCAGATAAGTACATAGTAAAGAAGTAGGAGTAACAGCCAAATTACTTGATCTGATCCACTCACTGGAGGTAAGCAGACAAGCTACTCACACAACCATGCACAATGTTGTGCTGTCGACATAGCAGTAGAAGCAGCAGCAGTAGTGGTAATATAAGAGGATAGCCACAACAGCTAGCCAAAACAGTATTCCATTCTTAGTTTGTAGACCACAAGACCAACACGTCATGATCCATTCTATCACTACACCAAAAAACTCAAGAACTCATTCCTCTTGAGAACTCATCATAGCCAATCCATATCTCACCAACCAAGACACTAGCCCAGATCACCACCACGTCATTTGCACCATGGTTGCTTCAAGAAGCCATCCAATGGCAAGAAAAAGGTGGAGAAGGCTAGGCCAGCAAAAGCAAAGAGTAACTGTTCATACACCAGCATCAGATCACATGAGCAAGGGGAGAAGGTGGATCAAGATTATAGCAAGTGAATCCAGAAGTAGTGATAAACCAAGATTTCTAACAGGCCATAGACCACTCACCAGCAACAAGTAAAAATCATCAGAACCATCCACTAAGTTATGCAGTAAATGTCATCATATCTTGCATATAAATCTGGGCATATAAGGAAAATCATATACATCAACTAGCTCCAGCTACTATTCCATCAGATTCTCATCTAGGGGTAAAATATGGAGTTATGTTCTCAGAACTACATGGAGGTGCCATGCAAGGTTCATCACAAAAGATTAAAGCCAACCAATCATATTTGTTGTTATCCCAAAGGTTTTGGCCTCATCCTTTGCATCATAGGCCAAACTAAGAAACCCAACAAATAATATCTAAGATGTTTACCACTGTGCACACTCCCAGGGGAGGCACCACAGTGGTAAACTTACCAATTCCTGCCAAACCAAGTAGTCTCAGCCTTAGCATCATAGACAGAGATTTTTTCCAAAAAATTCCAAATATTCCTTCATAGAATGGATAGTTCCATCTAGTGCAGCCAGACAAATGGTAGCAAATCATGCTACAGAAAGGATTGTTGTGCATACTCCAAAAGGAGGCACCACAACAAGAACCTCCAGGTAACAGAGGCCACCAAAATAAGCTAGCAGAAATAACTCAGGTTTTCAAGCCATTCCAACTTATTCTAAATCATTTCTCTAGTTAAAATAACTAAGAGATCATTTCCACTTTTATTTCTGACATCATGGACAGATAAAATTCATCTAAACTTGTTCCTGAAAATAAGAATTCAGTTAACCTAGGGAAAACATCATATACACATTTATTTGATGAAAGCTGGGTGTACATGTTGTAATTACACACAATATAGTTCTATGTAAAGGATCTATTCATACTTACAGCTACATCTAGAGCCTAATGAGGAACACTAAAACTCATCCCACACATTTAATTACATCAGGCAAATCATCAAGAACATCCAATAATTTGAACAGGAAATAAATCATAACAAGTAATAGGTGTAGGAGCTATTTATATTATCATGCATAAGTATGTACCAGACAGTCAAAATCAATCCCAGCATATTCTACATCTCACATACACATGGCAATGCTTGTTATATATACTATACAACACACCTACATATCAATTGACATATAACATGTGGATGCATAAAGCGCAAGCTGATTAGATACCAGATTTTGTACATGAGATCTGGGAATTATTATCCTAGGTTGATCAACCCAGAAAAGCATCTCCTATATTTCAAAGCACATTTTCATGCATACATGCTAATCAACAAGAACAAAATCACGTAATCCTTTCCTGATCATACTAGAACTAAAGCATAATACCATAAACCAATTTAGCCATTTAATCATCTGCCTATGACCATTAGAATGGTAGAACAAGACTTATCCATCCACACCTAATTACACAGCCAGTAGACCAATTAGATCAAACAATCGGTGCATACGCTCATAACCTGAATCAACATGCAATCGTCACTACAAATCCATGTAGAGATTTATCAAAACCTACACCTAAATCCATAGGGATCCCAAATCCATATCAGAATAGTTCATCGGCTCGAAGGCCGGTCACAGAAGGGATCATACCTACGCTGTATTATTCGAAATGGAAACGGGGGCATCCACTGACCTACCACTGACCCGAGGTGCAGGAGACCACAGCCAGCCGTGGCATGAGCAGCAGGAGGCGCGGGTACACATGAACAACATCGGAAATCGAGTCGATTCGGCTAAGGTTTGCCGAGTAGGAGACCATCGGAGGCGGTACTGGTTGGGAGGCAATGAGGGATGGTGGAAAGGATCAGAGCGGAGCCTCGCCGACGTGCGGTGGCGCCGAGGAGTCGGAGATGGCCGAGAAGACTCGAAGGGCAGCAGCCTAGGGTTCTCCAGGGGGAGCGCGTGGGTGCTGGCCACCGCGACAAAGGGGAATCGAGAGAAGAGAGAAAGGGGGAGCAGCGCTGGGAGAGGCCGCTGATGGCCAAGGAGGCGGCAGGCGGCGGTACGAAGTTGGCCGGCAACCGGCCACAGTGGAACTGGTGGCGGTGGCGGCATCATCGCGACCAAGAGGGGAACAAGAGGGGTGAGGATAATACGTGTGTGTGTGTGTGTGTGCAAGAGATAGGAGTGGGTCGGGGTCGGTGTTGACCCCGAGCCTAGTAGGCCGTATAATCTGGTCTCATGGGCCTTTGAGTTGGATTGGGCTAACCACAGGCCAGGCCCAGTTATAAAATAAATTGAATGGAAATACTTACATTTAGGGAAATACAAACAAGTCTTTATAAATATTATAAAAAAATATAGAAGTATACATATATTCCTATGAAGTTCATAGAAATACTTAAAATACATCAAAGGATCACAAACATAATCTCTATCTAAGAAAAATATAACTTTACTTATTTAAGTTAAATAAAATACCAGTAAATATAAATACCATTAAATCCTAAGTGAAATTTCATAAGATAAGGAAAATTCCTAAAATTAATAAAATAATTTTTATGCATTAAAATGAATCTACTATTTTATAAAAATACTAACTTAATTTTTTATAAATAAAATTTAAAGAAAGTACTCAAAGACATTTAATCCTTTATGGAATTTTATAAACATAAGAATAAACTTAAAAATAAATAAATAATCATTTTTAAGGTCTTGAATAAATATATTACACTAGAAAAATATTAAATATATTAATAGAAAGATTTTTAAGTAGTAAATCCTTCTCTATTACCTATTTTGGTAAATTCTCTAAAAACAATTCTTAAGTAAGAAATAATCACAATTTTATATAAAACCTTAAATATTTAATATCTAAGTACTAGTTCCAAAACCATAACTTGGATTCATAATCAAGCTTAAGTATAACTATTAACTTTAAAATATTCTTTTCAAAATCTTAAAATTCAAATTAAAAACCCTTATAAATAAACATTGTATATCACTTATATATAACATGGTGAATAATCATTGTATCTTAATCATTGTTAACATAACTACAAATTATTAAGATCATCTAATTATGCTTCCATTAAATAAATACATATTATTTTCATATGAGCAAAACAAATTTAATATAATCATTCACTTGAATATAAAGTGAATAATTCCACACCTTAGTCATACCTATCATAAATTTAAAACTTGGGAATAATTAAAACATGTTATACTTTAAGTTTATTTACCCTTTTAAAGTTAACTTTAGTCTCAAAGTTTATAATCATCATGTCTAATAAACTACTTATGTTTTTATAGTTAACTTTGATCTATTTCAATTAAGACATAAAACGTCTCAAGTCCAAATTAATCAATCAAACACCAAAAGGCATTGATCACATTCTATTAACAATAAAGATTGTTTAAATCTTAGAAAATAAATCTTTTCTTCAAATGTTATTCTTTCTGCCACTTCAAAGAACAACTCTATAATAGTTCCTTCAACTATTAACAACTCAACCCAAGGACTATTATCAAAGCCATCAGACTAAAATTAATCATAATCACATTACTTTATACTTTACTTGTATATTTAGGATTGTTGACACTTAAGTTCTTTATAAATGCCAATACTTGTAAAATAAATCTTGAAGATAAATCAACTCTTAAAAGAATCACCTAAATTCACTTCACTCAAAGTATTGGGGACCTACTTTAGGAGTTTTACAAAATGCATAGCATTTCTTATGCATAATTGCATATTGTTTCTTTAAACATTAGTCCTTATGGGACCAATGATGCTGATTTTAGATAATGGATCTTATATTGTCTCGAAGACCGTGAGCGCATAATCTTGCAATCACAAAAGGCAAGTTCACACTTGCTCATGACCTTTGATTATTTTCTGTAAAGTATTTTACAAATCCAGTGTTGTCATCACCTGCATTTGAAAAAGGTCAGAAAACACTATTTTCATAATAATATGATTATGGGTTGTTTACCATGAGGTAATAACCTACTATGAAAGTTCCGGTGGTAAAGGAAGATATTATCTAGGACTTAACAACCAATGTCGTCAGTGATTCTTGCGCCGTATATCACGCGTTAACCATGAGATTTGGAATGGGACGGAGAAGTCGGCTGTATCTTCTTCCTCTCGCATGTAGCCAGATGTGCAGGTCGTGGCTGTTATCACTCGTAGCATGCATATAAATTGGTAATTCGTAGAGGATATGCAGCATATGGATGGGAACCCTCAACATCCCACGATAGTTCTGGCATCTAACGGTCTGTACAAACCATTGTCGTAATTCAATGGGCGGGCATGGTGTACACCAATGAGACATGCGGGGTCGCGAAGGGGGCAGTGATTGGCTTGGATCTTAGTCTGGGCCCCACACCAAGGAAGTGTGGAAAATAATGCAACTCGGATGTGCAACAAAGCTAAGATCTCTCATGGGTAAAGTAATGCACCTCTACAGAGTGTAAGAACTGTAACTTGTTACTCCCTGTTTCGGGAAGGAGGTGCGAACACGGCGGAAAAGGAACTCCATGAAAGTTCTGGTAAACCCGTGAAGGCTGACGAACATAGCTTTTCAGAATAAAAGAAACCTTTGAAGAAATGTTTACAAAAACCTGCATTGCCTATGACCTACGGTCTGTGGCTATAGATATAGTGCATCAAACACTCCTTTTCTAGTGAACTTGCTGAGTACGCTCATACTCAACGTATCTTCTTAACCCTTGCTAGGTTCTAAAGACAGTACAGATGATGTCTACATGAAGTTATGCTCCAGGAATCATCACCAGAAGCCAAAGTTCTTCAATGAAGTCAAGAAAGTCAACATATACATCAACTCAAGTGAAGACGAAGTTACTGATTATATAGGAATATAATCTCTAGCCATAGAACCTATTTCTTTAGTGTATTGCAATATAAGCAATGCCAGACCAATAGTTCATATACTAGTCGTATTAGTATGATAGTTTTTGAGTTGTTTATTCTTGATTCTTCTTTGTAAGAAGTTTCTTTCTCTCTCTTTAACCTAGAGTGTTCTCTAGATCTTGTGTAAAGAGTTGAGTTGTAACCTATAGTCATGTCTTGGACCTGATGTGTTTCTGTTGTACCACTCTGAGGGATGTAATACTAGTGAACGGTGTTTTATTGGTGTTATGTCAACGACTATAGTGTACTACATCATGCAGTGGTATGCTGGGTCACCGCAGAATATCTGAGCACTATTTTGGGATATCATCTATTGTTGGACGATAAAAGGAGGGTTGTTTAAGAATTTGCGGTAAATATCGGGAGTAGGATGGGTTGGAAGGGACATGGACTCTCAAAGGCTTCTCAGGAAGTCTTGATTAGATATGTGTTGCAAGCGATGCAAGGCTATTCTATGTCTTGTTTCCAACTATGCAAGACCAGCTCAGATCAATCTCGGCTAGATTTTGGTGGGGTGCAACGGATGGAAAAAAGGAAGGTCCACTGGGCTAGGTAGGAGAAGATGTGCGCATGGAAGCGCGAGGGAGGTTTGGGTTTCAGTGACCTAGAGAGTTTCAATCAGGCTATGCTTGCTAAACAGGGCTGGCGTATTCTACTTAACTCATCTAGACTCCCTTCATGCCCGTGTTTTCCGGGCAAGGTACTTTAAACATGGAGATTTCCTTCAAGCTAGTTGTCCATGCCGCACCTCCTTCACCTAGAGGACAGGGAATTATTCATGGTAGGAATCTTCTCAAAGAAGGCATGATATGGCATATTGGCATGGGAAGAACATCAAGATTGACATGGAAAACTAGGTTCCATGAGCTAGTACTCAATGCCTTGTTTGGCGTAAGCCGGACGATAAAGCTAAGGTTGTTGTTGACCTCCTTGACAACAATGGCAAGAGCTAGGATGAAAGCAAGATTCGACAAAGTTTTCATGATGGAGATGTTGTAACTAAGCAAGTTCCTATTAGTGGTATTGGAACTGATGACTATCTTGCATTGTAAGTATACAAAACGTTACTTGTTCTCAGTCAAATCTGCCTACCATCTAAAAGTTCAACTCAAGAGAATTACATCCGGTCAAGCGAGCAACTCAAATTATTGCAATCCTCACAATGGATGGCTCAACCTTTGGGGAGCGGATGTTTCTAATCAGGTGAAAATTAACGCATGTATTTAGTCAGGAATGGACCTGCAGTGGGAGACGAACTATAGTGATAAAATGTAAAATTGGGTGTGGCTTGGACTGCTTGTGAATGGGAAGAGGTAGCTCTTCATCGATTCTGGCGGTGTCCACACACTCAATATGTGCATGAGAGTAGTTGTCGTTGTTGTCGGGATCTTCCTTCCCTGGGCCACCAAATCCTATGCGGTGCAATGGGGACCTAAAATGTTGGTTGCTTAGCTGTTTCAACAAGATGAGCTCAAAATACCTAGAACTTATGTGCATGATGATGTATCATCTGTAGTTAGCATGCAATGATGCTAGATATGCATTCATGATAGAGTGGCCCAAATCCATTGCAAAAATAACAATTGATCTTGTTGAGAAATGTCATGAGATCCACACTAAGACGCTGAATATACCTCCTACCCAACCAAGGGATTGCTGGTGCCCTCTGAGGGAAGGTTTTGTCAAAATTAACACCGATCATTCTTCCCCTCTCTAATAAATGTGGTGGTGGTGTGGCTGTGAGAAACCAAAATGGACCCTCTGTTGCATATGTATCATGTTTTTCTCAATAATGCCATTAATCCAGAGGATGCCAAAGTCCTGGTGTGTAGGAGAGTGGCGTAGTTGGCCAAGGAGATTGGTTTCCAACATTCCATGCTTGAAACATACTGATCTAATGTGGTGAAGAAACTAAACAAGGAATAAAGAGACATATCTGTTATAATTACGACAAGAAGATAACGAAGAACGAAAACAAAATCACAGCAAGGGGACACATATTTAACGTGGAAAAACCTCTTCAACAAAGAGAGGAAAAGACCACGGGCGTTAGCCAGCAAAACTTCACTATATCGGGGAGTGTTTACAAACGCCGGGGATTTCACAGATGCAACTCTTCCTAACCGGCGGCTTACAAGGGGTTTATATATCAGTGGAAACCTAGGTCTTCGATGATCCGTACTGTACCAAGGGGTTTACACTCGGCCCAAGCCTCCGACGACGGGCCTCGCTCCACTCGTCAGAAGTTGGCCTATACTTTGTAGAATTTGGATCAACATATAACAAACTCCACCTTGAGACAAATTCCTTCTTGTAGCATCAACAACAACAATCCCCCTGAACAAACAAAGAAAATACTTTCGGCGCCAATAGCTACTTGGGTTAATCCGTTAAACCAACTAAGTTCGAGCAAAGCTCAAACTTAGCAACAGGAACATGTTTAGTCATCATATCAGCAGGATTAACATGAGTGCTGATTTGCATACCTTTAATTTACCTTGAGCAACAATGTCTCTAACAAAATGGTACTTGACATCAATGTGCTTAGTTCTCTCATGGAACATATGATCTTTTGTAAGGTATGTATCACTTTGATTGTCACAAAACAAAGTAATGCAAGAATCATCTCCACAAAGCTCAGCAAATAAACCTTTCAACCAAACAGTTTCTTTACAAGCCTCAGCAATAGCCATGTATTCAGCTTCAGTAGTAGATTGTGCAACAATAGCCTACAAAGTAGCCATCCATCTAACATCACAACCACCAACATTAAACACATAACCTATGAGGGGTCTTCTCTTATCCAAATCGGCAGCAAAATCTGAATCCACATAGCCAACGAGTCCCTCACCGGTCCTGCCAAACTTCAAACAAGCATTGGAAGTGCCAAGAAGGTACTTGAAAACCCACTAAACAGCTTTCCAATGTTCTTTACCAGGATTAGCCATGTATCTACTTATCAAACTCATAACATATGATAAATCAGGATGAGAACAAACTATGGCATACATCAAAGAACCAACAACACTAGAATATGGCACCTTTGACATGTACTCAAACTCTTCATCAATGGTAGGACATTGAGAAACTGTCGATTTAAAATGAGGAGCAATAGGAGTACTAACTGACTTGGCACCATCCATATTAAAACGATGAAGAACTTTCTTAATGTAACTTTGCTGACTAAGAAACAACAAACCAGATTTTCTATCTCGGGTAATTTCCATACCTAAGATCTTCTTAGCAGCTCCAAGATCCTTCACCTCAAACTCACTACTTAGGTGTGCCTTTAAAGTAGTGATTTCTTTCATGCTCTTGGCAACAATTAACATATCATCAACATATAGCAGCAGGTATATAGGTGATCCATCAACAAACTTAATATAAACACAACTATCATATTTAGACCTCTCAAAGCCATGTGAGATCATAAACGAATCAAACCTTTTATACCACTGTCTTGGATATTGCTTTAAGCCATAAAGAGACTTCTTTAATTTGCACACAAAATCCTCTTTACCAGGCACTATGAACCCTTCTGGTTGGTCCATGTATATTTCCTCATCAAGCTCTCCATGCAGAAAAGCAATCTTGACATCTAACTGCTCAAGCTCAAGATCACGCATAGCCACAATACTAAAGAAAGTGTGAATGGAACATGCTTTACAACTGGGGAGAACACATTATTGTAATCAATACTTGGAATCTGGCTGAACCCTTTTGCTACTAACCTTTCCTTGTACCTTGAAGGCTCTTTGGAAGACAAACCTTCCTTTTTCTTGAAGATCCACTTGCAGCGGACTGTCTTCTTTTGTTTAGGCAAGCGCACAACATCCCATGTGCCATTTTTCTCAAGCGATTGGCCGATTGCATCTCTTCTTGCATAGCAGAATCCCACTTCTCGCGGTCAACGGATGCAATGGCTTCATTATATGTAGCAGGTTCAGTATCGTTCTCCACCTGTTCATCACAACTCAAAGCATAATGAACAAGATTACACTCTTCAATTAAATAAGGACGAGGACCACATTTACGCCTCGGTCTATCAGCAGCAATGGACTCATGTGGCTGCTGCAAAACAGTAGGTGAGTGCTGAACAACAATATCATCAATGTTTTCCTCATGTGTATCTTCAACGATAACATTATTATCAACAGTTTTCTGCAGGTTCTCCACCTACACACTAACTCCCTTCTCTCCAACAACAACAGGAGAGGTATCTGATGGCAAGATATCATGGTACATAACAGACTCATTGAAAACAACGTTTCTACTTAGCAAAATCTTTTTAGTTTCAGGATTCCACTGTTTATATGCTTTAACTCCTGAACCATAACCAAGGAATATGCACTTAACGGCCCTAGGCTCGAACTTTCCATTATCAACGTGAGCATATGCAGTGCAGCTAAAAACTCTCAACTGTGAATAATCAGCAGGCGAACCTGACCATACCTCAATGGGAGTTTTCTTCTCAAGTGGAATATAAGGTGACCTATTGATGAGGTAACACGCCGTGTTGGCTGCTTCAGCCCAAAAACTCCTATGCATATCTGCATTAGACAACATACAACGAGCCTCGAGATGATGGTCCTGTTCATGCGCTTAGCCACGCCATTCTGTTGAGAAGTATAGGGGATGCTGTGATGCCTGATCATGCCATCGTTACTGCAAAACTCCTCAAACTCATTAGAACAGAATTCCATATAATTGTCAGTACTTAGTACCTTTACCTTTTTCTCAGTTTGCTTTTCAACCATAACTTTCTACTTCTTAAAAGCATCAAAACATCAGATTTATGCTTCAGAAAATAAGACCACACTTTTATTGAGTAGTCATCAATAATAGTAAGCATGTAATTTGCACCACCAATAGAAGTCTTACGGGACGAACCCCATATATCGACATACACAAACTCGTTAGAAGTTGGCCTATAATTTGTAGAATTTGGATCAACATATAACAATATCAATGCTGGGACCTTTGATAGAAGACACGAAGAATGTTTTCATGACTTCAATCAGGTTGAGGTTTGGGCATGCGATGCATAGCTAACCTAGTATCTCATAGGTTAGCAAAGAAAGGTTGTGGTAATAAAATTTATAAGACTTGTTTTAGCCAGGAGATGTGACGTATTATTTTAGTTTTCTCTGATGACTTGGTTGCTTTTTAATAAAGATGCATCATGTTCCTCAAAGGGCCCATACTCGGTGACAACATACGTGGAAGCTGCCAACATCCCGATGACACACTCATGGAAGTAACCAATGCTAATGCAATTGAGGTTTTCATGGCACATTGGCATCAGCAATACTCGAGAGTATTGCAATCTTGATATTTAGCAAATGGTGGTGTGATATGTGAGTAGATAATGTTGATTATGTAGTGGTTTTTGAGAAGTCAAAGATTTTGTGAAGATAGTCTAAGAAAACACACTCTAAATTTTTAATCAAATCTAATCCTTTTGCTCAATGCCAACCTCTATTTCACTGGTCTTGGTTGTTTTAGGGCCACAACTTTAGCATTATAAATAGCATTTTGTGAGCTAAATATTTCATCCTCAACCCATAGTCCATAACATCAACCCATTTCAATTTTGTACTACCATTTTGCTATGAGCCGAGGTGGGAGAGGCAGGGGAAAATATATACAAAGTTTGACTTTGGCTAAATCCATAACACAAGATAATTAGAAATAAAGGAAGTCATTTCACAGCCCATGTACATCATGATAATTGGTGCATCACACCCATTCCTCCCAGGACCTTGGTGGTGGACAGTGAGGTCCTGGATGGACCAGACGGTAACCTAGCAAATAGTGCAAGGCCAATGAGAAGTGGGAGGTCGAGAAGGAGTGGACTCCAAGTTGGTCGGCTCTATGAGATAAGGGTTATGGGATCAAGTCACACAAATCTAACCGTTTTGCAAAACTTTTTAGCCTAAAAAGGAACTTTTCAATTTTTTATTCAGATCTAACCCATTTTGGTAATGCCAAACGCTCGGA
The DNA here is from genome assembly GCA_023614405.1 of Avena insularis. Taxonomy (NCBI): domain Eukaryota; kingdom Viridiplantae; phylum Streptophyta; class Magnoliopsida; order Poales; family Poaceae; genus Avena; species Avena insularis. The sequence goes on from CM042691.1 coordinate 279,639,872, forward strand.
TGGTATAGTTAGATGTGGGACTGCCAATATCAACTTGACGGTTCCAGACCTAACCCTACCATCCAGGTATATCTAGCCGTGGGCAGGCCGACATGGCCAGCCCAAAAAAACCCGATGGGTCAGGATTTTTAGGCCCATGGGCTAGGCCTAGGCTCCGGATCTGTGGCCCGGTGGCTGCTCGAACCGGATTCGGGCCAAAGGAAATGCAGAAATAAGGGAAGTCCTGGCCCGCGGCTTGATGGCCAGAAGAATTTTCATAGCACGAGCCAGGCTTGGGGCAAGATTTGAGGCTCGATAGCCGGGCTCGGGCCTGGGATATGTGCGGGTGGGATTTTTTGGCCCAACACGGCCTAAAAATGTCCAGGTATACATCCAGGAGGTACCATGCCTAAGGGTGTTACCACCAGAGCCATCGGCGGTACCACAATACCAAAAAAGGTCATATTTGTATAAATTTTTGAAAAATGATTTCAGACAATTTGTTTTGTAGAAGGTTAGATTTGTCAAAAATGACGCGGTGTGGTGGAGAGAGGTTACAAGTTCCACTCAAAATTTGAGAGGACAAACTATAAAAAGGAAACAATTGTACAAAATGGTTGTGCTATTAAATCGCATCTCCCCATCTGTCGTCGGTCCCTGCCTCCTCCGTCAGACGCTCCGGCCATGGGAAGGGGTGGGACCCTGATGCTTCGGCTCCCTCTGTAGTTAGGATTGGCCTAGTGTTTCCATAGAGGAGACTGCGTCGTGTCAGAATAATTTGTCCTTGCTCTTCCTCCATCTTGGCGTCGCTCCAACCGGTGGCGTGCGTGGCGTGTGGCAGGTGGCCAGTCTTCTTTTGATCGCTGGATTCATGAGATTAGTATGCAGTGGTCGACGTTCGTCACTCTCGTGAGTGGCGATCGCTGTAGTAGTGTTGGACGTCTTACAGTTGTGTACGTAGAAGACAGTAGACGACAGACGATGACATTTTCTCTTCTTTGACTGCGTCGGATGGAGATGATGGTGTCGGGTGACCATGGGAAGATCCCGGCCGACATGCCATAGAGTTTCGAGATCGTCGCTTGCGATGACTCGGTTCATCGGCTCGAAAAGCATTCTCGTACGCAATGGTGCTCTCCCAAATCTAGGTATGTCGGTTGTTCGCCTCTTTTTTTGACGATGGAGAACGATGGACGACGATTCGACGAGGCATAAATTTCTTTAATGGTGGAATTGTAATTTACTTGCGGGTTCTTTGTGCAAAGTTGCTTGACAAGCATGTTTGTCGTATATGTTGATTATATATGTAATCTCTAAATTCTAAATTGTCTAATAAAATATACAGTTACTCTAAAAAAAATGGTTGTGCTGTTTACTTAGAGCTCGTTTGATATCATTTCATTCGTACTAATTTAGAACTTCAAGACTGAAAATCATGTTTGGCTACCGTAAGAATTAAAAAATAAAATGGTTTCTAACAAAAATGACAAGGTTAGGGACTGTTTTTTTTTTTTTGCCAAATAGTGAGGTTAGGGATGAATTGACTTTCCATACCATACCAATTCTCTGAAATTTCCAATTGAAGTGACATGTACAGTTCCATGACAACCAAATAGGCTGGGTACGGAATCTCGATTGAATTCCATAATTCCGACACTGCCAAACCAGTACTAAAAAATGTTTGCTACGGAGTATGAAAATTGAAATCTGAAGCTTTTCATTTCAGTTCTTCCCATCGTGTGTCCTCTTCTCCCTCGCCGATTCCCCAAATCCGCCACGATTTCGTCGCCGTTCGCCGCGAGCTAAATCTGACACTACGTGCGATGTACGTACCTGACTTTGGAAACTATCGTGTTCAGCGATTTTAGCTGTAAAGATCAGTGTGTAATAAAGCCCATCGTTTTCCTGTAAAAAAATTAAAAATCTCCGACCTTTCTCTATCCGCAGCCGCAGCAGCACGCGGTCACCGCTTGCAGCCGGCGCATCTCCCCTGGCGGCGCAGGTGCCGCGAGACGAGGGGAGAACAGGAGATGGACCTCTCACACCACACCCCGTTGGTCGCTCCAACCAGCGCAACCAATTGAGTTGACCACCATTTCCTCGCAATTTCCTAACACCGAGCACGCCCGCGTCGCGTTCGACGTAATGCGTTAGAGTGACGCCGGTGCGGCGCCACCCCTGCACGTGGGCCTCCTCCCTCCCCCCACTCCCGTCCGGGGGTTGACATCGCCAGGACCGCGACGCCGAGCTGTTTGCGGGTGGGAGTTAGGGAGGAGAGAGAGAGAGAGAGTCATCACCTCACCCACCATTTTTCTTGACCTGGCGTCTATCTTCCTGCCAAGTCACGTGTTCGTCGCTTCTTTCTCCCATCGTCTCATCCCCCTTCTCTTCTCCGCTGAGTTCTTCGATCAAGCGTTCCGTGGAAGATCCCCGCCGCTCGAGCTGAAATTTCTGGAGCAAGAAGCCAACAGATAGAACCAAGATGGGGGATCTTTGTTGAATTGCTGGATCTTGGTGAGTTCTTGCGGAGCTGTTTTTTATCTTCTTGTCTTGGTAAATCAGGATGACAGGTGTGATTGTTTCCATAATTATCTACCAGTTTCCGCCGACACAAAAAAAAAATATTTTGGTTGCGCTTGTCGGTGAATCGTAAACTATGCAACTTTGGTGCTTTGCCTTGTGAGGACCGGCACGCTGACTTGTTTCTGTTCAAGTGCAGGGTGTTGGGCGTGTGGTGAACTGGAGCATCAGAAGGGTTTTGTCTTCTCTGTACATCGCCAGTGATTCTTCTTCAGTGAGGATTTTGCCCCTGTTGGACTGAGATCGAGGTATTTACTACGCCACCATGCTTTGCCTCTTCAGTACTACACTGATTTACATCCCGCACAATATGGGAACTGCACGCCATCATCACTGCACAACAAACAATCGGCACAAACACTCACCATGACACCATCCCACGCATTACTAGTCCGCAAGATACACATGAAAGAACCGAAGTTGCGGAGAGCAGCACTGGCCATAATATCGCACATCTCACCATTTTCTCCCTCACTTTATCTTTCCCGCATGAGATAGCATCTAAATCAGTGGGACTGATGCCTTAGCAATTGTTTGGTTGCCACGCAGCCTGAGTAATTGTTTTAAGGTGAACTGCATCTGGATTTTGCATCATCCAATGTTCTGAGAGGGTTTTCATGTATATTAGATGTCTGATGTATGTTGAACTATCATGTGCAGTTGTTGGTACCAATTTTCTATGTAAAGACTCCAAATTTATATTTTCCTTTATTAGTTGTTTTCATCTGTGACATCAGAGGAAAACAAACAATACACAAAGCTGTGGGGACTGGATACGTGGTGTGGTGGTCGTCTTCCAGGAAGTTCCTTGTGGTTCATATAACATCCTCATATAGCAAGTGCAGCGCCATCTGTATTTTGCGGAGTTCAAGGTCGTTGGCTTGCCTTCCCTAAGGTAAGAAGCCATGGCTTTCTCTGACTGACGCTCCAATGCTATTCTGAGTCTTCTTCTCCATTATTTGATACCTCTGAAAGCTTATGTTATTTCCACCAACATGAATCGTTTGCATCATGAGTTCGCTCTCAGATTGATAATGAATCATTATCCCGTTTTTTATCTACCTAATAACAAATCTCTCATTATTAGCTTGTACTCCCTCCGTCCAGGAATAACTGACTTGGGTTTGTCTATTCCTGGACGGAGGGAGTAATACTTAATAAATATTATGAGTGACGATTGTCTAGGAACATGGCACAAATTTTTGCCTATGTATTTCTCGAACTCAATAATTTTTAAAAGGAAACTAATTTCTCTAGGCACATGAATGATTTTTTTTATCGCATGGAAAGATATGATATATGAAATATTGATCAATATTTGAAGCAATAGTCACAGATCTTGAAGTGACAGCTGCATTATTTGTTTCCTAGAACATCAGTGTCTACTATTGAAATCTATCTTCCAAAGGAGTAACAACGAAAAGAACAAATGAGATGCTAAAGGAGATGCATGATTACAACTTGAAATTTACTTCGTATCATAATTGGATTATAATGCAAATAAGAAGATCACCTGCAGGTTCCTCTTAGTTTATTTCCTCATGAATTTACTTTCTACTCCAGGCAGAAGGATCTTCATATTCGGGTGAACAAAATGGATCGTCATCGTCCAAAGGATCTTTATCATCGGGTGAACAAAATGGATCTTCATCCTCCAATTAGAAAATATATGGGTTTGTTGAGCAAAATTGTCAAAGGTTCTGTAAATAAAGTTACAAGAGGACAGTACGATGCAAACTTTGGTGAAGGCTACTCAACTCAGCACGCTAAGTCATATGTACTGCCCAAATTTGCCTTTTTTCCTCTTTGGTTTAAAGAGCTCGTTGTAAAGTGTACATTTAGAAACATGCAGAAGTGAATCACGACTCTTCAGGTTTTGATTCCAATTAGTATTATATATTATTCATGCAATAACCAGTTTGTTTACTCTCTCAGTTTGAGGTTACTCTTCTTTGTAACAAATCATATGGGATAAAAACAGTTGTGGGAATTTTAAGCTCTAATGCTTTATTTACTTGTCTATTGCTAAGTTTGCCCTAATTACTGTAGGGTACGCATGCCAGTAACACTGATGACATAGATCGTGCTATTGCATTATCCTTATCAGAGGAAGATCGAAAGAAGGGAAAGGCCATTGGTTCGTATAATCCCGTCTAAGCCAGTTTGACAATCTCTAATTTAGACATTATTTTACCTGGTTGCATGTGTCATTAAATGACCATGTCCAAATATGCATTGATAGAGAACATCTTTACATTGTTTTGCCATTTTCTTTTGTTTATGACCCCGACACTGATGATCATTTAGGGGAAGATGAAGAGTTTGCACGGGCTCTGCAAGAAAGTCTGAAGGATGAACATCCTCTTCGTCAGAATGTTCCGGTGGGAGATGTTCACTCAGATAGTACTCCAGCGACTAGCTTACTGCCTGATATCTTGCCGTCGGGTAGATTGAGGTATTTGCTATAATGGTTCATTATGATACATTACTAGTTTCATGCTGATTTAAATAACCTTGTCGACTCGAAAAAATATGTTTTGCTTTTGTTTCAAAGTCACAACTAAGTGATGCTTGCGTTGCATGTTGCATTAGTGAGTTATTGAATGGCAATCTACTGGGGATTATCTGATGATTTTCTCTACCTAATTTATTTTAGAGCAAAAAAAAAACTATGCAGATATATTTGGTTGAGATGTGCTTAACTTAGATCCATTGCTGTAATTTGTTGATCTCAAAAAAGGTGAGAACAATTAGGATTTTGGATGTTTAACCTTCTGTATCAACTTGGGGGGTGAAGCAAAATTTCGACATGTAATATAATGGCAGTGAGCCATTGATTCATGACCAGCTTCTTAGCATGATATGTGAATGTACAGGCATGTTACATGACAACAGTTACTAGGCCATTCCGTTACGAAGCATCTGACTTGTGAATATGTGATTCATATTGTTTCATACATCATACAGTGCGACCTATTTTATACAATATAGAAACAGCAGAAAGATGATACAAACTTCTAATTTAAATCATATTGCTAAGTCAAAGATCAGGATGGCATTGGGATAATGGATCTATATTTATGTTTCAAGAAAAAGTTTTTACCCCACCAAGTGCAAGTAACAACGACTTCTTAGGCTCCTTCCTGTGAAGGGTGCTACTTAACGGTAGGATAGTTGCGTTTTTTTTCCAAGGGCACGGGTTGTGAAAACTTTTAAATAAAAAATTCAAGCTCGGAATGACTTGGGCATTGTTGAGACTTGCCGGTGGATGCGGGTAAATCCAGTTAAGTGCTATATGGTGGAACTTTCCCTGGTTATGACCTGATTAGTGTTCGGAGTGTATGCACTGACTTGTTGATTGGGTTGGTTATGGGTAAACACTATATATGCATTATCCCAGAAGTATTTTATTTATTGGTTATCACTACCTCCATTCCTTATACTTTTTTCCAGTATCAATGTGGTCTCTGATACAAACTTTGACCATACATTTCCAAGTATATGTTAAGTAAAAGATTATTGAAACTTGTAGTGAAATTGAAGTAGTTTTCGCAAAAAACTAGCAATGTTGTTAAGGTGACAAATATAAATACTTTTGTTAGTCAGACTTTTCAAAATTTAACTGCATAAATGACATCTATCTTCCACTTGCCTTAAAGTCATGACACGATTCTCTCTTTGACTTTGGCACTGTAAAGTCATACTCTTATACTTGCAATATGGAGTCAGTTGTTTCCTTGAGTTCTCATACCCTTACTCTAAGTAAGATAGTAGAAACCTACGGTCCTCAGAGCTCTACTCTATTGCAGGACAGTAGAATCATTGGCATCTGTCTCCAGTTTTTCTGCCAGGATTTTTTTCTGTATTATCATCAGATATGGTGCACCATTTTGACTTGTGCAGGGTTTGTGCTGGATGTAAAACCCCACTTGGGCATGGACAGTTTCTCAGTTGTATGGATTCTGTTTGGCACCCTCACTGCTTCAGGTGTTCATCTTGCAGTACGCCAATATCAGAATATGAGGTACAAAAACATAGCCTACTTGGTTTTACGTACTTCAGTTTGTGATAAAATTATTAATGCCAACCTTTCTGTTGGCAAGTTTGCAGTACATGAAGATCATCCATACCACAGTTCCTGCTACAAGGAGCTCTTCCATCCAAAATGTGATGTTTGCAAGAGCTTTGTAAGCATCTGTTTTTCAAGTTTATGAATGAGCTTGAGTATTTAGTGGTAGCTAATTTTTTTTATTTGTTGAACTCTGCTGATACGTTTTTGTGACCAGATCCGAACAAATAAAAATGGTTGCATTGAATACCGATCCCATCCTTTCTGGATGCAGAAGTATTGTCCTTCGCATGACAATGATGGTACACCTAGGTGTTGCAGTTGTGAACGAATGGAGGTTAGGGTTATGACTACACCAATCAGAAATTAACTGGTAGTTTACTTAGATTGTAGCTACTCCAATTCATACATTCATGTCTGTTCTTAGAAACAGGATTATACATTTGATGCTTTTTTTTTAATTTGTGCTATTCATAGTGCACATGTTCAAATTTGGTTAGTCTAATGGATATTGGTTCTTCCATTTTTTATTAACCCCAGCCAATGGATGTCAAGTACATCACATTAGAGGATGGCCGGAAACTTTGCTTGGAGTGTCTATATTCTTCAATAATGGACACGAACGAGTGCCAACCAGTATACATTGATATCCAGGAATTTTATGAGGGTCTGAACATGAAAATAGGACAACAAATTCCCTTGCTTTTGGTTGAACGTCAAGCTTTAAATGAAGCGAGGGAAGCAGAGAAAATGGTAAGTGACATGATATCCACCATTTTGCAATATGATTTTTGTAATGTATGTTGATGAACTAATTAACCTTTAACCTCCTTGATAGGGGCATCACCTTCCTGAAACCAGGGGTCTCTGCCTGTCAGAAGAGCAAATTGTCAGAATGGTAAGTTATTAATACATCTTCTTGTATGTGACCTTGATACTTATGAGCATTCATGGTTAAATAACAACTCTACAGATATTGAGGCGACCAATAATTGGACCAGGAAACAAAATCATAGACATTTCTACAGGACCATACAAACTAGCTCGGCGGTGTGAAGTGACTGCAATTCTTGTACTATATGGTTTGCCAAGGTAAATTTAGTAATTTTCAGTTTCCTCCAAATTGAGCATAGTTGATGTAGTTCATGTTTGATTGATGCTGATTCTGCATCCGGTCTACGGACCAGTATGAAGTTCTTTGTTGCAGCTGTGTGTAGGTTTTATTTTCCACTGATTTAATTGCATGCAGACTGCTCACTGGCTTAGTTGATGTAGTTCATGTTTGATTGATGCTGATTCTGCATCCGGTCTATGGACCAGTATGAAGTTCTTTGTTGTGGGTTGTGGCTGTGCGTAGGTTTTATTTTCCACTGATTTAATTGCATGCAGACTGCTCACTGGCTATATTCTAGCTCACGAGATGATGCACGCATACCTTCGACTTAAAGGTACTTCTGTTATGCATTCCTGTTGTCTTTTGGCAGCATCCTGTATCTCTTCATACTTCCATTTCCGGGTCCTCAAACACTGCTGCATCTAATTATACTGATATCTATTATTGGCAGGATATCGAATCATTAGTCCAGAGGTTGAAGAAGGCATCTGTCAGGTTCTAGCTCATCTCTGGCTCGAGTCTGAAATCATATCCGGTTCAAGTAGTAGCATTGCAACCACCTCTGCAGCAGTAGCAGTAGCAGCAGAAGCAGAAGCAGCTGCAGCTGCAACCGCAACATCTTCAGAATCCTCCTCGGAGAAAAAGGGTGAAAAGACCGACTTCGAGAAAAAACTTGGAGAATTCTTCAAGCGCCAGATTGAAACAGAACCCTCTGCAATATATGGAGATGGTTTTCGAGCAGGCATGAAGGCAGTTGAGCGCTATGGCTTGAGAGGCACCCTTGATCAGATCAAGCGGACAGGTACTTTTCCACGTTGAGGCAGAGGGTTGTCCCTTCAATATGTGATTGAGCATGGGACATATACTATGAGGATTTTTTGGGTTCAAAGTTTGGTATACCAAAGGGTGTATACATTAAATGACCAATAGAAGACAGAAGAAATGGAGACTTAGTCATCATATACCATAAATTTCATAGACCTTTTGGGTTGTGCTTCGGATATGAAGTTGATAGAATGATGGCAAATATGAGGTGCCGAGAGTGGTCTTTAGCAGTCCAGACTCTTTTTTCTCTTTTGATAACTTACACTCTTTATCCATTGGTGATTAGAGTTACATCACAAACCAGAAGAGGTATAATCGGTGCTGGTGGTTCATCTAGCCAGAAATTTTATGGCTGTGTTCATATGCAGAGTATTGATATTTGAGATGCAAAAGGACATTTGGATGTATTTTGATGTCTTAAGCAATACCGTTCTGCATGTGTGCATGCAATTCATTCTTTGTCTTGCCTATTTTCTTTGACATTAGAGTTGGACTAAATACATGTCAAGGGCCAACTATAAATATATACATGGAGAGCCTATGTCTCGTTCAGTTAATTGATGGGAAAGCTTGTCTTGATTGACTTTCTAAGTGAACTAGAATGGTCCCAGATTCCCGGTAGCACTCGATTAAGATGAAAAGGCTAAGTGTATGTACAAATACAATGGTCGATAAGATCCTCTTATTTTAATCTCGCCATGCAATGTAGATAAATATGCGGTGAGATAAATATGTCTGGATGTCCATGCAAAATTTTCTTTCAGAAAATTTTCACATTTTAAAATTTGTTTTTGATGGATTTTTCATAATAGGTTTATTATATGCACCCGTGAGCCAAAACACCATCTCCACCTCACTATTAGGATTGGAAGCTTGCACCGAGTCATTTCTTTAAATTAAATTCCCAAAAAGTTGTTTTCCCTAAACATTGCGTTTAAATAACATTTACAACATTTCAACTTAAACATCACATAAACTCCAACTTTCACCAGCATACGTACTTGACACACTTAAAACCCTAGACATGAAAATTGAGAGGACCGGATTGATTTATAGATCAATTAGTAAATTTTCAATTTGCTTCAACAGCAAGTAAGTAATTTATAGTCAGAGGTGAATCAAAAAAGAAATATAGTCAAAGGGATAATTCATAACAAAAAAAGCTTTAGTTTTGTATTGCATGGTTTGAAATAAATACTATAGTGAGATTTTGTATACCGTGATGTTGTACCGCCACATTTTTTTCTAATACAAAAAAACGGAATTTAGGTGCCTGTGGAGAAAAAACTTGTACAATCTTTTTTTAGCATACGATCATTATCCTTTTCGCCCCCCTCATGGTGAAATCCGGGCTCCGTCTCTGTCCACATATATAATGCTAAACATAGTGCAATGTTCGATCCAATTTAATTATCGTAGGTTTAGGCAAGATTTAGAATTTTTTTGACTAAACCTGCGGTAACTAATTATGATAGGAGGGAATACATAATTAGACTAACTAAGCATAAACTCTACTCCATGGGTGTGCCTATTGGCATAAATGATTCTGTATTTTTTTTTTGAAGTGGCCATATACTATTCCAGTAGACAACCTAGCGATGACATATATGGTCAACACCTAAGATAAACATGCTTATCAAGAAACTTTGCACAAAGAACCAAGCAAGTAAAATTACAATTCTACCCTTAGAGAAACCTGTGCCTCGTCGAACCGTCGTCCATCATCCTCCACCGCCACCATGGTAGCGCCGGAAAGAGGTGATCAACCACCAAACCTAGATCCAGAAGAGCACCATCGCATACGAGAATGCTTTTTGAGCCGATGAACCGAGTTGTCGCAAGGGACGAGTCTGAGACTTTGTGGCAAGTTGGCAAGGGATATTCCCTGTGGTCTCCATATCATGATGCCATCATATTCATCTGACGCAATTGAAGAAGAGAAACGCTGCCGCCTGCCATCTTTCACGCACACAACTTCAAGACTTCAAACACAATTGCAGCAGGCGACGCGACCGCCACCCGCGAGAGTGCCGAACGCCGACCACCAGACACGAATATCACTGTATCCAGAGACCAACAAGATGACTGGGCCACATGCCCCCCCCCCTCCGCGATGCCACCGGTTGGAGTGGTGCCGAGTTGGAAATTATTCTAATGCGGTGTTGTATCCTCCATAGAATTAGCATCCCAAGAAAGCACTAGGCCAACCCCAACTACAACTGGAGCCGAAGCACCGGGGTCCCCACCCCCTCCCGTGGCCGGAGCGGCCAACGAAGGAGGCAAGGACAGGCGGCAGCCGTGAGGTTGTGGGCAGACGGGTATCGCCCCTAAGATCATATTTCTTAGGAGCGACCAGGTGAATGATTCCGTATTATTCATACATGTGCATCATTGGTGGATGACCTATTATATGAATATAGGTTGCAACCCGTAGTCATTCAACTATTCAAGTACAGTTCTAATGTAGCAGGCCATATTAGTTGATTTATCTGGTGAATTGTAATCGTGCTGATGGTGGCCTTGTTTACTTTCCTCATTGCATTGCCCACTAAATTTGTAGGGTGCAAAATGGTGCATGTCCAGCGACAATATCTTCTCAGACTGCTTGTACGTTTGAGAGAAATTTCACTGCATTCGTGCTCAAACTTGTGAAAACTGAAAACGTGCTGCCCACCACTATCTGTTAACATATTGTTAGGGAGCGACGAGAAGGCTACATAAGTGAACATTGGCTTAGATTCTCTAGTGCCACTTGTCGGTCAAGAAGTTTTCCTCAAGATAATCTTGACGCTTTTGATCTTCTTGACACGTTGGGGCCTTTATAATCCACCATCCGATAGTGAAGTCATGTACTATAGAGAAATTAAGAAACATATCAGATGTGCTATCGCATACCACGAAGCAAAATCAGGAGGTAATCTAGTGCAACAATTATCTTTGTGGTATTAGGTCAATAGTTTTTTTGAATTAACTAAATTGAACATTAAAGGAGGCCATATGAAGTTATATTTAGGATGTACTATGATGGTTTTTCTGGTTTTGTTTTTGTTTTGACATGTTCTTTGTCTTGTTTAGGCCTTGTTTCTCGGCACATGTCCAATGGGCATATTCAGATAAAGTGCATGCAACAAGAGAGCCGTTGTATTGCGGTGAAATCTCACCACAAATTATCGGAAAAATTTGACACTTGTGACATTCCATGTGATCATATACATATTATTTTGGCAAAACCATGCCACAATTAAGGAGGCGATTTATTCCAGCGGAAGTCCATGTTGCACATGAGTTTGAGACCATGGAGAAATTCCATTGCGTTGACTTGAAATACCTCAAGCACTTTGTGGAGCCCGTGTTTCTACTGTAGTGCCAGTCAAGATAGTTACTATCTAGGATCATCTTTAATTTGTGGCAAAAATCCATTCCATCCCTTAATAACATTTTACCAATTCTATTGTGACCATGAAGTTGCCATGGTGCTGGCACCAACACAACCAAAGGGTTCCACAGATCTGCATGTACTAAATTTTTAGGGAAAAGCAATGTTGATAAAAATAGATCATTCCATTTTTAGAAAAAAAGATATTTAACAATCAATTTAAAGTGGATGGAGTTTTCACAGGTATGAATTATCTTTGAGTTTGTAGAGATTGCAGTGGTTGTGAAATGGCTGGTCTAAAAGTCCTCATAAAAGAAATGATACATAAGAAAATGAGATTTTTTTTAAAAAAAAGTGCTATGTATTCTCATTGATGAGAAGGAGTTTGGTCTCAGCTTTCAGATGGAATACAATTGTGTTATGCAGACCATTCCACGAAAACTTACACCGCGAGCGATGTAAACTGATTATAATTTGTACTAAAGTTTTATACTTTTAAGACATTATTTGATTGCATGTTACAACTCTAATGAGTATAATATTATATTTTTTATTCATCATAGTTAACCACATGGATGTTGGTAAATTTTAGTTATATTGTTCTTTATTTTGGAGTTGTAATGTATATCTTCAAATAAACTTACATTGTGCAAACTTTTGAATTTTATTTTATAAAAGAGTATCTTCTTCAAGTATTTTGTAGCAATTGTATAAAATAAAGTGTATATGTATTTATTATAAATATCTCTAGAGCACATGACGAAAAATATATCTTAATAGTGGTATAAGATTACATAACCATAGTTATTGAAACTTCTAGAGTATACATTGAAAAGTTGACATGATTAGTTGTGTTTTTGTGGTCAAATATGTCTTAAAAGTCAATAATAAGTTACCAACATGTGCATGTTTTGTACTTTGTAGTCAAATAGCATGGGTTATAGTTGTCGCAATCACTAAAGAACATAAAATGGTTTTTATTCAGTTGTATATGTCAGCATACACACAATTTACTTATTTGATGTGCTCGTGTCGAGTATTAAAATCTTGGGGTCTCCGAGGCCATGATTATTGAAACTTATAGAGTATATATTGGAAAGTTGGCATGCTTAGTTGCTTTTTTGTTGTCAAATGTGTCTTAAAACTTGCAATGTGTCAATAATAAGTTGCTAACATATGCATGTCTTGTAGTTTGTAGTAAACCATCATGGGTTATAATTATGGTAATCAACAAAGAACATGAAATGAATTTTAGCATACACACACATAATTATTTGATGTGTGATGACCCACAAGTATAGGGGGTGTATCATAGTACTTTCGATAAACAGGAGTGTCGATCCCAGCGAGGAGCAGAAGGTGATGAAAAGTGGTATGGAGCAGGAAATCCCTGTGAATACTTAGCAAACGGATTTTTAGTGATTTTCTGACAAGGCAACAAAAAAAAAGAGCATGTAACAGAAGTAACGAACAAACGGAGCAAGTGGCCCAATCCTTTCTTAGCGAAGGACAAGCAGGTGGAAATACTTATAAGGACCAAACGTTCTCGAGGACACATGGGAATTCTGTCAAGTGCTTTCGCTTCAAATAGCAGAGTACTCTTCGCTGGTGTTTGTAAGTGTTGTATGGGTGAACCTGTGCTAACATACCGTCCTTCCTAGGACTAATACATACTTGTGATTAAACCCCCTGCAAACATCCGTAACTACAGAAAAGTAATTAAGATATAAATCTAACCACAACCTTAAACTCTGAGATCCCGCGCTCCCTTGTGCAAAGGTGTCTTAACGGGGGTTCAGGTTTCTGTCACTCCGGCAACCCCAAAATTAGTAGCCAAATACACAATGCATTCCCCTAGGCCCATAAATGGTGAAGTATCATGTAGTCGACGTTCATATGACACCACTAGAAGAATATCACCACAACTTAAATACTAAATCATTGAATAATAACTCATCACAGATTCACTACTAACAACATGACTTCTCCCATGTACTCAAGAACTAAACGAACTACTCACAAGATATCATATGGATCAAGATAAAAGATGATATGATAATGGATAACAATCTGAACATAAACAATAATCCAATGGTTCCACTCACAAGCATCAACTACATTAGTAATCAACACCGGGAACGTTTCCCCTAAGAACTAAAATAATATCCAACACAATTGTTACAGCGGGACGAAGTGGTGGTGATGGTGCTGGTGGATATGAAGGTGTGGATGATGATGATGATACCGATGAAGCCAAGCTTGATGACGGTGTTGATGGCGACTGTCTCCCCTCTCCGGGAAGGAATTCCCCGGCAGAAATCTATCTGTCGGAGAGATCTTTATCTCTCGGTGTTTTCCGCCCCCAGAGGCGGTGGAAATCTATCTGTGGTATCTCCCCGAGCCTTAGGGTTTAGAAGGGAAGATATAGGAGAAGGGGCGGAGTTGGAGGCCGGGCAGGTGGGCCACACATACCCTAGGCGCGGGGTCAGGTGGGCCCGCGCCTAGGGGGTGTGGGCCCCCAGAGGCCCCACTTCGTCCCTCCTTCTGGCTTCCTTTGTCTTCTGGTAAAATAATATGTTTCCATATTTTTCTGGTATTTTTCTGATCTTTGCGAAATTGCACCGAAACGCCTTATTTTCCATCAGAATCCAGACTCCGGCAGTCCATCCTCCAAGAATCATCCAACATGCATAAACAGATGAAAAGCCATAAGTAATACCTCATAATAAGACAAATATCAATGAACAAAGGTAAATTATGATATAGAATGGTGATGCAAATTGGGCGTATCAACTCCCCCAAGCTTAGACTTTGCTTGTCCCCAAGCGAATACTGAGCTCAGTAAACATGTCCACAGGTTTATGGAGTGAAGTGTCAATAAAATAATACGAACAAGAAGCATCACACTTACCATTGCACAACTCATAGAAGAAAGCAACTCACCATTATATAACTTAGCTTGCAACCAAGTACAACAGTCACAATAGAGATGCATAAAGATAAATCATAATTGGAATTGGCAAACTTGTTCTTGGTTAGAGAACACCTGGCAAACAGTTTCACAAAAGCTTTTTGTAGAAATTTCAAAACAGGAACACTCTTTGCTCAAAAAGGTTTTTCACAAGTGAAGGCTTTCAAAGTAATACTCAATAGATAAGAGTTTTGTGCAAATAAGGAAGATGAAGAACATGATTGAATAAATCACCATATGAATGCTTGAAACACAACAACTCAAATGCTTGCTGGAGATAGAGAGGAAGTAGGTTTACTGACTTAACTGGTAACTAGGAGAAAGGTCCCTTCTTAGAGGGTAGCGGGGATTACAAGTTATAAAGAGCTTTCAAAAGATTATGGTACTTACTAGCTTTGAACCCTCATTGCCCCTATCATAAGCATATTGAGATGATTAAGGTTAAAGTAAACAAAGATGGAGCATATGCTTGACAAAATATAAGTTGGCAATCTCATGTCCCTTGAATATGAGGGCCACTCCTCATGCTACTCAACTTTGGTCACAAGTAAGTTCTTATCATTGTAAGTATTTGCATATCATTGAGAACCGCCAACAGGGTACCCCTTGCACATGGTACAGGAGCTTTCCCATAACCAAAATGACAAGGCAAGCAGACAATGAGCATCTCAGCGATCTTTTTATTTACTATGTGTATAGCTTTTTATTGAGGATGCTTCATAGATGACTCACTATGGTGATGCTGCAAGTTTCCACCATGATTAAGCATGGCTTAGGCTAGCGGTTCAGGCGTTTCTCTAACACAAGATACAAACTCCATGGACTTACAAGTTCCCTCTTTATTTCACACCGTTGGCATCCATAGACAAAAGAGCATGATATCAACTGTGTACAAAGTACAAGTGCAATGTTGAAAACGTTCCCCGTGAGAGCACGGTTCTGCTAATTCCAATGTATAGATGCAAGCATATACAACTTCGATGTTCACAATGGTTCAAGTCTATTAGGGGCAAGTAAATAAGGTGTGTCATCAAGTTCGTGAGAGCTTTACTAACTAATTTTCACATAAAAAATACTTTTTAATTCAAAAGGTAGATGAAGCTTGAGAATTTGCTTGGAATAGCAAAATCTACTAGGTATATATGGTGGACACAAGTGGCAAGAGTTTTGGTCCAAAGGATTTTGGAAACATGAGAAGTATGCCTTCTAAAAACAGGTTTTTGGCTAGCAAGGCTGAGTAGCAAGCAAGAGAATTGAAAGAAACAAGCAAACATACAAGTAATAAAGCCAAACATGCAATCTTCCTTGAAGACACAAAAGAATCTTAAATAAAGAATACTAAGCTTATGAGCCAACAAGAAAGAAAACAAATGATACCAAATACCTGTAAGCTTTTTCTTTCTTTCTTTTTCTTTCAAACTAATGCCACTGACCAGAAATCGATTTGCCAAAACCAATTTAGATCCACTTGATGATCCCAAAGTAGTGCCAATACTGATCAACAAGATCCATCATATAATAGAGATTGCAAACTAAAATAAGAAGTGCAAAAAGTAAAAGATGAGACTTTTCATTAATATTCCAATAAAGGCACTCACACCAAGGGATACATAGGTAATCAACTAAAGGAGAGATACTTCCACATGCAAACCAAACTATAAGATAGCCTCTCTACCACAGACATGAATCCACTAAAAGGGTAAAATATAAAAAGATAATGGTGGTGATACCGCGGCACTCCCCCAAGCTTGGAACAAGCCAAGGGGATGCCAAACCTGATGACGAATTACTCCTTCGGTGGTGGTGGTGTTCTCTTGTCATCATAAAACTTCCAAGGTAATTGTTCCCCATCTAAAAAGGATGTCCTTGTCTCTGCAATCCTGAAACTAGCAGCAGAGCTTATGCGATCAAATTTAGCCTCATACTCAAAGTTTTGATTCTGTATGTCATAGAGCTGTGATTGCAATTGATTGGTGGTCTGACGGAGTGAGAAGATCTCTTCTCGGAGCTCAGCAACTTCTCCCTCGTGCTTGGTGATGAGTTCTGAACTTATCTTGTGAATAACATCCACTTCGCGTTCTGCCATCTTCTTGTACCTGAAAACTTCTTGTTCCAACGCTTCCATCCGGTCTTCCAGACTGCCCTCTCCTTTAGGGCCTTGAACTTGTTTCATCTGTACCTTCCCATCTTTGAGGATCAACTCTTTGGGATGGATCCTCAACTCATACATGTACGGGTTGAGGACGTCCGCAGAGGAATCCTCCGTGGGTGATCCAGAGGAAGACACTAAGGCTCCAAATCTGAGAATTTTCCTGACAGAAACAGATCGAAACAAAAACACGACGAGAACACGATGCAAGAACCTCGAGGAACCCGGGGGGTTATATATTACGGAGTTTCAATGTATAAGGAAGGTTTTGATACGAAAATGAGGCGGAGACGGAGTTCAAGGGGGAGATACCCCCGTCAGGCGCGGCCAGGCTGGGCTCGCGCCTGGGGTGGGTTTGTCCACCCCGGGCTCCGTTTCCTCTTCAGTTTCATCTCGTAACTTCCCTTATGTATTAAAAACATCAAAAATATAAAAAGATTGGGGTTTCACAGACATACATTTTTCACCACTTTTAACTATTCAGGGAACTCTGCGGTTTAAATTGTTTGGCTTCTGATAAATTCTTCCGGAGTCACTATTTGAATAACATCCACATCTTCATTATAAGAATCTCCAGAAATATAATGTTTTAGTCTTTGACCATTAACCACTTGTGTTGTTTCATCCTTCAGAGAAGAAATATTGATGGCACCTGAACGGTACACTTCCTTGATAACAAAAGGTCCTTCCCATTTGGAGAGTAGTTTCCCTGCAAAAAATCTGAGACGGAACCTATACAAAAGAACTTTCTCACCAACATGGAACTCCCTTTTGAGAATTCTTCTATCATGCCATCTTTTCACTTTTTCCTTAAAGAGCCTAGCATTTCATAGGCTTCACCTCTCCACTCATCTAGATTACTTAAGTCGAGCAGTCTTTTCTCACCAGCAAGTCTAAAGTCTCTATTCAACTCTTTCACTGTCCAATAAGCTTTGTGTTCTAATTCTAAAGGCAAGTGACAAGCTTTCCCATAGACCATTTTGTAAGGAGACATCCACATAGGATTTTTATAAGCAGTTCTATAAGCCCACAAAGCGTCATTCAACTTTTTAGCCCAGTTTTTTCTAAACCTATTGACAGTCTTTCTGCAAGATAGATTTAATTTCCCTATTGGAAAGTTCTACTTGCCCACTAGTTTGGGGGTGATAAGCTGAAGCTATTCTATGGTTTACATCATACTTAGTGAGAGTTTTTCTAAAACCCCCATGAATAAAATGAGATCCTCCATCAGTCATGAGATATCTAGGCACACCGAACCTAGGAAAAATGACATCTTTAAGCATTTTCAAAGAGGTCTTACCATCAGCACTGTTTGTAGGTATGGCTTCTACCCACTTTGTAACATAGGCAACAACAACAAGAATATGAGTATAGCCTTTTGAAGGAGGAAAAGGCCCCATAAAGTCAAATCCCCAACAATCAGAAGGTTCAATAACAAGGGAATAATTCATAGGCATTTCATTTCGTCTAGAAATGTTACCTACTCGTTGGCATTCATCACATGATAATACAAACTTCCTTGCATCTTAAAAAAGGGTAGGCCAATAAAATCCAGATTGTAAAACCTTTTGTGTAGTTCTATCCCCAGCATGATGTCCTCCATAAGCACTGCCATGGTATTTTCTCAATATCTCTTGTTGTTCAAATTCTGGAACACATCTTCGCGTAATACCATCTACTCCCTCTTTATATAAATGTGGGTCATCCCAAAAGTAATGCCTTAGATCATAAAAGAACTTCCTTCTTTGCTAAGTTGTAAAGGTTGGAGGCAAGTACTTGGAAACAATAAAGTTAGCATAATCAGCATACCAAGGACTCTCATGTGGACTTACCCTTATTGCAGCTAACTTATCATTTGGAAAACTGTCATTAACAGGCAAAGGGTCAAAAGAAATGTTTTCCAAACGAGATAAATTATCAGCAACAGGATTATCAACACCTTTCCTATCCACAATATGCAGATCAAACTCTTGCAAAAGCAACACCCACCTTATAAGCCTAGGCTTAGCGTCCTTCTTTGTCATAAGGTACTTAATAGCTGCATGATCAGTATGAATAGTAACCTTAGAATCAACAATATAAGGTCTAAACTTATCACAAGCAAAGATTATAGCTAAGAACTCTTTTTCAGTAGTAGCATAATTCTTTTGAGTGGCATCCAGAGTCTTGCTATCATAATGAATAACATTCAGCTTCTTGTCAACACGTTGTCCAAGGACAGCACCCACAGCAAAGTCACTAGCATCACACATGATTTCAAAAGGTAAACTCCAATCAGGCGGTTGGACTATAGGAGCAGTTGTCAAAGATTTCTTCAAAGTTTCAAAAGCTTCCTTACAATCATCATCAAAAACAAAAGGTACATCTTTTTGAAGAAGATTAGTAAGGGGCTTTGAAATTTTGGAGAAATCTTTAATAAACCTCCTATAGAAACCAACATGACCAAGGATACTACGAATACCTTTGATATATCTAGGGCAAGGCATTTTCTCAATTGCTTCAATTTTGGCTCTCACAACTTCAATACCTCCTTTAGAGATCTTGTGTCCAAGGACAATCCCTTCATTAACCATGAAATGGCATTTCTCCCAATTAAGAACAAGGTTGGTTTCTTCACATCTCTGCAAAACTTTATCAAGGTTGTGCAAACAGTTATCAAAAGAAGTCCCATAGACGGAAAAATCGTCCATGAAAACGTCCACAATTTCTTCACAAAAACCATGAAAGATAGCAGACATACATCTTTGAAAGGTAGCAGGAGCATTAGATAAACCAAAAGGCATACGCCTATAAGCATAAATACCATAAGGACAAGTGAAAGTAGTTTTCTCTTGGTCTTGTGCTTTCACAACAATTTGAGAAAACCCAGAATAACCATCAAGAAAGCAAAAGTGAGTCTTTTTGGACAACCTCTCAAGCATCTGATCAATAAAGGGCAAAGGATAATGATCTTTCTTAGTAACTTTATTAATCTTTATAAAATCAATGCACATTCTATACCAACCACTACTCTTTGGGGTATAAGCTCATTATCCTCATTAGGCACAACAGTTATTCCCCCTTTCTTGGGAACACAATGAACAAGGCTAACCCATTTACTATCAGCCATAGGATAAATAATACCAGCATCAAGGAGTTTTAATACCCCATATCTTACCACATCCTTCAACTTAGGATTTAGACGACGTTGGTGCTCAACAACTGGTTTTGCATCAGGCTCTATATTAATAGCATGCTGACATGTAGTGGGAGAAATTCCCTTTAAATCATCAAGAGTATAGCCCATAGCTCCACGGTGTTTCTTCAATATCTCCAATAACCTCCCTTCTTCCTTTCCTGAAAGTTTAGAACTAATAATAACAGGATATACTTTCTTATCATCAAGATAAGCATATTTAAGATCATCAGGTAAAGGTTTTAATTCGAAAATAGGGTCCCCTTTAGGTGGTAGTGTGGTAACCAAATCTTCCACATGTAGATTATGCTTAAGTAACTCAGGCTGACGAAGGAAAACCTCGTCAATCTCATTTCTTTCCTTCATGAAGGCATCACTTTCATGATCTTCCATGAACTGCTGCAAGGCATTGTTAGGAGCAAGAGAAATAGCAGAAAGTTGTTCAACCCTGAAATCCTCATCAGGCAGTTCATTTTCATAAGGAGTTTGGCAAATTTGGAAAAATTAAACTCATAAGACTCTCCAGCAAACTTAGTCAAAACTTTTTCCTTCCTACAATCTATAATATCCCCACAAGTATTCAGAAAGGGTCTACCAAAGATAATAGGATAGGTTTTACTAGCTTCTTTACCAAGTACTAGAAAATCAACAGGATATTTAATCTTACCACAAAGGACCTCCACATCTCTTACAATGCCAATGGGGCAAACTTGCTCTCTATTAGCAAGGTGAATAACCACATCAATGTCCTCAAGCTCACAAGGACCAATCTCATGCATAATTTCCCTGTAAATCTCATAAGGAATAGCACTGGAACTAGCACCAATATCACATAAACCATAATAGCTATGACTACCAATTTTAACAGAAAGCATAGGGACACTAGCTTTTCTAACTTTCTTAGGATGAGAAACAATATTAGTAGCATCTTCGCAGAAGACAATATGCTCATCCTCTATATTTCTAGTGACAAGATCTTTCACAATAGCTACCACAAGATCAATATCAATAAGCTCATCGGACCCTACAGTTTTATTTGCACTTTTGCTAACCACATTAGCCATAATAGAATGCTCTCTTACCTTGGAGGGAAAAGGTATCTTCTCAACATAAGGTTCAGGAAAAATAGGATCAACAATACAAACCTCTACACTAGCAGGAACATGGGTACCAATGTCATTATAAGAAGCATGGTACTTGTCCCACTCTTTCTTGGGAATTTCAATATAAGAGGCAAAGGCATAAAGCATTTTACAAGAACTTGAGGATGAATACCAAACTCATTACTAATATCACGGAAGTCATCAGTTCCCATAAAATATTTAATGCATTCATAATCATAGTTTATACCTAACTTTCTTCCTTTGTCATTCTCCCAAGCTTCAGTGTTCTCTTGAATACGGTCTA
Source organism: Avena insularis (assembly GCA_023614405.1). NCBI lineage: Eukaryota > Viridiplantae > Streptophyta > Magnoliopsida > Poales > Poaceae > Avena > Avena insularis. Next base: position 279,661,517 of record CM042691.1, read on the forward strand.
GAAGACCCCATTTAGCTTCTTCCTTCATACGTGTGAATGATCCAGCACAAGAAGCATCTAGTAAATCTTTATCATGAAGAGAAAGCCTAGCATAAAAGTTATTAAGAATAATATTGTTGGGGAGTTCATGAATAGGACATTTAAGCATTAGTAACTTCAATCTCCCCCAAGCTTGAGCTGTACTCTCTCCATCAAGAGGCCAAAAGTTATATATAAGATTTCAATCCTTATGAATCTCACTGGGAGGATAAAATTTAGAGTAAAAGAGAGATGCCATCTCCTCCCATTCCATGGATTGCCCATTCTTCAACAGCTTATACCATTCTTCAGCTCTCCCTTTCAAGGATATGGAGAGTAACTTCTTCTTCACCTGTTCAGTTGTGATACCTGCACACTTAAACAACCCGCATAATTCATGGATAAAAAGCAAGTGATCACCGGGATGGACAGTTCCATCCCCAAAATAATAATTATCCATAACACGATTAACAATACTTGTAGGTATCTTAAAAGAATCTATCTCAACAGGTGGTGGTTCATCTACTACCCTAGCAGTGGTAGTAATTTTCCCAAACAGAAAACCAAGTGGGTTATCCATATTGGAAACAAAGTAACAAACAGTAACAAGAGCAATACTCACAGTGAAAGTTTCCCTTACCAGTTCCACTCTTCAATAGCGCTTCACTCCCCGGCAACGGCGCCAGAAAATAGTCTTGATGACCCACAAGTATAGGGGGGTGTATCGTAGTACTTTCGATAAATAAGAGTGTCGATCCCAACAAGGAGCAGAAGGTCTTTGAGTGGTATGGAGCGAAATCCTGTGAATACTTAGCAAACGGATTTTTAGTGGTTTTCGACAAGGCAACACAACAAAGAGCAAGTAATGAATAACGAACAAAGCGGAGCAAGTGGCCCAATCCTTTCTTAGCGAAGGACAAGCCGGTGGAAATACTTATAAGGACCAAACGTTCTCGAGGACACATGGGAATTCTGTCAAGTGCTTTCGCTTCAAATAGCAGAGTACTCCTCGCTAGTGTTTGTAAGTGTTATGTGGGTGAACCTGTGCTAACATACCGCCCTTCCTAGGACTAATACATACTTGTGATTAAACCCCCTGCAAACATCCGTAACTACAGGAAAGTAATTAAGATATAAATCTAACCACAACCTTAAACTCTGAGATCCTGCGCTCCCTTGTGCAAAGGTGTCCTAACGGGGGTTCAGGTTTCTGTCACTCCAGCAACCCCACAATTAGTAGCCAAATACACAATGCATTCCCTTAGGCCCATAAATGGTGAAGTATCATGTAGTCGACGTTCACATGACACCACTAGAAGAATAGCACCACAACTTAAATACTAAACCATTGAATAATAACTCATCACAGATTCACTACTAACAACATGACTTCTCCCATGTCCTCAAGAACTAAATGAACTAATCATAAGACATCATATGGATCAAGATCAAAGATGATATGATAATGGATAACAATCTGAACATAAACAATAATTCAATGGTTCCACTCACAAGCATCAACTACAATAAGAATCAACACCGGGAAAGTTTCCCCTAAGAACTAAAGCAATATCCAACACAATTGTTACAGCGGGACGGAGTGGTGGTGATGGTGCTGGTGGAGATGAAGGTGTGGATGATGATGATGATCCAGATGAAGACTAGCTTGATGATAGTGTTGATGGCGACGGTCTCCCCTCTCCGGGAAGGAATTCCCCCGGCAGAAATCTGTCTGCTGGAGAGATCTTTCTCTCTCTGTGTTTTCCGCCCCCAGAGGCGGCGGAAATCTATCTGTGTCGCTCCCCGAGCTTTAGGGTTTTGAAGGGAAGATATAGGCGAAGGGGCGGAGTCGGAGGCCGGGAAGGTGGGCCACACCTACCCTAGGTGCGGGGTCAGGTGAGCCCGCGCCTAGGGGGGTATGGGCCCCCTCAGGCCCCACTTCGTCCCTCCTTCTGGCTTCCTTCGTCTTCTGGTAAAATAATATGTTTCCGTATTTTTCTAGTATTTTTCTGATCTTTGCAAAATTGCACCGAAACGCCTTCTTTTCCATCTGAATCCAGACTCCAGCTGTCCATCTTCCAAGAATCATCCAACATGCATAAACAAATAAAAAGCCATAAGTAATACCTCATAATAAGACAAATATCAATGAATAGAGGTAAATTATGATATGGAATGGTGATGCAAATTGGGCGTATCAATGTGCTTGTGTTGAGTGTGAAAAGTACATATTGAAAATGTAGTCGGAACTCGTGGTCCCTCCTCCTTCTAGGCTTGGAACCAAATATCCGACTCAAGCATAGATTAACAATCACATAGGTAGAGTTCCTTGCACCAATAGTTTAACTGAAAAATGCGAACAGATAAGGAAAAAAGCAAGATTCAAGACAAGATAATAACCAATAAAGTTACAGATCCACCAACTTTTATGAAGAAAATAAGAAGAATCCAAGATTTCAAGGTGAGAAATGGCAAGGAAGAAAATATTCAGAGAATGACAAGATAGGTTTGAAAAGACCAAAAAGTCATAAGAAAAATAAAATAGCTAAAGATAGTGAAAAATTTAAGATAAGTCAAGGTGAGAAAATGATACAAATTCAGAACAACATAAGAAGAATAATGCAAAATAATGAAAATGAAGAAAGATTGAAAATCAAGTTATTTCATGGTGAAAAATTGACAATGATGAAATGTCAAAGAAAACGACAAATTTAAGAGACTTCAATGTGAGAAAGTGAAAAAAAATCAGAAGACAACACGAAAGTTGCAAGAGAATGACAATAGGCAGACAATTAAAATGAAAAATTAAAAGACAAAAAAATACAATGACAAAGGAGAATGATATATTTAAGAGAACTGATGGTGGAAAGATGAAAAAATAGAAAAAAGACAAAAAATAAAAGGTAATGACAAAGGTGAATTCTTGGAAACTAATAAGGCACAAGACCAATGCAGCAACTTCTGTTAAAAGAACACCTCTTCCTTAAGTTGGGGAGATCCTGCAGACATGTCTTCATTGGGTTGTTAATAAATTCATCTTCTAATGCGACGGTGGGAAAAGCCCATGTGTCTCCATCCTTAGAGCATCTCCACTCGTTGGCCAAACCCAGGCCAAAATCCAGACCAAACTTTGGCCGGATGGCGCAAGTTTACGGCCTAGGTACGCCTAGTTTCCCACTCGCGTACCCAGGCCGAGTTCCCGGATCGCCCGCTTCCGCTTAAATTCGGCTCAAATTCAGCTCAAGTTCATCCAGATTTCGGCATAGTTCGTCATAGAACATTTTAAGACCAAAGTTTGGCGAAATTTTAAACAGAGTTCGGCGTAAATGTAAACATAGTTCGGCCTGCAATAAAAGTACAACATATTTCGTCCAAGTTCGGCCAATTCATGCTCGGCATCTATGTCGTTTTGCCCCTGCGTATCCATAGGTGCTCGACAAGATCATCCTGCAGCTGTTGATGCATCGCCGGATCTCGGATCTCCTGACGCATTGCGATAAATACAGCCCATGTTGGAGGCTCCTGATGATCAGGCTCGGCAAGAGGACCCTGTCTGTAGTATGGCTCGTCCTCCTCGAGCAAACTCAATGGATCCTTCTTCTCATCCTCAATGATCATGTTGTGCAAGGTCACACAACAGTTCATCACTTCCCACATCTGATATTTCGACCAGATCATAGCAGGGAACCGGACAACTGCAAACCTCTGCTGGAGCACACCAAATGCCTGCTCCACGTCCTTGCTGCAAGCTTCCTGTTCCTTGGTAAAGTGAGAATGCTTGGGGAGCATTAGGCTTGAGATAGTCTTCACAAATGTTGGCCATCTTGGATAGATGCCATCTGCTAGATAGTATCCCTTGTTGTAGTGGTGCCCACCGATCTCAAATTCCACGGGGGGAGCATGACCCTCAACAAGCTTGGAAAAGACAGTTGAGAAGTTGAAGACGTTGATGTTGTTGTTAGATCCTGCCATGCCAAAGGAGTGCCAGATCCAAAGATCATGTGTAGCAAGTGCCTCAAGTATCACAGTGCATCCTACTTTGTGGCCTTTGTACATTCCTTGCCATTCAAATGGACAATTCTTCCACTCCCAATGCATGCAATCTATGCTTCCAAGCATACCAGAAAATCCTCTACTTTCATTGACTGCGAGGATCCGAGCAGTGTCTTCAACAGTGGGTGATCTCAAATCGCTCCCCGAACACGCAATCATCGCCTGCAGAACCTGTACAAGCAATCAAGGGCGGTGGACTCGGCGATGCGGAGATAGTCATCGGCAGCATCAGCCGACGCTCCATATGCAAGCAACCTCGTCGCCACGGTGCACTTCTGAAGCGAGGAAAACCCAACCAAGCAGGTGCAGTCCTTCTTGGAAAGGAAATATGGTCGAACTCCCGGATGGCATGCACGATCTTGAGGAAGAGCTTCCGGCTCATCCTAAAACGGCGGCGAAACACGTCCTCTCTATCCTTTGTCTCGCCTTGCACTTTCGGCGACCTGGCGCCGAACCACCGCGCTTCGGCTTCGCCATCTACATGTACAGCTGGGAGAGCGATGCCACTACAAGGAATCTGGCTATATATGATCCTCCATTTTCGTCACAAAATCGTCATAGTAGTCCGTTTATGATGATTCTATGACGATTTTGAGATCGTCGAAAGCTGGACGTCGCAAATGAACTATAACGATGTTTTTGGTAAAATCGTCATAACCGTCTATGACGATATTGGATCGTCATAACGTCTATGACGATCCAATATCGTCATGGGCCATCTAGCCTAGCCAAGTCATATCCTAAGTGGCTGATCCTACGTGGCAAAATTGTGACGAAATTAAATCGTCTTAAATCAAAATTAGCCCAGTCCATTTCGGTTGCTTACTTGGGTTGAGCCCAATAATTCTGGCCTTTTACTTGGCCTAATACGATAATTCGTTACTCTTATGGGCTTTGGCCATTGTGTTTCGCATTTCACTTTTGGGCCTTGGCCTTTTCACTGTCCAATTAGTTCTTAGTTTTTTCTATTTTTTTGAAACATTTATGTATTTATTTGGGCCACGACCTATTTAGAGCCCAACAATTAATACTTGGTCCAATACAACTTTCATCCCTTTTTCCATATTTCTTCTATCCCAAAAATCACAGTCAATAATTTTATAAGATGATTCCCCTCATCAAATTTCTGTTCATCATTACATAACATTTGTGTAACTGAAACATAAAAAACAGCCAGATATTACAATCGTTACAAATTTGAATAACATCCAAGAATAGTCTATTAGTCTATTACAATCATTACATGGTTCATTCCAAACAGCCAGATATTTTGACTATTAGAATACAAGTATCTCTAAAATATAGGGTCTTCAAGATTTTCTCGAATTTCTTTGGCTGGAACTCCTGGAAAAGAGAGGAAAGACAAGTTTTTAGAGTCAGGATATAGCAAATAATTGGCTACTATTATGAAACAGTAGAATCATAAAATAGGCAACAATAGTTGAGAAACAACATATCATGAGATTTGTTGATAAATTCTACAATAAGGTAGTTTTAAACATTACAATACAGACACCAGGCAACTTTGCATTTCACTTACACTGTGTTTGGATGTTGCAATTGGGGCTCGGAATCACTCTTTTGGAATTGTCGAACCGTTTTCATCCGTTTGGAGAGGCTGTGGAAACCGAGCGTGGAAACGGACCGCAATTCCGCGCCGCGCCCCCGCGCGTGTCCCGCAAGCCTCCAATCTTTCCGAGGTCTGAGCCTCGGAAAGGCTCGGAATCGTGTTGCCCCCGCGTACCGCTTCAACGCGAGTCTCTCCCAGCTCACGAGTCTTCCTCTCGCGACCTCGATGCAACCAGGAGCGAGGCAGGAACCCGACGGCGGCTTCTCCAGTGCGTGCTCCCTTGCCCTCCTCATCTGTGGCCTCCTCCGGCTCCTCTTTCTCTTCCCCGCGTCCTCGGAGGTGGCCTGCGGCGGCCATGGCGGCGGCTCCGTCTGCCCCATGCACTCCCTGACCTAACCCTAGATTGACCTGAGGCCGACGACCGTGAAACGGTCAGCGACGGGAGGAGGAAAGGCGGCGGCGAGGGAGGCGGACGACGGGTGAAGGCGCATGGTCGCCAGGCCCCTGGCCTTGACCTCTCCCTGCCCTCTTCTTCTTCCTTTCCAATTCCATGGCCTAGACATCCAAACAAGATTTAGAATTGGGTTCTAGCTATTGATTCCGAGCGAAAATTTCATATACATCCAAACAAAAGAAATGGAATTGCAGTCCATTTCCTTTCCAACATAGAAATGGAATTTCTAGCCCAATTCAATTCCGAGCTAAATTTCATACATCCAAACACATTGTTAATCTAATCTAACAAGACATGGTCAATCACACATGCATACAAACAAGCAATCCATGTAAGCAAATGTGCACAACAGTAAATTTAAGAGACGCAAGATACAAGTTTTAGTTTTCCAAGTCATTCGAGAGAATGTACACCACAATCAGACTCTTCCGAAAACAGTTCTTTGATAACAAACTACCAATCCATCCCACGATAGTAACCAACCAATTGTAATTTCCAACAAGTCATCTCTACGACTACCAATCCATCCCACGATACACCCATCCTTGACCTCACACCAGACATAGCACATACCACGATGGGCAGGAGAAGCGCAAATTACGAACAAGACATTGGGCGGATCTATCCTTTCACTGAATGATGGTGATCTGTTATTCTATTAGTATCAGTCACTGTGGACAAGCTACAGCTGAGACCAATCAGGAACCTAGTTTGCTAGTTGCCCAAATAAATCTCGATATGCCCCAATCAACAAAACATCAGAGAGGCTGACATGTCCAGATTCTCTCTTACAATCACAAGACTATCTGAAGAATCACATAAAGCATGCAATAGGGGTGTTAAGTCACTAAAGCTTTGCTGGAGCTCCCATATTTTCTCTAAATCTGCAAGCATCATTCAGCAACAAAAAAAGTTCAGAACCACAGCACAACAAACACAAACAGAAAATTCAGTGGTACATAGACACTGAAGGTTTGCAGCAGACCTGGAGCGAGAAATCGGTGACGTCGAGGAGCAACAGCCGAGCCTTGTAGTGGTGAGACAGATCCCTGGCGAGCGACTGCATGTAAGGGCTACAGAACTGCAGGGTATGTGCAGAGTGACTAGTGTGGATCCAGCCAAATCGTCCGCATGAGAATCATGTGCACACATAAGCATGGTAGTCTACTACTACTGCTACTGCTACTAGAGGAAGTGCTGTTGTATAGATGGTCCACAATAAGAACTACTGAAAATAGTACTGCAAGACACCAAAATAAGCAAGAATTGATAACAAAGTATTCATTCATTATTAGACCACAGGATCTCTAGCTCTGCTATTGTTTGCATAATACACCAGTAGTTGTTCACGGAAAGAAATAGAAAAGTATAGTGCTTGAGATACAATCATAATCACAAACTAAATTAGCCATCTGATGAGGACTACATATAAATCGAGAAAACATGGTTGTATCAACTAATTTCTATCTCAAGTTGATGCATTATTATAGCACAATCATCAAATTAGAAAATCCCTGACAAATTACAAACGGGCATATATACCAGATTATCATTTCCAGTGAATAACATCATAACAAAATGAATAATACAGATACAAGAGGAACATCAGGTCTAGCCATTTTCATTTCAGTAGTGTGACTACTTCATTCATGAGCTTTCCTGCATGTAAGAACAACATTGAGTTAGCTCAAGTTTCTTTGAAATTGTATCTGAAGATACATGATGTGTACACATGAAATCAACATAAGGAAAATAGCAAGGCAATCTTCCAAACAGCTAGATACACGACTTGGCTTGAAATATGTAGTCCATGTATTGCATAATGCTCACCTTTCTAGTTAAACAATCAAATGGGTAACACTAGATACACGACTTGGCTTGAAATAGACACTAATGTATGATGAAACTAAAATTATTATTTAGGTCGGATTGGCTTGCATCTGAGGAGGGATGGCAGAGGAGATCAGGTGAGGAGGGATGCCCTGTACCCGGTCACCGATTGCAATTTCTTGCTCTGCAACCACGCAAAAGAAAATGAGAGTCTATTTCAAAGCAGATAGTACCAAAGCAACACTCTGAACGAGATGGAACTATTGCATACCCAAGGGTTTGAGTCAGGATTGAGGGTCAACCGTGCAACAAACACTGCTGAAGCCCCAACAACTGATGGTAAGAACCGGACACAGCCATACTCCAACAGGCTCAGCTCGGCAAGGTAGCTCCCCATGAAGTCCAACGACAGTGCAGGATACTGCAGCAAGCATGAAAATACTTTAGATGAGACAACAATTTACATGAGCATCAGACAACTCTGCATCAGCAGAACTGAAATTTAGTATGCGAGAGTTGTGGATTATTATTATTACCTTCTTGTCTTCTTGGCCAGATCTGACGAACAACCTTAGGAAGGTCTTGGCGGTGTGATTGCCCATCTCAAACTTGAGAATGTTTAGTATATCGCTCTCCATCTTAACAAGCTGCACATAATAGCCAAGAAGAAGACAAATCAGCATCCCAGTTCGACAGAGTTGCAAGATCTAACAGAGATGGAACTAATAAGCAGGAAAGAGAAGATGACATGCACCTCCTGCTTCATGTATGTGTTGTCGGTGATGTAGCAGAAGTCCTCCACGCTTGGGGGGCTGATCTCCTCATACTTCCTAGATCCACTGAAACGGATCCAAAATCATACCCAGTTCTCGAACTCTATGCAGTGTGAAATGGGGATAGGACAGGTGCTTACGAGGCAATGAGCATGGCGGAGACGCCGAGGAGCTGCAGCTTCTGACGGTTGAGTGAGTTGGCGGAGAGGAAGCGGTCGATGTAGGAGACGGTGAGGTAGAGGGTGTCAAAGACGAGTTTGTACTCCTCGGCTACCTCGACGAGCCAGTCGACGAGGATACCGCACATGTTGGGCGTGATGTCCACCTGTACCCGCTCGATGTAGTCCGCCGCCGGCCGCCGCTTCGCCTGGACCTATAGTCAGTCAGACAAGGCTTGTTAGGATACTGTAGTGGAGCGATGAAACCGATGTGGGAGAAGGAGAAGGAGAAGGAGAAGGGCGCGTACCTCCATGGATCGGAGGTAGGAGTAAATATCGGAGGCGTAGGGGGCGCAGAGGTGTGGGTCCTCGGTCTCATCGGCCGCATCAGGCGCCGTCTTGGGCGCGGGCAGGAGGCACACCGTCCTCTTGGGCTTGGAGACCTGGGACGACGACGAGGACGACTTCCTAGGCTTCTTGAAGAGCGCCCGGGACCCGTCGGCGTTGTTGGGGATCGTGGGGAGCTCGCTGAGCGGGACGCAAGGCTATTGCCACAGCGACGGTGGCAGCGGGCGAATCTAGGCTTAGGAGGGAGATGGTGGATTGGCGGCGTATAGACATGGGAAGGAAGGGGCGGCGCGAGGGGAGTTGGTGAGGTTAGGGTTCATGAGACCGCGGGCGCGGTGGGGGAGTATGTTGTGCTTCTTTGAGTGAGAGATCAGACGTTGGATCGACAATGAACGACTCAGATCACGTCGACCAGAGCGATCCGTGGGAGGCAGTTTCCTATGTTTTGATTGGTTGCTTCACAAAACACCTCATTTTTTGCACTCGGAAAATAGAAAGTGATTTTTTGTGCAACGAAAATGAATCCTCCGATTACATTAATCTTAGGGTGAGCGACTAGGTGTTAGACTCACAATATCATGTTTCTTCAGAGATCCAATGCAAGTTTAATGAGGCTTAGCCCCGAGCTAAGAATATGTATGCCCGCCGTTTGACCATAGTTTGAAACGGGCATAAAAAATTCAAACACGGTCCGATCAATGCAAATCCTTCGCGTGGAGTCTTATTATGTGACATATTATACACCCATATGTATCGTGGGATGGCGAACAATGTTGCAGGAGGAAGTTTTTCTTTTTGTCGCACGAAAAATCCATTTTCTATTTTCCGAGCGCAAAAAAGGGGCGTTTTGTGAAGCAACCACCAAATGACAGTTTTATAATGCTGCAAACACATTTTTTAAAAATAGTATACCATATTACATGGACAAATGTCCTAACCTGGGTATCTCAAACCTTTCCGTCCACCCCTGGCGAAAAAAGATTAATTCCTGCCGAATCGACAGGAAGTGGGTCCGATTTGAACTACAGGTACATGATCTGATGTCCATGATTTTTTGAAAAAATCATTTTTAGACTCGCAATATTATGTTTCTTCAGATATCCAATGCAAGTTTAGTGAGGCTTAGCCCCGAGCTAAGAATATGTATGCCCACCGTTTTGACCATAGTTTGAAACGAGCATAAAAAATTCAAAAATGGTCCGATCAATGCAAATCCTTCGCGTGGTGTCCTATTATGTGACATAGTTGCAAGGAAAAATACCAAACTTGATATATTGCAAATGTCTCGAAAAAACCTTCTCAGAAATGACCTATCATGTTCGAGGTTTCATGGCTTTCGGGCCAAACGACCAATGTTATGGCCCGAATAGCGACATAGTTTGTGATAATGAGCCCATATTGTACACCCATATGTATCGTGGGATGGCGAACAATGTTGCAGGAGGAAGCTTTTCTTTTCGTCGCACGGAAAATCCATTTTTCATTTTCCGACCGCAAAAAACGGGGCGTTTTGTGAAGCAACCACCAAATGACAGTTTTATAATGCTACAAACACATTTTTCAAAAATATTAGACCACCTTACATGGACAAATGTCTCAACCTAGATATCTCAAACCTTTCCGTACACCCCTGGCGAAAAAGACAAATTCCTGCCGAATCGGTAGGAAGTGGGTCCGATTTGAACTACACGTACATTATCTGATGCCCATGATTTTTAAAAAAAATCATTTTAGACTCGCAATATGCTATTTTTTTAGAGATCCAATGCAATTTTAGCGATCGGCCCCGATTTAAGAACCTTCATGCCCGTCGTTTTGACCATAGTTTAAAACGGATATAAAAAATTCAAAAACGGTCCGATCAATGCAAATCCTGCGTGTGGTGTCTTATTATGGAACATACTCCCCTTGTTTCAAATTACTCCGCACGCACGCTTATCTAGGTAGGCTAGTATTCTCTTATTTTTCGTTCAAAAAATTCCCGAGATTTTTGAAATAGCCAGTACACATTTCATACTATCTAGTTCAAAAATTCTAGGATTTTTTTGGATAAAAAATGAGGGAGTACTAGCCCACCTAGGTAAGAGTGTGCGCGGAGTAATTTGAAACAGAGGGAGTAGTTGCAAGGAAAAATATCAAACTTGGTATATTGCAAGTGTCTCGAAAAAAACCTTCTCAGAAATGACCTATCATGTTCGAGGTTTCATGGCTTTCGGGCCAAACGACCAATGTTATGGTCCGAATCGCGATGTAGCTTGTGATAATAAGCCCATATTATGCACCCATATGTATCGTGGGATGGCGAACAATGTTGCGGGAGAAAGTTTTTCTTTTCGTCGCATGGAAAATCTATTTTCCATTTTCCGAGCGCAGAAAATGGGGCGTTTTGTGAAGCAACCACCAAATGACAGTTTTATAATGCTACAAACACATTTTTCAAAAATAGTAGACCACCTTACATGGACAAATGTCCCAACCTGGGTATATCAAACCTTTCCGTCCATCCCTGGCGAAAAAGATAAATTCATGCCGAATCGGTAGGAAGTGGGTCCGATTTGAACTACAGGTACATTATCTGATGCCCATGATTTTTTGAAAAAAATATTTTTAGGCTCGCAATATGCTATTTCTTTAGAGATCCAATGCAATTTTAGTGAGGCTCAACCCCGAGCTAAGAACCTTCAAAACCCTAGTTTCAAAATCATAGTATTTTGAATTATGATATTGTCCCTACTATGGACTAACATGGTATTAGTAGATCCACAATTTCAAGTAATCATACTATTCATAATTAACATCCTAGTGTGATCTAATGAAATTTATAAAAATTTAGAGACAAAAACCAATTTTTGGAGTTTTTATGAGAAAGATACACAAGAATTATGGAAACACAAAATGAAAAACAAAAAAAAAACATAACCGGACCTAATCTACTGTGCCCAAGGTCAAAGCCCGCCCAAAATACATGTTCCTAGCGAGGCCCATTAGGGGGAATCTGGCCGCCAGGCCAGTTGCGATAGAGAGTAATAGTCAAAACGGTTGAGCGCGTCTATCGGACAACAAAGTTGAGTTGGTCTGTTGGTTAGGTTCCTTCCATATGTTGGGTAGTTAGGTGCCTTCAATCTGCGGGGATGTCTCTAGTTTGAGTCCCCTTGCCGCCCCTTTTTTGCTTATTATTCCCGCATGCGTGAGTTTAATTTGTTGGGTGTCCTAGAACCAAATATTGACACGTAGGTATGCCACATATGCAAAAACTGACACATAGACATGCCACATAGATGGAAATGGTGGGCAAATGCTTACTCATTTCACTTTATTCTATTTTAGACGTTATGACCAATTTAAATCGTCGTAATCAGCTACAATAAATATCGTAGGCTACATCCGTCATATTATGACAATTTTAACTAAGGCAAATATGACGTTTTAGAGTCAAAACGTCTTAATTTTTCAAGGTTTTGATCCCTTCGAATGGCTTATGACTATCTAGTGCAAAATAGTTATAGATCTATGACGATTTTATTCACGGCCACTATCAGAAGGTCATAGTTTGCCACATTTCTTGTAGTGTGCGAGGATCTGCAAGTGCTCTTCACCTTCGGCGACCTCGACGCTCTCATCCTCCAGGAGTACGGCGAGCATATCCTCATCGTCGGAGTCCAAGGCGAGTGTCTCGTCCTCGTCGGAGTCCATGGCCGAATCCGGCCAAATGCCGAACACTTGGCGGCGTGGTGGTGGGAGCACGTAGCGAAGCAGAGCTACGGCGAGGCTAGGGTGGCGAGATCGGCGGCGGGAAAGGCGTGGCGTGGGTGGCAACTACGGCGAGCGTAGCTAGAGGCGTGGGCATGTCTCGGCGCGCAGGTGCTCCATAGGTCCCTAGGTACGCGACTGGGCCGAATTTCGGCGTCCGGACCGAATTTCGGCGTCCGGATCGGCGTCCTGGGTAGGCGAGTGGAGATGCTCTTAGGGACGCTACCTTAGGTTCCAAACATAAAACCGCATGAGAATCTTAAGCACGACTAGGTTCATCATTCCTATCATCCAATGTGCCAATTTTGTGTTGGATGGATCTTGTCAATGCTATCAGCGGAGTGGGAACCAAACATGTCTACCGACACCACTTGGCTGTTATTATAAATTAACAGGCTTCTCACCAAGCTCGTAATGCGAGAGTTGATAAAATGATCTCCTTCACGATGTTCACATGATGCTTTGATCTACGGGGAACTAAGTCAATAAGCTCAGTTGGGGTGTCATACGACCCATACTCATGGATCCAAATAGGTGACTCAATGCCGCTGGTATCGTCATCTTTCGGGTCCACTGGCTGGAAAGGCGGGCATCACTTTGCAGCCTTAGTTTCATCTCTAGTATTTCCTAGATGAAGCAAATGGATCACACATGCTATCCATCAAACTAAATTCCTTGCCGTATATAGAAAAATATGAAGAGAAACAAGTGGTTTGTTTCTTATGTGGTAAAAGCATGACACGCCACCTGGGATGTACATTAGAGCATTGTAATCAAACTTGTACCCGTCATGTTAGGAGGCTTGTCCTCTTTCTTTGCTATCAAAAGAAACCCAAAGACTTTGTGCTTTCTCCACACAAAAAAACATAAAACACGGACATTGCCCTAGACATAAACATCCATAAAATAGAAAACCAAGTTAAACAATGTCTACACACGATTTAATTACTATCCCATAGAAAACGCATGGATATTAAGCTAGTACCGTACGAATTTTAGGACTATCAATAACTGGATCAGGTAACTAAGTCATGTAAAAATTGACGAAAGCAACCCTTTTAAAAAGTTCATCGAAAAATGTTTTTAGTTCAAAACTTTAACCAGAGCCAAATATCTTTGAGCCGAAAAGAAACATAGCGATTTATGAACAAAATGCCGATGCGGGGTTTAAGATCAATGATTGTAGTGCTGAGCTAAAGCGCTGAACAGGTGAGGTGGAAAATAGGTCAGCTCCACAGTCCTTTGAGTGAGCTCTGAAAGCAGTGAAACGAGTGGTTGGAATTATGGCATAGTTGTCATATCATAAACAGCGTTGCTCATTTCAGGCCTCCCATATATACTCCAGGTCGGCAATACACACCTCCAGTTTGTGTGCCGACGGTGAACAACAAGCCTCAGACAGCAATGGACATTAAGATTGTTGGACAAGATAAATGAAATACTTTGATTTTCTCAACTACAGAGTCAAGGTACAGCACATCAATCTCAACCTGTACAGGTTAATCAATTCTATAATCTATCCCTCTGTGTGTTTCCATGTACATATAAATAAAACAATTTCCAGTTTGCGGGCACAAACCATCTGATCATCTATCTATGTCGTCGTCCGCTGCTGTCATTGTTGTCGCCGCCGGCAATGTGTTGCTGCTTCCTCCCCACTCCCTGATCCTCTCTTCGGCCAACTTAGCCTGCACCATTAAAAGTTCAGACATTTTAATTAAAATACAGATATGTTCAACTTCGATTGAGCCATTTTTTTACAATAAAAAATCGATTGACTAGTTGTTGTAGTACTGCACCTGTTTCTCCCACTTGGTTCTGATGCAAATTATTAGAAGTACAGCAGTCTGCAGCAGCGTGCCAATTGACATGCCCACCCAAATCCCCTGTAAAAAAAATCCATTCAGTAAAAACATTGTTGTATATTCAGAGCAGGGTAAGAATCAACTTGACCGTTGATCCATATTGGAAGCTGATTTGATCTTGTTCTTACCAATGCACCAAGTTTTAGCTTGAAGCCAAAGAGGGCTCCCAGTGGAAGGCCAACCACGTAGTAGCACCCAATGTTTATGAATGCCACAAGCGACTGCCACCCTGCTCCTATCGCTACACCTGCACAACCAATCACACCCAACAAACCAGTTCTTCAGAAATGTTCAGATGTTCCAATTGCCATTTCATTGTGACTTGTTTGATTTGGTAACTGATTGGTGTAGTACTAGTAGTACGTGCCTGAGAGCACAGGCTGGATGCTGTTGAGGAAGATGGTTGCCGCGAGAAGGTAGCCCAGCTTTCCAGCTTCGCTCACCACCTCGTTGTTGTCGCTGAAGAACCGTGGCAGCTCCGTCCTCCAGATGAGGAACACGGCCAGGAACACAGCGCCGATGGCAGCCGACGTCGACACCGCCATGATCACCGCGAAATTGGCCGCCTTCGGCCTGTTGGCGCCCAGCTCGTTCGACACTCTAACGCTGCAATCTCAAGCAAGATAATGATATTAGCAACGAGAAATTATGTTGCTAGTACTAGTCTACTGAAGTACTGATAACTTGTCTTGTTTCGTTGCCTTTCATTACCTGACTGCTGCATTGAAGCCTAGTGCCACCATCAGGGTCCAGAGCTGGTAGTTGATGCTGTGAATTTCAGACACCGTTAACTAATTCTGAACATATACACGGAAGTTCAGTTACAGGTTTATATCAGAGAAAAAAATTCTTACCAAACTGACATGATGTCAACCTGGAGTTCGGCATTCTTCAGGAGACCCACAAGGATGAGCACTGCAGTGTAGTACCACAGCTCCAAGCTAGATAACAAACACATATATACAAGTTATAAAATATTATTCAAAATAGTAGTAGTACGGTTGAAACTAATCTACCATCGGGGTCTCCAGACTCCATAGTTAACTACGAAAGTTATATACACTACCAACCAGAGCATGACGGCGGAGGCGAGGGAGAGCCTGACAAAGGCGGCGAGGTTTTTGAACGCGAGCAGCGAGAACCCCTTCCAGGCCTCCGGGAAGCAGCCGGAGACGAGGTACGCGAACTGCGCCGCGATGATGATGCCCCAGGTGACGTTCCCGATCATGGCGGCGCCGAAGAGGCCGTAGCCGAGGCGCGTGACGAAGACGTAGTTGAGCGCGACGTGGAGGGCGAGCCCGGCGCCGGAGATGAAGGTCATGGCCCACACCTTGCTCTGCGACTGGAAGAACTTCTGCAGCGGGAAGTTGGCGGCGTAGGCGAACAGCTGCGGGAGGACCCACCGCGTGTACCGCCCCGCCACGGCGGAGATGGCGGCGGGCTGGTGGAGCGCGCGGAGGATCGGCGTCGTGAAGATGTATGTCGGGGTGAGGATGAGCGCGGTGGCGCCGCAGATGATCCAGGACCGCTGGATGTAGACGCCCAGCATGTCCACCTGCCCTGCGCCGACGGCCTGCCCGCACAGCGTCTCCAGCGCGCTGCCCATGCCCAGCTGCAACGAGCGCAGCCACAGCGTCAGCTCCTCTGTTTTACACCGTGCGTGGGAAAGAGAAATTTCAAACGGTAAATGGAATCCAAACATGAACTCATTTCGTAACGTCCCAAGCGGCCTCGAGTCGGGGCTCCAAAATTTTAACGAAATTTCTACAACGTAGGAATTTTGGTGGCCAAAAATATTTTGTTACCTAGAAATTCCGGGAATCGATTCAAACCAAATTAGTTTCAAATTTGAATTTGCCAAAATCCAACTGAATTTACACAAGCAAGTCCGATATTTGTAATATTTGGTAAGGTATATGGAATAATTTTGAAATGGAAACTTTCTAAACCCTTACAATCTTTCGCTAGAAGGTTAGATGATTATGTGTGAACAAGTATTCACTTTGGTTAAACCTCTTTTTAAGCTACCGAATCTTAGTTATCCTACTTATTTAGATTTAGTTCAAACTTGAAACAAATACTAAAATTTAGAAACAAACATTCATCACATTCCAAATAACCCTAGAGAAGATCCCTTTCTATGTAGGCCCTCCAGATTTGCTTCAAGTTAAGTGCATAGAAATTTACCTTGTATGTTTTCACAAACCAAAAGACATCTGACCTTGAAACTTTGGAAGTCAACAACAAACAAGTACTACTGCAAAAGTTGTTTCAGGTTATTTGCTCTAAAGTATATTACTAGGTATTTATGTTGCACCCAAAGAGTCCAGAATATATTTTGCACACTACGGTACTAATGATTTTTAGACCTAAAAAATTTCAAGTTCAAATGTTTTATTGTTTTGGAGAAATAAAAAAGAGAATATCTTTTATAGTGAGAGAGCATGGTTCTTCATGGAAAACTGGAGGGCCTGGATAGGGAGTGCACCTGCATGTGAAATCATAAAATCTCCTTTCGAGAAAATATTGGCTGTAACCCTTATTATTGAATTACACATTTTACCTTATACAACATCTAATGAAAACATATCTAGACTAACCCTTTTAAGAAACTTTGGACCTTCGTTCCCTGATGCATGATGATCAAGGTTAGAGGATGTCAGGAGAACCAAGAGAGACGACAGCGGATGGAGAAGAGAATTCTGGACATGATCGTCGATGATGCTCTCTGAGCTTTACGTTTCATTGTCCGCCACGTCGACCCAACAACATGCTGATCATATCTAGTAGGATGATGAGGAAAATATGCTAAAATGGGGTAAAACCGTGTTCTGTTTTTTTTAGTGGAATACTAGAATTTTTACTAAATGCATGAGGAAAAGGTAACGCAGGCAAAAGGAGATAGAATTCGCTCTAAACTTTCATACGCAAAAAAAAAAAAAAATCAGTCTAAACTTTCCTGTCTGATACTAGCAAATGTGCTAAATTGGAACAGGTAGCCACCGCGCGCTGGATAGCAACGGCCCCTTAAAAATCTGGAGTACTTAAGAGCATTCTCCTATATATATCTAGAGGCAGTGAAATGGTCAAAGATGTGCTCGCTCGCCGTACACATGCACAGGGTACATTCACGCAATGCTCCCCGAGGCAGTATGGACACACATAACCCAAAATCAAAAGGATTTTAAAAATGACCCATCTGAAAAACTATTTTTCTGGACTAACCCTTTGGGTAACTCCTAACAGCTAGGCGCTATGCTCTGAGGTGTAGCGTCTATCAGACAGACGCTATGCTCTGAGGTGTAGCGTCTATCAGACAGGCGCTACACTCTGACTTAGATTTTTTCCCTGCCAGCGCCTGGACGACACACGGTCGGGTGGGGCATAGCGCCTAGCTGAAAGGAGCTACACTGTAGAGTGTAGCGCCTAGCTGTTAGGAGTTACCCAAAGGGTTAGTGCCAGTGAAATAGTTTTTCAGATAGGTCATTTCGTGAAATCCTTTTGATTTTAGGTTATTTTTGTGCCGCTCCCCGACCCCGACAGACGGAGTACGTCGCGTCGTCGATCGATCGATCGGGCGCGTATATCTATCTATCCATCCATCTGCACGCCTAACGAAAACCACCACCGAGCGAGGAGGGAAACGCGCGTGGCTCCTTCCGTCTAAAAAGATTGGCTCCGGCCTTTGGACGTGTCTCGTCGTTTTCGCGGCTTGGTGCATCTGTCAACTAGATTTTGGGCCACCGGCCGGAATAAGTTAGTTGGTGGTGCGCGCGGCACGGCGAAGTTGATGTGATGATGATGATGAGCAGTTGGGCACGCACGCCGCGCCACGTAGCTGTACGTGCAGCCACATGAACGTGATCGTGCGCCTGAGCGCGTGTAGGGTGCGGAGTACTGGGAGAGGACACATTTGTCTGAACCTATAATTTGCAGTTTTGCACGTTCAATCCTATCCTACTAGTACTAGCAGAAGAGCAGAGACTGGATCGTCAAAAAACGTAATCTTTCTACCAGGAACAACGACCTTTTTCTCTGCAGCTTCTAGTAGTGTTGTAAAAAACGAAGAAGGGCTCTTACTACTCGTGGATTCCTTCCTGCATTGCACGTACGCTGCAATGCTGTTGTCCATCGCAATTACCAGCTACCACGTAGGTTAATGACACGGTACAGATATTGGTGTGTCATGCTAGCTAGCTACCTATACCCAGATCGTCCTGCGCTTGCTTTCTGAAATCCGCACGCGCATACGACGCAAGCACGCTTGTTGGCACAGCAGATTCCCTATCCAGCTTCATCGATGGTCCTTATGGCCACCGCATGCATGCAGCTGGCAGAAACTGCCTCGATCAATCGATCGATCGATCCATCACTGTCTGTCAATAAAGGAAAATAATAACTGCTACTTCCACAGTTCACGTTACGGCGTAGTAGTACGTAGTAGTATGCGTCAAAGCTTTTAGCCTTTTCTCTACATTTCAATCTCAAGATTAAGACACCAAATACTATACAGCCGGACGCATTTGTTTAATTAATTTCTTCGGTTGCACGCACGCATATATAACCAATTAGCTAGTGAACCTGCCCCGCCCGGTCTGTTTCTGCCGGTGTCGTGTAAGTATATATGATGTGATTTGTACCGAATGCCCGCGCGCCAGGAGAATGAACAAATTAAACATCGATCGGTCCATAATTAGCTGCTGTTCCCCTATAGTTAAAAGCTGCTTGCTTTGCTATTTCTGCCGTCTGATTAAGAACCTGACTGAGTGTGATTTCAAACGAATCAACTGTACTAATGCATATGACAGGCGTGGGGCGGAGGGGAGATAGAAGCATCTAGTATAATCTAAGTACACTAATTACGTATATGCGCTAGATAGCGCTGAGAGTTCATTGGCCAGCAATATACAAGGTGTCCGTAACGTCCGTTTGGCTCTCGAGCGTAACGTACCAGGATACCGTAGGCGAACCCCTCGATGACGTTCTCGACGACGGCGACGGCGGCGAGCTCGACCTCCCCGATGTGGCCCGCGAAGCCCACGGTGACGAAGCCGATGGAGAACTGGAACACGGCGGTGAGGATGGCCGGGAACGCGATGTGCCACAGCAGCTTCGACTCCTGCACGCTCTTCCCCAACAGCTTCCCCATTTCGATCGATCGGTTGATTGATCCGGCCGCGCGTGGGCGTGGGCGTGGTTCAGGCCGAAGAACTATATATATACCACGGATGTAACTCTGGATGTTTATGAACTGATGAACTAATTCTTCTGAAGCAGCAGCCGGCTGGCCGATCGCCGGAGATATATATGTAGAGTGTGTACCAGGCCAGGTGTGTATTGGTGGCAGGAGGCGCTGTGGATCGTCAAGGAAGGAGGACCGTGCCGTGTGTGTGAGAGAAAGAACTGGAGTAGATAGAGCTGATGGAGCTGGCTCTCGCGCTGTGTACTTATAGGCTTCTGATGTGTGTACTTATTACAGTAATCAAAGCCTATCTATGCACAAGCATGAGTCACACACACATGTAGTGGTAGCAGATAATTGGTTCTGCTTTTTTTGACATCAGCTACATACACGCACGAGAGTGATAATAGGTTGTTAACGCATCGCTGTTCAGTTTTGTTTGGGGGAATGAAGCTGGGCCTCGTGCACACCTCTGCTCGGGCCTCCGCGGGTCGTGTCATCTCATCTGCTGAGGGAGGGTTACATACAGTACAGGTGACGACTGGGCGGCCCAGGGCCCACGCGCAGCGAGGGTGAAGCGGTTCCGGCCTTCCGTGTGAGGCAGGTCGGGTTGGTAGTTGGTACAGAGTACCGGCCGGGCAGGTAGGTAGAACGGCAGCACCCAGTAGGAAGACTCTGATATCGATCTGGTTTCGCGGCAACCGTGTTGTTCCGGATTCAATTCCTCTCGGTTCAGGGGTTCACATCAATCGCCGGATCACGCACGGGGACTGGCGTGTCCGATGGCCAAAAAAGGGTGTGGATCAATGGCAGCGTTAAGCGTGTGTTGCTGTGTTATTAAGAGTAGTTCGTTTCTGTTGGTCGGTGCGTAGGTAGACTGCTGGTTAACTTGCGCAGGTGGTGAACCAGTGTTGTCGATAACAGCTTCAACTAGCTTGCTTTGGTGGAAGGACTTGCTGCCTAGCGAAGCAAATCCCTATGGATAATATCTCCATTTGTTTTCCACTGAATGAATGCAGATAATTGCCAAAAATAGACGGCAAATTATCTGTCAGAAATAGACGGCAAATTTTCTTAGGATCATATTAGATTTTCACATGTATGGGAAACAATATAAAACAAACAGACAAATGAAATCCACATTGTTTCATCTTTAACAAGAAACATAAAAAGAAGAAGATTAAATCATCTCCAAGAGGCTTTAAACGCCACACTAGGTATCGCATGCAACGGTGGTACAAATGATTCACCGCTCGCACATCGGCACCGACGAAGTTGGTAGCCATGATGAAGTTCGCCAAAAGACAACAACAACACGCAAAACATGCAAAGATCGGTCGATCAGAGACCCACAAGAACACACCCTTAGTGACTACACGTTCATGTCCAAAACACGACCGTGATAGAGGATGAGACGAACGGATGCAACGATGTCTCTATCTTGGTGTTGCTACTTGGATGACAAAACCCTGAAAATACAAGGATTTCAAAACACGCCATGAGATGGAATAGGGTCAACCTACCACCCGATGTTGTAGCAGCAATCGGAGGCAAGGGTACGTGTCAAGTCGATGGCTAGGAAGACGATGAAGGCTATG
The DNA here is from genome assembly GCA_023614405.1 of Avena insularis. Lineage (NCBI taxonomy): Eukaryota > Viridiplantae > Streptophyta > Magnoliopsida > Poales > Poaceae > Avena > Avena insularis. The sequence goes on from CM042691.1 coordinate 279,683,116, forward strand.
CCATTCATCGTTAATTTGCCTCCTGGAACTGCCCATGAGTGGTCTGCATCTCCTAATCCAGCTACGGTACCAATCTTCCAATTCTTAGTAGAGTTGAATATGGCTTGGGTCCAAAATTTTCAGAAAAAATATTGAAAATCATATTTCAAGTTTTCGGATTTTTAAAATCCCACATATACATCTAGATATGTTCTTCATGCTTATAGAAAATATTGTCATTCCTATGGTAATAAAGGAACAAAATGTGCGGACCTCTAGTAGAAATTGTGGTAGTACTTCCATTATAGGTCCACATATTTATCTTTTGTAAACTAGTCCGCAAACTAAAATAATGCTCCATCAATCTGTGTTTTCCGAAAAACTGGCTAAATCACATACATGTCTAAAAGTCATAATGCAAATACACTGTTGCATCTTAGAGGGAAAAATGAATGAATTTTCTCATCTAAGTCACTATTTTTTTTTCCTTCAATTATTTGTCCAACTCTGGGGAGAAGGGGGGGGGCCCTCTTACTTAGGCATAGCTCCGCCAGTGATCACAAAATAATTGTTGATGTCTAAAATTTAATTCTTATATTTAGGTAAATACTACCTATCGTAGTCCGATAGGAACAAACCTATGGACTATCATCTGGCCGTTTGTATGGCGCACCGTATCCAATGATGCATGTTGTATGGCGATATATACTTCCTGTTCAGGCTCTGGGGATCAACTTCAGCATACACACTATGCCTCCTAACCCATATCTAAGTTGCTTCATTTGTATAAAAAGACGGCGCAAATGAAACAACCGTGCTTCCCACACATCATATGTATGTTGTTTTACAACACAGGGATGTGCTTCGGAAATTCCTACATTGCTTCGTTCCAGACCATGGATTCTACTAGCCTCAGATGCATGCTTCCTACTAGTACCAATTGATTGCTTCCGAAGCTAAAAATAAATCATTGCATCATGATGGATTACAAAGTTACCGATGTAATAGTCGCATGCTTCATTCTTAAAACAATTGTGCTTCACACAAACCATCCATGGAGGTCAATGTTTTGGGGAAGAAGCAACTATGGGGAAGAAAGGCAAGAGACGTTAATGCCAGGCGTGACTTACCGGAGCAGAGAAGTTACTGCCAGGAGCGATTTCACCCATGAGCGAGGCTTTGTAAGGCTTGAACCTTACCTTCTATTTCGCCCCAAAAAATCAAATATAGGCTTCAATTATTTAGCTACCGATTGGAGCTCCGTTCTTGACAGGAAGAAGCTAAGAAAAGAGAAGGAAGCTACCAATCTTTTTCTGGGCCTTACGTTCAGTTTGGCCCAATTAGGGAGAGCAGAGAGTTACAGGAGGCGTACATGTACAGCAGCCAAAGTCGATCGCTCGTCGGCTCTTCAGCCAGACTGCACCATGCGGCGGCAGAGACACGCACAAATCATGATCTGTTAAACTGCACGCAGACGGCACGAGAATCAGCCGGAGTACCGGGCTCAGGCATTCAGGACGAGACGACGGTTAATCCCTCGCTAACTTTGTCGAGTTATTCAATTCCAGCCAGCACATCAGGTATAATTCGTTGAAATTGTCTAGTGCCAGGTTAGTTATTCGCTATCCCCAAATCAACTTAAAGAATTGCCACGTTTGTATCGAGTAATCTATGAATTTGTCCTTACGTAGGAGTATTATTCTGCCAACTGATTTGCAATGAAGAAACGATCGCTTTCATCAAGTGACAAAAATCCAGCTGATTTGTGTCGCCATTATACACCAAAGTTCAGTGTTCCTTCCACTGATGCAAAGCACAATTCCAAATCCACCTACTAATGAGAGCCCTCAAATTTCCCGAATCAACAAGGACACCCTACTTTCTCCAACTGATGAGAGCACTCCAATTCCATCAACCAAGGAGATTTCATTTGTAGTACTTACTCTGACCCATATTAGTTGACCAAATCTAGACAAATTTGAGTCAACTAATATGGGTCGGAGGGAGTATTACTTTAAATATTATGAACCGATTTAGTTCCGTCTATCTTATTATTATATAAGTTTTAATTTAATTTGATCCTAGTATTTTTCCTATTAAAACATTCTAGCTTTTGCAGTTTGAATGGAGGTCCTTTTACTTAGAAAAAGTATTTTTTAAAGTAATATTACGCCTACACTCATTGATATCATGGTTTTTTTTGTAGAACTTTATAAATAAAAACCATGTGGCACCATTTTTTTTCAGATGTATAATTAGATATAGTTTGCTGTGACAGTTTGAAAACATTGTGTCCACCTAATTTTTTGGCACTTAAATGTTAAGACTATACTTGATACACATTTAAAATAAAAGACATCATTTTCCTCCCTCCGTCTCCCAAAAAAAAAAGATATCAGTTTTCCTCAATAAACAACATTTCTTTCTCTCTGTCCCTTTGTCTGTGCACATGTATTAATCCCAATGTTCACGATTCCACTTCCATCCTTCATTTTTCTCCAGCTACTACTCCACCAAATCTGCTTATCCCCGCAGCACCAAATCGCCGGCTCTCTTGCTTTTGTCCCTCATCCAACAATTAATTTGAGATTCTGCCGTTGGAGGATCTTGCGCTTGTGCTTCGTAAGGGAAGTAGTTGGATCCTGCAGGTTTTCATTAAATGCGGCCGGAGAAAGGCGGCCGGTGGACTGCGCGGCCGGAGAAATCTGCGCGTCCGAATGAATTTACTGGTGGTGGTTGTTTGCTGGATCCGGTGAGGACATGACCATGAATTAGTACCACTTGCTTTCAGATTTTTAGTTTTTCTAATGCCTAGATCGAACAATTTGGTAATCTATTTTTTTTTCATTTATCATATGTTTGTCCGATGAAATTTAGTTTTTTCCATGTTTATGTTTATCCGAATGATTACTTATTTTTGTCCATCTAATTAAAGTACTCCATACGACCCAAATTATTTGACTCAAATTTGTCAAGATACAGATGAATGTAATAATAAATCATGTTTAGATACAATCAAATCTACACAAATCTAAGTCAACTAATTTGGGTCGTAAGGAGTAATATATATTTTAATGTAATATTGTTATTAACTGCATATTTTTATTTTTAATGCCCCCTCCACTTTTTCCGGGCTTGGGACCGGCATCGGCAGTGTTAGGCCCCCCCATCCCCATTTATATGCAACAAATTTAAGTACCCAGCATTTAAAGTAATTATGAATCAAAAGATAGAAAAAGACAACTGCATTGTAAATATAAAAAATGTAGATATAGTATGTAAAAGTCACGGAATATGAAGTATATATAATATAAACACTTATTTCAGCTGAAATGCATCTGTAGTTCGTAGTAGAGCATTTCCATCCTGCCATATAGTGGAAAACAATCAGATATTTTAATCTTAAGATTTTTGCAGCTAATAAATCTCCATTTACTTATGCTTATCGAAAATGCAAACAACATTATATAAGAATGATGATACAGAAGTTTTTATTTGGTTTGTACCTTTAGAAAATTTCTTTATATACTATGTTCTTGACTGCATCATCCTCTTTGCTTTCTTCATCGTCTACCATTACACGTAGTCCTTCCCTTTTTGTGACCCTTGAGAATGCTACATATAGTTGACCATGTGTGAAAACTTGTTTAGGTAGATATAGTCCTACCCTGTTTAGAGATTGCCCCTGGCTTTTGTTTATTGTCATAGCAAAACACACCGATAGGATATTGTCTTCTTTTTAGCAAGAATGGCCATGGTGATTCAGTCGGTGACATGATTATCCTTGGAATATACACCTTGTCACCTATGTGGGTTCCTGTTATAATCTGTGTTTCGATGAATTTTCTTCCAAGCTGAGTTATTGTCATCCGTGTACCATTGCATAACCCAGCACTCTGGTTAATATTACGCATCAGCATCACCGGCAGTCCTATCTTTAGTCTGATCTCATGATTTGGAATTCCCGGGAACTTCAGGCTGTTTAGGAACTCTTTTGAATATAGCATATCTATATCTTCACTTAAAGTAACAGCTTTGCATACAGTGTCACAACTACGGTAAATTGTGTACTCACCTTGTAGCTGATCCATTATATATTCATTGATATCGCTTACTGTTTCGTTCCTAGGACATAGTATTGCTCTTTCTTCCAAGAATTCTCGCTCGCGATATCTTTGTTGCAAATTTGGATAGATGTTTTCAACTATTGTTTTCTTTGGATCATTTCCCTTATTCAGTAGTATGTCACTTGGTATTTTTATCCACTCCTCACCTTCTAGTGATGTTGTTGTTCCATTTCCAATATTCAAAATCCAGCTTGCAAATTCTGCTACTTGTCTTTTCTCGGTCTCCTTATCTGTCATGCAAGTGAGTCGCATGTTCTCTCTTAGTTTTAATATTTTGAAGTGTTTCCAAAGATAGGACCTTTTAATGGATGCACTGACTATGTTGTGTCTTCTTCCTTTTGGCAGAACGGGAAGAATCTGGCGGAAGTCCCCTCCTAGAACCACTGTCATTCCGCCGAATGGTTTCTCGCTACTGTTTTCATTCTTATGTCTTAATATATCTCTAAGGGTTCTGTCCAGTGCCTCAAAACATAATTTGTTTGCCATTGGAGCCTCGTCCCATAGAATTAGCGATGTATTATTTATTAGCTCTGCCAAGTGTGTACCTTGCTTGATGTCACATGTTGACTCTTCTGTAAGTATTAGAGGGATATGGAACCTTGAGTGTGATGTCCTTCCTCCTTGTAGAAGTAGAGCTGCAATACCACATGATGCCACCGCTAGGACTATCTTTCCTTCGGAACGCAATTTTGTTGTGATTGCTTTCCATAGGTATGTCTTCCCTGTACCACCATATCCGTCCACAAAAATCTGTTTTCCCAAATCCTTGTCTACTGATTCGATTATGGAGTCAAATGCGTGCATTGTTGAGAGTTCAGATTACCAAAGATACTTAGATGTTCATCTTTTTGCTCCTGTTTGTTGTAGTTTTCTCTTCATTGAGCCTGTTTCCAAGTTCCTTTAGACTGAAGAGTTTGGCATTTCGATTCACAGGTATTCTTAAGTGTCTTTCAGTCTCTCTCATGAGCTTTTCTATTTCCACCAATGCGTAGTCTTTCTTTTGTTTTTCATTAAGCATAGCGTAGGATAGTTCAATATTTTTACGTGTTTGTACTCCATGTCTTCACTTAGAACTTCCCAACATGTTTCCCACAGTTTTGGATACGTAACCTCACGGTGGCATAAGATGGTTGTGAAAAGTTGTCGTAGCTGATTTCCAGTTGCCCAGCTTGATGCCTCGTTGATGCAGTCAATCCACTCTTTGTCGTCATCGAGAAACCCTAATGCTTCACATGCTGCCTTGTATGATATGTGGACAACTCCATTGACAGTTCTTATGTCTTGAAGAGGTGCATCCTTTGTGACGTTAAGTAGCATTCTCATGTAGTATTTCTCACCACTTGCTGGATGGGCATAGTAAATCCTTCCAACAGATCTTCCTTTTTTACGCTTGCTCCATTTTGTCTTTCCTTTGTTCCACACCCATTTTGAAGGGAACTCTGCATATGTCATTTTTCTTGCTTCTTCACACTGCTTGTTTGTCTCCATCCATTGTGTAAACTTAGTGATTCCGCCCTTTCCTTTCTTACTATCTTTGTTAAGTCTGCAGTCCGAGAAGATAACATGTTGTTCATTCGTAGGTGGAAAGGCAGCCTTTCAACACAGGATCTCTGAAGTGCATCTCAAATTGAAATATTATCAACACGCATCGTGTCTGAGATGTACACTCGAGGTAACTTTTGATCTCATCATTTTCTATCACAGCCGTAGCTTGGTTGTCACCCTTGTTTATGTATTTAAAGAGGTACTTTATTGAGAGAGATCTGTTGCATATCTCGACATTTATGTGTGCTTGATACTTTACCAGTAGATCTCTATTGTATGGGACCACGTATCTATTGTCCAACTTCACTTCTCCCTTCTGTATGTATCTTCCATCGTCGCGCCTTCTGTATACTGGGTATCCATCTTCATCTATGGTTGTGTTTCTGTTAAATTGTCTTGGGAAATTTCTTATGCATCTGTTATCAATCATGCATGGTGAGTTTGTATTGGCCTGCCCACATGGTCCATGCATCATGAAGTTTTCTACCGCTGCATAACCTTACGGATCAATTTCCTTGTCCGGGATCTCTGCTTGTTATCTTATCTACCTGCTTTCTGGTTCTGGATTTTTGTAACTTTTCTCTTTCTTGTCAAGGAATATGACTATGTGGGCGTGTGGTAGACCCCTTTTTTGGAACTCTATTGTGTATATAACTGCAATCAAGACAACAACTGTTAGTTACTTTATATAGGAAATTTTGCTGTGTAAGTTAGAGATCATTACTTGCAAGTGTTTTTCCAAAGTATTTCCTTTCCTTTATGTCTCTCATGAACTCCTTTAGTTTTATGTGGAACACTTGGTCAACAATGTCAGGTCTTTCCGATGCTATTTGCCCTACCTCCAATAGCATAGATTGAATTTCTGGCCAAGCTGCATTGCATGTGAACGTCACAAATAGGTCGGGGTATCCGGCCCACCTACATATTGCCATGGCATCTTGGAAGTTTTGTTTTTTGTACCTCGGGCTATCCGTGACAGTTGATGGAAGTAGTATTCTCTTCCCTACCATGTCACTCTTGTATCTCCCCTTTCAATTGCATCCGCAAAGCGACATATAGATCTGTTCTTAGTTTTCCTTGATTTTCTTTATCCACTCCAGCCTGAAATGTAAAATGCATGCAAAGGCGTCTACGATGAATTGCAGTGTTAGCTTTTTACACAACATCAAGTGCATTGTTTGGTTCATGCTGTTGTATCCGATATGCATAGTATTCTAGCATTGTAACATTCTTTCTCTTGCATGTTGCACCTTCTTTTAATATGTATGGTATTTTTCTGTACCCATCTTCACCATAGGGAAAGAGTAATGGATATTGCATGGACATGAATTTTGGATGGTTCTCGGATATTCTTGGGCTTCATGTCTTTGTCTTGAGCGATGATGTCACGCCCTTGTCTATTTTACATTGTTTCATTGACAATGAGGCGCCACTTGAGATCTTGATGGCATGTTATCTTGCCTTCCATCTCTCGCCTTTTATTGATTATTTTCAGTTTCACGTCATGATAATCACCTTCTTTGAATCTATCTCTCGCCATTCTGAATGTTTTGCTAGTATATTGTCTCTATCCAACATATTTTTGAGGCCTTCAACGATGTGTGGATCTAAGGACTTCCTCTTATCTATGGAAACCGTTGATGCTTCTATCCTGTTGTTGACCTCGTTTTTGTCGTAGATGTATAATCGAGCCCATCGTGGCTTGTCTCCTTCTTCTTTTGGTAGAAGAGTTCCAATCCGATGGTAATTCAGCCCATTCATTTTGAATACATAAGGTCCACTTCCTTTGTTTATTTCTTTGTCAATCTTTCCTCCCATTGATGTGAAAGCAAACATGGAGTTATACAATCTAATATTTTGCACGTAGTTTTTTGACCTCTTCCCATTTTGTTTCCTTAGCAATTTCATAAGGTAAGCTGGCGGCTCCTTTAATACTGGCAATTTGACCTTTCCATTTTGGCAGCATAGTCCAAATGTGGGGTTGCTGCTGCCTTTACCCTTGGTTCTTTCTTCATACCAGAAAGTTGCTCCATAATGTTCACACGTGCAAGTTAGTTTTCCAAAGTTCCAAATCTTCATATCAGTTCTTTTGACGACTGTTCATTATTTAGCATTATCTTTTATGCTAGATATCAATGCCTGAATATACAGATTATGCAAAATGGTATACAGCTATAGATTACCTCTTTCCGTTGGCATCTTCTTTTGGCACTTGGTCTCCTTTAGTAATTAGTTCGAGTTTTCTTTTCCTACTTGGCCTCTGTTTTGTCGTTAATTCCATTGAATTTCTTGTGCTGAAGAGAATTTTAGTTTTTAAAAGGCAAGTATAGTATTATATGATGAATCGAGTTTATACGTTACCTCTCTGGTCATTAGTTTGTTCGTTTTGAAGTAGTGCATTCTGCTCATCTCCATGTAGTATTGTAGGCTCTCTCCTTTTGTTGTCCTTAATTTTTTTCATCCTTGCCAATCTTGCCATTTTTACTGTTTCCCTATATTGACACATGTATTTTTGGTTAAAAAAAAGAATTTTGAAATCATGCAGTCTAGTGAATTGCAGTTATGAAAATCATGTGCTATCCTTTTTTCATATAATTTATTCTCTGAATTTTTCCTTGTTTGGAAATTTGAATGGAAGTATATGGACGATAAACCTCGGACAATTGGCACATATAATGCTGAAATCAGTGATCTACCGGCGAGGCATGCACAATGAAGGTCAATGATTTGGTCTATTGGACACGATTAACTTATCAGCCAATGAACATATTAGCACTGATATGATTTTATCGGATATAAGAAGCAGAACTATTAGATATCTGTCTATATATTTTTATTAGTCTACTTGATTCAAAGCTTACTATTTTTTCTGAGGTCAATGATCTATGCTTTAGTTGGGAAAGCAGGACTGGGGCGGGATTGGAGTTCAAGGGGTGTGGACTGGCTAATCCTCTCACATAGCCCTATTAAAGTTTTATGATCACTAACATAATAATTACCTTGACATATTGCATATTTGATTGGTTTTGAGCATCTTGGCAGTTTTCTTTGATGTCTTGCTATGTGCCTCGGCTTTTCTCTTCATTGAGTATTCCTGTATGTCATTGAAAGTATAAATATAAACACCTTCATTGATAAGAAAATATGAAGCTCTAAAGATCACATAGCTAGTTAGTTTTGAATCTATGGTTATTACTCAGAGAGATTTGAAAACAAAGGCGGTTTGGATTATTACCTTGTTCTTTCGTAGAGATCAAACTTTTGAGACAATGATTACGATCAAAGCTCTGGACAATCAGCTGTACTTCCCTAACGCATGCATGAAGAACAATTGGTATGAGATTTTGTGGATGACAAATTCATTGTGGCAAAGACGTAGTTACATACCGTACAGATTGATCTGCTGTAGGATTTTGGGTTGCCGTATTTCCTGGGATCTTGGTCCTCTTTTATGTATATCTTGTAGATCGTGTACTTGATTTTAAAGAAGAGAGAAGAGAAGAGATCGGACATTGTTATTATTGTGACGTGAAGTTGTATTATATATAGTCAATTAGGCATACACAGTACCTTTTGTCTTTGGATAGTAACCGTCCTTTTTAAAAGATGTTGGACTCTGATAAGAAGTCTTCTATATTATTCTGTTTAGACATTTTCCAAAAAAAATTGTGACGTGAAGTTGTATTATATAGTCATTATAGTTAGGAATACCAGGAAATATCCTTTTAAAAAGATTTTGTGTATATCTCTTAATCCGTTTTAAAAACTTGGAAGAAACTCTATTTTTTTACAGCAGCAATTTTTTTATAGCTTCATGAACAATAATCAACATCTGTATTGTAAATTTCAGATACTACCTCCAGTCTGTTTTATTAGGCCGACACGTAGTTGAAAAAAAGTTTTTTGGAAAGAACCGAAACAGACAGAGTATTTAATATCTGGTTATACGACTTCCGTTCCAATTTATTCCATCTATCCCAAAATAATAATTTACCGAATCCAACTTATCTGATACCTTAGTGTTGAAGCGCGGCTACAATGATTCCGTCGACTTCCGTGATTTTGCACCAGCACCAGCAAATAAAACATTTTGGAGAAGATGCTATGGCTTGGATTCAGGGAGAGAAGCTCCGCACTGGCGAGCATCAGCAGGTCAGTGCCTGTTTTTTCTAAATTTTCTCCAGGTTGTCAGTTGTTTAATACTCAATACATACATGTACTTAGTTGGCTCCTACCTAGTTACTAATGGGTCAGCGTTTGGATGTAGGAAGCATAGCTATCGTCAAGAAGATTCTCCGATCCATATTAGTTGACTTCAATTAGGATGTATCTATCAGAAAAACTTGTCTAGATACATCCAAATTGGAGTCAACTAATATGGATCGGAGGGAGTATATGATTTGAAGCAATTATATATTTGCAGACCTAAATCATAAGATTGCCACGACTAAATGTTCATAGACTTCACAGCGTATGTCTGCATGCACAGACATGTTATAGTAAAATTCATGTGCTCATAGAGATTACAATAATGCGTACTAAGTATAATAGAGTACTTGAAAAGATTTATACTAAAGCAAAAGCTAATAGTAGTACTATCTATTTGAGGGCTAAAGCTATTGCATTTGATCCTAGTATGTGAACCTATCGGGTGTTTTCCTAATCCTCTTTGGTCTATCCTCAATGAGAGTCAAGTCTACAATATTCTCCTCTTTTGATGATACTTTTCTCTTGGTGTTGTTATCAGTTCTCTTCTTCTTTGTTGTCCTTGCAATTTCTTCATTCAACTCTTCAATTTTCTTCTTCTTTGTTGTCCTTGCAATTTCTTTATTCAGCTCATCAGCGCATTCATTTGTGATAATACAATCACTGTTCTCATCATGATTGTAGCTGTCTCTCTGTCAAATTGGGTAAAAAATCAGTGGTATTGTTAAAACAAAGAAATTCGGCTACATGGTACATGTGAAACTTGTACATCATCAGTTACCTTTTTAGACTTTTTAATTTGTTTCTTACAAACTTCATTCTTCCACTCTTCTTTAACCTGTAAAATAGAATAGCTTACTTAGAGAATAGGATGGCATTTCATTTGTAGTGAATTAATATAAGAAATAAGCACCCTATTATTGATCTTTCCCATTTTCATTACCTTTTTATCAGTACTTTTGTTCTTTGTTGTCCTTGCAATTTCTTGGTTCAACTCACATTCATCTATGATGATGCAATCACTGTTCTCATCATGGTCGTTGTTGTCTCTCTGTCAAATTGATTAAAAAATCAGTGTTACTGTTAAAACAACGAAACTTTGCTACATGGTACATGTGAAAATTGTATGTCATCGGTTACCATTTTAGAATTTTTATTTTTCTTCTTACATATTTCATCCTTCCGCTCTTCTTTAACCTGTAAGATAGAATAGCTTAGTTAGATTCTTTCCCACTTTGGACAAATTTCATTTTATTTGTAGTGAAATTAATATGAGAAATAAGCACCAAATTATTTATATTGTCTACTTTCAGTACCTTTCTAAATTTGTTGATTGTAGGCTTTTGTAGATGGGATAAATATTGTTTTTATTAACAATATTACATTACAATATACACAAACTTAGTACGTATAGATTATGAAAAATAATCTGAACAGAATACCTCATCATCCAACATTTTATTTTTCATAGTAACTTTTTTCCTATTGCTTGAAGTAATGTTTTCCTCTCTTTTATTACATATCATGCTATGTCTCCTTTTCCCAATATTATCCGAATTGTTTTTAGACTCCTACATATTGTTTTAATGGAATATTACCAAAATTTCTTGAGCTATAAGAAAACATAACAATGCTACAGTTGACGTTTAATCAAAAATTGGCTTACCTTGTTCTTGCCGTTTATCCCCTTGACAACCTTTGTTTGCTTTTTGAATGTAGACTTTTTCACCTTTTTATCTATATTTCCACACTCTTGATCCGAGCCATTTATTATAATTAAATTTTCACTTGAAGTTTTACAATTTTGTAGGTTCTCTGTTGTTAATGTATTGTTTTCATCTTCTTTCAACTCCTTTGAATCTGTCTCTGATGCTTCCTGCATTTTTTGGTGTTGTATGACATAGAGAAAAGAGCTTAATATTAATAGAAAAATAACAATAAAAATTATCATACCTCATAATTAGAAATTTGCATTTTTCGAACAGATTTATTGCTCTTCTTGGAGCCAATCCTTCTCACTTTTCTGCTAGATCTCTTCCTGGATTTATCTTCTTCACGCTCTTGATAAAAGCTTGACTCTTTCTACATTATATTTGGCAATATCATTATACCACAACATTCTATGCATGTACGATTAAAAGCCTTACGTTACCTCATCATGGTTACTTGTTATGGAAGTAACCTTATAGTGCATTACGATGAAACCATATATTAGCTTACCTGATTCTTTAAATCATGTATAATAGAAGTAATCGGGTTTCCACATCGTTGATGGTCAAGTATGTCCTATAAAGTATTTTTCATTAAGATGTTGTACGTCCTTTGCCAAGAAAAGTAATGTAGATGGGCATACCTCTTCAGCCTTTTCATTTGAATATTCCATCTCTAGCTTCTTATTCGGCTCAAAGGCATAATTCACATTATAATTTTCCATGCACTCTTGCAAATTCCTTGAATTTAACTTCAAACGGAATATGAGTGTTCTTCCACATAGGTTGCGAATAGCTTCCGGGATCGTCTCGGATAATTCATCTTGCTCTAGCAGGGTTGAAACTGACCTATTCCCCAAAAGTCTTTGTGCCACCTCATTAAATATTGCACATGTTGTTGTTCCTGTGTCGTCACTTATCCTTATATTGATTATGTACCTAATATCATACTTTAGTGTTAACATGTACCTCGTAGTATGACTTTTGGTAATAAAATAGAATATGGAATACTCACCGTAGATCTGCACTTTCTGCTATTTTGTTACATGATTTGCAAACAAAGTTACTTGAGTTCTTTCTTGCTGCACAGTAGCAATAAATACATGCCATGTACCACCAACCTCTATCTGATATAATCTCATCAATCGTTGCTTTTGTTGTGCATATATATTCCTACTTTATGTTAAGAGCAAAAGGTTATTAATGTAACAAAAAATATGTAGAACATAGTTAAAGTTAAGGGTATTAGCTGATCTTTGTTTGCACATCAGTGTACCTCAATTCTGTGATCTCCCTTAATGTTTTTCTGTTGTAGAACATCTGTTGTTCTATTGTTCCCTGCGTGCTTGCATCAACTTCAATCATTGTTGGGAAGGTATCCACTATACAATGCCTGTATATTATTGGTAACATTATCAAAATGGACTCATTCATAAAGAGTGTACTGCATTACTACTATATATCATACCTGTTGATGATTTCTTTTGTCTCAGGAATTTCCATGTCTAAATAGACCTTTGATGCATTTGTTGTTCGTAGTGATAAGCCTATTTATAAATGAATCAGTAAAGGCATATTATGCAAAATAAAAGAGACTAAAGATTCTCACCATAGAAATCCTTGACCATATTTGAAGTGACAATCACTACCGTTTGTTTTCCCAAGAAATTCTCGTTTACCATATCCGCTAAATTGTCCCCCCATAAAGAGACCTTAATTTTCTCACCACTGCAGAAATTTAATCATGTAAAAGTAATTTAAAATTATATGAGAACTTAAATCATAAAAAAGCTAAATAATGCTGTAATTTACTGACTTACTCTAACAAAAGGATTTCAATTTCACGGATTTTTGAAGTTCGCTCCTTTGAGGTGTCCTTGGCTATTGTTTTTTGTTGTACTGGTTTTATCCCTCTAAGCAGGCCAATAACATCTGCATAAAGATGTATAGATCTTACTTTATTGATATATAATCATTTTTTACATGCATGTATGATTTACATACCTGAGCATTGTGCATCATTACTTTCCCTACTCCATAAGGTAATACTATCAGCAAACTCAAAGTAATAGTCTAGAAAGTTCTCTGGTTCTTCTAGAACTTCCTTTACTGTTGTATCAGAGATAAAAATAATTTTCAGATTGTTCTTCAAAGGCCGATACTTGTCATATTCCCAAACATTGAAGTTCTTCAATATGTAGATGGAGTTTTCCTTAAACTTAGACTTAAACTTGCTCATCAGTTTAGTTCCAATAGAAGCATGAATTGTATTTCCCTATGTACAAATAATATGTTAGGAAAATGTAAAATATGAAATACTATACAAATTATGCAAACTTAATACTTGTACCTTCTTATCTGCCAAAATCATATCAGCACTAATGACTTCATTAGTTGATAGGTTAACTGAATCCCAAAGTCTTAAAACCTTGACCTTGATTTTCCATGACTCATTTATTGTAGAAAGCGCACTTAGGAGTGTAGGTTTCATCTGTCAAGATAGGTGAAATATGAGTGCAAGTTGTTAACATAACAAATTATACAGGGAAAATATCACTGTCATAGAGAATACGTATAAGAGATTTTATCAAGGATATATGTGTTTGTTCATTGCATGTAAGATCAAAAGAGAAAAGGTGAATGTGACACCAAATTTTGTCCATATTGACGAAAATTTACACATATAGTAGCTATGATGTCACATCGTGTAGCTACCAGTACTTGATTCCCTTTGACTTGAAGATTGCAAAAGAAGATCCATCTACGTAGATTGTATTTAGATAGACAAACAATAAAATCAAAATAGAAAAGAAACTAAACCTAATACCTCGGAAGTACAATCTTGGATCGAAAGAGAAAAGGAGAAGGTGAGAGCAAATTTTTTCTATATTGATGGAAGTTTACACATATATTAACCGTGACACCATCTAGCTACCTGTACTCGATTACTTTTGAATTCAAGGTACTCCCTCCGACTCATATTAGTTGACTTGAATTTGCAAAATTTAGATGAACCTATATACTAAATAGTGTCTACATTCATCCAAATTTTGATAAATCTGAGTCAACTAATATAGGTCTGAGTGATTAGAAAAAGAATACACATCTATGTAGATTTTATTAGATAGATAAACAATAAGATCAAAGGAGAAAAGAAACTTAATATATGAAGATTGAAGTTTACACATATATTAACCATGACGTTACACCATCTAGCTACCTGTACTTACTTCATTAACTTTGACTTGAAGATTGAAAAGAAGATTCAATAACAATAAGATCAAAAGATAAAAGGAAATTAACCTGATCTGTGTGAAGTACTGTCTTCCCGTGATGGATGATTGTCAAATTGACGGATGTTGACGCTGATCTGAAATCGTGGAGTTGCAGATGTTCAAGGGTCCAAGTTCTGCAAGAGCTTTAAAGATATTCTATGAAAGGAGAAGCACCGGTTGGGTGCAATAGCTTTGAATAAATCTGGTGGATATGTACGTGCAAGATGGTTATATTGAATCTGAAACTTGTGTATGCAAGGGTCTCTATTCCTGGTGTGTTTCCTTGTTGCTCACGTGTTGTAGTGACCGGAACATCCACGGCTGGGGATATATGTGTGTATTATATTTGAACCGGAGAGAAGTCGTGATATGTAGGAGCCATGAGTCGTGGCATGTTGGCACCGTAATGTACGTAATACTAATTAAATCATAGCCTTAAGTAACAGATCTAACGGCTCATATAATTCAGGTGATGTGGATCAACCTGGTGCCTCGAAAAACACCCTTATATTGCTTTTAGTATATAATAGATGTGAACAGAAATCCCACCACAGAATACTGATGTTTCACTAACTGTTTTAATCTCATCATGCAGGTTAATAGATACTTGACGGGTATAATTATTTTTGAGTATACTTATGCTAAATGTTAGCGACTTAGCAAGGTATATTATTGTGTTTCTTTACTTTAGTTGTTGACTTTAATTTCATGCATTGATATAGAAATCTAAAATGCACGAGACATGTTGCTTTGTTCAAAGTCATTCTAGTAACTTGAGTGGCATGTTATTTTAAGCCTACCCTCCAATTTAATTCTAGAATCGCCACATGTCACTGGGAGCAATTACCAGAAGCAGTTTTTAGTACAAAAGAAGCATGCAATCGATCTCTAGATTCACGGAAACAACCGCGTAGTTGGCTGAAAATCCTACAATCAAGCTGCCTTAAATTCTATGGCTAAACGCTGGTCCGACAAGAAGCAAATAGCTGCCCGGCCTTGGCCTTGCTAGACATCTTCATCCACCAAGCCTTGGTGGAGAGATCCGCCGTCCACACCTCCAACCGAATTCTTGGAAGCACTAGCCAATCTTTTACCAACCCCTGAAGCCTCTTTGTTAAACGACATTGTGAGAAAAGGTGCTCCCTTCATCTCCTTGTTTTGCTTGCAAAGTGGACAAATGCCACAATTTGTCCACCATCTCTTTTCAAATCTATCCGCCGTTCATAGCCTATTTCAAGATGGCCAACCATGCAAAGAATTTTATTTTTGGCGACTCCCAAGCTTTCCATACAGGCTTATTCATGTTTGTAAGGGTGGATCCAAAGAATTGTGCATTGCCTGTCGAAGTTGTTGAGTACTTGCCATTACTTGTGAGTGTAAGACGTCTCCTTAATTAATAGATTGGGGCAAAAAATTGCACCCGTTTCAAAAAAAAGTGGATTATGAGTATATCTAAACCTTATATTCATGACACAATGTTGAGTATTGATGGCATTATATTGAAGATCGTTGTAGAAAATGATACTTCGACGCTTTGTTCAGTAGATTTAGTCGTTTTGAGGAACAGGGACCTAGTACTATGTTATGAGAAGTGCCGAGGGAGGCTTGATGGTCAATTTGGGCCATATCGGACTTCCCAATGTCCACTGCAAACTTCTCTTCCTCGAGGTCAGTCCGAATCATTCGAGAGATACTTGGTAGACCTTGGGCTGAATTTTGGGGAGGGGGAGGGGGGGGGGGCAAAAATGTGAGCTGCGGGTTGATTTTAATGGACAAACGGGACAAATAGCTATAAATAAAAGTCTGTTTTTTCTTGGGCTGGGGGTGGCGGCCCTTTTCACCTCCATGAAGGTCCGCCAGTGATCTGTAGCCCTCTTCTCTTGAGTTTATTCAAGTGGAAGTGAATGAAAGTTAAAAGCTTATAGAGAACTTCTCAAGCTTACAGGGAAATGGCTCCTTCAAAAGGGCGTGGGTTAAAAGAACTAGAATAAGTAAAGCTAGAAACAAAGAAGTATGGGCCCTACCTAGCCGACATGTCTCCCTTTATTTTCTAGATATTTTATTCTGTTTCTCAAGACATCCTTCAAGATTTAGGGTAATCTTTAGAGAGATTGGAATTAAAAAAATATCCCCAGCGGAGAAAATAATGTGTCAAGGGAATCTCCCTATTTTTTAAACTTGTAAGAATATTTTTTTATTTTCTGGCTATCTTCAATTTGTTATGGTATTTACCCATATTTAGTATATTTTTTAGAGTATTCCGTGCATTTTCAATATTAACACTGAATTTATGAGGCCTTTTTGCAAAAAAGATAAAAAAAAAAGATAACTTGGGGCCTCTTCCACGAATTCCAGAAGTTTTCTAGCGATTTGAACACTTCCCTTGTCCAAGGCGAAATCCTGGGTCTGGAATTCACTAGCTGGATCAAACAACCACATACATGGGGGCATATCTTTGTTGAAGGTGTTGTCATTGCACTAACAATCTGGTCTTGATTGGCCGGACAGCTAGCATGACCATGAAAATTATTTATCGGGCCTTCAGCGTTTTTCTGACAACGTACGGCATGTATGTATAACCTCCCTGTTAAATGGCAATGTTTCGAAGGAACGGCAATTAGTTGTATAGTACTAGTAGTTGTTCTGTTTGCTATATTTGCTAACTACTCCGTATAACTTGCTTGTAATAAGTTGTTTCTCTCTCGTTGCATGGCATCTATATATACAGTAATAAAACAGGTTCGACAGCATTTTGCTAAGCTTCAGTCAGACGCATCTATACAGAAATGTGCTTGTGATCGTTGAGTCAGCATATATATACACACGAACAATATAATTGTAAGGTGCATGCGTACGTACCAGAACACCGTAGGCGAAGCCCTCGATGACGTTCTTGGAGATGGTGACGGCGGTGAGCTCGACCTCGCCTTCGTGGCCGGCGAAAGCTGAGGTGACGACGCCGATGGAGAAGTTGCACACGATGGTGAGGATCACGGGGAGGGAGATGTGCCACATCAGCTTCGACTCCTGCCAGCTCTTGCCCGCCATCTTCGAAATCCCCATCGTGACCGTTGATCGCCGATGGTAGCCTCGGCAACGATCTGCTTGTCGACCTCAACGATCTGCGAGCTCTTGAACAGAGGAGCGCGTGTGAGAGATAACAAGCTCTAGCCGGCCGGTAAACCTTGCTCGTTTGCTGTTTATTTATGGGACTGATGGAGTACGCATACATACGCGAGAGTAATTAAAGCCTGGGCGGACGTGGCACCTGCATCTAGATATGCACACGAGTGCGCTCTTTTTTAGATCATGGCAGAGAGTACTTTTCTTGTTATTTCCTTCGTTTTAAAATAAAAGATGTTTTAGCTTTGTAAAGCAAATGTATTTAGACTTATTTTAGTGTATAGTTTTACTTTAAATATAAATAAATCTACATACTAAAAGAAGTCTAGATATATTTGCTTCACAACGCTAAAATATCTTATATTTTAATACAGAAATTTTAAGGCAGAGGAAGTCGTAGTTGGTACCTTTAGGAGAATCTTTGTATAGCCGCTACTCCAGGCCCGGACAAGGTTACCACTATCCCGATACGTACGGACAATGATATCTCAAGATTTTTGATCCCCTGCAGGCTGCAGCTGCCAATCGATACGTATCCCAATATATCATGTTATCTCTACTATCTCGACAGAAGGTTGATACCATATGTTCCCATGATTTAATAAAACAGTAAGTCACATCGGCAAACAGCATGGCGGGCAAGAGCAATGTTGGCTTAAAGCCCGAAGGCTGAGTTGAGTAGCACGACCTCCCACAAGTTTGGCGAGATGAGACTAAGAAATGGTCCTTGAGTGAAAAAGCAACCAAGGGCTCTTTCCGCCCTCGACTTAGCTCGTCCATTTTAAAGCGTCCCTCGGTCTGATTCTGAAGGAATGCCCAAAACGAACGTTTCTACGGAGCTAAGTTCTTCACGCGCTCGCGGGAGAAGAAGATGCACCCGCGTGCAAGGGAGGGATAACGAAGAGCTCGCAAAATCCTGCGGGATAAATTAGGGTTACCGTCCACTGATTCGCACCGGCTATTTACACCGCCCCTCCTTCGCCTCCAAAATCTGCGCCACCATTTCCCAATTTCGAGCTCTCTCTTTAAATCCTCTTCTTCACCGACGAGCGGGTAAGCGGCGCCTCCTACTCCGGTGGATCTAGCTCATCTTCGGCAAGCCTTTTTCCTCGGCTATGTCCGACATGTCATCCTCGTCGGAAAAAATTAAGATCATGGTAAGAGACACCTAACCCTAACTCTCGGAGCTTAGATCTATTATCATGTTATCACTCATAGTTCATCTGTTCGCGTGTGTTTGCTCCTAGTAGATTTGGACCTTTTGTGGTACATTTTGTCACTCATTTTTCATGTTGTAGTGTGAGGATTGTCATGTGGTGTAGGTAGGATTAGTGTTACAAGTATACTTCTTCGTCTTGAACTAAACGTAATGCCATCTCCGATGCCTTAGGAGAAGGTTGCATCCCCTGATCTGTTGGCAACCTCTGTGCTGCCTCGGCGTTACGTGTCAATGCCTAATGTGGTGTGCAAGAAGTTGGCCATGTGATGGCCAGCTTCTTTGTCCATCTTAGTCTTGAATAGGGTCTACCAGTTGATCCAGAGAGAGGGTTCAGTTGTTCGGGGATTCAAAGAGGAGGACATGCACTTGATTACAAACGATGTCTTGAAGTTTTGTGGCCGGACAGTCACTTCAAACCAGGTATGTAACCACATGAGGCACTGGAGAGTTAGATAGATTCAGGTGATGAGGATCAAAAGGCTTGAGAACATGCGCTGGGTTGAGACGACCTCTACTATCATGATGGACGATGACCATTACTATGCGCACATCAAGGTTTGATATATTTGCACTTGCATTAATACCTTTACTAGTTGTAAAGCTCACACGTGAACTACACGTTTTGAACTAACTATGATTCTCATGCAGGCTCATCTGAAGGACATCGAGTTGATTAATAAGCCCATTAAGAACTATGCTCAGATGAAGATGATCTATGGTGCTCGTATTCCTGATGGGCCAGTCTCTCTGACTGCGATACACCGTGCTCTTACCCACCTGATGGAACACAGTGGACAGGCGATCAGATATCTTGCCATGACCCCTGAGCGCAGGATGAGATGGTTCACGGTCTTCCTAAACAAGCAGTACCTCTGAGCATCGGCCTGAGCTGTTCGAGGAGGTGCTGGTAGCGGTGTTGATGATGATGACTATGATGTGTATTTGGGAGTAGCTAGGCTGATGAACTTTGCTTTCGATGACCCCTAAACTTTGGTCTGTATATTTTGGAAGATGGTATTCAGTTATAACCCCTCTATTTGTGATGAACTTGTGCTGCATCATGAGCAGTTGTTCGTGAACTCGTGCTGCAGCACACATGCCATGACCGATTATGTCGATTCGGTCTTAATATAAGCTGGTAGTTCTCTGAATTGCAATTATCTGGACTTTGTTTTCTACCTTGCTGATGTTGGGTAAGTTCACCTGACCAGTTTGGAGGCAAGGCTATCAGAAATAATGCAACTACCCAAACAAATAGCAATTTGCTGAAAACAAGAATGCATAGAACCAAACAACTAGGGCTGGCTTCTAAACCTCTAGGAAAATGAAAATATACTGAACCAAACGAATGGTATTTTAGACACGAGAGGTTGCATTGCCGCGCGCAGCTTTCGTGAAGACAGATCTCTAGGTGCGACTAAAGAGCACGAGCAACCAAACACACCCTATATGCTCTGATTGTATCAGGAATAGTGCACTCTTTTAATATCTGCCCCTTCTACCCTCCATGCCCAAACGCTTCTAATGACTGATTTGAGTATGTAGCAGATTTAGGATTTTACACTAGGATGGGTCAACTAGACATAATTTTGTTTTTCTGATGCGACAAATACAAGATGCCAATGTAAAATTTACTAAGAGCAAAACGGAAATATATTTATAAGGTCTCACGCATAGCCTACATTTCGATAATTAAGTCTAAAATTTGCAAATAGAAATATCACATACCTGCAATAGTTTGAAGAATATAACATTGCTACCATTTCTTCCTCTTGTCAGTCTTCTTTGCTGAATGTTTCTGAAAAAGAGACTCGGTATCTCCGTCCCTCTCCATGGCTCAACAGTTCTAGAACGAAAAAAAATGCAAACGAATTCATTAGTTCTCTCCAGTTACATTGAATCGGATTCTATTTCTTGACCACTGATGAATGGTTCTGGCATGAAACATATCTATTTCAGAATTATAAAAAGAGAATGAGCCAAGGAGCTAGCACCTGAACCGAAGAGAGGAAGCGGCCGGCAAGAAAACGGCGGGGCGAGCAGGCGCCCTAGACTGCACACGCGACTAGGGACTACCGGCCGTGCGTTCCTGGCTTGGTGCCCACCTGCCGCGGCAGGCTGCAGTGCCGCCGAAGGCCCTGCATCCCTGCCCTACGGCCACCGTCGTCGCGGCTTCTTTCTCCTGGTACCGTGATGCGATTTTCCCTTGCTCGGCGTCTGGGGCGGACGATCGGCACTATGGTTTTCCGAGCTGGTTTTCCGAGCGAGGCGATCTGGACTGGGGAGTTCGTGAGCACAAGGAGCGGAGGAGACAGGCAAACAGGCTAAACCAGTGTCGTATTGTCTTCGTTGCTGAGGTAGCTGGACCGGGCCTAGATGTCTTCTTCTCAGGTATTGTACAGTACCGCCAAATGGGCTGAATTCTGAAGCTGGGCCACGCCTAACCCTTCAACTCTACAAGATTCGCCGGCGTTCACATAGTGGAAGACTGGAAGCCTACTGAGCTTCTTGACGTTCCATCGACCAGTCCAGGCGGAGCGAAGAAACACAGCAACCAACTCAGCATTCATCACTCGCTCCTAGATGATGTAACAATACTGTGATTTGCGGCAGCAGGTTTTAGACGTATTTTTTTTTCTTTCATGGTACCTAAGCGGGCTAGAAAGTTTTAATGAGACGGCCTGCTGTTTACTTAATAGAGTGGTTTTTAAATTAAAGAAAAACTCAGCATTCATCACTAGTCTTTTTTTAGGGGACATTCATCACTAGTCAAGAGAGCGAAGAAGCTGCTAGCTCCGGAGAAAGAGCATAACTGAGAAAGCCACTCAGCTCCATTCTAAACTCTCAGATGTTTTGGTCTTTTGAAACATATTATCCAGATGTTTTTTAATGTGTAGAATCCAAACAAAATGAGTAAACCTACGTATTAAAAAAACATCTAGATAGACGTGTTTCAGAGAAAAGCTGGATCATCTTATATTTTGAACCAAATGGAGTAGTTGACATTTGTATTTGTTTCTAACATTAGTATGCTTTTCGTGGCATTTCGTATCTTTTTATAAAATTTACAAACCTTGGAAATCGAGATGTGGAAATGAAGAAAATATCTATACTACATATTCGGATGTAAGTTAATTTCATTAAAGGTGACATGGAGCTCCTTTGATTTTGATTTATGATACAAGTTGATTCGATTTTGAGCATCAGCCTCTTTATTCTTCCTGATCTTATTTGCAAAGTAAATAAAATATAAATTCTTGACAGCTGTAAAGGTTACCTAAGTTTTTCAGATAAAGAAGGAAATTAGGTGAAGAATATGAATATGACACCTAGGGCCTACTAATAGTGAGAGTAGTCCGCAGACCCATCCAGGATTGATGTTTTCCCGGTGTATCAAAACAGCTATAGGGTTCAAGCTATAGGGTTCGGTTTAGACCGATAATTGGTATTTCAGGATGCAAACGACAGATTTCGACTTCAACATTTAAACCGTCGTACCTCTACCAGTTCAGGGTTTGGAACAGACCTTTTCCTTTATTAGCTTCAATTCATCAATTGTCACCAGAGACTTTCTATTCTTTTCGTCTGGCACCAAGAGGTAACAAGGATATACATGCCTATCAGCCTATGGTGTTCTACAATACCATGTTCACCCACCAGTAATAGCATAGTAATAATTTGTACTATCCCTTAATTAACGAGGGCAGTGGCATGTCTAGGTGTAAGGATGGCAATGGAGTGTGTTTAGACTGATATGCCATGTACAAATTCAGATCCATGTACACCGGTCTCACTCTAGCATGTCCACGAATGTATCTATAGACATGGATGTCTCCTAGATTCAAACCCATCAGATATCCGAGTATCCAAGGATATTCATTGGTTTACGCAAGGTGAGGGCACCCTCTGCCAGGACCAGCCTTGTCCTAGGCCGCGAGGCCACGAGCTCGGGGTCCTCCCGCGGTTGGAACTCGGTGGAACAACTTAGTGAACCGGTTAGACGTGGTGGAGGTCTAGCGGTGGAAGGCATTGTTCCAAGCTGAAACTTCTCTCCCTCCAAGTCAATCGTGCCTATACAGGAGAAGCTCAGGTTCTACCGCGTAACACTCAAATCTATAGGTCGAGGTGATGATTTTTTCAAACCCCCTTAAAAGTTTATGGCCTATTTGATTCGCAGGATATGAAAAACATAGGAATAGGAAAAGTACATGATTAAAATGACACGTCTAGTTGAATCCTACAAAATTTAGAACCTATAGGATTTTTTCTTAAAGGATTGTTTGAATGGCAAGAAAGGCAAAGGAATTGTAATATGAGGTTTGGGTGGATGGAAATTTTCCTCCAAAACTTAGTGCATTGCAATCCTATCAGAAAAATTCCTAAGGTTCTAATCATACGAATCAAACGATGCACGAAGAAACAATCCTAAGGATCAAAATCCTCCAAATTTCATACGAGATTCCTTTGAATCAAGCAAGCACTTAAAGGTCGCACGTTTTTATAGTGTTCTCTCTAACCTTGTTTTCCACTTGAAACCGAAAGAAAACGGTTATTTTAAGGGCCGCCGGGATATAAGGGGTGTGCTTGATATGTTTTTATGAATTCTGCACCTAATTGTTTAATTTAGATGGTACTCCGTGCTCTAATAATTCACGCAAAAGTATTGTTTCGTGAATAAGGTCTAAAATGTGTAGTATAAACTAATAACTTGAGTCTCCGATTCATATTTTGCTGACCAATCCTTTCTAATTTACATTTTTGTTGAAAAAAATTCTTGTATAATTCCTCACGTAAGGACTCTGGAAATACCAGGTCTCCACCTACGCAAGCAAATTGTTGATAAAACTTCAAAATAGCCTTTTCTTTTAACTCAATCCTCTTTTTTTCCTTAGCATTCGGGAAAGACAAAAAAAAATTCGGGGCAGGACATTGAGTTTGCACCATTGCGTCAAGACAAAGCACGCTGTTTGGCTAATGGGTACCTGTTGAACCTGTAAACACAACGTGGCCGCACGTTCTCCGTTGGATCGAATAGCAAGAAAGGGTTGTAATAATGCCCGTTCATCGCGTGTCTTCGTGCTGCCACGACCTAATCACGAAAGAGAAATTCAAAGTCCCAAGCAACAACGGAAACAC
Organism: Avena insularis; assembly: GCA_023614405.1. NCBI lineage: Eukaryota > Viridiplantae > Streptophyta > Magnoliopsida > Poales > Poaceae > Avena > Avena insularis. Next base: position 279,707,435 of record CM042691.1, read on the forward strand.
ACGCACGCAAAAAAAAAAAGGAAAATATCAAAAACGAAACCCGTCATCGATCCAATCCGTTCACCAGAAACTATCCCAATCGTACCTCCAGCCGACGTCTAAGGCGGCGGCGGCGGCGGCGGCATACACGGCGACGGCGGCACCAACAACGGGAGCCCACCCAACGGCTACCGCGACGATCCCCTCCCTCCTCCGCTCCTCGCCGCAGCGGAAACCCTAGCCGTCGGATCGCGCGGCGCGCCGCCATCCGTTCAGCCGCGCCGATCCCGTGCGGTCACTCGACTCGTTCGTCCCAATCCGCTCCAGTTCCCCACCCGTGGATTGCGGCTGCCACCCTGCAGAGACGGGCGTCGAGTTCATGGTAGTGGCGCTTAGCGGTACCATGTTGAAGTGCCTGGAGGGGGTGAAGCACCTCTGCGGCGTGCTCCTCAGCTGCTGCGACATCGACCTCAAGCAGCCCAAGGGCCTAGAAGACCCCGAACTCCTCGCCAGGGAGACCGTGTGTATGTCCAATCCACCCTACTAATTCTCTTGCTATCAACGCCTAAGAATAGCTCTCTCGCTAGTCCAAACCTCAGTTTAGTCGGTAATGTAATTACGGGGGCACTGTGTGGTCTGCTTTTGCTTGCAGTTAGCGTGAGTGAGGTCGAAGCGCTGTACGAGCTCTTCAAGAAGATCAGCAGCGCCGTGATAGATGACGGGCTGATTAACAAGGTTAGTGGCACCCTGTTTTTGTAGACGTGTCTCTTTATGAGGACTGATGGATGACATATGCTTTGTGCGGTGACATGGTGCAGGAGGAGTTTCAGTTGGCGCTTTTTAAGACCAATAAGAAGGAAAGTTTGTTTGCTGATCGGGTGAGTCCACATTACACCTGTGTACATGAATTTGCCATTTGTATTGTATAATGAAAGTGCTGTTCTGTTTTTCTTTGGTATTCTAATTTCATTACTAGAGTCTCTCTCGTACTCGTTTTCGTTGTATAATTGGACCTTGGAGATAAAGAACACGCTATTCAAATATTCTGTAGGAATAATGAGCCATATATGTCAAAGGCCATATACCTTGTAGAATAGCACAGGCTTTGGGAGCATGTATTAAGTAGGAGTACTATCTATTCATTTATCCAGAAATCACTTTTTTTAATTGTATGAACAGACGTGCTTCTATAGTATTTTAGTATTTCCTGTAATCTGCTAGTTTGGTTTGGTAGACCGTCCCTGGACAAGTACTTAACAGAACGTTGTGGGTTTGGGTGGTTCATACGGTTGTACCAAGTATGGTTCTGAATATGTTCAGACCTTAGATTATCATGTACTCCCTCCGTCCCAAAATAGATGTCTCAAATTTCTCAAAATTTGAATGAATCTAGACACTATTTAGTATATAGATTCATTCAAAATTTGAAAAACCTAAGACATCTATTCTTGGACGGAGGGAGTAATTAATTTGGCCGCCATGTGTGGTAGCCTCTCTTTTGTGCAGTTTTCATGACTTGAAAGCAAGTATTTTCATGTTTAGATATTATTTACTACTCCCTCCGTCCTGAAATAAGTGACTTGAATTTGTCTAGATTCACATGCATCTAATACTAAAATATGTCTAGATGCATCCGAATCTAGAAAAATCTAAGTCACTTATTTCTGGATGGAGGGAGTAGAACTTAAAGAAACATTATCTTTTTTGTTGAAAGTCATGATCATATATACTAAGAGCATTGGACTCCGCATGCTAGCAGTTTCTCATGAAAAAAATCTTTACAAAAACTGATCTGCTCCTGTAGTTGCTCATATCCAAACCATTGGCATCCACCTTGCCTGTGTGTATACACCGTCCAAGCCTCCAGTCAGGCTTTGCAATAGTTACCCATGCCTGTATTATTTACCCCTTCAGTAAATTATAATGTAGTGTGCATAGGTGAAACAGTGAAGTGGAATGATATTGATACTTGATATAGTACATAATATGAGTTCTGTTAACATCACAATGCATTTCCCTCAACATTGTCCTCGTTCTTGCAGGTCTTTGATTTATTTGACACAAAACACAATGGAATTCTAGGATTTGAAGAATTTGCACGTGCGCTATCAGTATTTCATCCAAGTGCCCCTCCTGATGAGAAAATTGACTGTAAGTTTAGATTTTTAGGGCGTTTCCATAGTTAGCTCAACTTTAAATGAGTCAATATATTAGTACTCCCTCCGACCCATATTAGTTGACTTGGATTTGTCAAAATTTGGATGAACCTATATACTAAATAGTGTCTAGATTCATCCAAATTTAGACAAATCTGAGTCAACTAATATGGGTCGGAGGGAGTACAAAAATGTTCACTGAAAATTACACAAGTACATATGTATATACTTCCTCCGTCTCAAATTAGTTTCTCGGATGTATCTAGACAAATCCGAGACAACTAATTTGAGACAGAGGAAGTATAAAAGTGAATAATTAACACTTAATAAAATTAAGCATGTTAACATGTCGCAGATGCTACTTCAAAGTTCTTGCCTTGCAAATTTCCTTTACATCTTAGAAGCAACATGCTAATCGCATGAAAATGTATTTTAATATACATTTAGGAGCAAATTAAATATACACAGAAGTGCATCCGTTTATCACTGCAATACCTAGGAATGTATAGTGTCCACAAACACCATCATAGCATGCATTTTGAGCAAACTACATTAAGTCAGCCCTCATGTCTATGTGATCCCCAGACATGTATTTACTTATTGTTTGGATCCGAATGGGTATAGGCCTAAAATGCAACAAACAGAAGATTCATGATATCGCTTAGAATACTAGGTTCATACTTCACAGATCACCTTTTCATTATTTCCTTTAATGAGTTCATTGGTGCTACCTGAGAGTAAATATCTATATAAGCTCCATCAGCACTACCTTTTTGTTATTTCCTTTCTGCTTGTTTGATAGTGCATTGGGATATAAAATGATCCAATTTCCTGATCTTTTCTTTTCTACCATACATATATGCCCTTCGGCCCTTTTCTTCTTTGTAACCGGGAAAATATGTCTTACATAGCCTACTCTATAATCCTTGCAGTTTCCTTCCAGCTATATGATTTGAAGCAACAAGGTTTCATTGAAAGACAAGAGGTATTTTGCAAATCAGGATGTAATATGTGAAGTTAATATGTTGGTTAAGATCAATAAGACCATTTATCTCAAAGCTAGTTCCTATTGTTTTCTGGTTAACCCAGTAACTTTTTCCCTGAATTTCCTCATATTTTTATGTTTCATTTTTCTTCTCTGACCACTTAATGATCAAGTATCTTCGAAATTGTTATACAGTGAACCAAATTAAGGCCGATAACGTAAAATATTGGTTGACCTTGACAAGTCCTATAGGTGATGATAACTATAAGTGGCAGTGTATTTGGATTCATACCTTACACCACTTCCTGCAACTCTAGTTAGGATATTTAAAAGTTTGGATTCAGCCTATTTGGTTCTGACTTTTGTTCAACTTAATATTAACATGTAGCCTTGATCCACATATCAATTTGTCTGTCTAAGAGTAGATTTATTAGTTAGAACGAAGGAATTTGTTTTTCATAAATCGTCAAACTTATGTTACACCCTTTTTGCCCATGTTTGGTCAGGAATACCTTTCTTCAAGTCAAATATTTTTTTTAGGATGCCATGTGTGCTTCTTTGTGCAAACCTTTGTTGATCTTCTAATTGTAATGGTTTTTCTTTTTTGGTTATAAGGTTAAGCAAATGGTTGTTGCTACACTTGCTGAATCAGGAATGAATCTTTCAGATGAAGTCATAGAGAGCATCATTGATAAGGTCTGCTTGCATTGTTTAATTTCCCCATACTAGTATGTATATGCAGTATTCCATGTAAACAAACAGAAGATTTAGCTGATGTTGCTTTAATCTGAGGCCATATCTGGTACCTTGGTACATTGTGCTGTTATTTTTTTATAAAAATATTTCCCTCTTGTTACAAGACTTTTGAGGAGGCGGACACAAAACATGATGGGAAAATTGACAAAGAAGAATGGCGCAATCTAGTTCTTAGGCATCCCTCTTTACTGAAGAACATGACACTCCAATACCTCAAGTAAGATGTTCTAACTTGTTTGTTGATGGTGAATTGCTTACTACCCCCTCCGTCCTAAAAGAAGTGACTTGGATTTGTCTAGATGCGTATGTATCTAGACGTATTTTAATCTGTAGATACATGCAAATCTAGACAAACCCAAGTCACTTATTTCAGGACAGAGGGAGTACTCTTCTTGAACTTATTATGGTCAAGTTGATCGAAATCTTTGGGGTTCAGAGTTTGCTCTTGAATGAATAACAGTATCAATTATTTTTTAAAATTATTTTGCCAAATGAAAATTAATCATTTGAATGGTATTCTGGAAGCTGGAGAGTGTGTGATATATTGGAGGCATGTGAGAATAATTTCATTGCTTCAATTCCATTTGTACCTTAACATTTCTATTGTATATATGCTGCTGTTATTTCCTTGCTCTGTAATCACTAATCAGGTCTACTTTTGCAGGGACATCACCACTACATTTCCAAGCTTTGTCTTCCATTCTCAGGTTGATGACACGTAAAAGCTGTGAGAATTTTGTATACTAGTATGATGGAAAATCAGAAGACGGTCTCAGTGCTTTGTTAAGCTTTCCGAGGATGGTTTCACGGAAGCCGTAGTTTCCCAAAGCATGTTACGTGCTGGATTCGATTATTCCACTCGTTCTTATTGTTAATAGCTTCTTTTTTTTTGTCTGGAAGTGTGGCTGGAATCTTTCAGCCTGTGTGATGTTTATATGGAGTTCCTTCTTTTCCTTTGGGGTAGCTGGTAGTAAGGGTTAGTGTTTCTTTTTGTACATAGCTGGTTCGTTTTAACCAACTGTATTTTACGCGGGGAACAACTGTGTTGTATATTCTGGATTAAAATGGAATGGAGCAGGGATGCCTTTGTTGATTGAGTTTGTAGGAATTCATTGTGTTTTTAGAGCTTGACTTGTTCTGGTTATTGTTTTGCTTAATGTTCACGGACGCCGTTGTTGCTTGCGTACACGCTAGGGTATTTCGGTTTCTGGTCTAACAGATGGCTCTTAGGCGGGTACATCAGCAGGTATGTTTAGGTTTTATCCATCAGTGAGGGTAACCGGAAGTTACTACACAGAACCGGTATGACAAAAACACCGCTGTTGGTACTATAACAAGTACTGGTAGAACTATACATGTGGAGTGTACGTGTGAGGAGATGGTGAGAAAAGGTTGGTAAAGAGATGGAGAAGGAACATGTATGCAGAGGCAGATAACTAGCAAGACATGTAGTGTGCTACTCCCACTGTTTTCTACTCGCTCCGGTCCATATTAATAAGCTCAATTTTTTTTAATTCGTAGTTAAGTATTTAGACTAGATGTATCAGTATCTGAATAAAATTAAGACCATTAATATAAATCGAAGAAAGTAATAAATATAAAACGTTTTGGTAGGCTTACATTGTGAAACAGGTAGGAAGTTTCTTATTTTTCAATAAGCTGCAGCATTGCAACGCGGTTCATGTACCAACGGGGCATAGTCAAGATAAAGAGATTCCAAGATGCCAGTCAACGATTAACAATTCAGCTCGTGGCTTTATGGGACTGATTGTCGTCACACTTGTTTACATATACTCCCTCCGTTTCAAAATATTACAGTAAGTATATGTTTTAGTTTTGTAAAGCAAATGTATCTAAACTCTTTTTGAGATCTTACTCTTTTTAGTCTGTAAGTTCACTAAGCTTTGAAACGAATCTATATAAAAAAAAAGTGTAGATATATATTTTTTACAAACCTAAAATATCTTATATTTTAAAACGGAGGGAGTAGGAAGCTACTTCGACAGTTTCACTAGCCAAGGAGGCCCAAGGAGACAAAGCATCAAGAATCTCTTGAAAACGAGTAGCCTACGGGCCAGAAGTTGCCAGCCTGCACCTGTTGCTTTTGAAGTTTTAATTGCTGTACAAGGGTCAAGCGAAAGCTTTACTGGAGAAACTCATCATGAAACAACAGAACATCCGAACCAAAGCCGTTGGAACATGGCCGCGAGACTTGGACCCAATCTTGTCAAGGGTCACGATCACGTCCTGCTTGTCTCGCCGATCGGTCGATGTCGGCTCTGACCAAGTTAATTATGTGCAGGCTGGCCGGCCATTTGGACCAATAGAAAGAAATTAAAACCACGACCAATAGTATACATTGCTGAGATTGTGTTTTCCGTAGGACAAGTTTTTTTTTTTTACTTTTTCTATTTGACAAACATTGCATGGGCGCTCTGAATTTTCGTTGGGAAGAGAAAACTATACAATTCCAGACAGAATACAAGAGGATAATGAAAAGGAAAATAGAAGCAGAAACATAAACTGCAGATCGATATTTGAAAAAAAAAGTATAACTTTTCTTGAAAGTCAAACAATATTAACTTTAACCAAGTGTTCAAGAAATCTATCAGTAACTATGATACTGTTTAGATACCATATGAAAATATATTTCAAAACATATCTAATAATATTGATTTTGTATTGTAAACATTAATTTTTTCTTCTTAAAACTTGGTCAAACTACGTAGTTTACCTTTTGAAAATAATTATAGACATTCTTTTGAATAAAGTTACTACTCAATTACTCTGCGTCATGCACGCCTCCCACGAGTAGCTAATATCTTCATTGATTAAGCTCACTCGCATTGTAGGGATCTCTATCTTTCATACCAAGAACTCCTATATTAATTCCATCACGCTAGATGTTACGCACGATATAAGCCGCGCAAAACACTTTCTTTTTCGTGAAACTATGGCCGCCGCTAACCTTGCTCCAACAACATTTAATCAAAGAACTCTTGTTAGCAATGGCTGCTTGAGTTTGGGTTGGGTGATCTGTCTAACCTAAACACTATATGTTTTTTTTCCGAAGTCCCCTCACGCTAAAACTCCTCTTTCCCAAACTTATGAATTCCTCAAAATGGGCTTTTCGCCCCACTTTATAAATAAATCAACCGCCCGATACAAGGGTTCAAACAACCGAAAATACTAGGACAACATCTAAAACATGCCCAAAAAGGAAAATAAATGGAAAAGGCGGCGAATCGATGATACGAGAATGACCCACCACCGCTGCTCCCTCTGAATTTGTACCGCCCCGCTCCTGGCACCCAAATCGCCTAGTACCAAAACAACACCTTTAGGAAGGGCAGCGCCGTAGCGACAACACTGCTGTTCGGCCTAGTGAACTGGACCTAGGATCCCCCCCACCACTCAGAGTAGAGTGGACTGGGGCTATCTGTGACGCCCTCCAGGGAGGAAAGGCGCCACCCGAAGGTGGAACCGTGGCGGAGTCAGACGGGCCGACAAGGATTTCTCCCTAACCCCACCCACAACAAAACTCCGGACTCTTCAAAGCACCACCACCAATCTCGCCGCCCACCAGCATGTGCCACCACGATATTGCCGTCACCATCGCTAATGTCTCATCGTAGACACTAGCAAGAAGTCCATAGGACAAAGGCACTAGACCTAGCTCGATCTGGGGACTGCAACACTACAGCCAGCGGGAGGAACCCACCTCCACCACCAAGGGTGGTCATCGCCCGGACAAAGCAGCAGGGTCACACATGGCCTACGCAGGCCCGTTCGGGCCCCGAGGGGCACGTAAAGCCCTCGCCGCCTTGCTGCAATGGGCTAGTTGTCGTGCCTCCACCCCCTACCGGAGCCTCGTCACCACCGCCATCTCCAGGATGGTGACACCGCTGCGAACGCGCCGGCCCGTCGAAGCCCAGATCAGGCCTGAAGGTCCCAGATCTTGTAGGGATCTCTATCTTTCATATCAAGAACTCCTATATTAATTCCATCACGCTAGATGTTATGCACGATATAAGCCGCGCAAAACACTTCCTTCTTCGTGAAACTATGGCCGCCGGTAACCTTGCTCCAACAACATTTAATCAAAGAACTCTTGTTAGCAATGGCCGCTTGAGTTTGGGTTGGGTGATTTGTCTAACCTAAACACTATATGTTTTTTTTCCGAAGTCCCCTCACACTAAAACTCCTCTTTCCCAAACTTACGATTCCTTGAAATGGGCTTTCGCCCCGTTTTATAAATAAAGTAACCGCCCAATAGAAGGGTTCGAACAACCGAAAATGCTCGGGCAACATCTAAAACATGTCCAAAAAGGAAAAGAAATGGAAAAGGCGGCGAATCAGTGATATGAGGGTGACCCAGCACTGCTGCGCCCTCTAAATTTGTCCAGCCCCTCTCCTGGCACCCAAAATCGTCTAGTACGAAAACACCACCTTTAGGAAGGGAAGCATCCTGGCGACAGCGCCGCTGTCCGGCCCAGTGCACTGGACCTAGGATTCCCCCCGGCACTCGGAGTAGAGTGGACTGGGGCTATCCACAACGCCCTCCAGGGAGGAAAGGTGCCACCCGAAGGCGACACCATGGCAGAGTCGGATGGGCCAATAAGGATTTCTCCCTAACCCCACCCACAACAAAACTCCAGACGCTTCGAAGCACCACCATCAATCTCGCCGCCCACGAGCATGTGCCCCCACGATATTGCCGTCACCATCGCCAATGTCTCATCGCATACACTATCAAGCAGTCCGCGGGACAGAGGCACTAGACCTAGCTCGAGCCGGGAACTGCAGCACTACAGTCGGGGGAAGGAACCCACCTCCACCACCAAGGGTGGTCATCGCCCGAACAAAGTAGAAGGGTCACACATGGCCTACGCAGGCCTGGTCGGCCCGTAAAGCCCTCACCGCCTTGCTGCAATGGGCCAATTGTCGTGCCTCCATCCCCTACCGGAGCCTCGTCACCACCGCCGTCTCCAGGATGGTGACACCGCTGCGAACGCGTCGGCCCGTCGAAGCCTAGATCAGGCCTGAGTGACCCAGATCTTGGCCAAGCGAAGACCGACGATAGATCGTCGTGCTTGCTTCCTGCAGTGTCGCCCTGCTGCGCTCATCGGCTCCGCCGCCCACCGCAACCCAGAGGAGCTCCGAACCGCCATTTCTCGAGGTGCACCGTCGCTGCTGAGAAGCTCAAGCCGGGGACTACAGCACTACAGCCGGGGGAAGGAACCCACCTCCACCACCAAGGGTGGTCATCGCCCGAACAAAGTAGCAGGATCACACATGGCCTACGCAGGCCCGGTCGGCCCGTAAAGCCATCGCCGCCTTGCTGCAATGGGCCAACTGTCGTGCCTCCATCCCCTACCGGAGCCTCGTCACCACCGCCGTCTCCAGGATGGCGACACCGCTGTGAACGCGCCAGCCCGTCGAAGCCCAGATTAGGCCTGAGTGACCCAGATCTCGGCCAAGCGAAGACCGATGATAGATCGTCGTGCTTGCTTTCTGCAGTGTCGCCCCGCTGCGCTCATCGGCTCCGCCGCCCACCGCAACCCGGAGGAGCTCCGAACCGCCATTTCCCGAGGTGCACCGTCGCTGCTGAGAAGCTCGCCCGACGGGTTCCCATGGCGCAGGGAGAGGAGAGCCGCTGCTGCCGGTGCCGCCCAGGGTTCGCCCGACGGCCCCTTCCAGTGGCGACGATAGGTCTGGAGGGGGAGGGGTGGTCTTTGGCAGTAAGAGGAGGGGGCGTGAGCATGTGGGTCCTTTTCAGATATCTTGTCCGGTATACATATGTTTGAAATGTCGTCCTCAAATGAAAGTTGACTAGATACACTCAAGAATGAGTGACATACATGTGTTTTAAAAAAATGTTAGAATGTCTTATATTATATTAGTGAACGGATGGAGTACATAAAACAACAAGTAATGGAGTAGCAATATTGCATGCATGCCAAGTGAACTCAAGTAAGTTCATACTATTACAAACCAATCTCAAACCGAGCAAGCACTGAAACATGCACGCGATACACATATATCAATATACATATACTCCCTCTATTTAGAAATATAAGATGTCTTATATTTCTAAACGGAGGGAGTACTAACTAAATCTTAGTGCACGTACACGCACTTTCCCATGCATATGTGATCTTATAAAGCTAAAGCAACCAGCAACCTACAAGTCTACAACGGTACAAGTACATCACATCACACACTATATATACAGCAAATGTTAAGCATGCATGCATATATACAGTCCTGCATATCTATAGTGTGCAAATGCAAGTACTTCCTCTGTTTAGAAATATAAGATGATTTAGGTTTATGAAGTAGATGTATCTAGACACGTTTCAGTGTATAGGTTCAAACCAATCTAGACACTAAAAGGTGTCTAGAGATACATCTTCTTCACAGGTCAAAAAAAAAGATACATCTTCTTCACAAACCTAAAACATCTTATATTTCCAAATGAAGGGAGTAGTAATTAAGATGGATCAATATACTTAATCATGCAAGTAGGTAATTGTGTTGAGCCGATGATCAAGCCGGCCGCTCCAGAGTAGGCGATCGACCGATCGACATCGACGATCAATGGATGATGTTGCGGTCGTTCGAAGTGCCGGAATGTCCAGCCTCTTTTGACACCCTGAACTTGTCAGCAGTCCTCCCCGTCGGCGACACCGCCAGCCGCCGGCCGCCACGTTCACCCAGCGATGCCTTGGCGTCTGTAGCTTGGAGTTGCACCGGTCTCGCCGCCACAGCACCGTGGGAATAACCTCCGGCCGACATGACGACACGGATCGCCAAGACGAAGGTGCACAGAAGCTTGACCATGCACAGGAACTTCTTGATGCTCTTCCAACGGATTCTCCGCTGCGTGGGAAGGCATGTGGTTCGCCCAGAGTTTCTCCTTCTCAGTTGTCGGCTGCTCTGCAGGTGGCGAGCATGTCGGTTGGGGGTTCTCCGGTTGCTGCTTTCTCGCTGCCTTGGCAGGATGCATGTGCGCCGATGGCCCAGGAGGGGCCGTCATCTGATGTGGAGCGGCTGGGGCTACGTACTGCTGCTGTACATGGCGGAAGACCCGCTGATCCTGTCCTCGAGGGACAAACCGATGCTGCCCAGGTGGGGTGGTGTGTCGGGGGTACGCTGCCTTCCTCTGATGATCCGGTGGCCCAGGCGGGGCAGCTACCTGACGTGGCCCAGGTCGGCCATGGGCCGGTCGCGGGCCTCGGACCCGTGGCCCAGGAGGGGTCGCGAGTGGACGCTTGTCCGGTGCAGGAGAGGCATCTTTCTGGGGGACACTTGGCTCAGGCGGGGCTGGGTGGTTCCCTGGAGGTGCTTTCGCCACTTCAGGACACTCCGTCGCGGCGTAGTTCACGTCATGGGGTCGATGCTCTTGGGGCGACGCCCACGGATGAAGACTCGATGATCAAGGCAATGCGCAGGAAGGCGACAATAAATCTTGACTCAGATGGTATGAAGTCTTCGAAATCTTTTCTTTCATTTTCTACACCTGTAATGACTAAAAAACTAGCAAACGTTGGTGTTAGTCTGGGTTATTCTGCTCAACAGGTAAATTTATCTAGTAATGTACTTAGGCGTATGGAGGTTGACCGTTTGACGGTTACTCCTAAGGCCTCTTTTATTCCTGATTCTTTATCAGCTGAGGAGGAGGAGTTGCATGCCACAGTAGATGGTCAACTACTCTCTCATTTAGTTGGTGAAGTATCAGAGGTTGGCTTTGATGAGACGGAGCTGGGTTCAATGTTTGAACTAAAAGCTATTGGTCGTAAATCAAAGAGCCAGAGGTCTAAGAAAAGGACCCGTGTATCCAAAAGCATTAGTGTTTCTCAATGAATGGAATGTTTGCAAATAGCAGAGGTCTTCGGGACTTGGCTAAACATCTATTCTTTGCCGATTGTGTAAGAGAACATACCTTGGATTTCTTGGGTATTTCTGAAACTGGTAGACATGATTTCTCACAAGCTCTGCTCAATCGCCTTTCTGGTGGAGTGGACTTTACGTGGGTATCACGTCCTCCACGTGGTAGATCCGGGGGGATCCTGTTAGGCGTCAGAAATGAGACTATGGAAGTCTTGGCCAGTTCGGTTGGAGATTTTCTTATTAAACTCCATATACGTAACAAGGCCGACGATTTCACATGGTCTCTAGTCGCTGTATACGGGGCTGTCCAGGATGTTTATAAGGCTGACTTTTTGCGTGAGCTGGTAAATCTAGCTAAGGATAATCCCTACCCTATTCTTATAGGTGGGGACTTTAACTTGCTAAGATTCCCTCATGAGAAAAGTCGGGGCAGGTTCGATGAACATTGGCCTTTTTTATTCAATGCTGTCATAGATAGCCTGGATTTAAGAGAGGTTAATATGATTGGGAGACAGTTCACTTGGGCTAATAGTCTCCCAGAACCAACATACGAGAAATTAGATAGAGTACTTATGGATACACTGTGGGAAGAAAAGTTCCCATTAGTAACCGTTCGGGCTCTAGAGCGTATTGAGGCTTTATCTGACCATGCTCCATTACTTTTATCTGTTGGAACACCATCACAAAGATCCAAATATAGCTTCAAGTTTGAACTTGGATGGATTGAAAGAGATGGTTTTTTTGATTTAGTGAAAGACGTGTGGGAAAAAACGGTGGCTGGTCAAACGCCTATACAGCGATGGAATAATAAAATGCGAGCTCTTCGTAAATTCCTTCGCGGTTGGGCTAGACATACTGCCGGTATTTTGAAAAAAGAAAAAATATGTCTTTCAAATATTATTGATGATTTGGAGGCTTCTGCGGAAATAAGGCTTTTAAATGCATCTGAGATTGAGCTTAAGAAACAATCGAATGCAGAAATTGCTAGAATTTTCCGCGAGGAAGAACTCAAGTGGTACCAACGCTCTAAAGCGAAATTTATCCTTGAAGGAGATATGAATACAAGATACTTCCATGCTATTGCCAATGGCAAGCATAAGAAGAAACTTATTCATTCTTTGGTTCAGGATGAAGGTATAATTGAGGGACAGGAGCAGCTAAAATCTTACATTACAAAGTATTACAAATCATTGTTTGGGGCACCACCAGAAAATTCCATATCACTGGAGGAATCCCAAACATATGATATTCCCCAGGTGTCTGTGGAGGAAAACAGGTTTCTAACCGCCCATTATACGGAGGAGGAAGTTAAGAAAGCTGTTTTTCAAATGGAACATAATAAAGCTCCAGGACCTGATGGCTTTCCTGCTGAATTTTATCAGAAATTCTGGGAAGTTATTAAGGAGGATTTGATGCACTTGTTTCATGTTATGCATGAGGGTCAGCTTGATATTTTCAGACTGAACTTTGGCAATATTATTTTGCTTCCTAAAGTTATTAATGCAGAGCGAATACAACAATACCGCCCGATCTGCCTTCTTAATGTGAGTTTTAAAATATTTACAAAGGTTGCAACGATTAGGCTTAATTCAATAGCTGATAATGTTGTGTGCCCTTCTCAAACGGCTTTTATGCAAGGAAGAAACATCTTAGACGGTGTAGTAATCCTGCATGAGACAATTCATGAACTACATTCAAAGAAATTGAATGGAGTAGTGTTCAAGATTGATTTTGAGAAAGCATATGATAAGGTTAATTGGTCTTTCCTTCAGCAAACACTCCGTATGAAAGGTTTTTCTCAGGAATTGTGCAATCTCATTCAGTCTTTTGTTTCTGGGGGTAGTGTTGCTATAAATGTCAACGATGACATAGGCACATATTTCCGGACGAACAAAGGATTAAGACAAGGGGATCCACTATCGCCTATATTATTTAATATAGTGGCGGATATGTTGGCGATCCTTATTGAGAGAGCTAAGACTGATGGTCAAATTGAAGGTTTAGTTCCACATCTAGTAGATGGTGGACTTTCAATCCTTCAATATGCCGATGATACAATTCTTTTTATGGAGCATGATCTTGAGAAGGCTAAGAATCTGAAGTTAATACTTTCAGCTTTCGAGCAATTATCAGGACTGAAAATCAACTTCCATAAAAGTGACTTGTATTGTTTTGGCGAAGCTAAAAATGAGGCACATTTATATGCTGAGTTATTTGGCTGTGGCCACAGGCTCTTCCCTATTAACTATCTGGGTATACCGATACATTATCAGCGTCTCACGATAGCTGAATGGAGAGGGGTTGAGGAAAGACTACAAAAACGTCTTAATAGCTGGAAAGGAAAACTACTTTCCCTTGGTGGAAGACTTGTAATCATTAATTCAGTACTAACTAATATGGTACTATATATGATTTCATTCTTTCATATACCAAAAGGGGTTTTGAAGAAAGTGGATTATTTCCGCTCAAGATTTTTTGGCAAGGGGATGAAGTGAAGAAGAAATATCGACTGGCCAAATGGACTGTGGTTTGCCGACCAAAGGAATACGGTGGACTTGGCATATATGATTTGCAAGTCAAGAACACTGCACTCCTAGGTAAATGGCTGTTCAAACTTCTTTCAGAAGAAGGAGTCTGGCAAACCATTTTGTGGAGGAAATATATTGGCTCCAAAGCTTTGTCCCAAGTGGTCTGAAAGTCAGGAGACTCACACTTTTGGGCGGGGCTGATGGCAGCCAAAACACAATTCCTACTCTTTGGTTCTTTTATTATTAAGGATGGATCACAGATTAGGTTCTGGAAAGACAAATGGCTTGGCCAAATGCCCCTTAGAGAACAATATCCTGCTCTATATTCGATAGTTAGACATAAAGGGGACACACTTTCCAGAGTAATGGAATATAATACTCCTAATGTCTCTTTCCGTAGAAGTCTAATTGGTCCTAGATTACTATCTTGGAACAATCTCTTATTGAGACTGTCTATGATACAGTTGTCGGATGGGGTGGACGAATTTAAATGGAAACTATTATATAATGGTAATTTTTCTGTTGATTTGTTTTATAGAGCTTTGATCCAACCAAATATTCCAGTTGATGATAATAATAGAATTTGGAAAATGAAAATTCCCCTGAAAACGAAGGTATTTGCTTGGTATCTTCGTAAAGGGGTAATCCTTACAAAAGATAATCTTGTTAAGAGGAATTGGCAAGGAAGCAAACAATGTGTCTTCTGTAATCATAATGAGACAATTAGACACTTATTCTTCCAGTGTAAATTTGCTCGTACTATATGGTCAATCACCCAAGTGGCCTCTGGTTTATCTCCCCCTTCATCGGTTGCTAATGTTTTTGGCAATTGGTTGAATGAGATTGATGATAAATATGGGACTGTTTTTAGGGTGGGAGCGCTTGCCATTATTTGGTCGCTATGGCTATGTAGGAATGACAAGATTTTTAATAATATGATGTCTTCTACATTGCAGGTTATCTTCCGGGCCACGACAATCCTGCGATCATGGATAATTCTTCAACGGATGGAGTTCCGAGACTTCTTTGCGGAAGGGTGTAGGCGTTTGGAAGCCGTGGCGCGAGATATATTTTCTAGACATGGATGGCAGCGTGACTTACGATTAGAGATATCATAGTCACAACCCGTTGTGCCATGTATACTTTGTACTTGCTTTTCGTTTACTTCTGGTTGTAACTTGAGAGGATTTTTGGCTGTGTGCATCCTAGTTATGCAGAGGCCGGGTGTAAACATTGCTTTAAGTAATAAAAAGCCCATTTCCAAAAAAAAATACCTTGAATTGGAGCTAGTAATCCTGATGGTGCGTTCGTCGATCTCTCTGTAGGGTCGTCTAATCTTGCGTCGATCTGGGCAGCTAGCGATCGATCAGATCGAGCACGTTGGCCTAGCTAGCTAGCTAGCTTGTGGATCGATCGTGAAGGATGGGATGGGATGATCTAAGCAATGCACGGACATGTGCATATATATACATGATCGACCTACACAGTCATGTGAAATGGTGACGAGACAGTCTTCGTCACAGCAATCGCCGTAGCATGACGTACCATGCCGACGTCACGAACACGGCTTTTAGCATCTTCATCGTCATAGCTTTTGTTGTTTGTTCGATCGGCAGACTGCAGTGTATGCAACTTGTTTGTAAGCTGGCCGTGTTCGCATGCAGCTAGCAGGTCGCTGGCAGCTTCTTGCAAATATACTGTGCTACATTTTTCCAAGAGATTCTAGTTGATATACTTTGCTCTCTTGGGTAAGTAACTAAAGGAGCTTTTCTCGCTATGTAAATGAACACGTATGTACATGTATGTCAACGCTCACAGCATTTTGGAATCTCTGACCTTACGTGTACTAGGCTTGTCGATCGACCTAGCAAGTTGCAGCTGGTTAGTGAGCGTTGCCGACTTGCTTCGATGCCGCAAATCAAAATATAGTATAAGCATGAAAAAAGTTTCACCCGAAATCTGCAGGCTATTTCACTTATATTTTCTTGGAAGGTCATTTATCGCGAAGAACTAAATATCTGCAAACAAAAAAGTGGTGCCTGAGTCTATGTCTACCGAAAAATATACTCCCTCCGTCCTAAAATAGATGTCTTGGATTTGCAAAAATTGCTAAATCTAGACACTATTTAGTACATAGATTCATTCAAATTTTAACAAATCTAAGACATCTATTTTGAGACAGAGGAAATAGTAGTACTACTCAAATTATGACAGTTAAAGATGTGCGGATTCCTATGCAACATATACCACTTCGAGCGTTAGGTTGGAATTCTAACCACTTTGTTCATAGCCAATCTCAGCCAGACAACAGCATGCTCGAATGGTAATAGCTGATTTATATGTCATTGAGTTATGTGTCAAATAAGTAGAACTACGTGTTTTTTTTTGCCAAATCTGATCTTATTGCGAAACTTTAACCGAATCTGACCCCTTTCCGAAACTAATTCGGAATCTGACCCTTGGGGTCGGCGCCATTTTAAATGGAGCTGAAGTTATACAGGTCGGCGGGGTACCTAGGGAGGTCGGCGCCGTTTAACATGGAGCTGACATCGCGGCCGTTTTAAATGGAGCCGACCTCCTTCGGTTCGGTTTTCTGATATGTTGGCACCTAGCTATACAATTTTGGCTCCATTTAAAATGGCGTCGAATTAGAGGTCAGATTTCAAATTAGTTTCGAGAAGGGGTCAGATTCGGTTGAAGTTTTATATTAGGACAGTTTTGGCAAAAAAATACTACATATGTTAAAGTATATCATGTGAGGAGAAAAGTGAAAATGTTTGGGTTGGTAACTAGACGGAGAAGGAATAATCATGCACGCGGAGGCAGAGAATTAGCGAGAATGCTCAGGGTAATAATAATGAAGCATGATGCACGCACGTAACAATTATCATAGTCAAGATAAGACATTCCAAGATGCCTGTCTATGATTAACAATTCAGCTCGTGGCGTCATGTCTGATTGCATGCCAAAAAGAGCATGGACTAAGTGACTGATTTTCTTCATACTACTCTCTCCGTCTTGATGTCTTAAATTTATCAAAATTTTGCTGAATCTAGACACTATTTAGTATATAGATTTATCTAATTTTTTTTAAAACCTAAGACAACTATTTTAGGACGAAGGGAGTACATATTTATATTACATATAGCAAGGAAGGATGCTACTTTAGCAGTTTAGCTAGCCAAGGAAACAAAGAATCAAGATTCGCTTGAAAACGAGTAGCCAGAAGTTGCCAGCCTGCTGCACACGTCATTCTCGCTCCTGTTACTTTTGAAGTTTTATAATTGCTGCACATCATGAAACAACAGAATATTCGATCCAAAGCCGTCGGAACATTCCCGCGAGACTTGGGCCCGATTTTGTCAAGGGTCACGTCTCTGGGTGTGCACGCCCGTGAATACGTCCTTGTCTCGCCGATTGGTTGACGTCGGCTCTGACCAAACTAATTGTGTGCTGGCTGACCGGCCATTTGGATTAATAGAAAGTAAGCTACGATTGATTATAAGGCGAGTTCTGGTGGGAGTAGTATCATGCATGCTATGTTAGTAAAAATCTGATGTGACATAATAATTAATAAAAAAAAAGATCGTTAGAGTATCATAGATAGATACTGTATCATAATACGTAAAACTAAAATCCTAATTGTCGCCACGGTATACTGATCAAAGCAGATCGATTGGCTACATATATACTCCATCTGTTTGAAAAGAAGACCCTTAAAAGTCAAACAATGTAAAGTTTAACCAAATGTTTAGAAAAATACTACAATACTGTTTAGATATCATATGAAACTATATTTCAAGATATATCTAATAATATTGGTTTTGTATTATAAATGTTAAACTTTTCTTAAGACTTGGTCAAACTTCACATGGTTTGACTTTTGAAAACAAGTATAGAAATTCTTCTATGGAACGAAGGTACTCCCTCCATTCAAAATATAAGATATTTTAACTTTTTTTTGAAACACATAACACATCTTTTAGTATATAGATTCATTCATTTTGCTCTAAATCTACACACTAAAATGCATCCTGATAGATGCGATTCAAAAAATGCTAAAACATCTTATAATTTGGAACAGAGGGATACACTCACTCGAGCCATGCATACCTCGCCCTCACGTGGCTAATACATTCACTGATTAACCTCACATGCATTGTAGGGATCTGTATCTTGTGTACGTATCAAGAACTCATATATTAATTCCTAGACGTTCCACGCTATATAAGCTGCGAAATCCACTTCTTCTTCGTGAACAACTATGGCCACCAGTAACCTTCGTCCAACAACATTAAATCAAATAACTCCGGCTAGCAATGTTGGCAATGTATTTCCATATGGAGGTTATTTCATACAATTTCTCATAACGCAATCGATCTTGAAATACTAAATATCTACAAAAATAAGTGATGCTAAATATATGTCTGTTGGAGATTTATTTCCATATGTACTTAACCAATATAATCGTACGTCTTATTACTCAAATTCCGAGAGAGTTAAAGATGTCTAGACTATTTTCCTATGCAACATATACCAGTTTGAGCGTTAGATGCAAATTCTAACTAGTGTGTTCATAACCAATTTCAGCAAGAGGGTAACAAGATCGAATGGTAGTAATTGGCAAATGTCATCAAGTTATGTTGTATTTTCTTTTTATTTGTTGGGACTTTTCTCATAATATTGGTGTTTGATTAATATAGTGCTTCGGCTCATTTGAAGCGTAATGTGTCAGTTTCAGTGGTCACCTCTAGTGTATTATTATTCCGCTAGTTGTCTCGCGATGAGAAGCCGCTTGTGCATTTGAGGACCAACATACATAATTTAACAATGGCTCCTGATTTCGAATGAGTATGCGGGAACCCATTTCGCAGGCTTGTAGACATGTTTGTAGTATTTCCATATATGGATCTCGGCGTGCTGATTCGTTTGTTACTTGTGACAAATTCACTTGGCTAAACTTACTCCATACTCTTTCTTGGATATTATGTATGGAGTAGTTGATGGCTTCCATGCTTTTGCCAACAGAATATTGTGTACATATGACAACTAAGTAATGGAGTAGCAACATTGCATGCATGACAAGTAATCTCAACCAAGTTTATGTTACAAACCAATCTTGAACCGTACAACGGTACAAGCACTGAAGCCTGCACGCGCGTATACACACACATACCCTCTGTGTTTTAAAATATAAGATATTTTAGCTTTGTGAAGCAATATATCTAGACTTCTTTTAGTATGTAGATTCGTTCGGATTTAGAGTGAATCTACACACTAAAAGAAGTCTAGATACATTTTATTCATAAATCTAAAATATCTTATATTTTAAAACAAAGGGATATATACATACTAGTAAATCTCAGAGTGTACGTATACACGCACTTGCCCGTGCATGCATGCGTGATTACATAAAGCTAAAGCATCGTACAAATACATCACACACGCAGAGGTACACTGCTGCGCACACATAATACTCCCTTTATTTCGTAATATAAACAGCTTGCTGAAAAAGGATTATACTATGAAATATAAACAGCTAGCAGATGCTGACCGTGCAGTGCATGCATAGTATGATTACATAGGTTACTCAAGTAATGAAGCAGGATCAAAAGATACTAAATCATGCAAGTAATTGTTGAGCCTACGAGAGTAGCCGGTTGATCGACGGTCAGCGGTGGTTAGCGGGGCTGTTCGAAGAGCCGGAACTAGTAGCTCCAGTTCTCCTCGTCGTTGACAACGGCGACGCCTTCAGCTGCCGGCCGCCGCGTTTGCCCAGCGACGGCGCCTTCGTGTCTGTGCCGTGGAGCAGCACCGGCCTCGCCGCCACAGCACCGAGGGAATCTCCGGTGGACATGATCACAAGGATTGCCACGAGGACGGTGCACAGAAGCTTGAACAAGGACGCCATACCCTAAACTGGAGCTAATTCTGGTACGTTGTCGGTAGATCAGCAGGGGGTACGGTGCTAGATACTAGCTTGTGGATCGTGAGATAGTGTGAGAGATGTGATAAAACGAAGCAATGCACGGGATGGGCATGGATTATATATACCCAATCGATCGAGAGAAGCCACGCTCTGGACCCTACACGTGAGTACATGTTGGTGTGTTCACACGCTCATGTGAAATGGTGATGAGATAGTCTTCGTCACAGCAATCGGCAGAAACGATGATGACGTTATCTAGGTGAGATTGGTGTTTACGTCACCAACGCACGTCAAGTCATCCACGGCTCCTGTTATTAGCATCTTCTTGGTCGTTTCGTCATAAGTTTTCTGTTGGCCTTCGATCTGTGATATTTGAAACCTTTTTTTTGCAAGCTGGCCGCTATATATGTGTTGTACGTGTTGCGCAGCAGGCCGCTGGCAACTTCTCGCATGCTACTACATTTCTCACAGTGAATCTTGATATACTTTTTTCAACTGTGTTAGGGCAGGCGCCACTACGGAAATAACAAGATAGGCCGACGGTCTTTTTATACGCCGATGGCAAAATGTCGGGGCCGTCGGCGTAGCTTAACGGGCCGTCGGCCCAATTCTGCCAGCGGCGTAGGGTAAATAGGCCGACGGCATCCGTCGGCGTAAACGGAGCCGCCGGCGTAGCATATTAGGTTAACGGCAGAGCGACGGCGTCAAGTCTACGCCGGCGGCAAAGTCGTCGGCGTAGGTTTTACACCTACGCCGACGGCAAAGCCATTTTTCTTTTTTGCCACATTAATCTTAGAAAAATCATAACTAAATCATTTAAATTCAGAAAAATACATATAATATATCAAAATTTGTAGAAAAATAAGATCTATCTATATAACTCAAATATTACATAATTGTTTTCAAAAAATATAAAAAATACAAATACTTTCGTATAACATATTTTTCATTTTTCGAGTGCAAAAAACGGGGTGTTTTGTGAAGCAACCACCAAATAAAAGTTTCAAAATGATACTATCCCATTTTTAAAAAATAGTAGACCATCTTGAATGGACAATTTCCCAACCTGGATTTCTCAAACCTTTTCGTCCATCCCTCGTAAAAAGACAAAATCCCACCGAATCGGTAGGAAATGAGTTAGATTTAAACTACAGGTACATGATATGATGCCCATAATTTTTTGCAAAAATCATTTTTAGTTTCACAATATGCTATTTCATCAGAGATCTAATGCAAGTTTAGTGAGGCTCAGCCACGAGCTAAGAATCTTCATGCCCCTCAATTTAGAAAGTTTGACGATAGTTTGAAACGGGCATAAATTCAAAAACGATCGAAACAATGCAAAACCTTCACGTGGTATCATATTATGTGACATAGTTGCATGGAAAAATACCAAACTTGATATATTGATTGTGTCTCAAAAAAACCTTCACAAAATGACCTATCTCAATCAGGTTTTCTGTGTTTCAGGTCAAATGACCAACATTATTGCTAGAACCGAGGTATAGTTTGCGATAATATGCCCATATTGTGCACGCATGTGTATCATGGGATGGCGAACAAATATTGAGGAGAAAGTTTTCCTTTTCGTCACACCAAAAAGCCATTTTTTATTTTCCGAGTGCAAAAAACGAGGTGTTTTGTGAAGCAACCACCAAATGAAAGTTTCAAAATGATAATACCACATTTTTCAAAAATACTAGACCATATTTAATGGACAATTTCCCAACCTGGGTATCTCAAACCTTTCCGTCCACCCCTCGTGAAAAAGACAAATTCCTGCCGAATCGGTAGGAAATGAGTTAGATTTCAACTACAGGTACATGATATGATGCCCGTGATTTTTTGAAAAAATCATTTTTAGATTCATAATATGATATTTTATCAGAGATCTAATGCAAGTGTAGTGAGGCTCATCCCCAAGCTAAGGATCTTCATGCCCCTCGATTTAGAAAGTTTGACGATAGTTTGAAACGGGCATAAAATATTCAAAAATGATCGAAACAATGTAAAACCTTCGCGTGGTGTCATATTATATGACATAGTTGCATGGAAAAATACCAAACTTGGTATATTGATTGTGTCTCAAAAAAACTTGACAAAATAACCTATCTCAATCGAGGTTTTCTGGATTTCAGGTCAAATGACCAATGTTATTGCTAGAATCGCCGTATAGTTTGTGATAATGTGTCCATATTGTGAACGCATGTGTATTATGGGATGGCGAACAATATTGCAGGAGGAAGTTTTCCTTTTCGTCGCACCAAAAAGCCATTTTTTATTTTCCGAGTGCAAAAAACGGGGTGTTTTGTGAAGCAACCACCAAATGAAAGTTTCAAAATGATAATACCACATTTTTCAAAAATACTATACCATATTGAATGCACAATTTCCCAACCTGGGTATCTCAAACCTTTCCGTCCACCCCTCGTGAAACAGACAAATTCCTGCCGAATCGGTAGGAAATGAGTTAGATTTCAACTACAGGTACATGATATGATGTCCATGATTTTTTGCAAAAATCATTTTTAGATTCACAATATTCTATTTTATCAGAGATCTAATGCAAGTTTAGTGAGGCTCATCCCCGAGCTAAGGATCTTCATCCCCTCGATTTAGAAAGTTTGATAGTTTGAAACATGCATAAAAAATTCAAAAATAATCGAAACAATGAAAAACCTTCGCGTGGTGTCATATTATGTGACATAGTTGCATAAAAATATCAAACTTGGTATATTGATTGTGTCTCAAAAAAACTTCACAAAATGACCTATCTCAATCGAGGTTTTCTGGATTTCAGGTTAAATGACCAATGTTATTGTTAGAATCGCAGTATAGTTTGTGATAATGTACCCATATTGTGCACACATGTATGTCATGGGATGGCGAACAATGTTACGGGAGGAAGTTTTCCTTTTCGTCGCACCAAAAAGCCATTTTTTATTTTCTGAGTGCAAAAAACGGGGTGTTTTGTGAAGCAACCACCAAATGAAAGTTTCAAAATGATACTACCCCATTTTAAAAAAATACTAGACCGCTTTGAATGGACAATTGCGCAACCGGGGTATCTCAAACCTTTCCGTCCACCCCTCATGAAAAAACAAATTCATGCCGAATAGATAGGAAGTGAGTTAGAAATGAAATATAGGTACATGATATGATGCTCATGATTTTTTGTAAAAATCATTTTTAGATTCATAATATGCTATTTCATCATAGATCTAATGCAAGGTTTCCTTTTTGTTGCACCAAAAAGCCATTTTCTATTTTCCGATTGCCAAAAACGGGGTGTTTCATGAATCCTGATATAGTTTCGGTTGGTATAATATTAAAAAGTTACGATATATAATTAAATAGATGATAGAGATGTCATATCTGGACTCCTCTCATTTTTTGATCGATTTGGATATATTATTTGTCGAATTATGATTTACGGATTTGTAGATATGAATTATTCAATTTTAAATGAAAAAAGGCAAAATAAATAAAAATTATTTTATTTTTATTTGAATTCAAGATTATTATTACTTATTCATTGTTGTTTACTCAAATAATTATATGGAATGTAAAAAATAAAGACATTTAACATTATAGTCTAATGGTTAATAGGATTGGTATGATAATATTCACAACAAGTTCTAATTTCTTTGTGAGAAGCTTATGTGGAAGGAACGAAGAAGTTAAGCGTGTTGGGACTGGAGTAGTATTAGGATGGGTGACCGATTGGGAAGTTTGACTAATTATGAAATTTGACTTGAGACTAAGTGTTATTAGAATAACAAATGTTCATATGAGATTAACAAGTTAAACAATTTAAAAATGTGAAAACAAAATTGAAAAAAAATTAATTTTTTTTGGAAAAATCTAGGCCGACGGCAAAGTCATCGGCATATCCAAACGGCCGTTAGTCATATAGATGGGACCCATACGATCTACGCCGGCGTATATATATACGCTGACGACATTTCTACGCCAACGAAAAATAGGGCTACGCCTACGGGCCTGTATGCCGACGGCCATACGTCGATGGCAGCCGTCGGGCTAGCCTACGCCGACGAAATTTAGGGACAACGCCAACGGGACCCAGCCATCGGCGTATTCGGCTTCTCCTGTAGTGCGCACTGGCACACACGTATAGACAAGAAAATCATGTTCCACAGTTGTTTGATACTAGTTTGCATGGAGTTTTTTGCATGAGGATAGAAAGGAAAGCACACTGTTTGGTGCCCGCAATTATTTGGTTGTCATATTAACAAACATGGCTAAATAGTCATTAGCAGCAATCCTGTTTTTCGTGTTTGGGCTGCTGCCGGCTGTGACAGCGATGGAGGCCGGCGTGGGAAGGTGGTCTACTCGGACCTGAAATAGGTGCCCGGCGAAGGGGGGCTCCTTGCGGTCGTGCCCACGGTCAACGGCGGGACCGAAGAATTGAGATCGGTTGGCCCCGTTCTTCTTCCCCTCTCTCCAAAAACACCCTCAAGCTTTCTCCCAACACTACAGGACGCGCGCTACGCCGAGGGCAAAAAGCCGTCGGCGTGGGAAAATACCTCTCGTATGATACGCCAAGGTCGCTTCTCAGTAGCCTTCTCGGCAAAGGCCTCCCTCGGTAGACATATAGAGGCCGTCCCGTCACAATAACGCCGTCGACATGTTGTAAAAACATTATTAAAAAAATATTTTTTATTTTTTTTCTCAATTTTTTAATCTTTGAATTGTTTGACTCGTTAATCTCTCACTTTGAACATTTTTAACACTAATTATATTTAATATTTAATTAAATTGCAGTCTTGGTCAAACTTCTTAAACGGTCACCCATCCTGATACTACTCCAGCTCCAGCACACTTAACTTGCTCGTTCCTTCATAATCTGTTTCTGCAAAGTAATTCATACATTATTGTCAATACTATGATATCAATCTTATTAACTCTTATATCATCATGTCACATGTTTGTATTTTTTGAAACTACAAACAATTATTTAAGTAAACATTAATGAATAAGTAAAAATATTATTGAATTCAAATAAAAATATAATAATTTTACTTTTTTGTATTTTTCTATTTAATATGGAATAATTAATATCTTTAAATCTGTAAATCGGAATTTAACAAATAATATGTATAAATTGATAAGAAAAATGAGAGGAATCCAAATATGATATCCATATCAACTAATCACAAACCCTCCATTTTTGAATTAGCTATTTGGTGGTTGCTTTAGAAAATTCCCTTTTTGCGCTCAGATAATGAAAAATAGCTTTTTGGTGCGATGAAAAGGAAAAATTGCATTGGATCTTTGATAAAATAGCATATTGTGAACCTAAAAATTACTTTTTAAAAAAACACGAGTATCGGATCATGTACCTGTAGTTCATATCTGACCCACTTCGTGCCGATTCGGCAGGAATTTGTCTTTTTCACCAGAGGTGGACGAAAAGGTTTCGGATCCCCCTGTTGGGACATTGTCCATATAAGGTGGTATAGTATTTTTTGTAAAATGTGGTGGTAGAATTTTGAATTAGACATTTGGTGGTTGCTTCACAAAACCGTCCGTTTTTATGCTCCGAAAATGAGAAATGGCTTTTTGGTACGACGAAAAGGAAAACTTCCTCCTGCAACATTGTTTGCCATCCCATGATGCATGTGTATGTACAATATGGGCACATTATCACAAACTATGCCTTGATTCTAGCCATAACATTGGTCATTTGACCCGAAAGCTATGAAACCTCAAATGAGATAGGTCATTTTGTGAAGGTTTTTTTGAGACATAATCAATATATCAAGTTTGATATTTTTCCTTATAACTATGTCACATAATATGACACCACGCGAAGGTTTCGTATTGTTTCGATTGTTTTTGAATTTTTATGCCAGTTTTAAACTATCGTCAAACTTTGTCCAACCGCGGGTATTAAGATTCTTAGCTCGGGGCCGAGCCTCGCTAAAATTGCATTGGATATTTTATAAAATAGCATATTTTGAACCTAAAAATGATTTTTGTAAAAAAACATGAGCATCGGATCATGTACTTGTAGTTCATATCTGACCCACTTTCTGCCGATTCGGCAGGAATTTGTCTTTTTCACCAGAGGTGGACGGAAAGGTTTTGGATCCCCCTGTTGGGACATTGTACATATAAGGTGGTATAGTATTTTTTTAAAATATGGTGGTAGCATTTTGAATTATCCATTTGGTGGTTGCTTCACAAAACCGTCCGTTTTTTGTGCTTGGAAAATGAGAAATGGCTTTTTGGTGCGACGAAAAGGAAAACTTTCTCCTGCAACATTGTTCGCCATCCCATGATGCATGTGTATGCACAATATGGGCATATTATCACAAACTATGCCTTGATTCTAGCCATAACATTGGTCATTTGACCCAAAAGCCAATAAACCTCGAATGAGATAAGTCATTTTGTGAAGGATTTTTTGATACATAATCAATATATCAAGTTTGATATTTTTACTTATAACTATGTCACATAATATGACACCACGCGAAGGTTTCACATTGTTTCGATCGTTTTTGAATTTTTTATGCCCGTTTTAAACTATCGTCAAACTTTGTCAAACGACGGGCATGAAGATTCTTAGCTCGGGGCCGAGCCTCGCTAAAATTGCATTGAATTTTTGATAAAATAGCATATTGTGAACCTAAAAATGATTTTTGTAAAAAAACATGAGCATCAGATCATGTACCTATAGTTCATATCCGACCCACTTCCTACCGATTCGGCAGGAATTTGTCTTTTTTCACCAGAGGTGGACGGAAAGGTTTCGGATCCCCCTATTGCGACATTGTCCCTATAAGGTGGTATAGTATTTTTATAAAATGTGGTGGTAGAATTTTGAATTAGCCATTATGTGGTTGCTTCACAAAGTCGTCCGTTTTTTATGCTCGGAAAATGGAAAATGGCTTTTTGGTGTGACAAAAAGGAAAGCTTCCTCCTGCAACATTGTTTGCCATCCTATGATGCACATGTATGCATAATATGAGCATATTATCACAAACTATGCCTTGATTCTAGCCATAACATTGGTCATTTGACCAGAAAGCCAAGAAACCTCGAATGAGATAGGTCATTTTGTGAAGGTTTATTTGAGACATAATTAATATACCAAGTTTGATATTTTTACTTCTAACTATGTCACATAAATAACACCACGCGAAGGTTTTGCATTGTTTCGATCATTTTTGAATTTTTTATGCCCGTTTTAAACTATATATAATGTTTTATGTTTTACTTAATTTTTATTTATAAATGTGTAATATTTGAGTGTAGATAGATAGGTCTTATTTTTCTTCAAATTTTGATATATTATTTGTATTTTTCCGAATTAGAATGATTTAGTTATGATTTTTCAAAATTTAATGAGATAAAATAAAAAATAGCTACGCCGAGGGCAGCCGTCGGCGTATGCTACGCCGACCGTCGGCGTATCATAGGATATGCCGAGGGCAATTCTACACCGACGGCTGCTTGGCGGGGCTGGTCTAGACGATGGCTACGCCGACGGCCCCGACGTTTGGCCGTCGGCATAGCTTCTCATTTGTGTAGTGCAATGACGCCGGTGCATCCATGGTTAAGAGTTCAAGAAGGTGAGAGATCGAGCTCCGCAACGGCAAGCGTCAATGGAAACGACCGCTCACGCATTTGCGCATACGTGAGCGTGAATGGAAACAACCGCGCACACACCATCATTGATCCCATCATCGGTTGTGCTAATTACGAGGGGTCATGGATGGGCACGCTTAGGAAAGCAGAGAGAAAAGTCATCGCCTATGCGTGTGTGCACCTATGCCCTCGACGGAGACAGGCTCCACGGAACTAGTCGAATTGAACGTTGTACATCTGTCTCTGGGCTGCTTTAAGAAGCGCGCTGCTGCAGCCCAACCTCCTATGTCAGCATCCAAATAGATAGTTTCCGTCGCAAACCTGTCTAGCCGACCTCCCGCAGCCTATCAAACACATCCTAAAGTATTATAATACTCCCTTCTTGCTAAAATGTAGTGCATATAATATTTCTTTTTAAAACCAAACGATGTGAAGTTTGAACAAATAAGTAGAAATAAAATATCAAATTAATACCATTAAATTTACTGCAATATATAATTTCCTATGGTATATATTTGATACTAGTCTCTTTGTACCTGTTAATTAGGCAACTGCATATTTCGAGGTAAAACTTTGATATAGATAACTGGCTCAATAAACTTGGTCAAGTAGATGGATTTTGTTCTATTATTAAAAATCTTATATGGCAAGGAGGGATTAGCTTTCTTGCTATATATTGCTATATAAATTAGCACGTATATGTAGTACATGTATGGCAAGATCACTCGGTTAGTCCAAACATGCATGCACACGTGAGGCGGGAGCTTTAATTGTTAATCATTTTCATTAGCATCTTGTGACCCTAGCAAGTTGCACATGTGAGGCCGATCGACCAAGCAAGTTGCAGCTGCCTACGCGCGACCGCGCACGCATCTGCGCGTACGTGAGCGCGTTGCACTGTTGCTGTGATGGCGCAAAAATTGCATGAGAAAAGATTGCACCCAAGGTTTCACGACCGGGTTCTCTGCAGATTTTGTTTATTTTTGAGGAAAACAATGAGTACTGTTACCTCCGCTACCTAATACAGTACTGTATGTTTAGTTTGCCAAAATCGCAGAACCGAGAGAGGTAGCACGTGAGAATCAACTCGTGGTTGGATCGTTAGGAGGACATACAGTTACATCCCTAGTCTACCAGAGTTTTATACCTAGGACTGATATACTTTGCAGGTGTCTCATAAAAAAAGGATTTTTTTTAGTGAGACGATGTTTTCGTTGATTAGTGAGGCGCCATGGTGACTTCGTAGGGTGTGCGTGTGTGCGTTCATAGGTGAGTGTATGTGCGTATTTTTGAGCGTCTGCGGTTGTATTGGGTTTTGCAAAAAAAAAGGTAGCACATTAATAGGAATTGGAATTTGTGGATCATATATTCCGTATCTGATTATTGGGCGCGTCTAGTGCTTGGCCGACTGAGATTTAGCGACAACCTAATATTTATGACACATGAATAATTTTTAACCTTATGAACAAAAAGACTACGTGAACAAAAAAATTGCGACGTATAAATATTTTTCTTAGTTGTAACCCATGTGCAACTCTCAGGTTGTGAGGTGTACATCCTATGGTGGGAGAGACCGAGATTTACCAAGTTCTCATACACCTGAGAACTAGCAAATCCGCTGATTATTCATGCCTATTTATCTGTATAAGTTACTAGTAATATAAGATGGGACAATATAATATCAGAATTGCTAAGTCACAGCTAGCCGTGACGAAAGCTACGTCACAGCTAGCTTGTGCACCGTCCGATCTGTTTGCTCCAGGATTTATGCGCTGTTGTATTTTTTCTGTTGTTTTGCCTGTTGCTCCGTTCGTAACCAGCATCGGTCCTTGTTTGCTTGTTCTGCCGTTGTACAACATGGTGTTGGCCCAATTTTCAATTGTCTGCTGCCGTGAATGATTGTGTTGGTGGGCTTTTTTGTTGGGATGTTGGGATACGGCTGTGGTGTTGCGTGCGCGTTTTTTTTTGTTTAGTTGGTTGAAACACTATCGTTTTCTATTGGGCTTTTTCCGAATTTTATTTTTTTTAGTGTTGAGTGGTTCAATTACTATCGTTTTGTTTAGTTGTTAATTTTTGTTTTATTTATTGTTTGTTTATTATCTGCAAATATTATATTATAAGAATAATTTTTTTATTTATTATCTGCAAATATTATATTATAAGAATAATTTTATTTTTATATTCAATGTTTTTTATAGGAAGTACCTATTGAGGTGTTTTCAACTACATGTTAAATCCCACGGAGAGGTGAAGCATGTTTTGTGTGGGGTGACAGAGTTGTTCCTGAATCATACAAGACTGTTGGAGATTTTTTTAGGTTCTGTTATA
This sequence comes from Avena insularis, assembly GCA_023614405.1. Lineage (NCBI taxonomy): Eukaryota > Viridiplantae > Streptophyta > Magnoliopsida > Poales > Poaceae > Avena > Avena insularis. Next base: position 279,737,606 of record CM042691.1, read on the forward strand.
ATGGCGGTGATTTTCTTAGTATTACAAATTTAAAAGGAAATAATCTTATGCATGTAATTGTTGATGTAAAATAAGGAAACGTCATACTTGATGTAAACAAGAGCGAACGAGATTAGAACACCATTTAGTACTGGTGAAGAAAGAAGATAAAATTTTATAATTTTTTTAGGATGAAGTTTTCATTTTTTTTATAAATTTTCCTTTTTGGTTTATTTTTTATAAGAATTTCTTTCTTTTTGTGTAATTCACAAATCGAAGATTATTAAATGTTCTGTGTCCATTTTGTTCTTCATTTTCTACGTGTTTGCATTATAATTTGTCTTTTAGCCCTTTCTAACTTTATAGCCACCTCCTAAATTTTACACAAACCTAATTGAAAGTCCAGAATAAACTTTATTAGTAAGTATTGATTTGCAATCTACAATACATTATGGAGGCAATAATAATTTAGTTGAAAGTCATCCCAGAGACTTTGGAACTGGCCTTTTCTTTTTTGTGTGTAGAAGGGGTTGAGTTGCATGTCCACTTGAAATTGGTTTTTCTTTGTAGGATTTTTAGGGGGTATGTGATATGCATCAGCACTTGAAACTGTCCTTTTCTCCCGGGTGCTACACTTGCAAGTAGGGTTGTAACTAGAAACATTTGAATATTCCCACGAATTGCATGTCCACTTAAAACTGGCCTTTTTCTTGGTACAATTTAGGTGGTATGTGAGTTCCATAAGCATTTGAAATCACGGGATACTGCAGTTGCAAGTAGGGTTGTAACCGGAAACATTTGATTGTTCACATGAGTTGCATGTCCACTTAAAACTAGCTTTTTTCTCGGTACGATTTTAGGTGGTATGTGAGTTCCATCAGCACTTGAAATCACGGGGGTACTACAGTTCCAAGTATGGTTAACCGAGAATTTTTGATTGTTCACACGAGTTGCATGTCCACTTGAAACTGGTTTTTTCCTTGGTATGATTTTAGAGGGTATGTGAGTTGCACCGACACTTGAAATCACGGGTACTTCAGTTGCAAGTAGGGTTGTAACTGGGAACATTTTTTAATTGTTCACACGAGTTGCATGTCCACTTGAAACTATCCTTTTCCTCACTGGGATTTTAGGGGATATGTGAGTTCCATCGGCACTTGAAACTGTCATTTTCCTTACGGGTACTACTAGTTGAAACTGGTAACATTTTTTGATTTGTTTACACGAGTTGCATGTCTACTTGAAATTGGTCTTTTTCTTGGTATAATTTTAACAGGTATGTGAGTTGCATCATCACTTGAAATCATGGGTAGTACGGTTGCAAGTAGGGTTGTAACTGGGAACATTTGATTTGTTCACACAAGTTGCAAGTTCACTTGAAACTAGTTTTTTCCGGAAGGATTTTAGGGGGTACGTGAGTTGCATCAACACTTGAAATCACGGATAGTACATCTGCAAGTAGGGTTGTAATTGGAAACATTTGATTTTGTTCACATGAGTTGCATGTCGACTTGAAACTGGTTTTTTTGGATACGATTTTTTAGGGGTATGTGAGTTACATCAACACTTGAAACTGTCATTTTTCTTACGGATAGTATAGTTGCAAGTTGTGTTGTAACCGGGAACATTTTGATTGTTCATACGGGTTGCATATCCAGTTGAAACTAGCCTTTTTCTTGGTACGATTTTAAGCAATGATGTCACGGATTTGTCTAATTTGAATGTATCTAGACACAATTTAATATATAATTCATCTAAATTTAGGCAATTTGCAACATCCTTTTCAGGATAGAGGGTGTAGCTTTTTAAGTGTTATGACAAAAACAAACTTGAGACTGGACCGTATGCGACAAACAATCAATATGTTAGCAGCCAGCTAGAAAAAGGCACATTGCCCAAAGTGGAAAGCTATACGAAATTAATAAAAAATCAAACAAACTAAGTACTATATTTTTTTTGAAAAGTCAAAACAACTGAACTTTGACCAAACTTTTAGAAAAAACTATCAATAAATATGATATTTTGTAGGCATCATATGAAAATATATTTCATTATCTATCTAATGATATTGATTATGTATTTTACATATTAACATTTTTTGATAAAAACTTGGTCAAACTTGATATAGTTTGACTTTTCAAAAAAAATATAGGCCTTAAGCCTTGGGATGGAGGTAGTATAAACTAGATGAGAAAGGCTAGAGTGCAGCTAGCGAGCGTCGCTCGTGAGTTATGAGAGTAGGCAGCTAGATGGTGAGGAGTGAGCCCGTGAGTTTATGGGGAAAAAGTTTTTCCCGGATGCATGCGCGCGTGTAGAGGACTAGATGCTGCTGCTTGCTGGACTGCTTCTTCGTTTAAAATTTTCTGTTGTTTTCTGTGCAAGATGAGGTCAGCTGACTGCGTCATAGAAAGACCCATATAATATGGACCATGTACTACTAGTTGATAACTTAATTTAGTAAGAATATTGCACATATACATGCTAAGTGAACTCAAGTAAGTTCATGTTACAAACAAATCTCAAACCGGTAGTAGGTACACGTACTTGCCCCGTGCATGCGTGCATGATATTACAACGAAGGATGGAGGTGAACTCAAATAAGATGTTACATAAACCAATCTCAAACCATGCATAATGGTATAAGTATAACACTCATCTCTATGTATACATACACGTAAATAAAAGCTAAAGCAACACAAAATATATAGTAGTACTGAATCATGCATTCATGCATGTGTGGTTGGATGGATGGATCGATCACGGGTGAGGGGGGGTGTTGGGGTCGCTCGTACGAGCTCCGGACCCAGGCCGCTTCTTATTATCAGCAGCCCTCCACGGCGACTCGGCCAGCAGCCTCCGGCCGCTGCGTTCGCGCAGTGACGCCTCCGTGTCTGTGCCGCCGTGGAGTAGCACCGGCCTCGCCGCCACAGCACCTCCGGTGGACATGATCACAAGGATTGCGACGAGGAAGGTGCAGAGAAGCTTGAGCAAGGGCGCCATACGTCAAACTGGAGCTATATATATGCGTAGCAGTGCCTTGCCCTAGCGTATAGCTTGTGGATGGATCGTGATAGTGTGGGATGTGATGAACTGAGCAATGCACGGGCGTGCATTATATATACTCCATACACGATCGATCGTCCGAGAGCAACCACACTCTCGTGTGTGTGAAATGGTGAGGACATAGTACGTCTTCCTCACTGTGACAGCAATCGGTAGACCACGACGACGATGACGTTATCTCGGTGAGGATTGGGGCCAACGTCACGAACGCACGTCAAGTCATCGATAGACCGCTTCTGAGGGGTGTAACCTTTTTTTGCATGCTGGCCGGCCGGTACATGTGTTGTAGTACGTGTTGTGCAGCAGCAGCACAGCAGGCCGCTGGCAACTTCTTCCATGCTAGTACATTTTTCCATGAGATTCTCTCGATTCCTTGCTCGCTTCGGTAAGTAAACAAAGTGTGGCTTCCTTTTCTCTCCGACAGCAACATAAAGTAGCTTCCATGCTATATATAAACATGCATGTATGGTAAGGATCAGTCCTCGGTTAGTCCAAGCTAGCAAGCACACGTGAGTCGCGAGCTTAATTGTTAATCATTTGGCATCTTGGAGTGTTTTATCTTACTCCCTCTGTTTTAAAATAACTGACTTCACTTTGTCTAGATACATGTATCTAGACGCCGTCACCGTGAACCCTCCTCGTCGCCGCCCCCTCCCCCTCCCCTCCTGGGCCGCCCGTGTGGCGACGGCTCCGGAGGGCTTCGGTTCCTTGTAGAATCTCCCAAGGTTAGGTGCCCCTGGCCACTGCCACCGCCAAATGGTGGAAGGCTAGGATGCACTCCCTGACGAGTCTCTCGGCATGGAGGTAACATGGCGAGGGATGCGCGGCGGCAGGCAGTCGTCAAATGGACAGGGAGAACGGGTGAAGCGGTCGGGCGATGTGGTGGTCGACCGACCGTTGAGCTAACGCGACATTTCGTCTGGGTTGCGCGAGCCAGACCTAGGATTCGTGGGTTGCCTGCTGGTCGTGGCAATTCTTCTACTCGGGGGCACATGGTGTTGTGACTTTGTCGTTTGCGGGTGCTGCTTCCTTTAGCGGTGGAGGTTGTCTCAACCTCCTTTGTCGTCAATGGGCGGCGGATGATAGCGTGGGGGTTGTTCGTCTGCTTCAAAAATAAAGGCGGCGGTCCTAGGATTCCTTCTGCGCGAAGACGAACATATGATGGTTGTATGTCCTTGTTGATCTGACATGGGGCGGTGTGTTTCGGAAGGCTCCGCCGGCGAACTCCCATGGGCGCATCGTGCCTAGAGTTTGTGCTTGGACCGACCTATAGTGTGATGCTTCCCATATCTTGGTATTGAGCTGACGGGCCCCGGGGTGGGGGCCCTAGAATGTGGATCACGTGACGGCTCTAAGGCGGGCGACGGCGCGATGGTGTTGGTCCTTGAATTCGGTTCACTTGGATGACAAGGAGAAGATGAGGGGGGGTCCCTAGTTGTGGTGTCACTTAGGCAATGTGGTCTCCGAGATCACGTTTTGATGGCCGAGATCGGGGGGCCAAGCGTAGACCAATGGTGGGCGTGGGCGAAGGTTTTTCTTACTGAAAGTCCCATGCTCTGACACCAACATATGCGATGCATGCAGGTCTCATTACTCTTTTGGGAGCGGTCTTGTGGGTACTTAGCGGCATTGGGGCTCTGGGTAAAAACTATAACACCCTGGCCTCCCCGGGACAGGTGGTTTCTTTCCCTTGCATCTATGTAGGATCTCTAGACTAGCCCTATAAACCAACACTAGTCGTTCATGTGCATTTTGTCGTTACTCGTAGTCACATGGTAAAAACTTTACGGTCGATCACTGGTAAAAACTTTACAGTCGGTCACTCATCCTCAAATCTCTGTATGCCAATCAAGCTTAACATTAGAGTTCTTTTCAGCTAAACTTCTAGAAAAAAGTTGCAACTTGTTGACCAGAGTATCCTATCAATAGTATTAAGCCCTAGGCCAGGATGTCACATACACCCACCCTTAGAAGATAGACATCCCCGTCACACCAGGCTAGGAACATACCCTCTTGGCACAAGTTCATGCGTCTAGTGCCGGCACATGTGACATTTTGTGTGCCACGACGGGCCACAGGCACCACGCGCCACATGCGGGTGCCCCTAAATTATACACGCCCGTGTAAGTATGGGGGTTAGCTCTGGTACAAAATGTAACACCCTAACCACCCTGGGGCCGATGGCTGATAGGGAATCTCCAATGGTGACCCATAAATTGGACACTGAATCAGTCCAGTTTGGTATTTTAGCAGGCCATCGCAGATGCATGCTATACGTTTACATTGTCCTATGCACCTGAAGATGACCTTCAAAAAAGGCATTGCATAAACTAAAAAGGAAAATTAAAATTAAAATAACTATACATATACATTTAACTTAACATTGTTCAACTTCCAAAATAGAGACAAACAAACAACACTAATGGGTGGTTATAGCTTGGTAGGTGGCCGGATGGGCGATGCCGATGCCAGTCGTGTTGTGTGATGCGGCTCAGTTCACTATAGAGCTTCGTTGGGAAACCCCAAGAGAAAGATGTGAAGAGCATAATATTAAGTTTTCCCTCAGTTATCAAACCAGTAGGAGTAAGAAAACAACTCCAAGGCGTTGCTAACAACTTGGAACCTGCACAACACAAACTTAAAACTTTGCCCCAACGTACAGTGAGGTTGTCAATCTCACCGGTTTGCTGAAAACAAAGGATTAAACATATAGTATGGAAGATAGTAGTTGCTTGTAGGAAGTAAACGGTAACAGTAGATGATGTATCAATGATAAAGATTGGACCGGGGTCCACAATTCACTAGAGGTGTTCTCCTTAAGATAGATAACATGCTGGATGAATAAATTACAGCGGGGCAATTGACAGATTGAGCAAGCATACAATGCATATACTAGTCATCATGACTCCTATGAGATTTGATTGGGCATTACAACAATATACATAAACCGTTATCCAACTGCATCTATGACTAATAATCCACTTTCAGGTTATAATCCGAACCCCTTCTAGTATTAAGTTGCAAGCAACGGATAATTGCATTAAGCAATGTGTGTAAAATAAACAATACAATTATTCCATAAACAAAAGATTGTCGTTTGCTCCCTAGTAGCAACATCACATCTACAATCTTAAAGATTCCTGTCACTTCCCCAGATTACTAGAGGCATGAACCCACTATCGAGCATAAATACTCCCTCTTGGAGTCACAAGCATCTACTTGGCCAAGATAGCTACAAGAAACGGAGAGCATGCAAGATCACAAATAACACAAACATGATAGAATCAATAATCAATCTAACATTGTATCTCAATATCCATCGGATCCCCGCAAACACAACATGTATGATTACAAATAGATGATCTTGATCATGAACGTTGCTCAAGATCTAAACATAATAGCACAAAGGAGGAGAAACAACCATCTAGCTACTGTATGGACCCATAGTCCAAGGGTGAACTACTCACGCATCATACCGGAGGCTGGCATGGTGATGAAGAAGGCCTCCGGGATGATCTCTCCCCTCCGGCAGGCTGCCGGGAAGAGCTTTAGATCCCCCCGATCTAGGGACAATGGTGTCGGTGGCTACAGACTGTTTCGTGGAGATTTGATTAGGTCCTTAGGGTTTCTGCATCGGGGTGATTTTATAGATGAAAGGGCAAGTTTGGTGGGTGCCCGAGGGATCCACACCTGGTGGCGGCATGCCCCCTGGGCCGTGCGGCCCTAGGGTATGGCCACCTCGTGGTCCCCCTTCGGCTCCCCTTCGGACGTCGTGTTCCTTCTGGTAAAATATTGACTTTGGATTTTGTCCCATCCAATTCTGAGAATATTTCCTTACTAGCTTTTCTGAAACCAAAAATAACAGAAAACAGGCAACTGGCATTGCGGCATCTTGTTAATAGGTTAGTCCTAGAAAATGTATAAAAATACCTCAAAGTGTAGACAAAACATAGCAAAGTTAATACTAAACAAACATGGCGCATCAAAAATTATAGATACGTTTACGACGTATCAAGAATCCCCAAGCTTAACTCCTGCTCATCCTCGAGTAGGTAAGTGATAAAAAGAATAATTTTTGAGGTGACATGCACCATCACAATATAGATCAAACCATTTTCAAAGCATTTATAGCTGGGATCAAAGTATTCTATACATGAGCATGAAAGATGTAATTCTAACAATAAGACATAGTAACTATGTTGTAACATGAAAAGGTACAGACAAAGATCATGAATAACAATGCATTGAAAGACGTTTGTTTGTTTCACATATAGAAAACATAGCATATGTGGTATTCTGCTTGTCCTTCGTGGAGTAGAAAAACATAAATGCATAGGACACCTTCAAATTTCATAAGGGTGACTAGATACAAGTAGTTTAAGAACAAGCAATAGCAACATTATGAATCAATCAATAAGTTTTGGGACAATGCACATAAAACTAAGAATGACAACTATGCTCTCTTAATTGGTGCATAAATATAGAAGGTGGAGACTCATCAAAAAGTAAGAAGAAAGGCCCTTCATAATGGGAAGCAGTGATTTCAAGTTTCATAAAGACCTTTCAAAAATTATGGTACTTATTAGCTTTAAGCTCTCATTGCCCCTATCATAAGCATCTTGAAGTGATTAAGGTTAAAGTGAAACAAATATGGAGTATATGCTTGACAAATCATAAGTTGGCAATCTCATGTCCTTGAGTACGAGGGCCGTTCCTCATGCTACTCAACTTTAGTCACAATCAAGTTCTTGTCATTGTAAGTATATGTGTATCATAGAGAACCGCCAACAGAGTACCCCTTTCCCCATGACACATGAGCTATCCCATATCAAAATGACAAGGCGGCGATATTTGTATTTTCTATTTGCATAGGTTTTTATTGAGGATGCTTCACAGATTGCTCACTATGGTTATGTTGCAAGTTTGCACCATGATTAGGCATGTCTTAGGATAGCCGCCCAGGCGTTTCTCTAACACATATACAAACTCCATGAGCTTACAAGCTCCTTTTTTATTTCACACCACCGACATCCACAAACAAAATATCATGATATTAACTGGATAGAATAAGTGCAATGTTGAAAGCATTCCCCATGACCGCATGGTTCTGCTAATTCCCAACTTATGAGTGCAAGCATATACAACATAAATGACACAATGGTTGAAGCTTATTAGGTGCAATAAAGTAAAGTGTGCCATCAAGTTTGTGAGAGCTTTAATCACTAATTTTCTCATAACAAGTTTAATTTGGAAGATAGATAAAAACATGAATATACTTGGAATGGTGTAACACACCATGCATAGGAATTTATAGTGGACTCTTTAGAATAACTTGGTTTCTTGGGAGTTGGATGCATGAGTGAGGATTACTCAGTACAAGTGGAGGCTAGCAAAAGACCGGGAGCGACCAACTAAGAGAGCAATAATAGCCATAATCATGCAGGGCGACAAAACATTATCAAATAAAGCATAAAGTGGTATCACAAGTCAAAAACTAAATGATCATAGAGGCTAAGGTGACTGGTTATAGTCATAACATGGTGTAAGCATGTGCCAAGTCAACCCAAATAAAGCATCAAAGGAGAATACCACAATATTATGCTTTTGTATGCTAAACCAACGCATGATTATTTCAAGGCACATTAAGCAATCTCAATTGTTTGGAACAAGTCATGATACAACAATAATCACTAAGCATAAGGTCAAATCAACATCTAGCATGACATGATAAAAGTCTAATCCATATTCAAAACAAGCTCCCTTTTGTACCACTATAAGCATGAAACTTTCTACTCTTTTCCCACACCAATCAACTTATTTGAAACAAAAGTGTGAAAGCGGGGGTCCAACTAATTTATTCAGAAAACTAAACAAACAAAAACCAAAAACGAAAACTAAGACGCTCCAAGAACAACACAACAGTGCATGAAACAATAAAAACGAAGTGTCTAGAAAGAGACCTGGGATTTTTATTGATGAAGAAGGGGATGCCTTGGGCATCCCCAAGCTTTGACGCTTGTACCTCTTGAATATTTCTTGGGTTGACACGGGGTGGCATCCCCAAGATTGATCTTTTGTCCATTATTCATCTTATCACATCATTCTTCCCCTACACTTGAAAATTTCCTGCATACAAAACTTCACACAATCTTCATTAGCAACATTAGTGTATTCAAAATAATGAGCCTTTGGGTTTAGTTTCAACATAAGTAAAACTTTCATTAGAACACAAGATACTATAGCAATTCCTTTAAAAAGCTCAAGTGATCAAGGAGAACTAAAAAAGAAACCGATAAAGTGGCAAATGCAAATAATGGCAGAAATCTGTCAAAACAGACGAGCAGGTAAAAACCGATTTTTTCGAAGATCTTCTGTTGCTCAAATCGAAAAGTGTTAAACTAACAAAAGTTAGATAACAACCTGGGGCACAAGCTCAAAAAATTATAGCTCAGTCTGACATATAGGGATTTTTCTCGAATTGTTACAGTAAAGCACAAAAATCTAATTCGGGACAACAACTTCCCCAAATCTTACTTCTCTCTCATTAGAGGTTATTTAAACCACACAAAAAGGATAAGAAGAGTTTATTACAGAAGTAATAACTTCCAAGACTCAACAAAAGAAAAACCTAACGAAATTTGGGTTATCTCCCAATTAGTACTTTTCTTTAACGCTTTTAAGTTTGGCATAGGAAGCAAGAATCAAGTATTTTCAAATGAAGAAGCATTAAGATCAATTTTTGATTTACTAGGAGGAGAAAAAGGTATCTTCTGTCTCCTTATTGGTAAGTGTTCTATACCTTTCTTGAATGGGAATTGATATTTAATGGTGCCTTCCTTCATATCAATAATGGCACCAATAGTTCTAAGAAAAGGTCTTCCCAAAGTAATAGGACAAGAAGCATTGCATTCAACATCCAAAACATAGAAATCAATAGGGACATAGGCATTGTTGACCATAATAAGAACATCATTAATACTATCCATAAGTTTCTTTTTAGCATTATCATTAAGTTGGACATCTAAATAGCAATCTTCCAAAGGTGGCAAATCAAGCATTTCATAAATCTCTCTAGGCATAATAGAGACACTAGAACCAATGTCACATAAAGCTTTGAGATCAAAGTCATTCACTTGCATATTAGTGATGGGTTACCAACTATCTTCTAATTTCCTAGGAATAGAAGCCTTATGTTTCAATTTTTCTTCTTTAATTTTAATGAGAGCATTTGTAATGTGTTTTGTAAAAGACATATTCATAGCACTAGCATTAGGACTTCTAGCAAGCTTTTGTAGGAACATAATCACTTCAGAAATATTGCAACCATCAAGATCAAAATCAAACTTAGCATCCAAGGTAGTAGACTTATTGTTTCCCATATTTCAAAAAATTTCAGCATTCTTATTGGGTTTAGGCATTGTTGTAAAAGGAATGGGGACTTCTTCTGGTTTGCTAGCATCAACATTGGTGGTGATAATAGTACAAATACTACTATTTCTAGCAATTTCATCTTCTCTTTCCCACTTAGAATGCAATTTAGCTAACAGTCTAACATTTTCATCAATTCTAACTTGTATGGCATGAGTAGCAACAAAGGTATTTTCCATGGTTTTAAGTTTAGCAGCCATTTTATTAATCAAAGAGGATTGTGCTTCAGACAAAGATGAAATATTTTTTTCAGCATTCAAAATTTTGGATTGTAAACCAGGAATTTACCTATTCAAATTCTCAAGTTGATGACAAATATTTATCAAAATAGCAGATTGTTCTTCCATAGTTTTAGTGAATAATTTATTCTGCTCATATTGCATTTTCATGAAGTTTTTAGTGGATCTTTCAACTTCTAGAATCCTATCTTCACTAGGCATTTCAGATTTACCATAATAAGTATTGCTATTATTAGGAGGATATGGCATATAATTATTATTACCATAAGCATTGTTGCCAAAATTATTATTTCTAATGAAGTTCACATCAACTTGCTCTTGAGCAACCAAAGAGGCTAAAGGAATATTATTTGGATCAATATGAGCTTTTCCATTAACAAGTATAGACATAATAACATCAATTTTGTTAGTCAAGGAAGAGGTTTCTTCAACAGAATTTACCTTCTTACCTTGTGGAGCTCTCTCGGTGTGCCATTCAGAATAGTTAACCAGCATATTATCAAGGAGCTTTGTTGCAGCACCCAAAGTAATGGTCATAAAGGTACCCCCAGCAGCAGAATCCAACAGATTTCTTGAAGAAAAATTTAGTCCTGCATAAAAAGTTTGGATAATCATCCAAGCAGTCAGTCCATGAGTGGGACAATTCTTTATCAAAGATTTCATTCTTTCCCAAGCTTGAGCAACATGTTCATTATCAAGTTGTTTAAATTTAATTATTTCACTTCTCATAGATATAATCTTAGCAGGAGGATAGTATTTTCCAATAAAAGCATCTTTGCATTTAATCCAAGAATCAATACTATTTCAAGGCAAGGATAGAAACCATTTTTTAGCTTTTCCTCTCAAAGATAAAGGAAACAGTTTAAGCTTAATAATATCTCCATCTACATCCTTATATTTTTTCATCTCACAAAGTTTAACAAAATTATTAAGGTGAGCAACAGCATCATCAAAACTAGCACCAGAAAATTGCTCTTTCATAACAAGATTCAACAAAGCAGGTTTAATTTTATAAAAGGTAGCATCAGGAGCAGGTGGAGCAATAGGTGTGCAAAGGAAATCATTGTTTTTGTGCTAGTGAAGTCACACAACTTGGTGTTCTCGGGAGTGTTCATTCTTACAAAAGTAGAGCAAGCCAACATCAGTAGCAACTAAAGTAGGAACTAATTTTTTTTATGTTTTTGATAAGAAAAAGCAAACCAAACAAAACTAATTTTTTTGTATTTTTGAAAAAGAGAAACAGGCAAAACTAAGCAAAAGAAACTAAAAAAAACAAAAACAAAGTAAAGAGAATGGTTGTGAGAGACTCCCCTTGCGAGAATCTTATTTCTCCTTGAAAGGTGACTCACGAGGAGGAAGAGATTGAAGCTATCCTGAAATCCCCGGCAACGGCGCGAGAAAACGTCTTTATGCGGCTCAGTTCACTATAGAGCTTCGTTGGGAAACCACAAGAGGAAGGTGTGAAGAGAACAACAGTAAGTTTTCCCTCAGTTATAAAACCAAGGTTATCGAACCAGTAGGAGTATGGAAACAACTCCAAGGTGTTGCTAACAACTTGGAACCTGCACAATACAAACTCAAAACTTTGCCCCAACATACAGTGAGGTTGTCAATCTTACCGGTTTGCTGAAAATAAAGGATTAAACGTATAGTGCGGAAGATAGTAGTTGCCTGTAGGAAGTAAACGGTAACAGTAGATGATGTATCAATGATAAATATTAGACCGGGGTTACAGTTCATTAGAGGTGTTCTCCTTAAGATAGCAACCACACTCTCGTGTGTGTGAAATGGTGAGGACATAGTCTTCCTCACTGTCACAATAATCGGTATACCACGACGATGATGACGTTATCTCGATGAGGATTGGAGCCAACGTCATGAACGCACGTCAAGTAATCGATCGACGGCTTCTGTTATTAGCATATTCGGTTGGTTTCTTCATATGTTTGTTGTTTCGTGTGTGTTGTGCAGCAGCAGTAGCACAACAGGTCGCTCGAAACTTCTTCCATGCTACATTTCTTCAAAGAGATTCTCTCGATTCCTTCCTCGCTTCGGTAAGTAAACAAAGTGTGGCTTCCTTTTCTCTCCGACAGCAACATAAACTAGCTTCCATGCTATATATAAGCATGCATGTATCAATGTATGGTAAGGATCAGTCGGTTAGTCCAAGCTAGCATGCACACGTGAGGCGCATGCTTAATTGTCAATCATTTGTCATCTTGGAGTGTTTATCTTATTCTCTCTGTTTTAAAATAACTGACTTTGTCTAGATACATGTATCTAGACACCATCACCGTGAACCCTCCTCACCACCTCGCTCCCCCTCCTCCTCCTGGGCCGCTCGCATGACAACGGCTTCGGAGGGCTTCGGTTCCTTGCAGAATCTCCCAAGGTTAGGTGCTCCTGGCCGCCGCCACCACCAAATGGTGGAAGGATAGGGTGCACTCCCTACCGAGTCTCTCAGAATGGAGGTGACACAACGAGGGATGCACGGCGGCGGGCGGTCGTCGATGGACGGGGAGGACGGGTTAAGCGGTCAGGCGATTTGCGGCCGTCCGGCCGGCCATTGCACCGACACGGAATTTGGTGCCTGGTGTGGGCCTGATCTAGGTCCCGCGGGATCGATTTGGGTTGCGTGGGCCTAACCTAAGACTCGTGGGTTTCCTGCTAGTCACGACAATTCTTCTGCTCGGGGGGCGTATGGTGTTGTGACTCTGTCATTTGCGAGTGTTGCTTCTTTCAGCGGTGGAGGTTGTCTCAACATCCTTTATCGTCGATGGGAGGTGGATGATGGCGTGGGGCATGTTCGTCTGCTTCGAAGAATAAAGGCGGCGATCCTAGGATTCCTTCTACGCGAAGATGAACATCTGATGGATTTTTGTCCTTGTTGATCCGGGATGGATCGGTGTGTTCTGGAAGGCTCCATCAGTGAACTCCCATGGGCGCATCATTCCTGGAGTTCGTGCCCAGACCGACCTACAATGTGATGCTTCCCATAGCTTGGTCTTGAGCTGACGAACCCTGGGTGGCGGCCCTAGAATGTGGATCACGCGACGGATCTAAAGCGGTCAACGATGTGATGGTGTTGGTCCTTGAATTCGGTTCACTTGGATGAAAAGGAGCAGATGAGGGGGGGGTCCCTAGTGGTGGTGTTACTTAGGCAATGTGATATCCTAGATCACATTTTGATGGCCAAGCTCGGGGGAAAGCATAGAGCAATGGTGGGCGTGGGCGAAGGTTTTCCTGAGTGAAAGCCCCGTGCTTTAACACCAACAAATGTGATGCAATCAGGTTTCATTACTCTTTTGGGAGCGGTGTTGTGGGTACTTAGCGGCGTTGGGCTCCGTGTGGGTACACCCTGGCCACCCTGGGGCAGGTGGTTTCTTCCCATTGAAGCTATCTAGGATCTCTAGACTAGCTCTATAAACCAACACTAGTCGTTCATGTGTATTTTGTCCTCACTCGTAGGCACACGGTAAGAAATTTACAGTCGGTCACTCATCCTCAAATCTCTGTAGGCCAATCACGCTTAACATCAGAGTTCTTTTCGGATGAGCTTCTAGAAAATTTTGCAACTTGTTGATATGAGTATCCTAGAAATCGTATTAAGCCCTAGGCCAGGATGTCACATACAACCACCCTTAGAAGATCGACATCCCCATCAATCAACACACCAGGCTAGGAATGTCCCCTCTTGGCACAAGTCCATGCGTCCAATGCCGACACATGTGACATTCGGTGTGCCACGACGGGCCACACGCGTCATGCGTCACATGCGGGTGTCCCTAAATCGTACACGCCCGTGTAAGCATGGGGGTTAGCTCTGGTACAAAATGTAACACCCCAGCTACCCTAGGGCCGGTGGCTGTTAGGGAATATCCAATGGCGACCCGTACATTGGACACTTAATCGGTCCAGTTTGGTCGGTTTGCAGGCCATCACAGATGCAAGATATTGCACCCGAAGATGACCCGCAAAAAACATTGCATAAACTAAAAGGGAAAATTAAAATTAAAATAATTATACATATGCATTTAAGTTAACATTGTTCAACTTCCAAAATAGATACAAACAAACAACCCTAATGGGTGGTTGTAGATTAGTAGGTGGCCGGCTGGGCGATGACGATGCCAGTCGTGTTGCGCATCATGGGTGGCCTAATCGTCGTCCTCTATATAGTTGAATATCAGGGCCAGTGGCTGTAGAATAGGAGCAACCGCTCGAGCTTCCATCCATGAATCATCGATAGCCTGTCCCATGCCATTCTTATCCTCCTCCAAGTGGGAGGCCAATATGGCAGCCTGGAGCTTCTCCTCCTACATTATCGACTGCTCCTGTTGTTCGGTCTTGAGGGCAACCGGCCGGGTGAAAACTTTGGCCTCGAGGTAA
Organism: Avena insularis; assembly: GCA_023614405.1. Classification (NCBI taxonomy): domain Eukaryota; kingdom Viridiplantae; phylum Streptophyta; class Magnoliopsida; order Poales; family Poaceae; genus Avena; species Avena insularis. Next base: position 279,752,704 of record CM042691.1, read on the forward strand.
CTGCGACCCTTACCATGATGAGTCTGGAAGGCCAGGATGGGGTGAACCAAAGAAGTCATAGTCCTCCTCTGCCCCGGAGTCCTCGTAGTAGTCCTCGTCATCGTCTTCGAGGTTCCCAAGTTGATACATAAGGAGTGCCAACAGCTTTATAGTCACTGTAAGTGCTAGTACACCTCCATCTATCAACAAGTAGTTCCCTCCATCAAGTCCCCACAAGAGGCAAATATTGAAAGGTCGACTTCTTTCAACATTAATATGAACACAATCTAACACATGGTCATAGCGATGAATATCATAATAAACTTTATTTTATTTTAATCTCATGCTAGGGTTTATCCATCTCCCAAAGAACTAATGATCTACACAGACATGAAGGCAATCAACATCATGGCAAAAACAATGGAATCTATCATAGATGAATAGTACTTGTATAAATACACAACGAGTACGGAAATTACAACAAGATATAGACAAGATGTAGATGTGATGGATGGAGATGGTGGTGATGCAGCGGTTGATGATGAAGATCGATGCCTTAGCCTCCCGGATCTGCATAGGGTGAAGATGGATCCCCGGTGGATAAGTTCCCTCCTCCAAATCCCTTCCGAAGGTCAGGTTTCTGCGATTTCTAGTCGTTCTGTATGTTGTCTCTCCGATCCAATGGCACGGGGCGAAACTATTTGAGGAGGCGGTGGCGGCGCCAGCTATACGACGGGAACTATACGGCCGGAGAATTTTCTCCCGCCGTATAGTTGGTCATTAAACCTACTGCCTCCTGCGATCGCTTTGGGTTTTCTTCTGGTGTTATTGATATTTCCCAAATTAGCGATTTACGCTGTTTTTGACTCCTTTTCGCTCCAATGCAACTGGTCCAAGAATTGTGTCCATCGTATCCATCATCTGTCCTGATCCTGGTGAAAATAGACATAAAAGATGGGCGTGAACGCCGTAAAATACCAAGATCCTACCACTACAATGTAAAATAATAATATAAAATATGATGCAAATATGCACTCATCGACCATGCGTGCCACCTCATGGCTCACGCTTACTGCCGCTTTGAGCGAGGATGTGGCAGCATGTGCGGGATGTTGGCCGATAGGGAGCGATAGACGGTGTTGGGTCTATGGGGAGCCGGAGAAGGAATGGTGGAAGGGCTTCCAGCGGCCGCCGATGAAGACCCGGCCTTGTGGCCATTGTGGCCAGCCATGAACCACCCCTATGGCTTCATCATCGCTGGCTACCGGTGGCGAGTGAGCTTTTTTTCGCGAGAACGCAAAAGCCTTGCGTTCCGATTCATTGATAGAAAAAGAGAGAGTACTGCTGACGAGGTTTAATCTCGTCAATGCCCATTGTTATGGACTTGGGTTTTGGAGAAGATGGGGATGCTAGAGATCGTGGCACGGTTAACAGACAAGCAACCAAGAAACACGAGATTTACCTGTGTTCAGCCCTCGAGGGAAAACCCTACTCCCGCTTGTCCGCTCTTTGATTACGGAACCGAAGGTTCAGGTGCGCAGATTCGATCTGGCGTGGATGCGTGTGCGAAAGTATGAGTCGAGTTTTTCTAGGACGTGCCCTCCTGGCCTTTATATAGACTTAGGCAGGTCCCGGGCGTAGTCCTAGTCGGTTACAAGTTCTAGGGTTTTACCCCTTTGAATTTCCTATCTCCTCTAGTCTTGCTCTCCAAGGATCCGAAGACGTCATGGGCCTTGGCCACCCGAAAATCTTCATGGGCGGTATATGCGCGTGGGCCTTCCTTGGGCTGGACTAGGTATGCTGAAGTTACGTACCCGTAGGGTATAACCATGTCAGTAGCCCCCGAGTGATCAGTCGAATCGTAGGTTCGGCTGAGGACTCTTCCATCCTTCGGGAGCAGCTATATGTTAATAGTATATGTGTGTAGGGATTGTTGATGCGTGTGCCTGACTCACCCGACGGATCAGGTCGATTAAGCATCTTAGGACGAAACAACACGATCTTCTTGAGTTCGGGTCCCTTAACGGCCTGGAACATATCTTGGCGTAATTCAACTCAGGCGCGGAGGACTTATAGGAGTGGAATTCGGTGATTTTAATTGGTGTACCCAACGCGTCCGTCGGGATTTTTCGCCATTACCTGCATGCATTCATACTAGCGTAGCCTTGATCGGTGCGTTGCGGGCCATCAGATGATATCTGTAGGTCTTATCTTTGCGTCGCAGACGCAGCATCCGAACATTTATCACCTCGGAGGTGCTTCGGGTGGCCAAGGAGATTGTCGCTCACTCAGCGTTTTGTTGGGGCAGAGTTGCCAAAAAAGTTTTTGCATGCGGATCCGGAAGATCGCAGTCGAAGATTTCATAGGGTGCGCGACCAGCGCTCCCTATGGGAGTAGTCCCCAAGTGTCTGTTCGAGTCGTAGACTCGAACGGAGACTTTCAGTTCAAGCATTGTTTCAATCATTAGGTCCGCAGGACTCGAAAATTTTCGGATGCTTAAATCCATCCTCCCTATGGGAGTAGCCCCCGAGTCTGTAGTGGAGTCGTAGACTCGACGTATGACTCAGATAAGTAATTTTGTCCTCATTTGTTCATTGGTGCGGCCAGCGCCATGATAGGAGTAGCCCCCAAGTATTTAGTCGAATCGTAGATTCGGTGAGTACTTTTTGTGGAGCGAAGTGGTGCTAGTATAGCTTTTGATGACGTCGATTAACGATCGATGACCTCAGCGTCACGCTACACGAGATGACTTGGCCCGAAGCGTGGGTCCCACTTGCTGACTTTGAATTGACGGTCACGCGGCGTGGAGATGATCTGGCGTCTCCTCGATATCCGCACGTAGTGGACGGTGTGGTAACGACAGTTCGTTTTGGTGCCGACACGTATGCGGCCAGATCTACCGTTGGCGTTAGGTCTTCTCGATGGGCGGCGGCGTCGCCGTCTTATTGTTATAATCCTGGTGAAATCGTGGTTTGTTTTTCACCGCAGTTCATCTATTCACTGCCCCCTCGTTCTTGAGCTATTCTTGCTGCACGCTGAGAGTTTCCTCCACATTTCCTTTGTCTTTCTTCGTTGGCAACGCCACCACCGCCGTAGCGCCATGGGGAAAACAAAGAAGTCCTCATCTGTAGTTGGGGCCAGCGCCGCCGGAGGCAAGAAGGGCACCGCCACTGCTCGCGTCACCGACGGTGGCTGGCGGCGATCAGAAACGCGGGAGAGCGATCTCCGCAAACTGCGCGAGCGGAGCCTGATCCCGCAAGACACGACGGCCGTGAGACTCCCCGGCAATGAGGTGATCCCCCGTCCCCCATCTGGGTATCGGGTTATGTTTGTTTCCTTCATGATTCGCAGGTTTTCTTTTCCGGTCCATGACTTCCTTCGTGGACTGCTCTTTTTCTATGGGGTTCAACTCCATCATCTGTCTCCCAACTCCCTTCTCCACATTGCGTGTTTTATCACGCTTTGTGTTGGCTTGGCATTGAGTCGCACTTTGGCCTCTTAGGAAGCTTTATTCCGTGAAGAGGCGATCTGGTCGGATGGTGTGTATCCCATTGGGGTTTCATCATCTCCCTCGGTCCCAATGTGCAATTCTTTTCCTTTTCCATGTCCGAATCTGTCCAAGATCTTGGCGGAGGAAATGGTTTTACATCCGTGACTCCATCGCTGGGCAAGATTTTGGTCTCGTTCCTTTGACCCCTCCCAATTGATTGAGAAGAAAAGATCTGGAAAAACCAAATCTTAGGCGGTGAGTGGCGGAGATAGAGGCCTGCACCGTCGGGTGGAGGATCTCAATTGATTCCAGAGAAGGAGGTGAGCGGTGTCGACATCATCCGGACGTTGGGCGTCGGTGCAGCCTCTCAAGCGAGGGCGCACCCGATGTTTCTTTACTCTGGGCGTCGTGATCCGACGAGGGTTTCGAGTGAGAAAATCTCCGAGGTGGAACTTGACAAGGCTCTTCGCGCGCTGTTGAAGTTCAAGGCCGACGAAGAAATCCCGGGGAAGTCGCTGACTCCTCCCTTTTCTTCGACGTTGGTCGTACCAAAGGTGTAGATTTGCGCACGTAGTGCTCCCCTTTTGTTTTTGTCAGCTGTGTACTTTTTCCTTTGTTTGCTAACAAAGTTCCTTTTCCTTTTGCAGAGCTTCAAAGTGCCGGGCATGGCACCACCGTTGCCCGAAAGGTATCCGAATGCCCCGGATAATGAAGTGGTGGATTCCATGTCCGAGCTACCGTCAGCGCGATCCCCAGCGGAGGATGCCGACGAATCAAGTGAGGACCATTCACGCAAGCGATCACGGAGCTCTAGCGAGTCGTCAGATGCCTCGACTCCTCCGACTCCCAGAAATCCTCTGGGCCTTGAGCGTCATGATGATGTTCATGGGGGTTCTTCCTCTCCCCTTCCTGCCATTCCTGTGCGGGCTGTTGCTCCGCACCCGCCAGCAAAGCGGAAGAAGGAAGAAAAGAAGGAGGAGAAGAAGGAAGAAAAGAAGGAGGAGAAGAGGGCCCGAAGGGCTTCTCCTATCTTCGACCTGAGCGCGTTGGGCTCGTAAGTTTTCTTGTTGCCACTGTTGTCCTTTGTTCCCTTGTTATTTTTGCACCTGTGTTGATTGGTTCGTATGCAGGCAATCCTCCGACGGCTCTAGTGATGGTGCGCGCGAGATGATGGGGGAGTCGAACATTGCGTCGCCTCTTCCTCAGACGGTGGCGACTTCTGGTGACGCTGCGCTAGTTCCTCCTATGCAGGAGAGGCTGGTGGTTGCGCCTCAGAATTTCGCAGGCGGGTCTGCGGGTTCGCCTTCGAAGCACGTAAGTTTTTTTGATTGATGTTACGGGGGGAGCCCCCGAGTGTCTTCGTATGCTGATGTTGTTTATGCTTCTTTGTGTTGGGCGTAGCCCCCAAGTCCTGCTCTTACTACTATTGCCTGTTGCTGTAGCCTTTTGTCCAAGAGGCCAAGCGGCTGGTGGAGGAACGCCTGACGCTGGAGGCGAAACTGCGACAGCTTCAAGGTATTCGTCTGCCTTGTAGTACTTCTCTTGCTTATCCTGGTCCTGTTCTTTGACACTTGCTTGTTGTAAATGCAGAGGAGCATAACGACTCTCTCCGTGAGGTCGATGCTCTAAAGAAGAGCCTTGGCCAATCGGAGCAGAAGGCCGAAGCTGCCGCTGGTGTGAGAGAGCGCCTTGAGCTGGAGCTGACGAAGGCAGCCGAAGCGAAAGAGCGTCTGCAGCAGGAGGCCGCAGATCGTGAGGAGCAGCTGGCCACCGTTGCGGCTGCTCGTGAAAAAGGGGTGGCGGAGAAGCTCATGGCTGCTGCCAAGGCTATTTCAGGTGAGCGTTAGCTTTTGTACTTGCTCCTTTTTCTACAGATCTTCTTCTATGTTGCCTTTCTTCATGTTTTCTTCTTTTTTGTCTCAGATGCCGCAGGCATCGAGTTCAACCGCGATGCTCTGGAGCACGGGAGTGCTCTAGATGATGCCACTGTAGCGGTCGAGGACCGCTGCAGCACCGTCATCCACTCTCTTGCCAAGGCGAAAGAGGTCCTTGGTCGCTTCTACCAGGAGCTTTTTCGAAGGGCGCATCCCTTGAAGATGTGGATGCCCTGGCAGAGGCTCTGTCAGCCGAAGCGCCTGCAGCGTACAAGCGCAAGCAGAAGGGCATCGACGCGTCCGTCGGGCTGGCGATGGCCATGGCGGCTGGGGCGGAGCTGGACCTGCCCCAAATTACTTCTCGGATGCCTACGGCTGCGGATGGATCCGAGGTAGCCTTCGCCGCCTACTCCGCTCGCTGCAGACGATATGGGCCCAAGCTCATTGACTTGCTGTCTGAGTATGCATTGCGGCAGCAGGGCGAGGCCAAAGCTAAGCGATGCAGTTACGAGGCGACTCAGTGTCCTTCGCCTTAGGCATAGTAGACGTAGGGTAGTTTGTAGTCTACTTTTGTTGTAAATATCTTTTGTAGTACCATCCTTGTGCCGCGTAGTGGCCTTATATATTTTAATGAATTCCTTCGAGTTGTGTTCTATCCTTGGCTGAATTTCTGTGTGCCTTCTTTTTTCTGCTGCTATAGGTTCCTTCGGGTGCTGACCCAGTTGACACTTTATCCGAAAGGCCCTTGCGAGCATCATTGGATGATTCCTCGCAGCTCGCTTTTCTTCGAGATCGCGTGCGCAGCTTGGAGAGAGATTTGCTTGGGTTACTGTGATCGGCGACGTTTAAATCAAAGCGAGACCATGGTGCAGCGAGAGGAGTATTTGATGGCGGAGCTGGGTCGGCTGTCCGATCAGCTGCAATGTAAGTTGATCCTTCTTTGGGCTGTAGCTCGGTTCTTGGTGAGCTGTTGGCCTTACTCTTGTTTTGTGCGGTTGTCGCGGTGCCAATCTTGCTCGAGGAAGAAAAGGGCGTATTGCTGTTGAGTCAATTGCTTGACTCAACAGGACATGGAGGCGGCTTCTTACGGATGGATCGTGATCGCGCCATAGTTACGGCGGCGGTGCAAGATCGTGTCTACCAGGTTTCGCGGGTGCTCCGCCGGTGCGAACATCACTTTCCTCGGTCTGCCGTCATGTTTCCGTTGGATGCCGTGCCAACGACCTTGCAGGTCTTCGGCGAAGTTTGGTGCCAGCAATGTCAAGGAGCTGGTGCGGCAGCAGCTCGTCGCGGTGAAGGCTGCCTTGTCTCTTGTGAGGTGCACCGCCCTAACGTGGATTTGGGCTTTGTGGCGATGGGCCACCTCCGCGACCAGATGGTGGCGAGTGGAATATCGTCCGCATTACTGCGGTATGAAGCGATATGCGAACATATTGTAGATTTGTTTGAGCAGCGTGCTCAGGTTATTCTTCAGAATAGGTAGGACCTGAAAATAAACAGATAGATGTAAAATTTGTATATTGCGGCTGGGCGTGTATGTGCCCTTTGTTGTAAAGGTTTGCTTGTTTGCGAGCACGCAATGCTTTGATTTAGTATGTGCCCTTTTCGTTTGCACGGCGTGGTCGACTACTCAGTGTACGTTTTGTCCTCGGTCGATGAAATCGTGAGGTGGGGAGCCCCAGTGCGTATGTAGCATGTAGTAAAGTTGCAGAAAATAGTCAACCGAGGGTTGGGGGCGAGGTACTTAGCTTTATTTATATCGTAATGGAGGAGGTACATGGTTCGGCTGAGTAGCCTTGGCTGAAAGCCTTATTGAAAGTAAAAAGGGGGTAGGTTGCTACGTGTAGAATCGTCGCAGGTGCGAGACGTTTCACGGGTTGGAGTATGCGACTCCAGACTCCACGTGCTTGAGGCGATAGGCGCCACCTGGGATGACCTCGGTGATGGCGTAGGGTCCTTCCCATGGTGAATCGAGTTTGTTCGGTCGCTTTTGCTTGAGTCGCAAGACGAGGTCTCCTTCGACGAAGGACCTTGGGCGTAGCCGGCGGCTGTGATAGTTGCGGAGACTCTGCTGGTACACCGCTGATCGAGCGGCTGCTATATCCCGCGCTTCATCGAGTGTGTCGACAGCGTCTTCGAGTGCAGCCGTGGATTCGGCTTTGCTGTACGCGACGACTCGTGGAGCCTGATGGCGTACTTCGGCTGGTAGCACTGCCTCGGCTCCGTGTACCATGAAGAACGGTGTGTAGCCGGTGGAGCTATTTGGCGTAGTCCGTAAGCTCCACAGGACAGACGGTAGCTCTTTCGTCCAGTTTCCAGCTTTGTGCTCGAGTGAGCTCATGAGGCGCTTCTTGATGCCGGCGCCGATTAGGCCATTGGCCTTTTCCACTTGCCCGTTTGTTTGCGGGTGTGCCACTGAGGCATACGTGATATTGATCCCGAGGCCTTCGCAGAAGTCCTGGAATTCTTCGCAGATGAAGTTCGATCCGTTGTCGGTGATGATGCTGTGTGGTACGCCAAACCTGTAGACAATGGATTCGAAGAACTTGACGGCGGTTTTGCCCTTCTGGTTGGTGACTGGCATGGCTTCGATCCACTTGGTGAATTTGTCGACTGCGACCAGGAGGAAGACGTGTCCTCCCTTCGAGGATTTTGGCAGTTTGCCGATCATGTCAAGGCCCCATTGGGCAAAAGGCCAGGCTATGGGTATGGGTCGAAGTTCGGACCCAGGTGCGTGCGGTTTGTCGGCGAACCGTTGGCACCCGTTGCATCTTCGGACGATGTCTTTCGCGTCGCTCATGGCCGTTGGCCAGTAGAATCCTGCTCCCAGAGCTTTGGCGACGAGGGAGCGGCTACCTGCGTGGTGGCTGCAGATGCCCTCGTGGATATCTTGGAGTATGGCCTTGCCGTCGTTGATGGTGACGCACCGTTGTAGTACGCCCGTAATGCTGCGTTTGTACAGCTCGCCGTTGATGATGGTGAAGGCTTTTGACCGACGAGATACGCGCCGGGCATCTGTCGGGCTGTCTGGCAATTCTCCGTTTATCAGGAACTAGAGGTATGGACGTGTCCAAGTTTCTTCGACTGCCATGACCTGCATCAGGTTGACTAAGGCAACCGGTATCAACTTTTCGGGTCCTTCATGACCTTCGGGTAGCGTAGCCCCCGAGTGTTCTGCTTCTTCGGGTGATCCCTTGGGGAATTTCCGCTTGATGGATGGCACGCATATCTGTTCGATGAACACACCTGGTGGTACCTTTGCACAAGTGGAGCTTCCTCATTGCTCTCTCTTCCAACGTGCCGAAGTTCGCAGCCGTCGAATTCTCCTTCGAGTGCGTTGTATAGCGCGTGGTACGCGATCATGTTTTCGGCGTGCGCATCGCACTCGTTCATCGTCTGCTGTACGACAAGGTTGGAGTCACCGTAGATGACCAGGCGCGTTGCGCCACATATTTTTGCCATCTTCATGCCATGGATGAGGGCTTCGTATTCGGCCTCGTTGTTGGAGGCTCTGAATTTCATCCGAAGGACGTACTTCATCTTGTCACCTTGCGAGGAGGTCAGTATGACTCCTGCCCCTGCTCCTGCTTCTCGCTTGGAGCCGTCGAAATGCATTGTCGGGCGTGACATATCTGGGGTGTCGAGGCTGCAGCTCCATCCGATGCACCGAAGTCCGGAAGGACTTGAGATTTGATTGCGTGTCGCTTCCGTAGATGATGTCCAGGGTGATAGTTCAATGCCCCCACGGGGCCCGCAGCGTCTGTGGCCTCTGGGTTATTCAGGATGCTGTTTAGGGGTGCCTCGTTGGCGACCATCACCGATGCTCCGGAAGTAGTGGCTCGATCGTCGAGCCGTCATGAACACGCCGTAAATGACCGGTAGTGCGGGTACCGCTGTTTTGTTGGAGTGAGAACCTCGCTGAGGTAGTAAATTGGGCGTTGTACCCGTGGGTCTTGCCTTCTTGGTCGTTCGACCACGCAATCTGTCTTGACCACCGGTGTGTGGCTGCTATGTACAACAACAGGGCTCGCGCTCTTTTGGCGTGACCAAAGCGGGCAAGGTGGAGAGGAGCCGCAGAGGCTTTCGAATCGTCGTTGGCCACGGTGTCCACTCGAACTTATGCCTTGCGCAGCTAGTAAAATGGTAGGGTCTTCGCCCATGCGGTGATGAACACCTTAGTGCCGCTACTCGCCTGCGACTGCTGAAACGCCCTTGAGGTTTCGGCTTCTCCATTGTCATGATAGCTTTGATTTTCTTGGGTTCGCCGATCCCTCGTTGAGAGATGAAGTACCGAGCGGTGACCGAGGGGCCTTGGCGCACTTTTCTGGATTGAGCTTGATCCTGGCGATCAAGGTTGTTGAGCGTCTCGCGGAGATCGTCGATAAGTGTTCTTGCCTCCTTGGTTTTTTTGACTATGTCGACATAGACTTGGGCGTTACCGATCTGGTCCTTGAGGCAGGCTTGCATGCATCGCTGATGCGGCACCCGCGTTCTTTAGCCCGAAGGGCATTGTGTTATGTGAGAATACTCCGAACGGTGTGATGAACGCCGTTTTCTCTTGATCTTCGACCTTGAGTCGAATCTGGTCATAGCCTGAGTAGGCGTCGAGGAAGGAGAGCTTCTCACAACCTGCAGTCGAATCGATGATCTGGTCGATCCGAGGTAGAGGGAAGTGGTCCTTTGGGCAGTGTTTATTTAGTGACGTGAAGTCCACGCACATCCGCAGGATGTCCGTGTCCTTCTTCGGGACCATCACCGTATTTGCCAGCCACTCGCTTTCCTTGATTTCCCGGATGAAGTCTGCTGCGAGTAATCTGTTGATCTCCTTGCCGATAGCTTCGGCTCGTGGCTCTGACAGTCTTCGGATAGACTGCTTGACTGGTTTGGTGTCTGGGAAGACATTGAGTGCATGCTCGGCGAATTCCATGGGAACTCCTGGCATGTCCGCAGGACACCAGGCGAATATTTCCCAGCGCTCACGGAGGAATTGACGGCGCTTCCTATCTTGATCTTGAGGTCGTTGGCGATCAGCGCCGTCTTGGAGGCATCCGTCGGATGGACCTGCACTTTCTTGGTGTTGACGGTTGAGTCGAAGGACATGTCGGGCGCGTTCTGCCTTGTGACTGGGGGTAGCCCATTGTCCGTCACCTCGTGGAGCCTTACGAGCTCGTCTTGCATGCCGAAGGACTGGGAGATTTTGTTGAAATCCCTGTCGCATTGGTCCGATCGGGTGAAGCTCCCGTGGACTGTGATGACGCCCCTTGGTCCTGGCATCTTGAGTAGTAGGTATGCGTAGTGTGGGACGGCCAGGAACCTTGCGAATGCTACGTCCCAGATGGCGTGGTATTGCGACGCCATCCACCACTTCAATTCTAGGCGCTCTGCCGAAAGTTGTCGGCTTCCGAAGATGACGTCGAGCCCTATTTTGCCCAGGGGGAAGATGCCCTTCCCTGGGACAATGCCGTGGAACGTTGTGTCTGATTGTTCCAGGCTGCATTGCGGGATCCGCATAGCTGCTAGAGTGCTTGCGAACATTAGGTTGATGCCGCTGCCGCCGTCCATGAAGACGCGACTCATCTCGAAGCCTCCGATCTGCGCCTCCAGCACCAGGGCAGCATGACATGGGCGAGGGATCTGGCAAGGGTGATCCGCACGAGTGAATGTGATGCAGGACTCCGATCCGCTGAGGTACTCAGGGATTGCAGGCGGGGTTGCCACGGCTAAGTTGATTTGTCGGGTGATTTTCTTCTGCACCCTATTTGTGGGGCGTCCTTACGTATCATATTGAGTGCTCCTTTGGTGGGGGTATCGACCCGGCGTTGTTTCTTGCTGGTGCGTTGGTTGATTTGGGCCTCCAATAGGCGGCGGTGGAGGAGCTCCGTGTGCTATTTCACCTGGCGCAGGTGTGTTTCCGAACGCAGGGATTGGAGCTTGTTGCCTCATCTTCACCATGCCTTCGCTGAGTTTCTGGAACTCGCAGCAGTCCTTGAGCATGTGGCTAGCTTTCTTTTTGCCATCTTGTTTGTCGATGTAGAAGTGGATGGTGCATGGACCCGAAAGTTTGTCGAATGCTGAGGGTCCGTTCTGCGATGTGGCGTTGCCCGCAGCTGCGTTGGTCGCCCGTTTTCGGAAGTTTCCGCTCTGGTATCCTCATTCTGTGCATTTGTTGTCATTACGGCGTGGCCCTGCGACCATGTCGGGTCCGTCGCGGTCCTCATAGACGCGCGATATCCTCTTGCTGCGGCGTTCGCGTCTTCGGCTGTAGTCGTCCTCTTCATATGATTGCGCCCGCTGGATGCAATCTTCGCCGTCTGCCCAACTGTTGGCGATTTCCATGAGCTGGTCGAGTGTCTTGGGCTTTACACGTCCAAGTTTCTCCTTGAAGTCTGGGCGTTTGACGCCGTCCCTGAAGGCGTCGATGGCCCGCTCTTCGGAGATGTGTGCTGCGGAGTTCTTGGTTGTAGACCAGCATAGTATGTACGAGCGAATAGATTCACCCGTTCTCCGAGTGCAGGCTCGCAAAATTCTTCAATTGAGGCGGGCCTCTTGCTGGTGCCTTTGAAGTTTCGGATGAAGCTGTAAGCGAGCTCCTCCCAGCTTCGGATGGATCCTGATGATAGGCTGCTAAGCGGACCAGCTACGCTTAGCTGCAGCTGAAGGCATTGCATGGCGGTTTCTTTGTTGCCTCCGTGAAGCTTGACGGATGACAGATGGTCACTAAGCCATGACTTTGGATCTTGCGTGCCGTTGAACTTCGGAGTATCCGAAGGAAGCTTGAAGTTGCGTGGCATCTGTGTTCACCGGACGGATCTGCTGAAGCATCGAGCCCATGAGTTCTCGCCGTCTTCATCCATCTCAGATTCAGACGAGCATGCGCGTTTAGCGCGTGCTTTATCGATCTTGCGCTGTGTAAGCTTGTCTCTGGCGTCGTAGTCGCTTTTATGGCGGTGCGATCTCTTCTTCCTTCGAGGAAGATCGTGCTCCTCTTCCTCTTCGGATGAGGGGGTGGGACTCCGGTCGCGCCTGGCCGGAGCTTTCTTCTTCGGTTTCGCAGGAGCGTCTTCGTGGAGCGCAGCTCCAATTAGTCCTAGTCCGGTGAGTGCGGACCTATGCATGGCCCTTTTCGGGTCCCCCTCCGGAGGTGGGTGAGCTGCGATATACGCAGTGGCTGCCATGATCGCAGCTTGTGGCGTCTTCGGGATGATGTTGCCGTCAGTGTCCATATCCATGAACGATGTATGGAGAGTTCGGGTCACGTCACGCCGCTCCTTGGGGTCCATGTTTTCCACCCGAGAGCGGTGCTTGTTTCCCTGATTTCCGTTTGTGCTAGAGCCGGGTCCCATGGCGGAGAGCGCAGCTCGTCGCGCACTGGACTCAGAGGCTGCTTGCTTGCGTTTGTCGAGCGTCTCCTGCATCTTGACTTGCTTCTTGTGCTCCTCGATGAGGAGGTAGTGGTATGCCCTCAGCAGATCACATGGGGAGTCTAGAGGTAGGACTATTTTGCTATGCGACGGCCTTGGCGCCGACCCATCCTTCTTTGCTAAGTTGGATGAGGTGGCCCTGTTTCCCGTTTTCGCCGTTTCCACCGTTTTCGCCGTTTACATCCTGCGGGTTGGGGTTGGGCGGCGGGTTAAGCGTTTTCGTCGGTTTGGATGGCTGCGGCGCCTGAATGCGCCTGCAGATTGGTTAGCTCTTGCCGTAGCTTTGGATCCGGAACCGTAGGTCCCTTCATTCGAAGGTGGATCGCCAGATCGGAGTTGCACCGCTGCTTTGTAGAACTCATCTGTTGATGGTGGCGTGCGTAGCAGGTGTGGAAACCCATGAAGCGGGCCTGATTTACACGGGCACCCGCTTCGAGGCGGAGGTGCCGGTTGTCCCACAGGCGAAGCTCCCGAACAAGATTTCAAGTCCGTCGCCTACAGGCTCGAAATCCTTCATGGTATCCGGCGGTGGGCGGTGAAGTCGAAGCCCGAAGAGGAGGTGATTCTCTCGCCAGCGAGTTGTAGATCGATCGGGTCGGAACCGTCACGACCGCACAATCAGCAGCCCAATTCCCCGGCGGCGCCAATTGGCGAGGTTTAATCTCGTCAATGCCCATTGTTATGGACTTGGGTTTTGGAGAAGATGGGGATCTGGAGATCGTGCACGGTTAACGGACAAGCAACCAGGGACACGAGATTTACCCAGTTCAGCCCGGAGGAAAACCCTACTCCGCTTGCGCTCTTTGATTACTGGTAACGAAGGTTCTGAGGTCTGTGATTCGATCTGGCGTGGATGCGTGTGCGAAAGTATGAGTCGAGTTTTTCTAGGACGTGCCCTCCTGGACTTTATATAGACTTAGGCAGGTCCCGGGCGTAGTCCTAGTCGGTTACAAGTTCTAGGGTTTTACCCCTTTGAATTTCCTATCTCCTCTAGTCTTGCTCTCCAAGGATCCAAAGACGTCATGGGCCTTGGCCACCCGAAAATCTTCATGGGCCAGCGTATGTCTGCCGTGGGCCTTCCTTGGGCTAGACTAGGTATGCTGAAGTTACGTACCCGTAGGGTATAACCATGTCAACTGCACAACATATACAAAGGCTCGCGGGGAGCCAGCACCCCATACAACTCTACCCACTAGCACTACAAGGCCGTGGGGATCAAGGCACGCAGGCCAGACGCCCCAGCAGCCACCCAAGCCCTAGCCTCAGACCGAATTGTATCCAGAAGACCACCAAGTTTGGGTGCCGCATTGTCAAAAACTACCGCATTTCTCAGCTTCCAAATCCACCACGCCGTTAGCATGATGAGTGAGGAAGTGCCCTTGCGAAGAGCGTGGGGGGTAGATCTTGACACCTGCAGCCACCAGTCCACAAAGTCGTCTTCCCCATCCGGGGGGAGGGCCGTGGACCGGGTCCATGAGAGCACCTCATGCCAGGTCACCTTGGAGAAGGGACATCCGACGAGGAGATGGGTCATGGTTTCAGCCGATTGGTCACACAGGGGATAGCGCGGGGGATGGGCGAGGCCCCGTCTCGCTAGCCGCTCAGCTGTCCAACAGCGGTCCTGGCATGCCAACCAGATGAAGAACTTCACCCGCGTGGGCGCCCAGGCTTTCCAGTTCAGCTTCCAGGAACGTGAGGCAATGGATCCCTGGAAGAGAAACTCGTAGCAAGATTTGGCCGAGTATTGGGCATCGCTGGTCCATCTCCATAGCAAGGAGTCTGGTTTGTCCACCAGCGCGTGATATCGCAGCTGGGTCCAGAGTTGGACATATTGCCATTGAAATGGCAGGCGCTAGCCAGAGTATGTCGGCAATCCAGTGGCGCCCCACCAGGGCCTCCCGAACAGTGCGGCGCTCTCTGGCGCGCTTGGGGACCAGCGCGAGTAGCCCGGGCGCCAAATCACCGATGGTCTTCCCCTCAAGCCATCTGTCCATCCAAAATAGAGCCATGGCTCCATCACCTACTTGCATCCTGGTAGAGGCGTCGAACACCTGGTTTTCCGTCTTGGAGAAGTGCATGTCCAAATCGTGCCAGGGTCGCAGCGGGTCGGTCCACCTCCTCCAGATCCAACGAATCCTCAGACTGATCGCCATGCAAGAGAGGTCGGGGATCCCCAAGCCTCCAAAGCATTTCGGCCTGCACATCCTGTCCCAGTTCACGTGGCAGTTTCCGCCATTTGCATTTGCCCTCCTAGCCCATAGGAAGCTTCTCACTATCCGCTGGATCTGCTTGAGCGTCCGCTTGTTGAGCCCCAGCACTATGACCTGGTGGAGCGGGATCGCCATGAGCACCGACTTAATCAACGCTAGACGCCCAGCTTTCGCCATCATCCCAGCCTTCCAGGAAGGAAGTCTATTCGCAATGCTATCCACCAGGGGTTGGAGGGCAGCCGCGGACACCCGTCACAGCGACAGGGGGATCCCCAGGTACCTGATGGGGAACATCGCCACCTGGCACCCCATGACCGTCGCTGCGTGGAGTGCAACCTCCGGGGATCATGCGATCGGCGAGACCGAACACTTGGCGTAGTTGGTGTGCAATCCAGATGCCTCCCCGAAGAGGCCCAACAGCGCGCGGACTGAGCGCAGCTCTGCCTCATCTGGGTGACAGAAGATCACCACGTCATCCGCGTAGAGGGAGACAGAGGTCACCAACCCACGCGCAGTAATCTGCTTCAGCATGCCGTACTCAACCGCCCTGGACATCACCTTGTTGAGTGTGTTGATGAACAACACAAACAACATTGGCGACAGGGGATCGCTTTGTGTCAGGCCCCTCCGGTGCCATATTGGGGGGCCTGGCTCGCCATTGAGCAACACCCTGGTGCTTGCGGTCGAAAGCAGGATGGCCACCAGCTCCCTGAAGCGGGGGCCAAACCCCACTTTCCGCAGCACCTAGAACAACAACGCCCAGGAGACCGAGTCAAATGCTTTGGCTATATCGAGCTTTAGCATGATTCGGGGTTCCTTTAACTTGTGCAGATGGCGTGCCGTCTGCTGAACCAACATGAAGTTATCATGAATGCAACGCTTCTGGATGAAGGCGCATTGGTTCAGGTCAACCAAACCTCCAAGACTGGAGGCCAGCCTGGAATCCAACAACTTCGCCCCAAGCTTGGCGAAGATGTGGATTAGGCTAATCGGCCTAAACTCACCCAGCGAGGATGCGTCGCTCCGCTTGGGCAGCAGAATGATCAGGGCCTAGTTTAGGCCCTGGAAACCGTGCCCGTTCATGGAGTGGAACTTGTCCAAAGCGGCCATAAAATCAGCCTTCACCACACCCCAACAGCTTTGCAGGAATTCAGTAGTGAACCCGTCTGGGCCTGGCGCCTTATCGTGAGGTAGTCGCTTGATCACCTCCTCCTCCGAGAAGGGGGCATCCAAGTCTGACAGGTCTTCCGAGTTAGCCCCTAGGAAGTCTAGGTCCAACGAGAACTGTCTCTCGATCGCAGTGCCGAGCAGATCCTAGAAGTGGTCATAGGTCGCCTCTGCCATGGCCGCGTGGTCGACAACGATCGCACCATTAACTTGTAGGCTGCGGATCACGTTCTTCTAGCGACGGTAAGAGGCGTGCTGGTGGAAGAATGCCGTGTTTGCATCACCCTCACCCAGCCATCTTAGCTTGGCTCGCTGTCGTGCCATAGTGCGCTCCAGGGATGCCAGACCTAGGTAAGTCTGCTTCAGCCTAGGGCGAAGGGCGCGCTCATCCGGGGAAAGCTGCCTAGACTCCATAGCTATATCAAGCCGGTAAACCACATCCCAGGCCGCAACAAGCTGAAGCTTGACAGAGCCAACCTTCTTGTCAGCCCAGCTCATCAGCTGTCGCGTCGTGCGTTTCAGCTTAGCAACAAGCCTACGGAAGGGGTCAGGGTCGCCGTCGATCATCTCCCAAGCGTTGGCTATGATGTCACTAAAGCCATCGAGCCTCATCTAGAATCGCTCAAACTGAAACCGTCCTCTTCCGGCCGCAACCGGTGTACAGTCCAGGAGCAGTGGGCAGTGGTCCGAGATGACAGAGGAAAGGCAGCGCAGAGAACAACTATCTTGCAGCTCATCCCAGTCTGAGGTACAGAACACCCGGTCAAGCCTGACCAGAGTCGGTGTCTCCCGCTCGTTAGACCAAGTGTATCTCCTTCCGTGGAGGTAAACCTCCTTCAGCATGCAGTCATTCAGCAGTCTCCGAAAGCGGCCCATCATGCGGCGGTTGAGGTTATTGTTGTTCTTATCCTCATCACGGTAGATCATGTTGAAGTCACCGCACAGCATCCAAGGGCCCGGCCGTAGCCGACGAACCTCACGGAGCTCCGCGAGGAAGGCGATTTTATCAGCCTCATCCTGGGGGCCATAGACGCAAGTTAACCACCACGGGCAACCTCCCGGGGGAGATACCTTGGCGGTTATGCTGTTCACGTCAATGTGCATGCTATCAAGCTGCACCACCCTACTCTTCCACGCAACGATTATACCCCCTAGTATCAATCGCAGGCAAGCAGAAGTAAGCGTCAAAGTCCGCTCCGAGGGTTTCCATTACAAGCGAACGCGATACAACAACAAGTTTAGTATCATGCATACACACAATGGAGGCATTCGTCGTAACGACAATGCTCCTAACACCCGCACGACGTGCACGGTCGTTAAGGCCACGCACGTTGGACACCAAAATCATAGGATCGTACGACATCGGAACAACGTGGAGCACCCGAAAGGACCAGACGGTCAGACCACCACTAGGCGGCCACCCGACGCCCCAGACGACTCCACCATGGGCGATGCACACCCCCTAAGCGCCGAGAGGGTCCACCCGTAGAGCTCTCCGATTGCCTCAATCATATCGTCGGTGAGTGTCGACTCGAACAACCGGTGAAAGGCCTCCAGGGCAGCATCCGAGGGAGCCTCATCACCAGAAACAAGACCAAGCTTCCTCAGCAGGTTGTGGATGGCCTTCTGCTCCGAGTTAAGCCCCCCCGGCTGCCTGGCAATCCTCGAACTCCTACGCGGCTGAAAGTTGAGGGCCAACAGCCTCCGCTGTACTGGCAGTGCCTGCAACAGCGCGTCGGAACGCAGCTTGGCAGCGGCCAGGAACTCTCCCAGGGTCTTCGGGCGCGGCACCGGGGTGGCCACTGGGGTAGAGCTGCCTTGTGCAGGGAGGCGACGGCCGTAGACCTGCAACTGCGGCGAGGCGGGCGCGACGGAGGGGGACGGTGGCCACGGGGTGATGGCGAGGGGGGACGGGGTGGCCACTGATCTAGCGCCAGCCTGCGTGTCCACGTCGAACAACCATCGCGGCATCCCGAGCTCAGGCTCGGGGGCAGGGGAATGCGCTGAGTCAGTAGCATCACACAACCGAAGGCCAGAGTGGCGGTCACCATCGAACAGCACCAAGGCGGACGAGGTCGGGGAGGGGTGGGCCGAATCCAATCTTGCCAGTCCAACAACCACCCCCGACAACCCCAACTGCCCATGGGCCGGGTCAGCCGAAACTCCGTCCAGCCCATCCACAGAAGGCATGGACTGGGCCGGAACGGCGCCCACAGGGATCGTGGAGCAGGCCTGAGCCGGATGGGGCCCAGATGGAGGCGAGCTGCACTGGGCGACGGGCAACATCACCACGGCGTCCCCCACCCCAACAACCTCCTCGGCAGGGGGACGGGGGGCAACGTCATCCGCGGCGGTGCCGGGTCGCAGCACAGCAGGCCCCCCCTCCACCCTCGTCGCCAACCGTGAAGGTGGGACCGAGGCCCGATCGATCCCGCGCAGCGCGGCCATTGCCGCAGCAGCACGTTCCTTGCGCCTGCGCGCCTGCGCCATTGATTTTGCCGCCGCCGCTTTTGGCTACGCGACAGGCGCAGTGCCAGCGCCACCTCACCCCCAGAACCTCCGGCCTCCCCAGTTTGAATGGGGAGGGAAGCTTCCCCCTGCGACTGGTCGCCCTGCACCAGCTGGCCTCCTTGGCGCGACGCGGGGGAGCCGACCGGCCGGGCAGAACGAGCGTCAGCGGCGACCAGGGAGGGCGCTTTGCGACAAGCACGACCCCGCTTTCGGCGCCGCGAAGGAGCGGGCGTGGGACCAGCTGGCGCGTCCAGCGCAGCACCCGAACGGTTGTGGCGGGGCCCACCATGGTGTCCATCGCGAGGCAGCGCCCCGCCTCCGCCTCCCGCGCCGGCGTCGCCGCGAGGAAGGCCGTCGGGCATGCCACGGTCATAGGAGAAGCGCCGTGAGGTGGGGTACCCCGGCGTCACACCCTCTCCACCCTCGCCGCCCGGGACTGGCTGGCGGCGCCTGTAGTCGGTGAAGCTGGTGATGTGGACCACCAGAGGGTGGATCATGGTGGAGACCTGCGGCGGGGTAATAGCGCTCGCCGGCGCCGCCATTGTCGCCGCCGACGGCGCCGCATCCGGCTCGACCACATGGAAATCGATCACCTTAGGGATGAGAGCCAGGTCCAGGCACCAGGCAGACAGCCTGAACACCTCCATGTCAGCACGGGAGCGGGTGAGGGGGTCGAGGTGCTCCACCCAAGAGTGCGGCGCCAGCGCCGTCTCCGCCGCCGCGATGCTCCACGCGCTCGCCAGAACACCCTCGATTTCGAGGTTGACGTGCACCCCCAAGCTGCCAGCGGTGGCATTCATCCTTCGCGACCACGGCTGAACCCGCAAGCGGAAGTAGACTGCACCATCCCACCGTCCAGGACGCGGCGGCGATCCTCCATGGTAGCGAAGTAGATGAGCATGGTCCCGCCGCCGTGGCGGTGGACGGAGAACACCTCAGGCGAGAACCCGTACAAGCCCTCGATCGCGTCCGCCACCATCGCCGGCGAGGCATCCAGGCGCTCCCCTACGTAGCTGCCCACCAGCGCGAACTACAGCGCCCGCTCAGCCTCATCGAGCTCAGGCGACCTCGCAAAGACGCACGCCGACCGCGCCGGCCGCCGAGCAAGCTCGCCGCCAGGTGCCACCAACGGAGCAGGGCCATGGGATTGGCGCGGGTGCGCGGGCGCTAGCGGCAGGGGCGCCACCACAGCGCGCTCGTCTGCACGGATCGCTGGGGAGACAGTGGTCGCGCGAGTCGTGGTAGAACGCCCGTCCAGAGCGCCGGTGCAGCCATCGCGAGACCCTGGCGCCGCTGCCGCGTTGCCTCGCGCAGCAGGTGCCAGCAGCGAGACGCGCAGCGCACCCAGCAGCAGGCGCGCCGCCAGCGAAGGGTCTGGTGCGGCCCCGTCGCCGTCCCCGGAGCCATGGCACAGTTGCCGGATGCCGCGGAGGACCCCTGGGCGCGCCCAGCAGCAGCCATTCCCGGAGCTTGAGCGCGTGCGGTAGGGACGGAGCGAGGCGCGTCTCCATGCGGCCCCTACTGCGAGCCGGCATCACGCTTGCTCGCCGGCTGGTCGCCATCGTCAGATGGGGTGCGAGGGCGGGGCAGTGAGCACTGCCGTGACATGTGCCCAACCTCGCCGCAGCGAATGCACACAGGGCCGACGGGGCAGCCTCTTGCCCGGTGACCAGGATTGCCGCAGAGGAGGCAGATCCCCGCGTACGTGTCGTATGCCCCCGGTTCCCGACCTGCACGCGCCGCCCTGGCCGCGGCCACCTTCCTGCCAGCGCGGCGGCCGCGCGACCTCCTGCCCTTGGGCTGCTCCCATGGCGCACCGTTGCCAGCGCCGCCCTCGAGCGAGTCATCCGAGTCCTCCAACGCGTCAATCGCAGCTAAGGTGGATTCCTGGTGGACCTTCGACCGTGGCACCCGTGACGGCGTAGCCTGCTGCTGCGGCCCCTGTTCCGGCTCATCCTGGTGCTCCAAGGGGGCCTTGCCCCGGAGCGCATCGCGGTACGTCGGTGGCGAGTCACCCTCTGAGTCGGAGCCCAGGTCCCCACGCCACCTGTCCTCGCGGCCGCGCGGGCTAGCCATCGCGTCTGAGCCTGAGGAAGATGCCTGGGAGGGGGAAGCCATGGTGGAGGTCAGGGGAGAGGGAGGGGAGGGCGTCAGAGAGGGGGAAGGGAGGTGGGCGCCGGGGCCGGAGTGGTCACCGGCGGCGGTGGGGAGAGGGTAGGGAGCTCTCATCCGCTCCGTGGCGAGTGAGCTGGCTAGGGTTTGGAAGGGTTTCACCAAATAGGGATAGTATGGATGAGGACGGCATAGTCCTCATTAAAAAGGACCGGCGTAGTGGGGAACGGTGACGGTAGCACTTGTGCCACTGACGGACATGCCCGGGAGAAGGCATGAGGAGGACACATAGACACGACGAGTTGTCCATCCCACCAAAAAGTCGGACCAAATTTGGGCCGGTTTGGGCTAAAACGGACCGGTTAGGGACAGTTGTTCCATTTGTGGGTCCGGTTGGACCTCTTCAGATGTGGGCGGTCTGTTTGAGGGATGCTGGTTTGAGGGATGCTGTTGGATTTGCCCTTACCCATAGAATCTCTCTAGGATCTCTAGGCTAACCGTACAGACCAACACTAATTTTTCTGTGCATTTTATTCCCATTCGTGCGCACCGGGGAAAAACTTCTCGATCGGTCACTCATTCTCAAATCACTCTAGGAGAAACACGCTTAACCTCAAACTTGCAACTTGTTGATATGAGTATCTATCAATCCTATAAACCCTGGGCCAGGGTGTTAGAAAAAAACCTTAACCGTCGGTCTGGGCAACGACATTGTGGCACGTCATTGCCCTCTAGGGCGTCATCGTGGAGCTCTATTCCTCCCAGGGTCTCGTCCTTGTCCTCGTCCTTGTCCTCGGTGGTAACTATTAGTTCTTCTTGTACTTTTTATTTATCTTTGATCTGCTTTGTAAAAGTTCTCTTCGTCACGTTGTATCAATTCGGCCATGTATGGCTTTATTTATAAAAAAAGACGAAAGCCTGTTTCGAGGAATAGTAATACGCAAATCATTTCTCATTTTTGCGTAATCCGCAGCAGTGAACCACGATGCACGTACGTAACAACAATCATAGTCAAGATAAGAGATTTCAAGATGCCAATCAATGATTAATAATTCAGCTCGTGGCTTCATGTGTGATTGCATGCCTTACTTAGCCATAAAAGCGCATGGACTAAGTGACTAATCGTCGTCACACATGTTTACATGCATATAGCAAGGAATCGGAGTACTTCAAGAGTTTCACTAGCCAATGATCTAAAAGAAAAAAGTTTCACTAGCCAAGGAGACAAATAAAGGCATCGAAAATCTCTTGAAAACGAGTAGCCCACGATCCAGAAGTTGCCAGCCTGCTGCCTGCTGCACACGGCATACTCGCACCGGTTACTTTTGAAGTTTTAGTTGCTGCACAGTGGTCAGCTTTACTGGAGGAACTCATCATGAAACAACTGAAGATTTGAACCAAAGCCATTGGAACATGGCCGCAAGACTTGGACCAGAGATCTTTTCAAGGTGTGCACGCCTGGGTCTCGCCGATCGGTCGGTGTCGGCTTTGACCAAGCTAATTGTGGGCTGGCTGACCGGCCGTTTGGACCAACAGAAACAAATTACAGCCACGATTGATCATAGCTCAACGAGTATACACTGTTGAGATTATGATTTTCGTACGTCCTCTCTTAACACGGTCAAGTATTTTTTGTCTTAAAAAAATACTCTCCCCGATCTAAATTAGTTAACTCAAATTAATCAAGATACATACGTATTTAATATTAAATTATGTCTAGATACAATCGAATTTAGACAAATCCAAATCAACTAATATGGGTTGGAGGGAGTATTGTTTATTATTTTCTTTTTAACGAACGGTTGCAGGTGCTCTGAATTTTCGCTTAGGTAAAAAAAGAAAGAATATAAATTCCAAACGGAATACAACAGAACAATGAAAAGGAAAAATGGAAGCAGAAACAGAAACTGTAGATCGATCGGCTACCTAAAACCCCACTAACTACAATTAATATTTATCTATCTACTTGCAAGCTATCAACATCATCTTTTTTTTTTAGGGAAGCTATCAACATGATAGCTCTGATGTTGATAGGAGATGATGGAGAGCTATCAACGTCATCTCTTTCACTAACCAATCAAATGTCCATGTCATTCTACTAACATCCATTAATAATAGAGTATCTTACATGCAGCATATCCACGTCATCGAATTTTTTCCATCCAATTGTCCATGTCACGTATTTTATCAATCCAATTGTCCACATCACTAATTCATAGCAATCGAATATACAAATTTTTCGACTATTTGACCAATCGAATCTCTCCTAATCCAATAAAAAAGTTCATGTTTATAGCATTTTATGTATACAAGATTGCTTCTTAAAAGATTCCCGCTACAAACTCGTGTGGGTATCCTTCTTCTAGTATATATAAAACACTATTTTTTTTGAAAAAAGGCGTATAACTTCTCTTAAAAGTCAAACAATATAAAGTTTAACCAAGTGTCCAGAAAAACTATCAATAACTACGATATTGTTTAGGTATCATATGAAAATATAGTTCAAGATATATCTAACAATATTTATTTTGTATTGTAAATGTTAATTTTTTCTTAAAACTTTGTTAAACTCCACATAATTTAATTTGAATTTTCAAAACAATTATAGACATACTTTTATGGAATGAAGGTACTACTCAATTATTCGCATCATGCATGCCTCCCTCATGTGGCTAATATCGTCATTGGTTAACCTCACCGGCATTGTAGGGATTTCTATCTTGTGTATCAAGAACTCCTATATTAATTGCTCCACTCTAGATGTTTAGTGTGATATAAGCCGTGCAAGCCACTCCCTTCTTCTTTCGTGAAACTATGGGCGTTGATAACCGTGCTCCACCAACATTTAATCAAAGAACTCTAGTTAGCAATGGCCGCTTGAATTTGGGCTAAAACTCTTCTTTCCCAAACTTATGATTCCTACTCCTTCCAATATCAAAGTTGAGATATTTAAGCATTACAAAGTTTGAAATTCCAAATTTCATTTGAGAACCTTGTTCGGTATATGAACAGTAATTTTTGTAACCAAAGTACCAAACCCTAGTTCCCCTTTCTTTACCTGTAGACTAATCAATTTTGTTGAATGATCTCCATCAGAACCTCATCGATCCTTGTAGATTATTTCACACAATTTCTCAAGGCAATCGATCTTTAAACACTAAATATTTAAAAAAATGTGTTGCTAATTTTATGTCTATTGGAGATGTATTTCCATATGTACTTAGTCAATATAATGGTCCATCTTATAACTCAAATTCTGAGAGAGTTAAGGATGTCCGGGCCATTTTGCTACATAGGCAACTTATACTAGTTTGAGTGTTAGATGGGAATTCTAACCAATGTGTGTTTATAACCAATTTCAGCCATATGGTAACAAGATCGAATGGTAGTAGTTGACATTGTCACCAAATTATGTTGTATTTTATTTTTGTTGAATTTTTTTCTTGTAATGTTTGTGTTTGATTAATATATAGCTCCAGTTCATTTGAAAAGTTATTTGTCAGTTTGATTGGCCACCTCTAGTGAATTATTGTACCCCGGTCTCGCGACGAGAAGGTGTTTGAGCATTTCAGGACCACATACATAAATTAACAATGCCTCCTGATTTCAAAAGAGTATGCGCAGGCCCATCTCGCGGTCTTGTAGACGTGTTTCTAGTATTTCTGTACATGGAGCACTGCGTGCTGATTCATTTGCTTCTTGTGACAAATACACTTGGTTAAACATGCTCCGCACTCTTTGTGGATATTAAATACTCTACCGCTTGCATGCTTTTGCCAACAGAATATTGTCTACATATGACAACAAGTAATGGAGTAGCAATCACTGGTGGAAAAGGGCCTCCAGTCCGGGGCCGTAACTGGCTCTAGTCCCGGTTTTGGGCCCGGGACTGCAAAAACGGGACTAGAGGCCCCCCCTCTAGTCCCGGCTCGCTACGGCCCGCGACTGATAACAGCCACGTGCCTGTTTCAGCGCCGTGGGGGGCGGAAACCCTCTAGTCCCGGGTTGTAACACCACCCGGGACTAAAAGGTTCCTGCCGCGGCAGAGATTGTATACTTCCTTTTTTTCAGTATACATATTATACGCTACTACATATACACTACACGTCGATGCATTTATATAATTAATTGATCCCTTGCAAGCATATATATAATCAATCATATCAAAAGGAAGAAATGTTTTAAAATTACATGGTCATGATGAATATATATATCATATCAGCTACATAAAGATGACTAAGGCAAATCGAGTTCCACGTCATCCGCATAATGCTCTCCATGTACATCAAGGACTTCGTTCATCATAAATCCCGCCAGCTCCTCTTGAATTGCTCTTATGCGCTGGTCTGGCTCTAGTTTCTCCCGCAAATCATAAATATAATGTGAGTCAACTTTCCGCTTACTGGTCAACTCGCGGATGTACTCGCAGACATAGTGTCCACATAAATGAGTTCCCAGTGGCTGTTGTAAACTCTTCACCATTTTATAAGTTAACTCCTCTTCGAATGGACCTCGTATTTTCTGTCTGAATCCTGTCCAACACCTGCTCGGTAAAGAAAATAAACAAAAGAGTTATTAGTTACTTGATATCAGGAAATGAATGAAAGAGGACGATATAATGCGCTAATGATTGAAATTACTTATGGAGCATTGCTTTTATGTCGCTCCACTGCTCTTGGTCCCAACTTAATGAGTCGTGGACTTCAACTAGGGAGTTGTCAACTTGAATGTTTAGTAAGATCCGGTGGAATCTACGGACATTTACATAAGCATACATGCATAGCTCATCCAGTAAGCAAAAATAAAATGTGTACAAGATATAAACACTCACTTGAAGTTGTAAGGAAATAGTATTTCCTTAACAAAATTATGCTCGGTTAAGAACCTGCACAGGTCTTCCTCCACGTCCTTGGGGTGATTCTTTAACGTATATTCATTAATGATATATGGGTCAATGAACCCAACGTCGTATATTTTAGCTCTTTTGCATTCAAGCATCTTCATTCTGCAGAATATAATATCATCATACAAAAGGATATATAGTTAGGATAAGATATTAAATGCAATGAACGAGCTGAGCTACAAACTTAATTATAGAAATAAATAACTTACAGACAGTAGCAACCAATGATAGATTTGTCGAGGGAGCGCTGGTTGTATAACTGAAACAGTTCGGTCATTTGAACTTGTATCGAGTATGGTTTGAAGTGATGCTCCTTTCTAACGTCCACCGGAAACCAATCTTTCTGATGTTTTTTTCTGCTTGCGACATGTACCATTCGTGCAGATTTCACATATGTGTGGATAGACGCGCGAGCTCCTCATTACTGACTAGAGGCTCCCCTTGGACATACTGCCGTACTATCTGACCCAGTGGCGTATCTTCATAGCCTAAATATTGACCAAGAGACATATTTGCTTCGTTAGCAAGTGCTTTGTCCTGCGATACAGTGATTCCCATAAGTGCAGCATTATTACGGGCTCTAGGGTCCATTATTTGCATGTCCATGTCCATTTCAGCTCTGAAGGCATTGTCGAGGTCTGAAATGACTTTGAGCGGGGCGACCGATTGATTCTTCTGTGCTCCGAGCTGGGCAACTTGCTTCCCGCTTTTTGCACTTGTGATTTTTTTCTTCTGTGCTTGCTTAATAATCTCCCGGTCATAGTCTGATTCCAGATTCATCGATATCTGGGATGGTTGCTCAAGAAAGGACTTAGCCCACTTTTTGGTTTTTTCATTATATACCGGCTTTGGCTCAGGATTTTTGGGTGCAAAATGCGCCTTAACTTGGGCAGCCACATCCCCGTTAGTTTCCTCATCGGTCTTGTCATAAGGTCTCTTTGAAAGAGCCGGCGGATGTCGACTATCCTCGGCGTTTGACCTTTCTTCGATGTGGGGCGCGGGGGACCGTCGAACTTCCGTTTCTTCGACGAGGTAGTAGTATTGCACGGAGGCAGAGTCGGAGATCGAGTATTGGCGGAGGCGGAGATCGAGTTGATGTACTCCTGCTGCGGCGATCATCAGCGGGGCGGGGTGGACTTGGAGGTGGGCGATAATCGGGTTTGGGTGGACTTGGAGGTTGACGATATTCGATGCGGGGTGGACTTGGATTCCTTGGAGTCGGTGGCCTTGGCGCCGAGCCTGGAAACTTGATGTACTTCTTATTCCATAGAATGATGTTGCGCTTGACATCTCCTAGTTTCGTAAGGCCTTCAGGCGTAGCGATTTCAATCTCTAGGTCCGCAAAATCCTCCACTATGTCATCCACCATGACACGAGCATAGCCTGGTGGAATCGGAAGTGAATGGTGGAGTGCTCCAGGTAGACAAGGTAAAGCAGTGCCGATCGCCACCTTGAAGGACAGGTTGTTCATTGGCTGATGTAGCTCACATTGTGCCATCTCTCTGACATCATCCACGGGGTAGTGAGGAGCCGGTGCATCATCCAACAGTGCTTGATCATCAGCCCGGACCTCTGTGGAAGCCATGCTACTTCTCCGCTGGCTAAGATCCAATGCAGGATCATCAGACCGCGGGTGAGTTGATGACGGCGGCCTTTGGCTAATTTCATGCATGAGGTTCTTCAGATCAGCTAGGTCCTGTTCTACCCTGGAGATCCGGTCTGCCTCTCGGTCCTTCTTTCTCTGACGACTTCTGTAACTGGCATCGTACTGAGGAAACCCTTTCTTCCACGAGACACCGGCGCCTTTGCCTCGTGTTTGTCCTCCCTTTTCAGGATTCCCTAGGGCGCGTGTCAGCTCGTCGTTCTCTCTCTCGGGACAGAAGATCCCAATTGAGCATCGTTCATTGCTTTAATAAGGTCTTGGGAGGGTTTTAGAATTTTCTCATAAAATAATGTCTTTCCTGTTTCTGGGTCCAAGGATCCCCCGTGCCCGTACCACCAATGCTTTGACCTCTCGGGCCATCCATCTGTACCAGGAGTGACGCCTCTAGCCCTCATTTCCTTCTCCATAGTTTCCCACTTAGGGACGGCACTCTTGTAGACACATGTCCCCATTTTATGATGGTATTTCTTGTTGGCAGCATTTAACGTGTTCTTTGCCGACTTTGCCTTTGCTTTATCAGATTGCTTGTACTGTACAAAATCGGGCCACTGTTCTCTCAACTTCTCGTTTACTCCTTTAAAGTCTGGATTTTTCTTTTTTGCGATATATTTCGCGTATAAACTTTTCTTGTGGTTCCGGTACAGTTTAGCCATCTTGCTCAGTGCCCACTCCTTGAATTTCGCTATATTTTCAAGCCCACCCGGCCTTGGGGTAATTCCATCTACCTCAAATTCCTCATACTCTGGAGGTAGTATGAAATGCGCTATGAGCTTCTGCCAAAGGTCATCTTTGGCATCATCGGTGACATAGCTGTTGGATTCTTCACTGGGTTTCTTTGACTTATTCCATTCTTGGATGGTGATCGGCAGGTTGTCCCTAACAAGCACCCCGCATTGATTTATAAACATCCTCCGGTGCTTCTCTGGAGCAATCGGTTCACCATCATCATCTATTTCTTCGATGGTGAACCTCTGATTACCATCCAACTTTTTGTTCGGCCCTCGTTTCGTTCGAGCTGTCGATTGCTTCGATCCGGTGGGCTAAAAGAAGAAGAGAGAGTGATTAATATATATCTAGATCAGTTAATGAATAGAGGTAACACGAGACTTTATATATATATATATATATATGTACCTCGCCGGATCCTGTCGAGGGCCATCATTATTGTTGTTATTTGTTTGCCCTTCGTCCATCTGGTCTTCCCCTTGGTACATTAGGTTTTCCTCTAGTCCATCACCGGATGGATTTAGATATGAGGATATCTCTTCCTCGAGCAAAATATCTTCGCCGGTAGCAATATTAAGAGGAATTTCACCTCTTATCATGCCCTGAAGAAAACCTTCACCGATGCGACCAGGATCTTCGGATGGATCCATGACTTAATTATCTATAACAAAAAGAGAGTTAAACAGGTTAGAAAAAACAATAATCCTAATAACTAAAACAATATAATCCTAATTATAATAATCCTAATATTATTTGTGCTAAAACAATAATCATAATAACTAAAACAAAATATAACCCTAATAAAACAATAAATAAAACAATATAATCCTAATAAATAAAACAAAAAAATAACTAAAACAATAATCCTAATCCTAATTCTAATATTTTAATTAAAACAATAATCCTAATACTAAAACAAAAAAACCCTAATATAAAAAAACTATAGAAAAAAACTATAACAAAAAACTAATTATAATAATCCTAACTATAAAAAAACTATAAAAAACTATAGAAAAAACTATAAAAAAACCACGCGCACGGCCTCTCGATCGGGATCACCGACGAGGGGCGGTGGCAAGCTGGCGAGCAGCGTCGCTGGCGAACAGAAAAATCGTCGCCGGCAGCGGCGGCATGTCACGGCACGGCGGAGCGGCGGTGGCGGCGGAGCGGAGTGGCACGGCGGCGGCAGACAGCACCTCCCCTGCGTCGTCTTCGATGCGTCTGTGTGCTTCGTCTTTGCTGCATCGAGGAATGCCAAGTGCTGGGCAGGGGCGGTGGCGCGCAGAATATATGGGGACCCCCCTTTAGTCACGGGTCAATCCACGAGACGGGACTAAAGGGTCTTTAGTCCCGGGCCGTGGCTTAACCCGCGACTAAAGACCCCCCCTTTAGTCGCGGGTTAAGCCACGACCCGGAACTAAAGGTTTTTTTGCCGCTTCGTTTTCGCGCGCGCAGGCACCCTTTAGTCCCGGGTCCAGCCAGTACCCGCGACTAATTGTTTTTTTGTAAATTTTCTTTTTTTAATTCAAAACTAATATAATTTTTTTGGAAAATCATATATTTTATTGTAATAATCCAAATAAAACAAATAATATGTCTATTATTATCAGAAAAATATAAAGAATCTTAATATAATATCCATTTATCTGTTTGCATTATTTATAAATTATTTCATTTGTAAATTTTCTTTTTTTAATTCAAATCAAATATAAAAACTTTGGAAAATCATATCTTTTATTGTAATAATCCAAATAAAACAAATAATATGTCTATTATTATCAGAAAAATATAAAGAATCTTAATATAATATCCATTTATCTGTTTGCATCAGTTATAAATTATTTCATTTGTAAATTTTCTTTTTTAATTCAAATCAAATATAAAAACTTTGGAAAATCATATCTTTTATTGTAATAATCCAAATAAAACAAATAATATGTCTATTATTATTAGAAAAATATAAAGTATATTAATATAATATCCATTTATCTGTTTGCATCATTTATAAATTATTTCATTTAAATTTTCTTTTTTTAATTCAAATCAAGTATAAAAACTTTGGAAAATCATATGTTTTATTGTAATAATCCAAATAAAACAAATAATATGTCTATTATTATTAGAAAAATATAAAGAATCTTAATATAATATCCATTTATCTGTTTGCATCATTTATAAATTATTTCATTTGTAAATTTTCTTTTTTTAATTCAAATCAAATATAAAAACTTTGGAAAATCATATCTTTTATTGATCAGAAAAATATAAAGAATCTTAATATAATATACATTTAGTCCCGATTGTAGTCACAAACCGGGACTAAAGATATTTCCCGCTATTTTCCACCGCTTCCCGCCAAGTTTTCCCGCCCTTTCCTTTCTACGAGAGCTTTTAGTCCCAGATGTAGTCACTAACCGGGACTAAAGATATTTCCCGCCATTTCCCAAAGCTTCACGCCAAGTTTTCCCGCCATTTCCCTATATATTTAGGGCAATCGCGTCATGGCTATCCACACATCCACACCTTCCTCTCTTAGAACAATGGACAACGCCTACTGGGCCATTCTAACCCTCGAGGAGACCAAGGCGCTGTGCGCCTCCAACTACCCTTGTCCGCCGGGCTATCGGCCGCCCGCCGGCTGGATGCTGAGTGCTAGAGGTGTTCCTGTCCCTCCTGTCCCTCAAGGTTTCGCACGCCAGACGGCCATCACAAACCACTTCTACCACAAGTTCACGCCGGAGCAGCGGATGGATCCCTAGTGGGATCCCGACAACTACGACACCTGGAATGCCTTCTTCGCTAATAGGCGGGAAAGGGAGCTCGCCAGGTACGAGGGTGATGGCCCGCCCCCGGTGAACCACAATGAAGCCGGCCGTTGTCTATGGTGGGCGAACCGTACTATCATCGGAGTGATGCGCTACATCGCCGGGGGAGACCATCCTCGCCTGCGGAGCCCACGAGTCCACCCGCCACAGAGCCACAAAAAGGACCCACACCGGCGGTGGCGGCAACATCGTCTTCAGGAGACCCCTCCTTGCGGTGTGAATCCGAGGCTGGAATGGCCCCTGGTATATGCCATGGATGGGCTGAGGATCCCCGGAGTGGCAGGTGACGATGACGATGATGAAGAAGACCCTGAAGCTGCGTACTATAGGACTAGGCATGATTATGACTAAAGGGGGCGGCTTTAGTCCTGAGTGTTACCTAGTCCCGGTTTGTCCCGGTTTTTAATATTAATAAATGTCTTGAGTGTTACCTAATAAATAGAGGAAAATGCCTATAAAGAGAGGGTTCATCTTTAGTCCCGGTTGGAGAAACCAACATGTTGAAGGATTATGACGAACTAGGCGAGCAACACTAATAATAGAGGTGAGTGTCGACATTATGTCATGCGGCTTGTACCTTGTCCCGGGTGGGGTCACCAAACGGGACTAAAGATGAACCTTTAGTCCCAGTTGGAGACACCAACCGGGACAAAACATGAGTCAGCTCTAATAATAGGGGTGAGTGTCGACATTATGTCGTGAGTGTCGACATTATGCCAAGCTGCTTGTACTATAAATAGGCATCCTTGTGAGTCCAGTCCTCCAGCCAGTTTGAGGCATCTCCAAGATGGTTTTCGAGAGCAGGGACACCACTACGGCGGATTTCGAGGGAGATGCGCGGAGCCAGTCCTCCGGCATCTCCAGAAACTGGTCATAGAGGCACTCCTAATATGTGAAATTAGTTAGCTCCTAGGCGTATTGATCTAGTTAGAGAAGTTACAAGCTGCAAGATGGTTTCGAGCGAGGACACCACTACGGCCAGTTTCAGGGAGATGCCGCCGGAGCCAAGTCCTCCGGCATCTCCGAGAAACTGGTCATAGAGGCACTCCCTAATATGTGACCTCACGCGTTTGGAGATCAGATCTTAATGGTAAGTATGAATCGGGACTAAAGGCCCTCTTTTAGTCCCGGTCCAGCCACAAAACGGGACTAACACACTCAAGATTGTTTGCAGACAACATAATAAAAATGGACACATGGAGGATCTTCACACATAAAATGTTACAATTATTACATATCATTTCTTCGCGTGTGTTCCTTTCTGATCCCGTCGTATCCATGGAGCATCTTCATTCCTTAACATGATGCTTGGGTCATCCTTCACCGCGAAGGGCGGAATTTCATGAAACTTATCACAATCTTCTAACATGTCTGTCTTTTCCTCCACTCCCACGATGTTTTTTTTCCTGAAAGAACTATGTGGCGCTTTGGCTCATCGTCTGATGTATTATTTTTCTTATTTTTTCTTTTTCTAGGTTTGGTAGACATGTCCTTCACATAGAAAACCTGAGCCACATCATTGGCTAGGACGAATGGTTCGTCTAAGTACCCAAGATTGTTGAGATCCAACGATGTCATTCCGTATTTCTTGTCTACCTCAACCCCTCCTCGTGTCAGCTTGACCCATTTGCACCGAAACAAGGGGACCTTAAAAGTAGGTCCATAGTCAAGTCCCCATATCTCCTCTATGTAACCATAATATATGGTATTTGACCCATTGTTGTCTGTTGCATCAAAGCGGACACCACTGTTTTGGTTGGTGCTCTTTTTATCTTGGGCTATCGTGTAAAATGTATACCCATTTATCTCGTACCCTTGGAAAGTCGATATAGTCGAAGATGGTGACCTAGACAACAAGTATAGCTGATCTCCAAGAGTGTTGTTTTTGATGAGATGTTGCAACCAACCTTGAAACTCTTCATGTGTTCATCTCTAATCCAAGAGTCATGCTTTCCAGGGTTGTTGGAGCGTAAGATTTTCTTGTGTTCCTCGATATATGGGGCTGCCAAGATAGAATTCTGTAAAACGGTGTAATGTGCTTCGGTGTAAGAATGTCCGTCCCTACATATTATTGATTTCCTTCCTATAGTACCCTTTCCACTCAGTCTCCCCTCATACCGCGATTGAGGAAGACCAATCGGCTTCAGGTCAGGAACGAAGTCAACACAAAATTCAATGACCTCCTCTGTTCCATAGCCCTTGGAGATGCTTCCTTCTGGCCTAGCACAGTTACGAACATATTTCTTTAAGATTCCCATGAACCTCTCAAAGGGAAACATATTGTGTAGAAATACAGGACCGAGAATGGAAATCTCTTCGACTAGGTGAACCAGCAGGTGCGTCATAATATTGAAGAAGGATGGTGGGAACACCAACACAAAACTGACAAGACATTGGACCACATCATTCTGTAACCGTGGTAGATCTTCAGGATTGATTATCTTCTGAGAGATTGCATTGAGAAATGCACATAACTTCACAATGGGTACTCGAACATTATCTGGTAGAAGCCCCCTCAATGCAATCGGAAGCATTTGCGTCATAATCACGTGGCAGTCATGATACTTTAGGTTTTGGAACTTTTTTTCTGTCATATTTATTATTCCCTTTATATTCGACGAGAAGCCAGACGGGACCTTAATACTGCTTAGGCATGCAAAAAATATTTCCTTCTCTTGTTTGGTAAGAGCGTAGCTGGCATGACCTTGAAACCATTCTGGATGCAGGCCATCTGGGTCTTTCATACGTTGATGGTCCTTTCGTGTTTCCGGTGTATCTTTTGTCTTCCCATACAGGCCTAAGAAGCCTAGCAGGTTCACGCAAAGATTTTTCGTCACATGCATCACATCGATTGCAAAGCGGACCTCTAAGAATTTCCAATATGGTAGCTCCCAAAATATAGATTTCTTCTTCCACATGGGTGCGTGTCCTTCAGCGTCCTTCGGAACAGATTTTCCTCCAGGACAATTTCCAAAGGTTACCATTTGATCCAAATCTTTGACCATATCAAATATATCAGCACCAGTACGCTCCTTAGGCTTCGTCTGGTGACATGCCAGACCGTTGAAATGCTTGCCTTTCTTTCTTAAGGGATGCTTGGCCAAAAGAAATCGACGATGCTCATTGTATACATTCTTCTTACAATGTTCCAAATATATACTTTCAGTCTCATCTAAATAGTGTGTGCATGCATCGTATCCCTTGTTTGACTGTCCTGAAAGGTTACTAAGAGCAGACCAATCATTGATTGTTACGAAAAGCAATGCTCGGAGGTTAAATTCTTCCTGCTTGTGCTCATCCCACACGCGTATCCCGGGTTCGTGCCACAACTGTAAAAGTTCTTCCACTAATGGCCTTAGGTACACATTAATGTCGTTGCCGGATTGCTTCGGACCTTGGATCAACACTGGCATCATAATGAACTTCCGCTTCATGCACAACCAAGGAGGAAGGTTATAGATGCATAGAGTCACGGGCCAGGTGCTGTGCTGGAGCTCTGCTCCCCAAAGGGATTCATGCCATCTGTACTTAGACCAAACCTTAAACTCCTTGCGTCATCTGCAAAGTTCGGGTACTTTCTATCGATTTTTCTCCATTATGACCCATCAACGGGGTGTCTCAACATCCCGTCTGACTTACGCTCCTCTTTATGCCATCGCAACAACTTGGCGTGCTCTTTGTTTCTGAATAAGCGTTTCAACCGTGGTATTATAGGAGCATACCACATCACCTTGGCAGGAACCCTCTTCCTGGGGGGCTCGCCCTCAACGTCACCAGGGTCATCTCGTCTAATCTTATACCGAAGTGAAGTGCATACCGAGCATGCATCCAAATTCTCATACTCCTCACCGCGGTAGAGGATGCAGTCATTATGGCATGCATGTATCTTCTGAACCTCTAAACCTAGAGGGCAGACAACCTTCTTTGCTTCGTACGTACTGGCAGGCAATGCATTATCTTTTGGAAGCATATTCTTCATCATTTTCAGCAACTTTTCAAATGAGAAGTCAGGTATAGCACACGCAGCCTTCCATCGCAGCAATTCCAGTGTGCTGTCCAGCTTTTTCAGACCATTTTCGCAATTTAGGTACAACAACTTTTTGTGATCCTCTAACATGTGATTGAACTTCTCTCTATCCTTTTCAGCTTCACAATCTCTTCGTGCATCGGCAATGGTCCGACCAAGATCATCAGCAGGTTCATCATGTGTCTCTTCTTCATCCTCCCCTTCAGCATCCCCCATGAAAGTATCTTCGTACTCAGGGAAACCATGATAGTTGTCATCCTCCTCTCTTCTTCATTGTCTTCCATTATAACCCCTCTCTTTCCGTGCTTGGTCCAACAATTATAACTGGGCATGAAGCCGGACTTCAACAGGTGGATGTGAAGGGTTTTTGAGTCAGAGTAATCCTTCTGATTTCTACATCCATTACATGGACAGAATACAAAACTATTGCGCTTGTTTGCATCAGCAACACTGATGAATTCATGCACGCCATTAATGAACTCGCCAGAGCGTCGGTTAGTACCGTACATCCATTCCCGAACCATCTGCATTATAGTAAAAGTATATCAAAAACCATTACACAACATGATAAAATTATTACAAGTTATATTGAGAGCTTCTAGAGCATTAATTTTGTATTTTGAAAAATTTACATGCACCAATTTGTGAATTGGAAAAAACAATCAACATGATAAATGTGGAGTTTTTTATTATTATTCTATCAGTGAAAACCTCATTCCATTCTAAGCTCTGAAACTCTAAAATTACACATTTAAATTTTCAGTAACTATGTGCCTAATCAAAATTTGTTACACATATATATCAAAATCCTTCTAGCTACTTCTAGAGCATGCATGCATTTGATCCATATCTCTATACTTCTAGAGCATTATAGAGCTAAAGTAGCAATAAGAGATGAAAGAATGAAATTCTAATCTTTTAAAGCTTTGGATTTAGGTGTTGCAAACTAAATCTTGAGAAAAAAATGGTATGAACTCTCTTGCTTCTTTGAGAAAAATGGTCACCATATGCTTTAGGGCAGCAGGACAGGAGGCAGAATATATAGTGGTGGACAACTGGTCCCGGGCCGTGATATGACCCGGGACTAATAGTCCACGAAAGGACCAGCTGGCCTGCTCCAGGATATTAGTCCCGGACCGTATTACGGACCGGAACTAATGACCTGGTCCGGCCTGGAACTAGTGACTACGGCCGTTTCTAGCCGTTAGAGGCCTCACGGCCCGGGACTAGTGCTCCCACTAGTCGCGGGCTGTGTCAGGCCGGGACTGTTTTCGTTGTTCACATCGAACCGAAGGTCTTTTTTCCAGTAGTGAATATTATTGCATGCACACGACAATTGAACTCAAGTAGCAAAATTCATGTTACAAACCACCTTCAAACCGCACAAGCACTGAAACATGCACGCGATACATATACGTACTACTAAATTACACATGCACTTGCCCGTACAAGTACATCACACACAGTACAAGTACATCACACACAGTACATATATAGTAACTCCCTTTGTCCCGAATTATATGTCAAATATTTGTTTCAGACCTGCATATATCTATACATGAAAACGTGTATAGAGATATACAAAACTGTGACATCTAATTCGTGATAGAGGGAGTAGATGTTAAAACGTGCATGCATACTATAGTATGATTACAGACATAACTCAAGTGCATGTACTATATCATGCAAGTAGGTAATTTTTGAGCCTATGATCGAGCCGCTCGAGATCTAGTAGCCGGTCGATCGACATGGATCGACGATTAGGGGTTACCGGGGCTGTTCGATCTGCCGGAATTGGTAGCTCCAGTCCTCCTCGTCGTCGACCATGGCGACACCTTCAGCCGCCGGCCGCCGTGTTCACCCAGCGGTACCTTCATGTCCGTGCCGTGAAGCAGAACTGGCCTCGCCGCCACAGCACCAAGGAAATCTCCGGTGGACATGATCACAAGGGTTGCCACGAGGACGGTGCAGAGAAGCTTGAACAAGGGCGCCATACCTTAAGCTGGAGCTAATTCTGCTGGTACGTCTTCGGTTGACCTGCCCGTAGGATCTACGCTTACTGCTTGCGTTTGTGTAGCTATCTTGTGGATCGTGAGATAGTATGAGAGACGGGACGGGTGTGTATTATATATACCCGATCGACCGAGAGCAAACCACACTCTGGACCCTACACATGTGTGTTGGTGTGTACACACGCTCATGTGAAATGGTGGATGAGATAGTCTTCGTCACTACGATCGAAAAAAAGATAGTCTTCGTCACAGCAATCGGCAGAGACGATGATGACGTTAGCTCCATGAGACCGCTGTTTACGTCACCAACGCACGTCAAGCCATCGATCAACGGCTTCCGTTATTAGCATCTCCGGCTGTTTCGTAATAAGTTTTTTGTTGACGTTGGGTCTACAATATGTAGACTCTTTTGCAAGCTAGATGGCCGATATACATTTTAATATTTTGAACCTAGGCAATGCATTCTTATCGATAAAGTTGAAAAACAGCTGGACAATCAATTATTATCTATATCTATTCCTAATAATAAAAGCAGCAATGCTTATGTTAACCAGTTATTTTTTGGACCGTTTTGCCCTCCCACATAAACAGATATTACCCACCTATGCCACCCTTAAGTCAGGTACCGGTTCTTTTTTTTCCTTCTCTGTCAATCCCGACCGACACCTACGCCTCCCTTTTCTTCCTCTCTGCTGGTCGCTCGGCCACTTCTAAGTCGCGTACTCGTTCATTCTGCAAGGGGAGGCGAGCGACACTTTCTTGCAGCAGACAATGGCGACACGAGCTTTGGCGTAGGAGACGAGAAAGAGGACGGGAAGAGCCTGCGTTGCGGCAAGAGACGGAGGGCGGCGCAACGGGCCTTGGTGCGGGGACATCTAGGCCGTGCTCGGGCCTGCGGCGGTGCCGACGATCGAACAGAGAGACCACGCGGCTCACGTCGGGAGGCGCGGAGGCGTGCCTGGGCGCAGAGCATCGGGGCGGAGTCGGGCTTGGCTAGAGGTCAATGAGGGGACGCACGGGGCGCTTGGCACAGGAAGGGAAGCGTCGTGGGACAATGCAATTCCCCCCGTAGGAGGGGCCCCCGGCACCATCTCTGCTCTCCATTTGTTGGAGATTCGTGCTATGCGTTTTACAAAATAACCCTCCCACCTCATCTCTTAGGTCTGCTGTAGTTTTTCTATCTAACCCCTAATGTTTTCGGATATTCTAAATTTTTTGTCACTTGTTTGTCTCCTCAAAACCGATAGTCTTCTACACGTTCCTGTTTCGTTTTCACCTCATTTTTTCGCGTACAATTTCAGGAATATTCAACAATTTTTTATGTATATTTTTTATTCTGAAAATGAAACATGCATAATTTACTTTTTCAACAATCTCTTTTGATAATTTTTATTTTTCTACTTTTTGTTTAACAATATTTAGACGCTCTTACTTTGTTTCATCCTAGATTCAGAAGTTTCATACAATATTCACACGTTTTACAAACTTGTTTCTGCCAAGAGATATTCATAATTTTTTTTCACAGAATACATGCATAATGTCTTTTTTTTACCTTATTTTTTCTCGCAAAATTTCAGGGATAATCAACAATTTTTTATGTACATTTTTTATTCTGAAAATGAAACATGCCAATATGCAGGTTGAATATTCTTGGATTATTTCTACGAAAGTATGGATATTTGCCAAATATTTGAAACCTTCCAACACAGATTCATTCAAGATTCATAGGCAATAATATTCATATAGAATACATACTAGGATATTTCACGAATAATATTCTTGGATATATTCAGGAATAATATTCATCCAAGATTCATAGGAATAATATTCTAGGATATTTTAGGAATAATATTCATTCAAGATTCATAGGAATAATATTCATATTCATATAGGATACTTCAGGAATAATATTCTTGGATTATTTCTACGAAAGTATGGACGTTTCATTCGGGATTGAAGCAATTTTCATACAAATTTAAAAGAATTTTTATCATACTATTTATTTAACAATATAGAGTTTAACAGTACATGTTTTGATAAATGCAATCTGTATCACATGTTCCATACATGCTTCATACATGATTCATAAGTTTTTATACAAGATTCACAATTGAATATATTCACAAGTAGAAACCGACGCACCGGTCTTTATACAGAGAGAATGCATGCTTCATACACTATTCATACACGGTCCGGCTCAACGTAAAATCCAATTAACCCGTAAGATTTTTTTCATACACGGTCTTTATACAGAGAGAATACATGCTTCATACACGATCATGAGCTTGCTTTTCTACAGCTCAAAACATATCTATTTCATACATGGTTCACAAAAAACATGTAAGAAATTTCACTGTAACTTGAAAGAACCATAAAAGATATAAATCTTGACACATACAAGATTCGTATTAGATCCAACAATGTTTTATTACAGATTCTTAGCATTTTTTGAAGTGAATCAAGATTTACACAAGAATCATACATATAAAAAATCGTACTCCCATCGCCACCAGATTCGTGCCACACAAAAACTTGATAATGCGTACAAGATTCATAGTGGTGTCATACAAGATTCACAGTCGTAAAAAATAATGAAGGAACTCAGATCCGTGTGCAAAAGAATGAAGAAAAAAAAGAAAGATCCATCACAGATCCATCAAAGATTGATACAAATCGCATGAACTAGAACTGGATCCAAACAAAAAAATACAAAAGCATAAATAAAAAAGAAAGAAAAAGGAGCAAAAATAAAAGAACAAATAAAGGAAAAGGAGAGGCCTCCAATCCTCCAGATCTGGCTGGAGCCGGCAATCCTCATAGCCGGGGCAGGAGGTCGGGATGGGGAGAGACGGATGCGCGAGGCATGTAGGAGGAGGTGGTGGGCGGTGGGCGGCTATCGGGGAGAAGGAGGAGGCATGGCGACGCGATGGAGGGGAGCGTGTTCGGGGGTAGGTGGAGGATAAGAGCGACAGGTGGTCTACGTACGGCTGGGAGCCTGGGAGTTTATCCTCTCCGCGTGGATTATGGTTTAAATCCAAGATTTTTCGAGGGTTAAAATGCAAAAGTACACGAGGCTTTGGTCGCACTTTACATGAATCTCCAACAAATATATGACTTCGATGGTGATGGGGGCCCAACCTAGGAGGGGTAAATCCTCACTCCGCGTCGTGCCGTCAGACAGATGGAGAGGGAGAAAGAGGCAGGGGTAGAAGCGGAGGAAGGTCGAGGCGTGGTCGCCGCCGGCCGGAACAAGGCGTGCTTGAAGATGCGGGCGCCGTCGGGGCGAGCAGGGAGACCGTTGCGATCGCAGATAGGAGACACGGCCCGACCGCAAGATCGAGGAGGAGCTTGGGAATACCCTATGGGCGGACGCGGGGGGGGGGGGGGGGGGGGGGGGGGTGGAGGACGAAGGAGCATAGCAGCAGAGGCGAGGTTGACCCGGGGCGGCGGCCGCGCCATGAGGATGGCGACGGGGTTTGCGCGAGCCAGGGTGGGGGCGAGCGTTTGGCTGAGATCGAAGGGATCAAGGGAGGCGGCGCTCGAGCTCGCTCGAGAGGAGGAAGACACAGGGTATGTGGGGTGGACCGGATCAAAAAGCAGAGGCGGGCAATGTGTCCTCCTTGCAAAATTGCCCGGGGGTTGGTGGCCATGATGTTGTTCCATGAGTGCGTGTGTAGCGCTTGGTGTGCAGGGTTTGCAACGGGTGGCAGATGGCTGGCTGGGCCCTTGGGCCTGGCTGGCTGCCTCAAGGGCCCAGCTGGCTGCCTCCCCGACAAAGTTATTTATTTATTTATTTTTAAAATATTTTTATAAATAGTTTTTAGACAAACAAAAGGTTCGAAAACATCGGATTTTTAGTATGAAATTAACGGAGGAAATAATTAAAAAACAAAATATTTTGAGAGACAAAACATACATGATGAACTGATGATGTCATGATGTAAAAAGAAAATAATGAGAGCTTTTTTTCCTCAATGCAACACATGAACATTATTTTTTTTAATTTACAAGATCGACAAGGTGCTTTTTCGCAGCAACGCGCGGACATTATGCTAGTAGTATTAAAAGTAATATAAGGGTGTTATTAGAGGCACGAGATTGATCCACATCACCTAAATTAACTTTAAGTGTTAGATCTAAAATTTATGGCTGAGATTTAACCAGAGCTTAATAGTTACATAAATTTGTAATGTGGTATGACACGATCGATTATAAAAAGAAAACACCGTACCCTGGTGTGACAGGATCAATTATTAAAAGAAAAAATCATACCAGACATATGAAGACGTATGTCCATAGGACTGTATTTGTGTCTGGTAGGGAAAAAATGACTACACGAGCAACTTCAACGTGGTCAAAACCAGAAAGGTGGGACATGTGCGTGTCCAATCCAAGTAATAAAGATACACACATGTACCGTTTCAACGACAACAAAAAAACTATGCACGGAATGTATATGCAAATCATATATCATCGACGGACCATGCAGGTCTACTCAAAGCATTGGATGCAAATTAACGGCATGAGCAGCAGCAAGACTGCGTGCACATGGGTAGTGGATATACTAGAGCTAAACACATTTTTGTTTGCCATTATGCTCCATAGTTTATTTCGTTTCATGATTAATATTTCCCATCACAGGTGCACCACTCAAGCTTTATAAATTCAATACTCAACACTGTGTATTTCATGGCTACTATACATATATGACTAAAAAAATACTTATGACTGTAATTTTGTAACTACTGTCAATAATTTGAGCATAAAACTTATGATTAAATATCTTCAACGAAGAATCAAAATTAATATTATAC
This sequence comes from Avena insularis, assembly GCA_023614405.1. Taxonomy (NCBI): domain Eukaryota; kingdom Viridiplantae; phylum Streptophyta; class Magnoliopsida; order Poales; family Poaceae; genus Avena; species Avena insularis. The sequence continues at coordinate 279,794,438 of CM042691.1, forward strand.
CATTAACAGAGGTTGAAAATTTTAGGATGTGCGGGCCATTTTGCTACATATGGAACTTATACCAGTTTGAGTGTTAGATGGGAATTCTAACCAGTGTGTTCATAACCAATTTCAGCCATAGGGCAACAATATCGAATGTCAATAGCTGACAATGTCACCAAATTATGTTGTATTTTCCTTTTTGTCGGGATTTTTCTCGTAATGGCTGCGTTTGATTAATATAGTGCTCCAGTTCATTCAAAAATTTATGCGTCGGTTTCATTGGCCACCTCTAGTGGATTATTGTGCCCCGGTCTCGCAACAAGAAGTCGTTTGAGCATTTCAGGACCATCATACATAAATTAACAATGCCTCCTGATTTTAAAAGAGCATGCGCAAGCCCATCTCGCGGTCTTGTAGACATGTTTGTAGTATTTCTGTAAAAGGAGCACTGCGTGCTGATTCATTTGCTTCTTGTGACAAATACACTTGGTTAAACATGCATGCTCTGCACTCTTGGTGGATATTAAGTACTCTACCGCTTCCATGCTTTTGTCAACAGAATATTGTCTACATATGATAAGTAATGGAGTAGCAATATTGCATGCATGGCAATTGAACTCAAGTAGTAAGTTCATGTTACAAACCACTCTCAAACCGTACAAGCACTGAAACCTGCATACCTATACTTGCCCTTGCATGCCTGATTACATAAGAGCTAAAGCAAGGTACAAGTACATCACACACAGTACATATATAGTACTCCATCTATCCCGAATTATATGTCAAATATGTGTTTAGATTTGCATATATATATCTATACATGAAAACATGTCTAGATATATACAATCTAGACAAAACTGTGACATCATCTAATTCAGAATAGAGGGAGCAGATGTTAAACGTGCATGCATGCTACTATGATTACATACATTACTCAAGTGATGAAGGATCAAAATACATTATATGATGCAAGTAATTGTTGAGCCTATGATCGAGCCACTCCAGATCTAGTAGCCGGTCGATCGACATCGATCGACGATCAGTGGTGGTTACCGGGGCTGTTCGATCTGCCAGAACTGGTAGCTCCAGTCCTCCTCGTCGTCGACAATGGCGTCGCCTTCAGCTGCCGACTACCGTGTTTGCCGAGCGACGGCGCCTTCGTGTCTGTGCCGTGGAGCAGCACCGGCCTCGCCGCCACAGCGCCAAGGGAATCTCCAGTGGACATGATCACAAGGATTGCCACGAGGACGGTGCAGAGAAGCTTGAACAAGGACGCCATACCCTAATAAACTGGAGCTAATTTGTGTAGCTAGCTAACGATCACCAGGGGGGATAGCTGCTAGCTTGTGGATGGGATAAAACTAAGCAATACACGGGACGGGCGTGCGTTATATATACCTGATCGACCGAGAGCAACCCCACTCTGGACCCTACACTCATGTGAAATGGTGATGAGATAGTCTTCGTCACAGAAATCGGCAAAGACGATCGATGATGACGTTACCTCCATGAGATTCGTGTTTACGTCACCAACGCACGTCAAGCCATCAATCAACGGCTTCCATTATTAGCATCTCCGGCTGTTTAGTCAAAGTTTTTTTGTTGACGTTCGATCTACAATATGTGACCTTTTTTGCAAGTTAGCTGGCCGATACATTTTCATATTTTTGAACCCAGGCAATGCATTTGATCGATAAAGTTAAAAAATAGTTGGACAGTTTGTAAAAAAAGCCAAAGATCGATACAACACATAACACGGCAGGCCCGTCCCAAGACAACGCCCCACAGAAGTCCAGCTAATTTTTTAATCATACTTTATCTATTATTATATATTAAAAACAATATAATAAGAGTGTTTTTGCACTATAGGAAACAAGTGCTACGGTGACGGCGTCCTATGCCGATGGCAGCCATCGGCGTAATACGGCTTGGCAAAGCCTCTAATGCCGTTGGCGTAGTGGAAGCCGTCAGCGTAGCTCGTGGGCCGACAGCCAAACCGAGTCGTTGATGTCTAAGCCGTCGGCATAGCCCCGATGGGCCCCACTTAGACGGCTAATGGCCGTTTGATGCTGGCAGCAGGTATTCCGACGGCTTTCTCTATGCTGAAAGATTGGTAAAGAGACGGAGAAGGACATGTATGCATAGGCAGACGCAGCGTCCCTGCAGCCCGGGACGCTGCCCAGGCTGCGAACCCGGCCGGCAAGTTTAATTACTGTTCATCAAAAATAAAGTTTTTAAAATTAGCCTCTAAATTACTCCCTCCATCCCATATTAGGTTACGCATAATTTGCGTGCTAGTCAAACTATATAAGTTTGACCAAGATTATACAAAATAATATAAATTTATAAAATACAAAAATAATATTATTAAAATTGACTTAGTGTATACTTTCATATTATATAAATTTTATATCATACAAATTTATATTATTTTGTATAATCTTATCAAACTTTGTATAATTTGACTAGCACGCAAAATTATGCGCAACCTAATATGGGACGGAGGGAGTAAGAGTTTTCCCGGGCTTCAAAAATTTTCTGGTCCACCACTGCATGTACGCGGAGGGCAGAGCATTAGCAAGACATCTTTGTGTTTAATGTGCTAATTTTTTCTCATTTCTGCGGAAGCAGCAGCATTGCAACACGGTGTGCATTGTAGCGACAAGTATAGTCAAGATAAGAGGTTCCAAGATGACAGTCATCAATGATTAACAATTCAGCATCATGTGGCTTCATATGTGATTGCATGCCTTAGTTAGCAAAAAAGCGCATGGACTAAAGTGACCGATTGTTGTCACACATGTTTACATATAGCAAGGAAGCTACTTCGACAGTTTCACTAGCCAAGGAGATAAAGCATCAAGAATCTCTTGAAAACGAGTGGCCTACGACTACGAGCCAGCCTTCACCGGTCACTTTTGAAGTTCTAATATCATTGCTGCACAAAGGGTCAATCAAAAGCTTTACTGGAGGAAGGAACTCATCATGAAACATCAGAAGATCCGTACCAAAGCCGTTGGAACATGCCCGCGCGACTTGATGTCAAGGGTCACGTCTTTGGGTGTGCACGCCTGTGTCACGTCCTTGTCTCGCCGATCGGCCAATGTCGGCTCTGACCAAGTTGACCGGCCATTTAATTTGGACCAATAGAAACAAATTAAAGCCAGGATTGATCTTAAGCTCACCGAGTATACACCGTTGAGATACTGTGCTTTTTGTACGTCCGCTCTTAATCCACGGCACGAGTATTTTTTTTGTCCTTTCCTTTTTGACGAACGTTTGCAGCGCTCTGAATTTTCGTTTAGATAGAAAAAGAGAACAATATAAACCCCAAAGGGAATACAAGAGGACAATGAAAATGAAAATGGAAGCAGAAACAGAAACTGCAGATCGGATCGGCTATTTATACTTCTTATTACTATGTTTGTCTATCCACATATATATAAGCTATCCACATCTAACCAATCAAATGTCCATTTCAATCCACTAACATTCATAATAATAGAGTATCTTACATGCAGTCTATCCATGTCATTTATTTTTTCCATCCAATTGTTTATGTCACATATTTTTTTCCATATATCCAATTGTCCACATCACCAATTTATAGCCGTCAAATATACATTTTTCTGCACTAATTAAATTTAGCATCTCGACTATTTGACCAATTGAATCTCTCATAATCCAATAAAAAACTTCATGTTTATAGATTTGTATTTGTGCAATATAGTTTCTTACAAAAACCGCTATATAAAACACTACTCCCTAGAAGGCACATAACTTTTCTTACAACTCAAACAATATAAACTTTAAAAAAACTATCAATAACTACAATATTGTTTAGGTATCGTATGAAAATATAGTTCAAGATATATCTAACAATATTTATTTTTTATTGTAAATAATTTAGTTCTTAAAATTTGGTTAAACTTCACATAGTTTAATTTGAATTTTGAAAACAATTACAGACATTCTTTTCTGAAACGAAGGTACTACTAAATTAGTCAGCGACATGCATGCCTCCCTCACGTGGCTAATATCTTCACGGATTAACCTCACCAGCGTTGTAGAGATCTCTATCTTGTATATCAAGAACCTCTTTCTTGAAATAAGTGATTTGAATTTGTCTACATTCATATGTATCTATACGTGTTTTAGTGTGTAGATACATGCTAATCTGAATAAATCCAAGTTACTTATTTCAGGATGGAGAGAGAGTATATTAATTCCCTCCGCGTGATATAAGCCACACAAGCGACTTCCTTCTTCTACATGAAATATGGATGCTGGTAACCGTGCTCCAACAACAACAACAGTTAATCAAAGAACTCTAGTTAGCAATGGCCGCTTGAATTTAAGCTGGGTGATTTGTCTAACCTAAACCTATTTTTTCGCTGATGTCTCCTCACGCTAAAACTCCTCTTTCCCAAACTTATGATTCATCCTCCTTCCAAAATCAACGTTGAGATATTTAAGCATTACCAAGTTTGAAATTCCAAATTTCATTTGAGAACCTCGTCATGTATGTGAAGCGTAATTTATGTAACCAAAGCCTAGCTCCCGAGGTTTTTTTACCAGTAGCTAGAATTCGTTTTGCTGAATGATCTCCATCAGAACCTCATGGATCCTTGTAGGTTATTTCACACAATTTCTCGAAAGACAATCGATCTTGAGACACTAAATATCTACAGAAAAAATTGTTGCTAACTCTATGTCTGTTGGAGATGTATTTACATATGTGCTTAGTCGAAGGATCCATCTTCTTACTCAAATTCTGGGAGAGTGAAAGATGTCCGAACCATTTTCCTACGCAACATATACCCGCTTGAGCGTCAGATGGGAATTCTACGGAGTGTGTTCATAACCAATTGCAGCCAGAGGGCAACAAGATCGAATGGTACTAGCTAACAATGCCATCAAGCTATGTTGTATTTTCTTCTTTTTGTTAGTAGGATTTTTATGGTAATGTTGGTTTTTTATCAATACGCTCATCTGAAAAGTTATGTGTCAATTTCATTGACCACCTCTAGTGAATTATTGTGCCATGTCTCGCAATGAGAAGCTGCTTGTGCATTATTTCATGACCATCATAGTACTCCCTCCGACTCATATTAGTTGACTCAAATTTTTCTAGACACACGGGTGTATCTAGCAGTAAACTTGGCTAGATACATTCGTATCTAGACCGGTCGGAGGGAGTACGTAAATTAACAATGGCTCCTGGTTTCGAAAGAGTATGCGCAAGCCCGTATCACAGTCTTGTAGACATGTTTGTAGTATTTCCATACATGGAGCACGGCGTGCTGATTCATTTGCTTCTTGTGACAAATGCACTTGGCTAAACTAGTTTCGAAAGAGTACACTCTTTGTGGTATTAAGTACATTGTCGCTCCATGCTTTTGCCAACAGAATATTGTGTACATATGACAACAAGTAATGGAGTAACAACTAATATTGCATGCATGGCAAGTGAACTTAAGCAAGTTCATGTTACAAAACAATCTCAAACCGTACAACGGTACAATCACGTGCAAGCACTGAAACATGCATGGAGTACTACTATAAATCATGCAAAATGCAATTAATTAAGAGCTGGATCAATATACTTAGTCATGCAAGTACGTAATTATTGTTGAGCCGATGGTCTAGGCGCCGCTCAAGAGTAGCTAGCCGATCGATGGAGATCAATGGTGTATGTTGGGGCTGTTCGAATGGCCGGAAGGTCCTGCAGTGCCTTTCGACTCCCTGAACTTGTCAGAAGCTCTCCTCGTCGCCGACCACGGGCGCCGGCCGCCGTGTTCACCCAGCGACGCCTTCGTGTCTGTGCCGTGGAGCAGCACCGGCCTTGCCGCCACCGCACCAAGGGAATCTCCGGTGGACATGATCACAAGGATTGCCAAGAGGACGGTGCACAGAAGCTTGAACAAGGGCGCCATACCTAAAACTGGAGCTAATTCTGGTACGTCGTCGGTCGATGTGCCCGTAGGATCTACGCTACGCGTACTGTTTGCGTTCGTGTAGCTAGCTAATGATCACCCTAAAAATGGGGCTAGCTGCTAGCTTGCGGATCGGGAGCTGAGAGATGGGATAAACTAAGCAATGGACGGGCGTGCATTATATATACCCGAACCCGATCGACCAGAGCAGCCACACTCTAGACCCTACACGTGCGTACGTGTTGGTGTGTTCACACGCTCATGTGAAATGGTGATGAGATAGTCTTCATTCGTCACAGCAATCGGCAGAGACGATGATGACGTTACCTCCATGAGATTGGTGTTTACGTCACCAGCGCACGTCAAGCCATCGAACAACGGCTTCCGTTATTAGCATCTCCGGCTGTTTAGTCGAAGTTTTTTGTTGACGTTTGATCTCTACAATATGTAACCTTTTTTTTTGAAAGCTAACTGGCCGATACATTTTTATATTTTAAAACTAGGCCATGCATTTTTATCGACAAAGTTAAAAAAATAGTTAGACAATTTGTAAAAAAGGCCCAAAACCGATATAACACATAACATTGCACGCTGGCCCCGAGGCGCACCGTCCCACACAAGTCCATGACCTAGTCGTCCCTATGGCCAATACACCGTCTAGATAGCCCGACACCCAAACACTTCAATGTAGCACGACGAAGGGAAAAATCCGGAATTGCTGCTATGACATCTACGTCATCCCTATGGCCATAGACCGTCTACATAGCCGATGACGTAAACCAGACAGCGCCGGCCAAAAGAATAGAGCAAGCATGAACGCGAGAGACGAAATTAAAGGGGCTCCACAACGACGCACTACAGTAATGGAGGGATACGCTGATAGCCAGTCGCTACGCCGACGGCCAAATATCAGGGCCGTCCACGTAGGCCGTGACCAGGCCAGCTACCCAAAGCAGTCGTCGGTGTAGAATTGCCCTCGACGACGCTGACGGCTGTCCTCGGCGTAGCTATTTTTCTTTTTACCTTATTAAACTTTGAAAAATCATAACTGAATTATTCTAATTCGGAAAAATATAAATAATATATCAAAATTTGCAAAAAATAAGATCTATCTATCTACACTCAAATATTATATATTTATAAATAAAAATTAAAACATTATATATAGTTTACAACGGGCATAAGAAATTCAAAAACGATCCAAACAATGCGAAACCTTCACGTGATGTCATATTATGTGACATAGTTATAAGGAAAAATATCAAACTTGGTATATTGACTATGTCTAAAATAACTTCACAAAATGACCTATCTCGTTCGAGATTTCTTGGCTTTCGGGTCAAATGACCAATGTTATGGCTAGAATCAAGGAATAGTTTCTGATAATATGTCTATATTGTGCATACATATACATCATGGGATGGAGAACAATGTTGCAGGAGGAAGTTTTCATTTTCGTCGCACCAAAAAGCCATTTTCCATTTTTTGAGTGCAAAAAATGGACGGTTTTGTGAAGCAACCACCAAATGACTATTTCAAAATGCTACCATCACATTTTTCCAAAATACTATACCACCTTACATGGACAATGTCTTAACAGGGGGATCTCAAACCTTTCCGTCTAGGCCTGGTGAAAAAGACAAATTCTTGCTCTCCTGCGGGTGGGTGCCTGGCCCCTCCGGCTCTCCTCTGGACTTCTTGTTCCCCACGGAAAGTAATTGACTTTAATGTTTGTCCGTCAATTCGAGAATATTTCTTTACTAACTTTTTGAAACGAAAACAGTGAAAAGCAGGCATCCGCACTTGCGACTTGTTTGTTAATAGGTTAGTACCAGAAAACATGTAAAAAGCACCTCAAAGTGTAGAAAAGCAAAGCAAAGTAGATTCAAAACAAGCATGGAGCATAAAAAATTATAGATACGTTTCCAACGTATCACTCCACTATGGACTCGAGGGCTACTCCTATAGGGAGCGTTGATCGCGCATTCGGAAAAGCACTGGCGTTGATAACATCTAAAAATTTAAAGTCTCTGCTCGAGTCTACGAATCGAACAGACACTCGGGGGCTACTCCCTGAAGAAAATATGCCCTAGAGGCAATCATAGAGATGATTATATTTCATATGTATCCATGAGTTATTGCAATGTTCCTTGAATATACATATCAGGCAACTTGTATTGATTGGAAATTATGTGAATTGTTTGTGAAACTCTTTACTTGTATGGTTATTTAATAGTTATCCCTACTCGGAGTTCATGTGAGGACACACGTGAATATTAGACTAGCATATCGATTGGTTGATGACTATGTTTCGCAAGTCATAGACATATAGATGTCAAACCAATGATGTGGACACATGTTATGAACATGGGGTTGGACTGACCCAACTTGAGACTGGCAATTAGTTGCAGCTCTCTATCTACACATCGTGTATGTTTTGTCCTTAGACCTGAGATTGTCGCATGTACTTGAGATGTGGATCGACCTACTTTGGGGTTATCAAACGCTGCTTCATAACTGGGTAGTTATAAAGGTAGCTTTCGGGTTTGTCCTGAAGCGTGCTGCAAGACATGGTCAATCAACATGGGATATGCCCCTCTCTACTTGAGAGAGATATCTCTGGACCCCTCGAGTGATCAGATCCAGAAATGTATGGCCGTGCTACATAAGGTTAAGAGTTAACCTAGTAAAGGGATTCCGAGTTACGGTATCGAGAAAGAGAGGTCAGCTTGGAGATAGACCAAATATCGTGAGGCAAAGGGAAAGGCATGTACTAAACCTTGTGATGGTTCGTCCGATATGATCTTTGTATGCGTTTAGGAGTTGGCATGTCTTGCTAGAGGCCGCTACCAACTATTGACAGAATAGGTGTATTCGTGTCATGTCTATACGTATACGAACCTATAGGGTCACACACTTAAGGGGCTGGAAGCCTAATGAGGATTAGATCCGAATTAAACCAGGCTTAGGCTACTAATAGGATGCTAATGTAGAAGCCCACTAGGGACGCCTATATAAGAGAGGGTGGGGCGAGCTGACCAGGGTTAGACCTTAGACCATTCCACCCAGCCGCCACACCTCTCGCATGTGTTGCACGCGTGGACCTAGCAGTCCGGCGTCTGACGCTTCCACCCCGCACATGTGGATACCTCGGAGGTGCTGCATCTGTGGCACTTGGACGAGCCGCGCAAGGGGAGCTTCTCGTGGGACGAGGACAAGGAGGATACGTGGAACGTCTGCACTGCCTCGACGCGCTTCATCGATTCCGCAACTGCGCGTCTAGTGGTAATCCCGTGATCTATGACAACAGTAATCCTGGTATACGTGGTAGAATTTTTTTGATTTGCGTTAGTGTAGCCTACTCGTATCCCTTCGGTGGTATCAGAGCCGATGCTTTTCAGTTATAGGTTCGGGATGTTTGCATATGGTGATATGTAGATTGATATGAATGATGTGATCATTTGTATTGCGATGGTTCAGGATTGATCTATAATCTTGCTTTCCGTGATCGTGATCCTGAGGTTGTCGAATGACTTACCCCTACCGGTCGGTTTCCGCCATCGGGGTAGACAGTGACACATAAATCCTGTTGAATCACGCGAAGATCAATATGATTGATCGAATCGGAACCTAGATCTAAAATCGATGTACCGTGATCAAAGGAGTTTGATTGAATCGGGACAGGAGTCGGTTTATGGTAAATATTATTTGCTGATCAAAATCCTTGAATAAAATTGTGAAGATTCGATCTCTCATTTTTCACGGTTTTTGTCGATCAAAATACCGATCATTTTTCACGGTTTTTGCCGATCAAAATACCGATCAAAATCCTTGATTGATCCTTGAAGAAATTTGATTTGCCGATCAAAATACCGCGAGGGGAGCTGCCTTGAACCCATAGGAGAGACCCCTAGACCCCCTTAATCCTAGCCCCTTTTGTATCTCGTTAAGGTAACTAGGTGATGCGATGTCACATGATCCGGTAGAATGCGATTCTATGCATAACTTGTTTTTGCAGGATGTATGTGATAAGATTGGCCCATATATGTATGTGATGCATGTATGAAATTTTGCATGACCTGCGTGTCGTGAGTAGGGCAACACGGTTGGAGCCTTATGTGTTGTCATTTATTGTAATGGCCTGCATGCGAACTTGTGATGATCCCAATACTATGTAATTTTGATTACTAGGTGTTAGGAGTAATAGCTTGTATTAGTTCTTGGAGGACTCATCACCTAGAAGATGGCTCACATGGAACATGAATATGGAGATCATCATAGTTGACAGGTTCTATGGCGATGGAGATCACCATGAGAAATGGGCCATACTGTGTCACATCTATGTGAATGCTATTATTATGTGTTTTACTACTATGCATGCTTAGATGATAGAAGTAGAACGATCCCTCAAAAAGTTTAAGTTTAACCATGCCCTCCCAACCAAACCTTGCACCATCCTATGCCCTGTAAAATCGTTGGTGGGCCTATGAAATTAGGGTGCCGCGGTTTTCCTTGGCTGGATGGGTTTGTATCGGATACCTACACGCATAAGGGTTGGTGAGCTTGACAAGGTCATCTTAACAGTTAAGGACCTTGGGGCATAAAGGTTGGGCGCCTAGTTTTGACATAGAGATGTCACCCAACAACAAGAGTCATATGTGATATGATTAGCAGGTGTTGCTTACCGATTTACCTTGTCTTCTAGCAGTGATGCTAAAGCTCACTAGTCGACTTGTTAATTGTGGATCTTGAATCACTTAGTATCAACAGAGGGATATTGATTTAAGTGGGAGTATATGTTGTTAAATTGTTTAATATGTTTTACTCTTTCTTGGTTACATGGCTTAGTATTTTGCATATTTTCTGTTGTAGATCAATGGCACCAAACACTACATCACCTTTTTTCTTTGCGTTCGATTCTTGACAAAGATAAACTAAATGGAACAAACTATTTGGACTGGGTCCGTAACCTGAGAATTGTTCTCAGGTCTGATAAAAAGGAAACTGTTCTGGATACCCCAATCCCCGATGAACCTGCTGATAATGCATCTGCTGCCCTAAAGAATGCCTACAAGAGAGCATGTGATGATTCTCTTGAGGTTAGTTGCCTTATGCTTGCATGCATGGAACCTGAACTCCAAAAGAAGTTTGAGGATCAGGATGCGTACGATATGATCGTGGCGCTTAAGGACATGTTCCAAGATCAGGCAAGGACCGAGAGGTACAATGTTGCCAAGTCCTTTGTCGAATGCAAGCTAGCGGAGGGAGCAGCTGTAGGCCCCCATGTGATCAAAATGGTTGGTTCTGAGGACTTTGGAAAAGCTTGGTTTTCCACTAGGCCAAGAGTTGGCCACTGACTTCATTTTGGCATCTCTTCCATCCAACTATGGGCAGTTCATTTCAAACTACCATATGCATGGGGTGGAGAAGGGCCTTAATGAGTTATGCGGGATGCTAAAAACAGCAGAAAGTGACATGAAGAAGTGTGCAGGACATAGCCATGCAACGACTGTGCAGAACAAGCCTAGCTTCAAGAAAAAGGGTACTTCTTGGAAGAAGAAGGGCAAGGCTAAGGATACGATCCCTAAGCCTGCACCCAAGCAAAAGGTTGCACCTGTAGAAGACATCGAGTGCTTCTTTTGTCATGAACATGGCCACTGGAAAAGAAACTGTAGCAAGTACTGTGCTTCTTTAAGAAGAGTGGAAGTAAGAGTACTTCCCACTCAGGTACGCTTATTGTAAATGTTGTGGACATTCTTCTCGCTGATTCCTATGTTAACTCTTGGGTATTTGATACCGGATCGTTTGCTCATATTTGCAATTCGATGCAGGGGCTAATAAGGACTAGAGAAGTGCAGAAAGGAAAAGTGGATTTTCGCGTCGAAAATAAAGCAAAGGTTGCTGCATTGTTCGTCGGCGTCATGCAACTTCACCTTCCGTCAGGATTTATTATGAAATTGAATAATTGTTATTACATTCCTAGTATGGGTCAAAACATTTTATCACCTTCATGTTTGATGAGGGATAGTTATTCATTCGCGAGTGAAAACAATGGTTGTGTAATCTCTAAGAATGATATGTTTATGGCTAATGCTCCCATTGTGAATGGGTTATTTATTTTAAATCTTGATAATGCATATGTTTACAATGTTAGTGCTAAAAGGCTTCGGCCTAATGATTTGAGTCCTACCTATTTATGGCATTGTCGTTTGGGGCATATAAGTGAAAAGTGCATGAAGAAGCTCCATGGTGATGGTCTTCTAACTTTGTTTGATTTTGAATCATACGAGACATGTCAAGCTTGTTTACTTGGAAAAATGACCAAGTCGCCTTTTTCGGGTTTACCCGAGAGAGCGACAGACTTGTTGGAACTTATACATACTGATGTATGTGGACCAATGAGCACGACAGCCAGAGGAGGATATCACTACTTCATTACTTTTACTGATGATTTCAGTAGATATGGTTATGTCTACTTAATGAGGCATAAGTCTGGAACTTTTGAAAAGTTCAAGGAGTTTCAGAGTGAAGTAGAGAATCAACATGACAAGAAAATAAAGGCCTTGCAATCTAATCGTGGAGGTGAATATTTGAGTCACGAATTTAGCGATCATCTTAAGAGTTGCGGAATTGTTCCACAACTTACGCCGCCCGGAACGCCTCAAAGGAACGGGGTCTCCGAACGGCGTAATCGAACTTTGTTGGACATGGTTCGATCGATGATGAGCCAGTAGGATTTGCCATTGTCATTTTGGGGTTACGCTCTAGAAACAGCAACTTTCACACTTAATAGGGTACCATCTAAATCCGTAGTTAAGACACCATATGAGATGTGGACTCGAAAGAATCCTAGTTTGTCTTTTCTAAAGATTTGGGGTTGTGATGCATTTGTCAAGCGACTTCAGTCGGACAAGCTAACACCCAAATCGGATAAGTGCATTTTCATGGGATATCAGAGGGAAACCTTAGGGTATTACTTCTACAACCAAGAGGAGGGAAAGTGTTTGTCGCTCGTAGCGGTGTTTTCCTAGAGAAAGAGTTTCTCACAAAGGGAACAAGTGGAAGGTCGATGCGACTTAAAGAAGTTCAAGATGAGACAGTTGGGGATGCTTCTACGAGTGATGCTATTGTAGCAGAACAAGTTGAGGAACCCGTGGCAACAGAAGAACCACAACCACGAAGGTCGGCGAGGCTCCGCGAAGCGCGGGAATTATTATTGTTAGATAATGATGAGCCTGCGACCTATGTAGAAGCGATAGTGGACCCAGACTTTGAGAAATGGCTGATCGCCATGAGATCCGAGATAGAGTCCATGGGAGACAATCAAGTTTGGAACTTGGTTGACCTGCCTGATGGTTTTAAAGCCATCGAGTGCAAATGGATCTATAAGAAGAAGATTGATATGGAAGGAAATGTTCACATCCATAAAGCTCGACTTATTGCAAAAGGTTTTCGACAAGTTCAAAGAGTTGACTACGACGAGACTTTCTCGCTCGTAGCGATGCTTAAATCTATACAGATAATTCTAGCCATTGCTGCACAATTCGACTATGAAATATGGCAGATGGATGTCAAGACGGCTTTCCTAAATGGAATCCTAACTGAGGACGTGTATATGATGCAGCCCGAAGGTTTTGTCGATCCAAACAATGCTACAAAGGTATGCAAACTTCTGAAGTCCATTTATGGGCTGAAGCAAGCATCTCGGAGTTGGAACATTCGATTTGATGAAGTTGTAAAGGGGTTTGGCTTCATCAAAAACGAACAAGAACCTTGTGTTTACAAGAAGGAAAGTGGGAGAGCGCTGGTATTTCTAATCTTATATGTAGATGACATATTGTCGATTGGAAATGACATTCCTATGCTCGAGTCTATTAAGACCTCATTGAAAAATAGTTTTTCGATGAAGGACTTGGGAGAAGCAGCATATATTCTGGGAATCAAGATCTATAGAGATAGATCAAGGAGGCTAATTGGATTAAGCTAGAGTACATACATTGACAAAGTGTTGAAACGGTTTAGCATGGAAGAGGCTAAGAAGGGGTTCTTGTCCATGTCTCACGGCATAAAACTCAGCAAGACTCAGTGTCCTTCGACTACTAATGAGCGTGAGCGCATGAGCAGGATTCCATATGCTTCGGCTATTGGATCCATCATGTATGCAATGATATGTACTCTCCCAGATGTTTCCTATGCTCTAAGTGTTATGAGCAGATACCAGGTTGATCCAGGTGAAGGTCACTGGACAGCGGTAAAGAACATCCTTAAGTACTTGAAAAGGACTAAGGATGTGTTCCTAGTTTATGGAGGTGAGGATGAACTCAGTGTAAAGGGTTACACAGATGCGAGTTACCTTAACGACTCAGATGATTCGAAATCGCAATCAGGTTATGTGTTTGTCTTGAATGGTGGTGCTGTGACTGGAAAAGTTCCAAGCAAGATACGGTGACCTCCTCTTCAACAGAAGCTGAATATATTTCTGCCTCGGAGGCCGTAAAGGAAGCTGTTTGGATTAGGAATTTCCTGATCGCTCTCGGTGTGGTTCGTAGCGTCCAATCCCTTGGACCTTTATTACGACAACAATGGTGCTATTGCACAAGCCAAGGAACCTAGATGACACGGAAGAACAAACATATTCGCATGCGTTACCATCAGATTCGATAGTTCGTTGAGTATGGTAGTGTCATGATATGCAAAATACATACGGACTCAAATGTTGTTGATCCCTTGACTAAGCCTCTCCCGCAGCCCGCGCATGAAGCGCACACAAGAGCAACTGTTATTAGATACATTTTAGATTGACTCTAGTGCAAGTGGGAGACTGAAGGAAATATGCCCTAGAGGCAATCATAGAGATGATTATATTTCATATGTATCCATGAGTTATTGCAATGTTCCTTGAATATCCATATCAGGCAACTTGTATTGATTGGCAATTATGTGAATTGTTTGTGAAACTCTTTACTTGTATGGTTATTTAATAGTTGTCCCTAGTCGGAGTTCATGTGAGGACACACGTGAATATTAGACTAGCACATCGATTGGTTGATGACTATGTTTCGCAAGTCATAGACATATAGATGTCAAACCAATGATGTGGACACATGTTATGAACATGGGGTTGGACTGACCCAACTTGAGACTGGCAAGTAGTTGCAACTCTCTCTCTACACATCGTATACGTTTTGTCCTTAGACCTGAGATTGTCACATGTACTTGAGATGTGGATCGACCTACTTTGGGGCTATCAAACGCCGCTCCATAACTGGGTAGTTATAAAGGTATCTTTCGGGTTTGTCCTGAAGCATGCTGCAAGGCATGGTCAATCAAGATGAGATTTGCCCCTCTCTACTTGAGAGAGATATCTCTGGGCCCCTCGAGTGATCGGATCCATAAATGCATGGCCGTGCTACATAAGGTTAAGAGTTAACCTAGTAAAGAGATTCCGAGTTACGGTATCGAGAAAGAGAGGTCAGCTTGGAGCTAGAACAAATATCGTGAGGCAAAGGGAAAGACATGTACTAAACCTTGTGATGGTTCGTCCGATATGATCTTTGTATGTGTTTAGGAGTTGGCACGTCTTGCTAGAGGCCTCTACCAACTATTGACAGAATAGGTGTATTCGTGTCATGTCTATACGTATATGAACCTATAGGGTCACACACTTAAGGGGCTGGAAGCCTAATGAGGATTAGATCCGAATTAAACCAGGCTTAGGCTACTAATGGGCTGCTAATGTAGAAGCCCACTAGGGACGCCTATATAAGAGAGGGTGGGGCGAGCTGACCAGGGTTAGACCTTAGACCATTCCACCCAGCTGCCACACCTCTCGCCTGTGTTGCACGCGCGGACCTAGCAGTCCGGCGTCTGACGCTTCCATCCCGCACGTGTGGATACCTCGGAGGTGCTGCATCTGTGACACTTGGACGAGCCACGCAAGGGGAGCTTCTCGTGGGACGAGGACAAGGAGGAGACGTGGAACGTCTGCACTGCCTCGACGCGCTTCATCGATTCCGCAACTGCGCGTCTAGTGGTAATCCCGTGATCTATGACAACAGTATTCCTGGTATACGCGGTAGAATTTTTTTGATTTGCGCTAGTGTAGCCTACTCGTATCCCTTCACTCGCATAGGGAGCGCTATTCACACCCCCTATGAACTATTCGTATGAGGTCCTTCGGGTCACATGTGATAAAAAAACACAACAAACAAATCTTTTTGGCAAGTTTGCCCGAATTAAAGCTGAGAGAGATATCGTCTCCTTGGTCACCTGAAACACCTCTGCGGTGAAAAAATGTCGGATGTTGTGTCTGCGACGCAAAGATAATACCTACCGATATCATCAGACGGCCTGGTATTGCACCTGACTGCGCTCTGCCAGTAACATACCGTGTTAGCAGACACGACAAAAAATCCCATCGGACGCGTTGGGTACTCAACTTAAACACTGAAATTCGACTCATGTAAGACATCAACGGCCTGAGTCAAATTACGCCAGCATTATTCCGTATTAGAGTCCGAGGACTCGAGTCTAAAGTAGTTTGTGTTGTTTTGTCCAAAGACAGTTAACTGGCCCTGATCTATTGGGAGAGTCAGGCACACGTATCAACAATCCCTATGAACTGACATATTCACCCGAAAACAGGTTCGGATGAGAAGCACCGAAAAGACTATAGAGTCTCCAATCGAATCTACGATTCGACTGAACACTCGGGGGCTACTGACATGGATATGCCTTATGGGTACCTCACATTGGTATACCCGGTCCAGCCTAGTGAAGGCCCACGCAAAGACTTGCTGCCCAAGGAGTAGAAGTTCGACTCCTTGATGAACACGACCTAGCCGTAGATAGAATTTTGAAAGGTGAAACCCTAACTTGTAACTGACTCGACCTACCCCGAGACCTGGCCTCCTCATATAAAGGCCAGGAGGGCACGGGAGGAGGATCTCAAAAACTCATACACACACCTCACGCCAGATTGCATCTGCGCACTGTCAGAACCATCGGGCCATCCATCAAGAACAGACAAGCAGGAGTAGGGTTTTCCCTTCGGGGGCCTGAACCTAGGTAAACCTCGTGTCCCCTTTCTGTGTGTCTATTAACCGTCTCGCGATCTCCAGCATTCCCATCTTCTCCAAACCCAAGTCCATAACAATGGGCATTGACGAGCCGAACCCTCGTCGGTATGCTCGCAAGAGATCAAATTTTAATTATATATGCATCAACATGTACTGTGTATGTAGTAGCATGTAGTAGCATAGAATAAGTGTACGGAAACATGTTTGAAATTATAATAAAAAACAAATTGAAAAAGAAACAAAATGGAGAAAACAAAATGAAAAGGAAAACATAGAATCTCTGCCGTGACAGGAACTCATCTAGTCCCGAGTGGTGTTACGGCCTGGGACTAGAGTTCCTCCGGCTGCCACGTGGTGGCCTCTAATCACAGTTCGTAGCAAACTGATACTAGAGATAGGGTCCTTTAGTCCCGAATTGGCAGTCCCGAATGCAAAACCGGGACTAGAGCCAGTTCTGGACCGGGACTAGAGGCCCATTTTCCACCAGCGTTGTCTATTACTCTTAGGTCTCGTTCTTGTTGTGGGTGGCAAGTATTAGTTCTTCTTGTACTTTTTTTAATCTTTGATCTGCTTTGTACACTAGTAGAAAACAGGCCATCCGTTCGCGCCCCCTCAGAGCATTAGTCCCGGTTGCACCACAAACCGACTAATCTGCACGCAATCTGGTTCGGCAGGCACGGTGCGAGGCATGCATCCCGGTTGGTAAGGGCATACGTCGGTTTGTAACACAAACCGACTAAAGGTTGACGTCATCCACGTGGCGTGGCACCTTTAGTCGGTTTACGTACAAACCGGGACGTATGCTCGCCCTCTATAAATGCAACGCCCCAGCCCTCTACCTTCACTCTGTTTTTTCTTGGTGGAAGGTGTGAGGGGTGTGCTAGTTTTTCCCCTATGCATGCATTCAAGGTGTTTGATGAAATGTTTGAGTGAATGATCCCGTTCAATTTCTCATAAAACAAAAATATAGAAGGTGTTCGAGACGCACTTGAGCTTTCTCCTCTTTATTTTCCTCGATCGAGGTTAGCAATCTTATCTTTTCTCTGTCATTGATACAATGCATGTGTCATGTGAATTGGTCATTTCACTATTTATGATGTCCTGTTTTTTGATAAACTTACTTATATGATGCAGATGAACGGTCGGGAATGGATGTACGGTGACCGGCGCGTAGCCGGGTATATGAAAGGCGTGGATAAATTTATCGATGTGGCTATGGCAAACAAAGAGAATGGTTTTATACGTTGTCCATGTGTTCAATGTCGGAACAACAAGGAGTACTCTTCCTCGAAAATCATTCGCGGCCACCTGATTATGAAAGGTTTCATGCCCAACTATAATTGCTGGACCAAGCACGGGGAAAGAGGGGTTATGATGGAAGATGGTGAAGAAGAAGATGATGATAACAACTATCATCATATGTTTCTTGAATACAGTGATACTACAATGGAAGATAATGGAGAGGAAGGAGGTGAAGAACGGGCATCAGATGAGCCGGCTGATGAACTTGGTAGGGTCATTTCTGATGCAAAGCGAGACTGTGAAACAGAAAATGAGAAGTTAAAGTTAGAGGGCATGTTAGAAGATCACAAGAAATTGTTGTACCCAAATTGTGAAGATGGCAGCACAAAGCTCGGTACCACAGTGGAATTGTTGCGATGGAAGGCAGAATGTGGTCTAACTGACTCCACATTTGAAAAGATGCTGAAAATAATGAAGCCGAAGTTTCCAAAACATAACGAACTTCTCGAGAGTACCTACGAAGCAAAGAAGACTCCTTGTCCTCTAGGATTACATGTGCAAAAGATACATGCATGCATTAATGACTGCATCCTCTACCGCGGTAAGGAGTATGAGAATTCAGATAAATGCCTGGTATGCAATGCATTGCGGTATAAAATCAGACGAGATGACCCTGGTGATGTTGAGGGAGAGCCCCTCCGGAAGAGGGTTCCTGCTAAGGTTATGTGGTATGCTCCTATAATACCAAGGTTGAAACGCATGTTCAGAAACAAAGAGCATGCCAGGTTGTTGCGATGGCACAAAGAAGACCGTAAGAAAGACGGGAAGTTGAGACACCTCACTGATGGGTCACAGTGGAGAAAAATCGAGAGAGACTTCCTGACTTTGCAGTGACGCAAGGAACTTATGGTTTGGTCTAAGTATGGATGGCATGCATCCTTTTGGGGATCGAGATGCAACAAAGACTGCCCGTGACTCTATGTATCTACAACCTGCCTCCTTGGTTGTGCATGAAGCGAAGTTCATTATGATGCTGATCATCCAAGGCCCAAGCAACCGGCAATGACATTGATGTGTACCTTAGGCCATTAGTTGAAGAACTCTTACGGTTGTGGGGCAAACCAGTGTGTACGTGGGATGAGAACAAACATGAGCCATTTGATCTACGAGGGTTGTTATTCAGAACCATCAATGATTGGCCCGCTCTTAGTAACCTTTCAAGATGCATAAACAAGGGATATAAGGCATGCACACACTGTTAGATAAGACTGAAGGTACATATTTTCATAAATGCAAGAAGGTTGTGTACCTGGAGAATCGGCGATTTCTTCCGACCAATCATCCCGTAAGAAAGAAAGGCAAGCATTTCAAAGGTGAGGCAGATCACCGGAAGAAGCCTGAACTCCCTGCTGGTGATGATGTATTTGGTATGGTCAAGGACATAGAAGTAATCTTTGGAAAGGGTCCCGACGGTCAATCAGTTCCGAACAACGTCGCTACAGGACACGCACCCATGTGGAAGAAGAAATCTATATTTTGGGAGCTGCCATATTGGGCGTCACTTAAGTCGTGCCAGCTATGCTCTTACCAAAGCAGAGAAGGAAATCTTTTTTGAAGTCCTTTACAGTATCAAGGTGCCGTCGGGCTTCTCATCTAATATAAAGGGGATAATAAATATGGCAGAGAAAAAGTTCCAAAACCTGAAGTCTCATGATCATCACGTGATTATGACGCAGTTGCTTCCGATTGCATTGAGGGGGCTTCTACCGGAAAATGTTCGAGTACCCATTGTGAAGCTGTGTGCATTCCTCAATGCAATATCTCAGAAGGTAATCAATCCAGATATTCTGCCAAGGTTACAGAAGGATGTGGTACAATGTCTTGTTAGTTTTGAATTGGTGTTCCCACCATCCTTCTTCAATATTATGACGCATCTCCTGGTTCACCTAGTGGAAGAGATTGCCATTCTCGGTATTTCTGCATAATATGTTCCCCTTTGAGAGGTTCATGGGAGTCTTAAAGAAATATGTTCATAACCGTGCTAGACCAGAAGGAAGCATCTCCAAGGGATATGGAACAGAGGAGTTCATTGAGTTTTGTGTTGACTTTATTCCTGACCTTAAGCCGATTGGTGTTTCTGACTCGCGACATGAGGGAAGACTAAGTGGAAAAGGCACGCTGGGAAAGAAAGCAATGATATGTAGGGACGGGGATTCTTTCACTAAAGCACACTACACGGTTCTACATAATTCCACCTTGGCAGCTCCGTATATCGAGGAACACAAGAATATTCTACGCTCCAAAAACCCGGGGAAGCCTGAATCACTGATTACAGATGAACACATGAAGTCTTTCGGTGGTTGGATGCAGACACATCTCTTGAATGACACCACTGTTGGAGATCAGCTATACTTGTTGGCCGCGTCACCATCTTCTACTGTATTGAATTTCCTAGGGTACGAAATAAATGGGAATACATTCTACATGATCGCCCAAGATAAAAAGAGCACCAACCAAAATAGTGGTGTCCGCTTTGATGCAATAGACGAGAATGGACAAAAGGACACATATTATGGTTACATAGAGGAGATATGGGAACTAGACTATGGAGTCTCTTTTAAGGTCCCTTTGTTTCAGCAAATGGGTCAACCTGAATGGGGAAGGGTAAAGATAGACGGTTGTGCGGAATGACAACAGTGGATCTCAACAATCTTGGTTATAGAGATGAACCATTCGTCCTAGCCAATGATGTGTCTCAGGTTTTCTATGTGAAGGACATGTCCTCCATCAAAAAAAAGAAAAAATATGCAATCGAATACATCATATGATGAGCCAAAGCGTCACATAGTTCTTTCAGGGAAAAGAAACATCGTGGGAATCAAGGACAAGACAGACATGTCAGAAGATTATAATAAGTTTGATAAAATTCCGCCCTTCACAGTGAAAACTGACCCAAGCATTCCGTTAAGTAAAGAAGATGCTCCATGGTTACGTCTGAAGCGATCATAAGGAAGGACATATGCCAAGAAGTTCATGCTCATATTATGTAACTCTAGTTCATGTCTTTCGGTTTGTGGCTTCACCAAGGGTATCTTTCATGGTTTGTGGCTTGACCGGGACTATATATAGGGGCCTTTAGTCCCGGTTTTGTAGTCTCAGTTTTAATATTAATAAATGTCTTGAGTGTTAGTCCCGTTTGTGGCTGGACCGGGACTATGAAGAAGTTGTCCCGATTCGTACTTACCATTAAGATCTGATCTCCAAACGCCAGTCATACATATTAGGAGTGCCTCTATGACAGTTTCTTGGAGATGGGAGGCTGGGATCCGGCATCTCCCAAAACTGGTCGAGTGGTGTCCCCGCTCTCGAAAACCATCTTGCAGCTTGTAACTTCTCTAACTAGATCAATACACAGGAGCTAACTAATTTCACATATTAGGAGTGCCTCTATGATGATTTCTCGGAGATGCCGGAGGATCTGGCTCAAGCATCTCCCCGAACCGGCATAGTGGTGTCCTCGCTCAAAAACCATCTTGCAGCTTGTAACTTCTCTAACTAGATCAATACGCTGGAGCTAACTAATTTCACATATTAGGGAGTGCCTCTATGACCAGTTTCTGAGATGCCGGAGGATCTGGCCCGCCGGCATCTCCCTGAAACTGGCCGTAGTGCTGTCCCTGCTCTCGAAAACCATCTTGGAGATGCCTCAAACTGGCTGGAGGACTGGACTCACAAGGATGCCTATTTATAGTACAAGCAGCTCGGCATAGTGTCGACACTTACAAAATAATGTCGACACTCACCCCTATTATTAGTGCTGACTCGTGTTTTGTCCCGGTTGGTGTCTCCAATCGGGACTAAAGGTTCATCTTTAGTCCCGGTTGGTGACACCATCCGGGACAAGGTACACGCCGCACGACATAATGTCGACACTCACCCCTATCATTAGTGCTGCCTGGCTCAGCCTGCCGAAATCCCTCCAACCGAGACTAAAGATGAACCTTTAGTATATTGAAAATCCGAACAATTAAAATCCTTCGCGTGGTGTCATATTATGTTACATAGTTGAAAGGAAAAATACCAGACTTGGTATATTGATCATGTTTCGAAAAACCTTCACAAAATGACCTATCATGTTCGAGGTTTCATGGCCTTTGGGTCCAAATGACCGATGTTATGTGCTGAATCACGGCATAGTTTGTGATGTTGTGCCCATATTATGCATGCGTGTGGACATTGGTATGGAGAACAATGTTGCAGGAGGAAGTTTTCCTTTTTGTCGCACAGAAAAGCCCTTTTCCATTTTCCGAGCGCAAAAAATGGGTCATTTTGTGAAGTAACCACCAAAATGCCGTTTCAGAATGCTACCGTCCCATTTTCTTAAAATACTAGACCACCTTACATGGACTATCTCCCAACCGGGACATCTCAAATATTTTCGTCCATCCCGGGTAAAAAGGACAAATGTCTGCCGAATCGGTAGGAAGTGGGTCCGGTTTGTACTATAGGTACATGATCTATCGCCCGTGATTTTTTGAAAAAATCATTTTTAAACTCGCAATATGTGGTTTCTTCAGAGATCCAATGCAAGTTCTAACGATGCTCGTCCCCTATCTTCATGCACACCGGTTCGACCATAGTTAGAAATTCAGATAATTCAAAACGGGCATAATAAATTTAAAAAAAATCCGAACAATTAAAATCCTTCGCGTAGTGTCATATTATGTGACATAGTTGAAAGGAAAAATACCAGACTTGGTATATTGATCATTTTTCGAAAAAACCTTCACAAAATGACCTATCATGTTCGAGGTTTCATGGCTTTCGGTCCAAATGACCGATGTTATGTGCTGAATCATGGCATAGTTTGTGATATTGTGCCCATATTATGCATGCGTGTGGACATTGGTATGGAGAACAATGTTGCAGGAGGAAGTTTTCCTT
Organism: Avena insularis; assembly: GCA_023614405.1. NCBI lineage: Eukaryota > Viridiplantae > Streptophyta > Magnoliopsida > Poales > Poaceae > Avena > Avena insularis. Next base: position 279,817,620 of record CM042691.1, read on the forward strand.
TTTGTCGCACGGAAAAGCCCTTTTCCATTTTCCGAGCACAAAAAACGGGTCGTTTTGTGAAGTAACCACTAAAATGCCGTTTCAGAATGCTACCGTCCCATTTTCCTAAAATACTAGACCACCTTACATGGACTATCTCCCAACTGGGACATCTCAAACCTTTTCGTCCATCCCGGGTAAAAAGGACAAATGTCTGCTGAATCGGTAGGAAGTGGGTCCGGTTTGTACTACAGGTACATGATCTATCGCCTGTGATTTTTTGAAAAAATCATTTTTAGACTCGCAATATGTCGTTTCTTCAGAGATCCAATGCAAGTTCTAAATGAGCCATTTTTCTTCCCGCCATTTTTTCTCGGCATTTTTCCCGCCAGTTCTTCCCTCTAGTTATCTTCCTGCCATTTCTCACTATATATATGTAGGGTTGGCCTCCATTGTCATTGCACATCTCTAGACTCATATCTGCAACCTCATCACTCTTTCCCATGACTTCCACCGTAGCACTAACTCCCAGGGAGGCGAAGGCGCTTTGCGCCTCGAACTACCCCTGCCCGCCGGGCTACTGTGTCCCCGTCAGCTGGATGCTGAGCGCCGGAGGCGTGCCGGTTCCTCCTGTCTCTCTAGGTGTGGCGCGTCGGATGACCATCACGAACCACTACTACTTCGAGCTCACGCCAAAGCAGCGGAGGAATCCTAGATGGCATCCCGACTATTTCCCGACTTGGGAAGCCTTCTTCGTGGATCGACGTGAGAGGGCGCTCGCCAGGCATGAGGAGGATGGCCCACCTCCTCGGAACTTCAACGAGGTCGGCCGTCGGTTGTGGTGGCGCGGTTGGACTCTCCAGAGCGTCATGGCCTACGACACGACCGCCGACTCTAGCCCCGCCTACGCTACCCTCAAGTCCAACCCACTCGTACTCAGCCTTCAAGGTTCAACTACGGCGACCCCGACGACGACAGCGACGACGGCCGCGGCGAGTACGACGACTATAGTGGCGAGTATTACAGGTGTAGGCAGGAGCATGACTGAATCACTCCAACATTGCAAAACAAGTTCGGCCGATTGTGGCTTAATCTGGCCATGTATCTTAATTTTCAGTTCTTCTATGTAACTTTGTGTTAGTTGCGTTATGTACTTTAATTCCAGTTCTATCCTAATAAAATTTTCTTTCCGCCCATTATTTCCCGTCCTTTTTTTCCGCCCATTAATATATAAAAAATATAAGTTAATTCAAATCCAAATTAAAAACAGAAAATGGTTTTGAATTATTTATTCAAATCCAAACACTTTTTATGTTTAAAGTTTTTCTAAATTCCAAATTAATATTACAAAAATATAAGTTAATTCATTTTTAATTATAAATGGTTCATATTTTAAATGGTTAAATTAATTATTTTTTAAAACAGAAAATGGTTTTGAATTATTTATTCAAATCCAAACACTTTTTATGTTTAAAGTTTTTCTAAATTCCAAATTAATATTCAAAAAATATAAGTTAATTCATTTTTAATTTTAAATGGTTCATATTTTAAATGGTTACATTAATTATTTTTTAAAACAGAAAATGGTTTTGAATTATTTATTCAAATCCAAACACTTTTTATGTTTAAAGTTTTTCTAAATTCCAAATTAATATTAAAAAAATATAAGTTAATTCATTTTTAATTGTAAATTGTTCATACTTTAAATGGTTACATTAATTATTTTTTAAAACAGAAAATGGTTTTGAATTATTTATTCAAATCCAAACACTTTTTATGTTTAAAGTTTTTCTAAATTCCAAATTAATATTAAAAAAATATAAGTTAATTCATTTTTAATTGTAAATGGTTCATATTTTAAATGGTTACATTAATTATTTTTTAAAACATAAAATGGTTTTGAATTATTTATTCAAATCCAAACACTTTTTATGTTTAAAGTTTTTCTAAATTCCAAATTAATATTCAAAAAATATAAGTTAATTCATTTTTAATTTTAAATGGTTACATTAATTATTTTTAAAAATAGAAAATGGTTTTGAATTATTTATTCAAATGCAAGCACTTTTTATGTTTAAAGTTTTTCTAAATTCCTAATTAATATTCAAAAAATATAAGTTAATTCTTTTTTAATTTTAAATGGTTCATAGTTTAAATGGTTACATTAATTATTTTTTAAAAAAGAAAATGGTTTTGAATTAGTTATTCAAATTCAAACACTTTTTATGTTTAAAGTTTTTATAAATTCCAAAGTAATTATCATTTAAAAAACATTACAAATTTAAACCCCAAATAAAAAATAAGGCGGGAACAGATAGAAATTCTGAAAAATTTTGAAAACAGGTTCATATGTCCCGGTTGGAGCCACCAACCGGGACTAAACAGCCCTGCGCGCCCCTTGGGCTAATGAAAAAAAGTGGACTATACGTCCCGGTTGGTGGCTCTAACCGGGACGTATGACCCTTTAGTCCCAGTTGGAGCCACCAACCGGGACAAAAGGTCCTTTGGTTATAACTGTTCGCCCCTTCTCCTTCTCCTTCTTCCCCGTTCCTCTTCACTCACCATAGCAGATCGCCACATGAGGACAAGCGCTCGGACGCCGTCAGGCTGCCCAACCGTCGCCCCGCTATCGGCCTCCACGCGCTGCCCCGCCGTCGGACTCCACTCGCTGCCCCGCTGTCGTGCCTCCACGCGCTGCTTCTTCCTCGACCCCGATGATCTCCGTCGCACTCCTCGTCGGCGCTCCGAGCCTCGCCTTTCCTCACCGTCGTCCCCAATCGCTTCAGGGTGAGCCGCTGAACCTCCCTGACCCAGTATTTTCTTCCTGGCGTCGCGCGTAGCCGCTGCTCGCTGTTCACCCGAGAGCTCCGCCGCAGATGCTCGCCGTCGTGCTTGTTTCGGCGACCATTAGCTAGCAGCGCTAGGTTGGATAGGTTCCTCTAGCTCGCACGGTTTGAACAGACCTAATGACGCTCCCTAGAATCGCCGGAAACATCGCCGGCGACCACCGCCGCCCGGCCGTTGTCATGAGTGACGTGGCCACCACGTGGCCACTGGGTGGACCCAGCGTGGCCTGGGGCCCGCTCGTCAGCCCCTCTGGCTAGATCCAGCCCCGGTGAGAAACGCCCTGACCCCCCCCCCCCACACACACACTTCGCGTGTGGGGCTGCTGATGTGGCTCCGGCCCCACCAGTCAGTCTCTATGGGTAGGTTCAGTCGTGGTAACAAAAGCCCTGGGTTCTTTATGACGTCAGCCTGATGTAATAAATTGTTTTATAATTCCAGAAAATGATTAAATATTGTAAAATTCATATCTTATTATTTATAAGTCAGAAAAATACAAATAATATACCAAAATGTTCAGAAAAATGATTTCTACCTTTTTAAGCTATAATCATGCATTGCTAATCAACTTTAATAACAAGTTTAATTAGATAACTAAATTAACCCCTCTCATGTGTTTCCGGAGTTTCCCGAGTTAGGGTTTTCAACCCTCGGAACCCGGTTTAAATTGCCGAGCAAGTTTTAGGGTTTCATTTCAATGCAATTCAACTTGTCATATCATCATCCTTGTTTGAGCATTCCGTCTATCCCTCCTCCCGACCGCCACAGCGCCTCCATCTCCGTCCATCGCCACGCGCTCCAGCCGCCCCTTCCCTTTTAGTGTGTATGTATATATAATGTATATGTATATATTTTTATTATTGTGTATGTATATATTAGGGTTTATCCATTTTGACTTATTCGTTTTTCCACCTATGCAGAAAATATGGACCCACACGACAGAGACGAAGAAAAGGAAGAGTTGATCCAAGGTGTGATCCGCGGGGAAGAAAATTTAGATGTATCGACGTTTCTGAACAACTCCGGTGAGGGTGATCCTCTTTGCCTAAGAGACGACTTGTTTGAGGTTGAAGGTGATGCCTTCCGCGAGGGAGAAGGCGATGCCTTGTGTAATCGAGAAGACGACCGCTCTGGCGAGGTGCATGTAATATAATTAATTTATTAATTAATCATCTGCTATCTATATAGAAATAGTAACGACGATCTTTCTTCTTTTAGCCCTCCGGATCGAAGAAATCTACTGAAAAGAGCAGACGAGGCCCAACCAAAAAGTTGGAAGACCATGAGAGGTTCAGGATCGAAGATGTCGCTGAAGACGGCAAACCGATGGCTCCCGAAGTTGCCGCAAACAAATTTGTGGCACAATGCGGAGTAATCGTTAGGGACTTAATCCCGATCACCATTCGAAATTGGAATAGGCCTGTTGATGCGGAAGAAGAGGGAACATGTTTATTTGTCCCTAACCACGCCAAAGATTTACTGTGGAAGAGGCTCATGGTTAATTTCAAACTACCGAAGATAGAGCTGGATCCAAATGCGGAGGATCCAGTTGAGGACGCCTTAGAACATGGGAGAGCCATGGAGGCTAAGGTCAGGGAGTGGGCTTTGAAGAAGATGGCCCAGTGTTTCACCAACTGGAAGAAAAGATTGCACCTTGACTATGTCGTGTAAGAGAAGACTCCCGATTTCAAGAATAATCAGTTTGAGAAGATAAAACCATTCTGGGCTGAGTTTGTGAAATACAAGACATCAGAAAAAGCTAAGAAAATGTCTGCAACGAATAAGCTGAATGCTGCTAACAAGAAGTATCACCATACTATGGGGCAAGGTGGCTACAGGGCTGTCATTCCTAAGTGGGAGAAACTTGAGAATGAACTGTGTGCTAAAAACATCACCCCAGAGACAGACGATTGGGTAGAACATGCAAGGAATTGGTTTTACGGGCATGGGGGCACGTTGGACTCGGAAGGGAAGTGTATATATAACATACGACATAAAGAAGACCCCTTGCCAATCGAGAAGATGAGAAAAGCAGTAAAGGCTGTTAAAGATGGGGACTTCATTCCCGATAGAGAGAATGATGAGCTCACACTCTCCATTGGAAATAAGGAACATGATGGACGAACACGAGGCACAAGCGGCTCCAAACCATGGAGGACTGGGTTTCCCGAAGAGAGGAAGAAATATCCTGATAGAAGCCGTCAGAGGAGAAAGGACAGGGCAGAAGTTGAAGCAGATATTCAGAAAGAGCGAATGCGTATAATTGAAGAACGAATAAAGAAACAACAAGATGAAATTAACGCACTTAAAGAGAAAAGTACTACCGGCCCATCTCAGCGGCACACTGCATTCGATGCTACCGGCCTATCGAATAATCAAAAAAGCAGTGTGGCTTCCACCGAGGTCCCGGGTGATGACAATGGCGATGATGATGGTGCACCGACGATGGCTCCTGTTGGCTACCCAGTGGATGATATCACAGAGATGACACACTGTGAGCTACATGTCAAAGTTGTGAACATATCAATGAAGGTGGCTACGGCTATGCCTTACCAATTGGACCCACACCAACTTACCACCGCTGCTCGTTCCAGAGGGCTACGCTGTTGTCGGGGTGGATGAAATCATGCCCACCTTTGAAGTTTTGGATCTTCACTACCCTGCAGGTGAAGGGGATGTGACTGTACTGGGAGATGCAACAAACGTCACCATTCTATGGCCAAAGGAATGTATTGTGCTTCGAAATCACATGCCAAGGCCATCTTTGCCGCCGCCTGCTTGGCACCGTCTTCGTCGCCTCACCGGCTCCGTCGCCTCACCAATCTCCAAGACCCATCGCCAAGGAGCCATCGCCGGCGCCAGATAAAAAGCGAAGCGTCGCTACTCAAGATCGTGGTAAGCGATCGCCAAACGTAAACAAGAGCCTCTTCCAAAAGTACCAAAGGTTCCTCCCAAGAGAGCTTATGACTATCAAGAGGAGACTACGGCGATCGTTGATGCGGAACGACAAGAGTTTCGCTAAGTCGAGGCGGCCGAAAGAGCCAGAGTTCCCCAAAGACCAAAGAAGAAAAAGCTAGAGTGTTGAAAATGCTAAAGACTCTTCATCAACCCGAGCCAAAGCTGTCATCGACTATGAGCGTTCTATTCTCAAGTCACATGCGTAACAAGCCTCAAGAGCAAGATCGATGCAAGCGAGAAATCTGTTGCCTAGCTCGGAGAACAAGCAAAACAGTCTTGCGCCCCTCTCAAGGTGATTTCTCATACCAATGTGGGGTGAAGCAAATATGGGGCCGAAGAGCAGTATGATCCAGAGGTAGTTGCAAAATACGGAGAAGCTGCCGCTGCTCAAGGTATGAGTATTGCCCAGTACTTATCCCAGTTAGAGTACTTCCCCGCAAGTGAAGTAGCATACAAATACCAGTACGGCAAACCTCTCGTCAAACCTGAGGAGGTAAATAATCTTCCAACAAAAATGCGAAGATTACATAACTGGTACATGCATGCCACAAAGGCCGGGGCTAACTGGATAGTGCTGAAGGTTAAAAAAAGCATTATGGGAAAGAAATAGATGACATGATATCCATTGAATTTGATGAACTATTTCAATTATTCAATCAAGACGCCTTGGACAAATCGATCATCAGTGCCTATTGTCTGTAAGTACTAATTCTGTAATTAATTTAGTCTCCAGCTATCTCACCTTGTTTATTGCATGTATATAATCATACTGTAATATGCAGAATGAAGATTCTCGAATGCAGCAGAGGACAAATCTATGACATTGGCTTCATTGACCTATATTGGGTTCATCAAGCTAATCTCAAAACAAGCCCCCAGGATACGGAGGATAATATAGTACACGCGTTAAGGTTTCAAGAAACCAGAAGGGAAATACTATTTCCTTACAACTTCGAGTGAGTGTTATTGTCTTGTATACACTTTCTGTTTCGCTTACTCGATGTTAAGTATATAATTGAATAGTTATGCATTCGCAGCTTCCACTATATTCTCTTAATCATTCAACTTGACAAAGGGCGTGTACTAGTCATGGACTCGAAACATAAACCCCTTGAACAGTGGAAGGACATGCAGATGCTTCTCCAGCGGTAATTCTAATCATTACGACACTATATCGGCAACGTTCATGAATTTTATGATATCAAGTAATTAATAACTTATTTTATTCGTTTTCTTCGCCGGGCAGCGCTTGGAAACGGTTCACCAACAAGGCTAGGGGTGTTTGGAAAGCGGAGCTTACATTTGAAGCACTAGATGTAAGCACCACTAGCTATATCCGCGCATCTCTTTGATTCTAGTTTTGATACAGTTATTAGCATGCTTGATTATTATTTTGATTGAACTATGTTCTCGTAAAGTGCCTGACACAGGGACCAGGTAACAATCTATGTGGATACTATGTTTGCGAGTTCATCCGGCAGACGTGCGATGAGAAGGGCAGAAATTTAGAGCAACTCCACGTACGTAAACAATTTCTATAGTTTTTAATTACAATCAAATTGTGTTTAGTTTCATTCATATAGGTTGACTCCTTTTTTAAATCAGATCGAACGTCTACGGGACGGTCCTCTGCCAAAGGATCGCCTACGAGCAATTCAGGAGAAATTGGCGGGATTCTTGGATGCAGAAGTCCTAAACCCAAAAGGGGAATACTATTCGGATGTGTATAGACAATAGGGATTGTAAAAAGAGCAACTTTTGTATGTAGTGCATGAACTCGATCCGTGTATCGAATGTAATATTGTCATGATGATCTTGTGTAATATAATGGTTCCCTCATTGATGAGTGCAAAACACTAAATAAACAATAAAACAACCTAAATGAATTCTCTGCCGCGGCACAAAAAGTGGCGAAAATGTTGTCGCGGCAACAAAAGTTGTCAAAATGAATTCTCTGCCGCGGTAGAGAAATGTGTCAAATCTCTGCCGAGGCAGAAGGTTATTTGTCCCGGTTCCTGTTACGAACCGAGACGGTTGCTCCACCCCCCCCCCCCCCCCGCCGCCCTCTGACGACGCCACGTGTACCCCCATTTGTCCCGGTTGGTGGGGCAACCGGGACTAAAGGTTGGGGCTTTAGTCCGATTGCCCCATCCCGGTTGGATAACCGGGACTAATGCCCCTTACCAACCGGGACCAATGGGACGTTTACTACTAGTGGTAAAAGATTTCCTCTTCACGTTGTATCAATTCGGCCATGTATAATTTTATTTATAAAGTATGACGAAAGTCTGTTTCGTGAAATAATAATACGCCAATCTTTTCTCATTTTTTTGTAATCAGCAGCAATGAAACAGGATGCACGTACGTGACAACAATCATAGTCAAGATAAAAGATTCCAAGATGTCAGTCAATGATTAATAATTCAGCTCGTGGCTTCATGTGTGATTGCATGCCTTACTTAGCCAGAAAAGCGCATGGACTAAGTGACTAATTGTCGTCACACATGTTTACATATAGCAAGGAAGCGGAGAACTTCAACAGTTTCACTAGACAATGATCTAAAAGTAAAAAGTTTCACTAGCCAAGGAGACAAATAAATAAAGGTATCGAAAATCTCTTGAAAACGAGTAGCCTACGATCCAGAAGTTGCCAGCCTGCTACCTGTTACTTTTGAAGTTTTAGTTGCTGCACAGTGGTCAGCTTTACTGGAGGAACTCATCATGATACAACTGAAGATTTGAACCAAAGCCATTGGAACATGGCCGTGAGATCTTTTCAAGGTTCAGGTCTCTCGGTGTGTTCACGTCCTTGTCTCGCCGATCGGTTGATGTCAGCTCTGCCAAGCTAACCGGCCATTTGGACCAACAGAAACAAATTACAGCCACGATTGATCATAAGCTCAGCGAGTATACACTGTTGAGATTATGTTTTTCGTACGTCCGCTAACCGGCCAGATCAAGTATTTTTGTCTTTTTCCTTTTGATGAACGTTGCAGGCGCTCTGAATTTTCTTTAGATAGAAAAGGAGAAGAATATAAAATTCCAAACAGAATACAAGAGGACAATGAAAAGGAAAATGGAAGCAGAAACAGAAACTGTAGATTCGATTGACTATCTAAAACCCCACTAACTGAATTTGCGTTAAAAAAAAACCACTAACTGCAATTCATACTTATCTATCTATATATAAGCTATCAACATCATCTCTTTCACTAACCAATCAAATGTCCATGTCATTCCACTAACATCCATTAATAATAGAGTACCTCACATGCAGCCTATCCACGTCGTCTATTTTTTTCCATCCAATTCTCTATGTCACGTATTTTACCTATCTAATTTTTTTTTTGAAAAGAGTATATATTAATATCACGGAGATACCAATTGCACCCAGCAACAACGCATACCCTATTGGCAATACGGATGCATCCAGCCGAAAAAAAGAATAATTACAAAAAAAAGTCCCGCTATAGAATCGTCCAATTGTCCACATCACTAATTCAAAGCAATCGAATATACAATTTTTACGACTATTTGACCAATTGAATCTCTCATAATCCAATAAAAAATTACATGTTTATAGATTTTTATGTATACAAGATTGCTTCTTAAAAGATTCCCGCTACAAACTCGTGTGGGTATCCTTGTTCTAGTATATGTAAAACACTACTCTTTTTGAAAAAGGCGTATAACTTCTCTTAAAAGTCAAACAATATAAAGTTTAACCAAGTGTCCAGAAAAACTATCAATAACTACGATATTGTTTAGGTATCATATGAAAATATAGTTCACGATATATCTAACAATATTTATTTTGTATTGTAAATGTTATTTTTCTTAAAACTTTGTTAAAATCCACATAATTTAATTTGAATTTTCAAAACAATTATAGACATACTTTTATGGAATGAAGGTACTGCTCAATTATTCGCATCATGCATGCCTCCCTCATGTGGCTAATATCTTCACTGATTAACCTCACCGGCATTGTAGGGATTTCTATCTTGTGTATCAAGAACTCCTATATTAATTGCTCCACGCTAGATGTTTAGCACAATATAAGCCGTGCAAGCCACTTCCTTCTTCTTTCGTGAAACTATGGGCATTGATAACCGTGCTCCACCAACATTTAATCAAAGAACTCTAGTTAGCAATGGCCGCTTGAATTTGGGCTAGGTGATTTGTCTAACCTAAACCCTATATGTTTTTTCCTTGATGTATCTTCACGCTAAAACTCTTCTTTACCAAACTTATGATTCCTCCTCCTTCCAATATCAAAGTTGAGATATTTAAGCATTACAAAGTTTGAAATTCCAAATTTCATTTGAGAACCTTGTTCGGTATATGAACAGTAATTTCTGTAACCAAAGTACCAAACCCTAGTTCAATTCCCCTTTCTTTACCTGTAGACTAATCAATTTTGTTGAATGATCTCCATCAGAACCTCATCAATCCTTGTAGATTATTTCTCACAATTTCTCAAGGCAATCGATCTTGAAACACTAAATATTTACAAAAATGTGTTGCGAATTCTATGTATGTTGCAGATGTATTTCCATATGTACTTCGAAGCGTTGTTTTTGGAGAAGTTGGACTTCTGGTGCTGTCTTGGTGGTGATAATACTGTTGTTTCAATGAATGAGTCATTGTAGCGAGACTTTTCTTTTTTACAATTCTTCTTTTTTTTTTTGACGGTGTGCATCCGTGTGGCCACTAGGGCAATGCGTTGTTGCAGAGGCTTGGTGTAATTGGTATCATCTGATATTAATATATGCTCCTTTCAAAAAAAAAAATTTTACCACTTCCATGCTTTTGCCAACAGAATATTGTCTACATATGACAACAAGTAATGGAGTAGCAATATTGCATGCATGGCAATTGAACTCTAAGTAGTAAGTTCATGTTGCAAACCACTCTCAAACCGTACAAGCACTGAAACATGCATAAGCATACACATATACACGTACTACTAAATCTCAGTGTACGTATACATGCACTTGCTCGTTATTACATAAAAGCTAAAGCCACGTACAAGTACATCACACATAGTACATATATAGAATTCGCTCTGTCCAGAATTATATGCCATATATTTGTTTAGATTTGTATATATCTATACATGAAAACGTGTTTAGATATATACAATCTAGACAAAATTGTGACATCTAATTCCGAATAGAGGGAGCAGATGTTAATGCATACTAGTATGATTACATACATTACTTAAGTGGGGAAGGATCGAAATATACTACTCCCTCCGTCTAAGAATAGATGTCTTAGGTTTTTTAAATTTTGGATGAATTTATTTGAGATATCTATTTTAGGACGGAGGTAGTACTATATCATGCAAGTAATTGTTGAGCCTATGATCGAGCCGCTCCAGAGTAACCGGTCGATTGACATCGGTCGACAATCAGTGGTGGTTACCGGGGCTGTTCGATCCGCCGGAACTGGTAGCTCCAGTCCTCCTCGTCGTCGACAATGGCGACACCTTCAGCTGCCGGCCACCGTGTTTGCCGAGCGACGGCGCCTTCGTGTCTGTGCGGTGGAGTAGCACCGGCCTCGCCGTCACAGCACCAAGGGAATCTCCGGTGGACATGATCACAAGGATTGCCACGAGGAAGGTGCAGAGAAGCTTGAACAAGGACGCCATACCCTAATAAATGGAGCTAATTTGTGTAGCTAGCTAACGATCACCAGGGGGTATAGCTGCTAGCTTGTGGATGGGATAAAACTAAGCAATGCACGGGACGGGCGTGCGTTATATATACCCGATCGACCGAGAGCAACCCCACTCTGGACCCTACACGTTGGTGTGTACACACACTCATGTGAAATGGTGATGAGATAGTCTTCGTCACAGAAATTGGCAAATATGATCGATGATGACGTTACCTCCATGAGATTCGTGTTTACGTCACCATCGCACGTCAAGCCATCAATCAACGGCTTCCATTATTAGCATCTCCGGCTGTTTAGTCAAAGTTTTTTATTGACGTTCGATCTACAATACGTGACCTTTTTTGCAAGTTAGCTGGCCGATACATTTTCATATTTTGAACCCAGGCATTGCATGTTTATCGATAAAGTTAAAAAATAGTTGGACAGTTTGTAAAAAAAAAGCTCACTGCAGGAATGGACGGATACGCCGATGGCCGGGCGCTACACCAACGGCCAGACGTCGGACCGTCGGCATAGACCATGACCAGGTCATCCCCCAAGCAGCCATCAACATAGAATTGCTCTCGGCGTAAAATATGCTACGCCGACAGCTGCCCTTGGCGTAGCTATTTTTCCTTTTACCTCATTAATCTATGAAAAACCATAACTAAATCATTCAAATTTGAAAAAAATACAAGTAATATATCAAAATTTGCAGAAAAATAAGATCTATCTATCTACACTCAAATATTACACATTTTTTAAAAAATTAAGTAAAACACAAAACATTATATATAGTTTCAAACGGGCATAAGAAATTCAAAAACGATCCAAACAATGCGAAACCTTCGCATGATGTCATATTATATGACATAGTTAGAAGAAAAAATATCAAACTTGGTATACTGATTATGTTTCATAAAAACCTTCACAAAATGACCTATCTCATTCGAGGTTTTCTGGCTTTTGAGTCAAATGACCAATGTTATGGCTAAATTCACACTACTAGGAAAATGGCTATAGGTAATCAGCACATCCGTGGCTCACATGGTTGAAGTGCCTCATGGCTAAAACAGGCGTGGCTCACCTGTGGACAGTGCCCTACTAGTAACTAGAACAACCGTGGCGCACATGGTCACAGTGCGCCACAGATATGTGTGGGCTAGAGCCCTGCTGGCCGCATGCCGCATACCCGTAGCGCACATGGGGAAGGTGCGCTACGGTTGTTACGATTAACCGTGGCGCACATGCAGGTCGTGCGCTACGCCTAAGCGAAGGCTCCTCTGTTCTGTAAATGGGCAGAAACATCCGTGGCGCACTCTGGCATGTGCGCCACGGTTGTGATTTTTCCCTGTGGCGCACTAGGGCCATGTGCGCCACAGATGTGTCGACCAGTATTTTTTTGGCAGCTCCACTTTGTGCACATGTGTGATCATCCACCACCCCACACTTCACTTTCCCTTTCTTCTTCCTCCTTAGATCTAGTCGGGATCCTTCTCCTTCCCACCTCAATTTCTCCACTCATTCACCATTTTTAGCATGTAGAACTTGCCTTGGATGTTACATACGTAATAGAGGAAGCTCTTCGGTCTCTCATCTCCTTCTCCGGACTCGCGCGCACCTCTCCTTTCCATCTTCTCGTGATCGGTCTCTCATCTCGGTAAGTTGTCCATGTAAGGATGTGTTCATGTGTATATGGATGATATGCTCATATGTATGTAGATGATCGATGCTCATGATGTGTGTATGGAGAGGATCGATAGTCATGTGTGTGTATATATATGGAGAATATCGATGCTCATGCATGCATGTGTGTATGGAGAGGATAATGATATGTTCATATGTGTATGGATCGGTCTCTCTCTCTCTCTTGTGTTTGTGTGTGAACAAGTTGCCATTTGTTTTGCCAAAATGTTGATTCATTTCCATTTTGGCAAGACTTTGGCATTTCGCAAAGGTCCTAATTTTAGGATAGGTCATGCCGAAATTTTCTGTCGACCATTGCATGTATGCATTGATTATGTGGTTCTAATAGACTTCTAACTGTACCGTGTACACCGTGCAGGCAAAAATGATGCTCATAATGAGTGAAGGCATTATGGCTAGATTTTTAAAATGTGCGACGGCCGACATGATACGAAATAACAAGACAGAGATAAGATGTCAGTGTAGAAGATGCAAACTCAACTGGGTGATCGACCCAGATTCCGGGAATCTGCAGGCGCACCTGCTCCGCCATGGTTTCATGGATGGATACACTCGTTGGATAAGCGATGACGAAGACGATGGAGACGGTGAAGGTGGGCAACCTGACGATGATCATCACGGCGAGAACGGGCGAGATGATGAAGAGTCTCCTGGAGATGGTGAAGGTGCGGAAGCAGACCGAGATGATGATGATCTAGATGCCGGAGGAGCAGACGACGATGGAACAACGTCGGGCCGTGTGCGGGACCCTTATGTGCAAGAGCTGCTTCTCAAGCAGACGAGTAACGCCAAGGCTGCCGCTAGAGAGAAAGCCAAGCTTGCGCAACTTGAGAAAGATGCGGTTACTCCATTGTATGAAGGATGCAGGCCCGATGATACCCGGTTGAATGTAACGCTCAAGGCTATGGATATGAAGGCAAAACACAAATTGAGCGACGCAAGCTTCAACGATATGATGGCATTCTGGCACGATCGTATCCCGGAGGGGAATAGTGTCCAACTAGTATCGAGGACGCCAATAAAATCGTATGTCCTCTCGATCTACCATACGTTAGATATCACGTATGCATCAATGATTGCATCATTTATTGGGGCGAGGACGCGGAGAAAACCTCATGTCCGGTGTGCAGCGTGAGTCGATACAAGAAAGGGAAGCAAGCACCTCGGAAAGTGGTATGGTACTTTCCTATCACTCCTCGTCTGCATCGCTATTTCGCGGACCCTATGGAAGCGAAGCTCATGCGATGGCATGCGGAAAGGAAGAAGCCAGGAGATGACGATGACCCCGAAAAGGATGAGCTGCTGACGCACCCTTCAGATGCTAGCCAGTGGAAAGCATTGGACCTTGATTCCCAGAATTCGGTGGAGATTCTAGGAACATCAGGCTTGGTGCGAGCACCAATGGACTCAATCCGTTCGGTATCCAGAGCAGCACGCACAGCACTTGACCCGTGTTTGTATGGATGTACAACCTCCCTCCATGGTTGTGCATGAAGAAGAAGTACATACAAATGAGTATGCTAATTCAAGGGCCGAAATAACCTGGTACCGACATCAATCTGAATCTCGTGCTGTTGAAAGAGGAGCTAGCCATGTTATGGGAATCTAGAGCCAATACTTACGACGCCGTCGCACAAGATTATTTCACTATGAGAGCCGCGTTGGTCACTACGGTGCAAGACTATCCAGGTTGCGGGTATATCTCGGGGCAGGTTATCCAAGGATTCTGCGCATGCGTTAGGTGCATGGATAACACAAGCTATCTCCAACTAGAGAAAGATCCAGGGTCTTCGAAAACCGTGTTCATGGCGCACCGGAGGTGGCTCGGCAAGAATGATCCATGGAGAAAACGTGGAGACCTGTTCGATGGCAAATCCGAGACCCGAGGAATCCCAGAGCGTAGAAGCAGCAAAGAAGTGGAAGAGTTGCTGAAAAACTGGAAAGATTGTCCTAAGCCTGGAAAGAAGCGAAAGAGGCAGCAAGACAAGCCGCTGATGAAGGTATGGAAAACAAGGTCTGTTTTCTGGGAGTTGCCATACTGGAAGTTTCTCCGCACGCCTCATAGCCTTGACATCATGCATATCACGAAAAACGTGTGCGAGAGTCTGGTCGCCACCATAATCAACATGCCAGATAGGACGAAAGATGGTCCGAAAGAAAGGCACGACCTGATATTCATGGGTATCTGGAAGGAGCTTCACGGAGGACGCACTACTCCTGATGATCAGGAAGATGACGATGATCATGAGTCGGAGATGACACAAGGTCGTCGGAAGGGTAAAAAGTTCAAGAAGAACGAATATTACTGCCCTCCTTCTTTCTTCACTCTAAGCCAGGATGAGATCAAACAGTTTTTTAAGTGCCTTCTAGGAGTCAAATTTCCTTACGGCTACGCGGGCAAGATAAGCAGATACCAAGACGAGGCGAAGCAGAGGTTCAGTGGCATGAAGTCTCATGATTGTGTCGTGCTAATGATGTAGGTACTTCCGGTTGCACTAAGAGGGATAATGGACGAGCACGTCCGTGAAACGTTATTTGGCCTCTGCAAGTTTTTCGGCGTCATCTCTAGGAAGTCGATTGGCGTGAATCAGCTCGGGAGGCTACAGGAGGAGATCGTGGTGATACTATGAGAGCTTGAGGTCTACTTCCCGCCCGCATTCTTCGACATTATGGTGCATCTGTTGGTCCATGTCGTGGAGGACATCGTCCAACTCAGGCCGATGTTCCTCCGCAGCATGATGGTGTTCGAAAGGATGATCAGACACATCAAAGGATACGTTCGCAATGGGTCCCGTCCAGATGGAAGCATAGCCAAGGGCTTTCTGGCTGAAGAGTGCATCTCTTTCTGCACGAATTATCTAGACATCGAGAACCCTGTTGGTCTTCCCGTCAATAGGCACCTTGGCAAGCTCGACGGATCTGGTCACCGAGAGGGTCGTCGCATACTACATGCAGACTTCGATTTTCGAAGCGCAGACTTTGATCGAGCAAACCTCGTCACGCTACAGCATTTAGAACTAGTCGATCCTTGGTATGTAAGCAAAAGGTTAATCGAGAAGAAGTACAGTGACCGGGGCATACAGAGGACGCAGGAAGAAATAATCAAAGAGCACAACTCAGATTTCACGCGTTGGTTTAGGCAGACGCTCCTTGATAATCCCCCGCGATCGCATTCTTCTAACACGGAAAAGATCATATTCACCTTGTTGCAGGGACCGATGCAAAACCTGGTGACCTATCAGGCGTATGATATCAACGGCTACACATTCTACACGGAGGAAAAGGACAACAAGTGTGATTATCAGAACTCAGGAGTAACGTCTGAATTCTACACCGATGACAACGTGAAGGAAAGATTCTACGGAAGGATCGAGGAGATATGGGAGCTCGACTACTGTGGAGAAAAGGTGCCGATGTTCCGTGTCATATGGGCAAAGAACGTCAAAAGAGAAGAGCGGTATTTCACAACCATGGTTATACCCGAAGCAGCCAAATCCAAGGCCGCCGGTGCGAACGTGGCCGCGAAAAATGAACCGTGGGTACTGGCTACCAAAGTGGACCAATGTTTTTTCATTACCGACCCGACAAAGCCTAGCCATGTTGTCATGAGGAGAGGAAAAAGAAACATCATCGAAATGGATGGAGTCGCCAACGAGCAAGACTTCGACCAGTACGGCGATCCAAAGATTAAAGATGATGACGACTACGATGCAGCAACATACATCACAAGAATAAAAAGGACAACCCTACCCAAAAAAGGTAGCCCGTTCGAAAGTGCCGGGGCTAAATTATTCAACCGCGACAAAGAAGGGAAAAAAGATTGTAAAACGCTAGCTCAAAAAATATTGTAAAACGCGTGGTCGAAAAAGATTGTAAAGTGTGGGTGTTCGAGTAGGGTCGTGGCCGATTCATATTATTATGGACAAATTATTATGAAATTTAGTTATACTTTGAATCATATTATTTGTACCACTTTTATGACATATTTTTTCACCTTTGGGCATTTTTGGAACATTTAAAAGTATTTATAAAATAAAAACAAAAAAAATATGGCATATTTTATCACTTTTGGGCATTTTTGGAACATTTAAAAGTATTTTTAAAATAAAATAAAAAGGGGCACCAGGATTCAACACAGGTGCTCAAGTTCAGAATAGAGCAAAGGCGTAGAACCAATGGGATAAGGCGGTGCTAGTGCTAACAAAGGGGTGGCCCTCTTATCGACTAGTCAACCATGCCAAGACTTGGCTGTGGTGCGCTACGCCTAAGTGGATAGGACTAGTCAACTCGCCACGTCGTCCCTACCCATCCCCATCGTCCTCAGATGCATCCCATCCCCATCATCCTCAGCCGCATCGCCCCCGCCACCGCATCCCAGCCACGCTAGGAGGAGGAGGAGGCCGCCATGTCAGCCGCCGAGGAGGAGGCCGTGGAGGAGCCCGCGCGCCCGTCGCTCGAGGAGGAGGAGCCCGCCGCCGCACGCGCACCGTCTCTCGAGGAGGAGGAGGCCGCTGCTGCTCGAGGAGGAGGAGGCCGTGGAGGAGCCCACTGCCCTCATCTTAGAGGTGAGCCTCGCCTCCCTCTCTCCCTCTCTCTCGCATCCATTCTCGGAGGATTAGGGTTCCTGGATTAGGGTTCAGAGGATTAGGGTTAGGGTTCCTGGAGTAGGCCGTGGATTAGGGTTAGGGTTCAGAGGATTAGGGTAGCAGTAGCTAGTGTTAGCAGTAGTGTTAGCAATAGTGTTAGGTTAGCAGTAGTGTTAGCAGTAGTGTTAGCAGTAGTGCTATTGCTAGCAGTGTTAGAGCATGAGTGTTAGCGAGTGCTAGTGCTAGCAGTAGTGTTAGGGTAGCAGTAGTGTTAGGTTCAGAGGATTAGGGTAGCAGTAGTGTTAGCAGTAGCTAGTGCTACAGCAAGAAGATAGTGTACATAATAGAAAATAAGGAGCAACTGGAAGTACAATAGAACAAGAACAAAACCTGGTGATATTAGTAGCAACAACAAACTGTGACAAGATCAATAGATCATAAATAAAATCAGCAGCAACTATCTTAGGCAACAAACTATAACAAGATCAATAGATCATAAATAAAACCTGGTGTTAAAGTAGTGCTTGTTAAATCTATTCTCTAGGCAACCAGAAATCTATTTTATTATGCAAAAGGCTGAAGCTAGTTGGGTTGGATAAAACTGTTAAGTTTACAATTGTGGTGCCTCCCCTAGGAGTGTGCACAGGGCTATAATCTGGTGATGAAATGCTCCTGGTGTTTACCATTGTATCTGTTTATTTGCTCCTGGTGATGAGATGCTCCTGGTGTTGAATGCTATAATCTGCATGTATATTACATAATGATAGGTGCTTATTTGCTTGCTGTCATATAATTGTGCTTGTGCTTGTATGAAGCACTTTATTATGTCGTGTATGCAGGTTCTTGTATGAAATGAGTCATGATTTTTGCCGGAATGTTGATTAACTTCCGTTTCGGTAGAAGTCGGACACTCCTAGTTTAAGAAAATTAACAAAGGTCATGCCGGATTTTTCCGTGCATTTAACCAATTATTTGTTTTTTATTAGTGCAAAGATGCGTGACAACGACGAGGTTGGATGTTCTAAGCGCATCAGCGCTGAAGGAGAACTCAGACCTCCGAATAAAAAATTGACATTCTGGGAGGCTGAATGGCTAGAAGACGATGACGAATACCATCCTTCGGAGAGCGAGGATGATGAGATGGAAGACGCGGAGGAAGAAGCCGAAGGAAGTGCGGATCATGAAACCACTGATGGCGGCGAGGGCACAGGGAGTGGTAGCAATCCTCCTAAGAAGAAGAAGAAGCCGAAGGAACGGCGCCCGAACACGGTCGACACCGTTAGGGAGGAAATTACCGAAGTGAGCCCAACAGGGGTTCCTTTGGAGCCCGACCTTGTCGTCAGAGGGTACGGTGGGCAAGTGGCGGCGATCACCCGGACAACCATCTCGATCAACACCGAGAATCTCCGGCATAAAGATAATGGCCACTTGCGCACACTCCTCTTCGAGAAGCTGCACGCAAGATACAAGTTCCCCGCTGAGTATCAGAACACAAATTATCATGGGAACGAAGTAAACAAATCTGCCCTCACAAAGATGAGCACTGCCCTGGCCAGCTGGAGAACCCGGATAAAGAAGAAGATCTATAAAGAAGGCCAAAGTCTCGAGGAGAACTAGAAGATAGACCCGCAGATCACCGAAGATCAGTTCCGGGAGTTCAAGGGGAGGTGTGAATCCGAAAGAGCCCTGGCCAATAGTAATTGGGGAAAGGTGCTGCAGGCGATGAATATAGGTCATCACCATCTCGGATCTGGTGGATATAGAACCGCGGAGGCCAAATGGAATAAGGAGGACGAAGAGTATAGATCTAAGGGGATAGAAAACCCCTTTGCGAAATTCGAACCCGGGCAGGTTCGAAACTTCATCAGGGCCCGTTACCATGTGGACCCCAAAACCAAACAACTCACCGCGGATCCTGCGGTGAAGGAATTCGAGGAAATTGTGGTAAGTAATATAATTACCGCGGATCAACTCGATTGCATTCTAATCGATGAAGTCTAGTTTCTAAACGGTTCACTGTTACTTCTTCTGCAGGAGGAGGAAATTGTTGCTAGTCATGGATCCCAGGGCTCCTCATCCCAAGGGTCGACGGCGGCCACCCGGCGGGATAACCCTTTTAACAGGGCGATGAACCGGGCCAAGAAAATAGAGTCGGTTACTAAGAAGCCGTCGTCGGCTGGCCGTCTGGCCGTCCTTGGCGGTAAGAATTGGGTGGATTATTTTGGTCCACCGCCAAGGACGCGTGTGGCATCGTCGGGAAGGAGCGAGGAGGAAAACCGCGAGGTTCAAGAACATAAGGAACAAGTGGCGCGGATCCCGCAGATCATCCAAGACAACCTGGAAATCACCCTCGCGTCCATCCTGCCTACCTTGGTGGAGTCAATAGCGAACTGGAGTGCGGGTGGTCGAGTAGGGCCGTGCCCGATTCCAAGCATGGTCAGCAGCCACTCGAACAACGCGGCACCGACGAATCAGGCGAACTATGTGTTCGTGACTCCGCCCGCTAGCACCGCGGCGCCGCAAGTGTTGGTGACTCCCCTTGCCATCACCGCGATGCCGGACATGTTGGTGGCCCTCCTGCCATCGTCACGGCGGCACCAGAGCTCCAAGCACCCGGTAGGGAGAATACACCGGCGGCCAGCACCGCGCCATCAAGCAGCCCCTCCATCTCTTGCACGCCCGTCGCCGTATGCGGTGCCTCGACATTGGCCGATCTCGACGCCATCACGGTAAACAAATTGCTTTACCGCCTTTCACGCCATCTATTACTCTTATGGCATCTCTGACGACGTTGTACATGTTTTCCGCAGACGGATGTTCCTTGCACTCTCTTATGCTACATGAACAACGATATGAGGGATGTTGCCAAGGGTACCATCGTTCAACCCTTGCAGCGCATGTTCCACTCAAGGTCGATGATAGATAGCGTGCACAGGGTTAAAATTAGTCGGGTGCTAAGGGGTTGCGACGACCTGGAACCTCCCATTCAACCCCCAGGAGCGGATGAAGAAGATTCGGCTGTCCTCAGAAGTTGCTTCGGCTTATTCTTGCAATGGCCAAAGAGCATGATCCGTTTGGGGATGGCGGGGGCCATCACGCCACAGACAACAGCACTGCCTGTCGTGCCAGCGACAAGCAGTGGCAAGGCCCCCTTACGGCCCTTGTCGTCACCTCCACGCGGTGGGTCGGATGATCATGTTGATGATATGCACATGGCGCAGGATCCGGCTGAGGATGACGAAGACTGGAATGATCACTTCTTCAACACTCAGTTTAGCAACGAAGACCTAGCTGGTGGCCCCACAGAGAAACCCACTATCACCAAGCGTCTGTTTGGTTCTCAGGAGACGCCTCTAGCTTGCACCTTTACAGAGCCAGCTGATACAACCAACCGGCCCTTTATTCTAGCCCTGACACACTACATAGGGCGGCCGGTGCTCAGATTGCGGTGCATGCCCGCTCTCCAAAAGGAAAAAAGGGCAGGAAAAAAAAATCTAGCAGCTCGAGCCAGCCGGTGGCGTCAACTGCGAATCCGATCAGGTTTTGGGACGGGCCACCAAGACCCAAGGGTATTATGTGGAGGATTCATGTGGCGGGTGAGACCATGCTACCTAAGAATTTGCGGAGGCTCGCCAGTTCGGAACTGCAGAGTGTGCATGACGGCGTGATGATGATAGAGAGACGCCTTCTGGCGGAGAAAGATCCCTCGCACCCGGTATTCGTGCTGACGATAGAGAGACGCCACCAGGCTTGGGCTTCATCAACAATGCCCCTGCGGATCTGTTATTCCTGCGGTTCGACGACATCTTCAATATGTTCCACCTATACCCGCTGCACTATACCATGGTCCGCCTATTTTCTCTCAGCCTGGCCATGCAGATCATTAGAGAGAACACACCGGGCATCGCTATAGTGGACCCCTACTACATGTGTGACGGCTGCTTGGGTTGCCCCGCTGAACGACATATCATGGCTGAAAGGATCGTATGGGCACCTAGAGGGGGGGTGAATAGGTGCTATTTCAAATTTTCTTCTTTTTCAAATTAAGGTTTGACAATAAGGTAAATTCTCTAGATAATGCAACTATGGTGAATTTACCTATATGACAATTATGCAAGAGCTACCACAACACAAAGTAGGAACAAGTAAGTAAAGTGCGGTAAAGGATAGAAGTAACCAAAGTGGTGGACGCGGAGACACAAGGATTTGTTTCCCGTAGTTCCTTCCTTTTGAGGGGAAGTACGTCTACGTTTGGAGAGGGGGTGGTTTCAAACCACCAACACCATGAAAGGCCTCCCTTGTTCTCCGATGAATCTCACCCCAACGGGCTCAATTCACCTTCCACTATATCGGCAACCTTCAAGGTGGAAGACGGCACCTTTACGAGTTTGGGGCACACATCCACAACTTAATCGGAGGCTCCCAAATACAAGCAAGCTGTCAAAGCAATCAAAGACAAGCTTGTAAGAACCAAAACAAGAACTAGGGTTTCCAAGAAAACACTAGAGCAAAGGGGCCCTCAATGAAATGAGGGGGAAATGAAGATCTCTTTTGGTGAAGTTGTAGATCGGGGCTCCTCCTTCGATTCCCCAAAGATCAAAGACTTTGGGTGGTGGAATGAGGAGATCTTGAGATTTGGTGGCTCCAATGGTGGTCTTGACTTTTAATGTGAATGAGCAACTTGTCCCAAGGTAGGTGGAGGGGTATTTATACCCCTCCAGGGAATCTGGCCATTGGAGCCATTAATGCACCGGTAGTACCGGTACTCAGCACTGTACAGCATTGTACCAATACGGGTTCAGTACCGCACTGTACCGGAGATGTCTTGAATGGTCGAGCCAGCACCAGTATTGCCCGGTATTCCCTTGCGGTACTACCACCAAGCGGTAGTACCGGTCGTATGACGTGGTACTACCGGTCTGGGCGGTAGTACTGGTCCCAAGTACCGCTTGGTATGGACCAAAACTGAGAGGGGCGGTTTTTCTTCAGAACGCCCAGATCGCCGAAGCGATTTATCGTGTCCAAGCGGTAGTACCGCTTGTCTCAAGCGGTACTACCGGTTGGACCGGTAGTGCCATTCCGTGGTACCGGGTGGTACTGACTAAAATCCATCCTTATCAGCCTTGCACTGCACCAACCGGTACTAGAACTGGTAGTACCGGTGCCAAGCGGTACTACCAGTCGTATTTCCGGTACTACCGGTTGACACAGTGGTTTTTCGCAAAGGGAATTGTTAGGCCAATATTTGTGCCATACCCTTATCAAACCTGTGATACATTTAGCTCACAATTAAACTGATAAGTGTGTTGTTATCAAACATCAAAATCAGAGGGATAGAAAAATGCTCTTTTAATCTCCCCCTTTTTGGTGTTTGATGACAATACACTTTTGCAAGATAATTTTAATAGGAAACACATGAGATTTGTAAAATAGAGACGGGGCTCCCCCTATATGTGTAAAAATAAACCTCCCCCTCTATTTTACAAACCCAACATGGGTGCACAAATATTGATACTAGCATTTGAAATCATACCTTTGCACAATAACATGTGATGAGAAATATATAGACAATAGATAACGCATATCATCACAAGATGGATCCAATGAAATAAACCACATAGTCTCATAAGATGGATCCATGACATAACCACGACATAACCACATAATCTCACACATAAATAGAGGGAAATTGAAGTTCACAAGCAATAAAAGGATCAAAATAAGAACGAGCTTGTGACTTCCCATGCAACACCCGTGCCTAAAGTGCAACTTCTCCCCCTTTGGCATCAAGACGCCAAAAAGGGACAAGTGCAAGACTACCATCCCGACAGTCAATCCTCCTCCTCCTCCTCCTCATCCTCAAGGTCCTCCTCATAAGGGGGTGGGGCGCGGTGCGAGGAAGAGACATCATCGTCCCAACGGCTGTGCTGAGAGATCCACTGATCTTCTGGAGTGATGTTGGTCTCGGACCCCTCGGAGACGGTCAAACCCTGGGCAGCCATCATGTCCTTCTGTCGAGCACTGGCTTTCTTGGCATACACATGCGCCTCATACATGCGCTTCTGGTTGTCAACCTGGAAGTAGAAGATCTTCTTGAGCTTGTCCTCCATCCTTTTGGCCCAAGAGGGCTTAGCATTCTTGCGACGGGAGACAACATAGTCAGTGTCATGACCACTGTCAGCATCCTTAGAGTCATCCTCTTCCTCCTCACCCGCCACAACGCGGGGTTTAGCATGTGTCTTGATCTTGAGTGCCTTGGGCATGTGCACAATGAGAGAGCGAGTGGAGAGTGTCCTAGCAATGGTAGAGCACTTTGACACAATGAGGGCCATAATATAAGGAGAAAATGGTGGAACCCTCCGAGATTGTGCAGCAGCAACCATCTCATTCCATATGAAGTCTGACACATCAAGAGGAGTGCCTGAGTCGCGGTTGAGGAAGGTGTTGAACAACAAGTCTATAGAGAACCCATGTATCTCATCCTTGTTGCCCGCACGAGGAGCAATAGTTGCAAGGAAAATGCGATGGAGAATGTCATACGTGCGGAGAAGATCCTTGATCTTGCCAGCAATCTCACGGCCCTGGATATACAAAGGTGTAAGGACATCCTTCTTGGAGGGGTGATCCCGCATGTGACAGCGAAAACCACAAGGAATGTCCCAGCCGCGATCTTCATACCCCAATATTGCAGCAAACTCCGCAAGTGTAGCTTCCTTGACAGCACCTTGAGTCATCCAGGTGATCTTCCGAGTACGGCCAGTGTGGAAATGTGCAGTGGCAAAAAACTGTGCAATAAGGAGTAGATCATAGTCATACTGGAACTCCATAATGGGGAACAAGCCTAGGTGAGAGCAGATTTCCTTAGCTTCAGCAAAGTAGTCAAGATTCTTGTTAATGTGCCCCATGTCAATCCACTGCTGAGGCACCACCATCTGGATATTGGTCAAAAGAACATCATGATAAACACGCTCTTGGAAGTCATTGAAGAAAAGACTGTCTTCTTTGGCTTCGCCCCGGTTGCGGGAGTATGGATTTTCAATCCGGAGAGCCTGAAACTCCGACTCCGAGATGTCTGACAGTTTCCTTGGCCCTGATGGTCGTGAGCTGAGACTTTTGGTACGCCCAGAGGAAGGGGGCGAGAGGGAGGGGCGCTGCCACGCCCAGCAGAGCGCTTGGTGACCCCCTCACGACCCCCACGGCCACCTCGAGTGGCAGGCAACTTGGAATGGTGTCTTGGCTGTGGCATAACCTCTTCCTCAGACTCCGTCTCTTCCTCAACAATCTCACGGCTAGCTTTAGAACGCTTGCGCGCACCCCTAGAACCACCTGCATCTGTGAAAGCACAAGGTGTAGGGGTTCGCAACATGGAAAACAAAAAAAATCTACCGCATGCAAACAAACAAGCCAAGATCTATCTACTAGATTGTAGCAACGAGTCGATAGAAGAACTCACCCTCGAAGATTCCAAAGCGGTTAACGAGAGCAGATTCTCGTGGGTGATGTAGTCGTACTCTTGCGGATCTCAAGATCGCGTAGACGATCCTTCCGGCTGCTCCGCACCGCCGCATGATCGGTCACACGTTCGATACTGATGAAGACCTTCCTCTCCCTTGTTCCAGCGGTGGAGGTGGTAGTACTCTCCTCGCGATTCCGTGACGACGGCGTACCGAAGTAGAGGGAGATCTCGAGGCTTCGCCTTAAGCTGGAGCGAGTATGGTGGAGTATGAGAGAGGCCTTGGCGATCTACGGTTTAGAGGCGCCAAGGGAGGAGGCTAGCCGGCGGCTAGGGTTAGGGTTCACCCCAAATCGGCGAGTTGGTGGTGCCCTAGGCGGCGGCAGCAGGGGTGGTGGCGCCGGCGGCTTGAGGCTAGGGTTTGGGTGGTGTTGGGTGTAGGGAAGAGGGGCGCCCTACCCCTTCTTTTATAGGTGGGAGGGAGGCGGCTAGGAGGAGGGAGTCCTCCTCCAACTCCTCCTCCTTGGCCGGCGGGTGGAGGGAGTGGGACTTCCTCCCCAAGTAGGTTTCCTACTCTCCCTCCACCAAGCAAACTTGCCGTTTGACTTTTCAAATTGGCGTTTGACTTTCAAACTAGGATTTGATTTCTCCCTTTATTTTGCCTAGCCAAGTGACCTAGTACATGATGCAACCATTCCACATTGTCATGACACATTCATGTACCCTTCCCCTCCGGAGTGCCGGACCTTCCGGATCCTTCTAGAACATTCCCGGTGAAAACACCGGAATCATTCCCCAACTCCGAAACAGGACTTTCCTTATATGAATCTTATTCTCCGGAACATTCCGGATCTCCTCGTGATATCCCGGATCCCATCCGAGACTCCTAACAACATTCGGTCGCATACTCATCATTCCATAACTACTCAACAACATCGAATCCTTAAGTGTGTCTCCCTACGGTTCGTGAATTATGCGGACATGATCGAGACACTTCTCCGATCAATAACCAATAGAGGAATCTGGAAATTCATATGGCTCCCACATATTTCTACGATTACTTTGCGATCGAATGAACCACTTACATACAATACCAATTTCCCTTTGTCTCACGATAGTTTACTTATCCGAGGTTTTGATCGTCGGTATCTCTGCATACCTAGTTCAACCTCGTTATAGATAAGTACTCTTTTCTCGTTCGCATGATATGTGATCCCTTGTGAGCCAGTCACATGCTTGCAAGCTAATTGGATGACATTCCACCGAGAGGGCCCAGAGTATATCTATCCGTCATATGGATGGACAAATCCCACTCTTGATCCATGTGCCTCAACCCATACTTTCCGAATACTCAATGCCACCTTTATAGCCACCCTGTTACGGTGTGGTGTTTGATGTCATCAAAGCATCCTTCCGGTGATGGTCATTACCATGATCTCATGGTCGAAGGAATTAGGTTACTATGTATCAGAAAGCTTATAGCAAATGAACTATATTAAATGACTTGATCTTTATGCTACGCTTAACTATAGGAGTATGTCCATCACATCATTCTCCTAATGATATGACCATGTTGTTAATAACATCTCTATGTTCATGATCAGGAAACCATGATCATATATTAACCAACAAGCTAGTTTAATAAGAGGCTTTACTAGGGACTATTTTATGTTTACAAATCACACAAGTATTAATGTCTCCGATTAATACAATTATAGCATGGTATGTAAACATTTATCATAAGCATGAAAATATGATAATAACCACTTTATTATTGCCTCTTGGGCATATCTCCAACAGTCTCCCACTTGCACTAGAGTCAATAATCTAGTTTCAAACCTTTGTGTATTCAACACCTATGGCTTTACGGTGTCGTATGTACACGATTGCTAGTGGTCAATCGATCTCGGATATGACACTTCCAGGTCCGTGTGTAATTGCATGTCTTTGCGTCTCTACGCATCACTCATTCTCTAATGAGATGGCTTTGTATAAATTTGGTCCTTTGGTGTGACCTTTAGTTCTTTGGGGTTAAAACATGTTGATAATATTGCCGTACAATATATCTTCATAGTATTATCCCGCTGTGAACTACGCCTAGTTTGATAACAAACTACTTGACACAAATGCCCTCTTTAGCTGCTATTCATCGTCTTGACATAATGTATTAGAAATATGTCTTAGCGCTCCCACTTAATTTCTTGCAAATGCAAGCATATTCATCGTCTCCAATGAAATTAAACTCTTTTAACAGTTTCATCATAGTGAAGATTCCAACTCCGCGATGCTTACTTCAACCATTGAAATTTGCATATGCTTTTAGCATCCTTTGAATTAACAAAACCCTTCGGACCGTGTCATGCACACTTCCTTGGTAACCATTCTATTAGAAGAACTTGTTTTCTTTATTCAACACATAACAAAATTATATGTCGTGGTTGCTACATTAATCCGTCTAGACTAAATATCGCTATGAAAGATCAGATCTTGTCATAGTCAACCTTTGAACATTGTTGTGAACTCTTTCCCAACATGTTTACTATTTCATAGATGTGAAACATCCATGTCTATTTCTTTATATATCCAAATACGACTGTAAGGTCTTGTACCTTTCCAAAGGGTCTTTCAAGTTCAAAGCTTGATCTCTCGTATATGGAACTATCACGGATTCTATGGCTTCAAGCCATTTGACGTAGTCAGGGCCCATCATCGCTTCTTTGCATGTAGTCGGATCATTATTGTCAAATAATGATTTAACTCTCAAATCTTGGTATTTGATTGTTTATCCGACCTACTTGTTTCAATAGGAACTTAGATCTCTGTGACCACAACCTTTGAGGCACGTGAGCCATGAGCATTGTTGCTACCTCCGGAACACTTTTGGGCGCTGCGCAACTTTGCACATATAGCTAAGGTTCTTTTAACCTTATCAAAGTTCTATTGTCCTCCCACTTAACTTTTCACGAAAAATTCCTTCTCTAAGAAACTTGACGTTCTAAGCGACAAACATTTTTGTCTCCGATGTTATGGAGGAACAGTTATTCGAAATAACATACAAAGATAGGTTCATCGACTTTGGTTGCAAACATATTTCTTATGCATAGCATACCAATGTTTAAGAAAGGACAACTTGGGTTTTATCCCAAACCATAACTTTATATGGTGTCAATTCAACGGATTATGATGGAGCTCCTTTTAGTGGAAAAACGGTAGTCTCTAAAGCTTTTAATCTTTAAAATATAATGGTAGTTTTATGAATTACACCTTTTGATCTTACCATGTCAAACAAGGTTTAATTACATATCTCGAATGCTCCATACTCTTATGGTGTTTCGAAAAATGCAAATCCACGGAACGATTCCTTAAATCTTAGGTATTATGCTAAACTTGTAACTCAAATATCTTCCTTTATGATCTTATCATAAACTATTTATTTCTTGTTACAATGATTTTGCACTTCATCTTGAAAGTCTTTGAACTTTTCAAATGTTTCATACTTCATCCTTATTAAGTAAATATTCATATATTCACTCAAATTTTTGGAGGAAGCATATGAAGTTGAAATCCATCGCTCTTGACTACACATAATGGACTTCATACAACAATATGTACAAGTTCCAATAAGCCAGTCATTCGTTCCTTTTGGCCTATGAACGAAGTTTTAATTATCTCTAGGAAAGTTTAACAAGCGTCATTTGATCAAAAATCAAAAGACTCCAAAATTCCATCCATATGGAGTTTTTTTTATGTTTTCTTTCCAATATAATTTAAATGGCGATGTCACTTTCTAAGTGATCTTTCAATCAATTTGTCTTTCGACGTATTTAGCACTAGTTTTATGGATGTGATTTCTCCAACGAGATTTGTGGATCATCCATCTTTTATGGATTACGGCAATTATTTGAACAACCCTTTTGTTCTTATAATACCTGATAGAACAAATCTTGAAGGCAAGCTTTGATATTTAACGAGCAGCACAATAACCCTTTATTTGTTCTCGATGAACATCATCACATATTCTTTTGCTAGTTACTTAGGCCATTGTGGTTCATGAATTCTGTTGTTTCGTATGACGATTCATACCAACAAATTCTATATCCAATACTTAAGAACCACATTATTTAACAAGCAAAGAATACAGCCATAACACGTATATCCTCTATATATCCAAGCTGAACAATTCTAGTCTTTTCTTTTCTGCCATATATTTCTGAGATTCTCTTCAAGATTTCCTTTTCTGTTTGAAAGAATCTATCAACATTAATAGTGGAGTCATACATATGACACATAGTCCAAAGCGTGTATAATTAAATACCAATGTCTTTGGACTTGCACTTTGAAGTAGATCACCATCATCAAATGTTTGGTGTGCTTTAAAATTCCATTCTTTAGTAATCTCTTGGTGTAGTAAATATTTTACCTACATCAAATATTCACCCTTATCATGGAATTATTCATGATCAAGCTACTTTAGCTTATTGCGGTGAATCGTGAGTATAATGTTGCTCTCCAAAACCTTTTGGAGGATTAGGACAACTAGTGTCTCCAACCTTTTGCAAATTCTCATCAAATATGAGAACATGACTTTTGCCATATTATACTCTATCATGTTGCAACCAAAACTTTGTTTCATATATCACAATATCTTCCACACATCATGGTTTCTGAAACAACTCTTTCAGATCCTAGATAACCTTGATATTAAGACAATTCTTTGAATATCAAGAATCATGGAGACAAACATGATACTCATACACTAACTCTTGGAATTGTCACTCTCGATTTAATACCAATTATTAAACTTCATGGAGTAACCGAAACTTACTGAAAGTTTGCAATAGGACTTTTAAACTTTAGATTAACACTTCAAAACAATACGATACCAGTTCGTAAAGTAACTAACCAGAATTCTATAGTTCTATCATCTCAATTATAACTAAGCGCAAGGTGGTAAACGGATGCCAATGACTACAACAATTATGCAAATTCACTTTGATTTATGATAAATAGTGTTCAACTTTTAATCATATTGCTGTTGAACTCCCACTCAAAACAATATCCCTCACATTGTTTTAGTGATCACACGAACCAAATTCACCACATCAAAACCGATCATCACGAGAGTTGATGTAGCTTCAATGGCGAACAATCAACATGTTCATCATATCTACTATATGACTCATGCTTTACCGTTCGGTGATCCGTGTTCCGAGACCATGTCTGTACATGCTAGGCTCGTCAAGATCAAACCTTAGCTTCTGCATGAGCAAATCTGGCTTGCTCACGTTGTATACACTCACATAATCTAACACACCCGATCATCACGTGGTGCTTCGAAACAACGAGCTTTAGTGTAACATCCCAAAAATACCAAACTTAGATCATCAAACACTAATCATCAAGATTAGGGTTAACAAAAACTTTTCTAAATAAACTCATGAATGCATGCATATGTGTATGCATGGATTTTTAATTTCTTTAAAAACCACCTTGTTTGTGTGATCCGTTGCTTGTAAAATGTTTCTTAGGTGAAATGAACATCATCTAAAACATTTCCCACACTTTTCCTAAAGACAAGTAAATCAAAACAAATATATTAAGTGAATGGTCATTTTGACCAATTTAACTCCCATGCCTACTTTGGCTCTCTCAAAGTTTCAAAACCTAACAGAAACTTTTCTGGATCTTTGCACCCCTTGAATGTACTCATAACAAGGTATCAAGGCCCACTTTGTGATCATCCAGAAACTTTCAAATGCATAGTTTAAATGACAATTCAAAATTGAATCTTCTTCATATGGGAAGATCCCACTTTTTCAAAAACCACTCAAAACAAGCTCAACTTTCAAAGCCCAAGCATCTGCAGACTCACCAGCACCAATCTAGCAAACCCACCAAAAATCATTTCAAAATTCAAAACTTGATTTCATGCGGCCATTTCATCAAACAGGTTGCAGACACAAATCAAACAAAACATCAAACACTATAGTGTACAGTGATTCTTGCCTAACTTGTTCCCTAGTTAGCTCACACACAACTCAGTAGATCATCTAGAAAGATTAGCCCAACACTAGCACCCCTGTGAGCTTGCCATTGCCATCAATGGTGAACAGCCGAGCACCCCCATGTCACCCCATTGTGGACAGCAGGCTAGAGGAAGAACTAGCCGTGCCAACCTTGTCTGGGAGGCAGCCCACCGTCCACCGCCACTCCCTGTCCCAGCCGCAAGCGTTGCCAAGCCCTGGACCACGCGCATAAGCCGCGCCCAGACCATGCCGAGCGTGCGCCAGAGAACCACCCTCGACCAGCGTCCACAGACCGCGCGCCGCCCTCACCGCGTGCACACACGATCACCACCGACCCAGGAGACCGCCAGACATCCCCGTTTGCCGCCCCGTGCCATACAGCCACCGCCCACCGTCGAAGACGCCGCCTCTGCCGCGCAGAGCACCGGCCGTTCCAGACCAAACCACACCGCCCCATGCCTCGCGACCATGTCGTTGAGCATCGCCAGGAGACACAGCACCGTCCCCTACCCTTGCCCATGCCATTAGCCGCCTATAACGTCGCCCCCGACGAGCTCACCGTGCGCCCCGACGGTCCCCTCGCTCGACTATAAATAGAGGCCACCCCCGCACGATTTCTTCACACCATCTCACTCCCCTCTCCTCACTGACCGTGCCACACCATTCTCAGAGCAAGGCACCACCTCACCGGAATTTCACCGGAGCCCGCCGCCTCTGGAGAAGAAAGGAGCCAGCGATTGGAGCCGCCCCAGGAGAAGCCACCGGTACCAGGAGGTTCGCCGTCGTCGACTTCGTCGTTCGCCTGCCTCGCCGACCCTCGCCCATACCCCGGTGAGCCCCCAGCACCCCTCACTGGCCGCGCTAGGTTTCGTTCTCGCCGGAGTTGTCTTGCGTCGACGATGACCCCCAACCGTTAGATTAGAACTAGATTGAACGATCCACGTTGCCCCATACCGCTTCGCCCAGCCCCGTGTCACTGACGAGTGGGGACACCCACTTAAGCAGCCCGCGGGAGCACTGCGCTTAGCAGGCCGGCCCAGTAACTTTTCCCGCGCAGCCCAGCAATTCAAATTAAATCTTTTTCTATTTCAATTCAAACACACTTCTGTACCCAACTTCAAAAATCAACCCAGATCGATTCAGTGCACCAAATTGAATGAAACCAATTTTGTTGGAAAGGACTGTGAATGCTTAATCCAAGCCCGTTGGATTCAAGTCATTTGGATCTGTAGATCACCCATGGTAAAAATAACAAGGCAGAAGCTTTTCTGCATTCAAACATTTTTCAAATTTAAACCATAAAAGCTTTTGAGTTGATTCCAACTCTCAAAAATCACATTTAACCATACCTTTCAGAATATATAAAAATATATAGGTTTACTTGCAGAAATAATGTTCAAGTAATAAAAGAATGCTACATAAGCATTTCTAGCCACTTTAATTAATTAAAATAAAAGGGTAAAACCTTATTAAATTGTGACACCACTTTAAATCACATTCCCATGGACTACAATATGTGGTGATGACATGTGTCAACATGATCCCATATTTAGTTTGGAGAATATTAAATCTTAAGTAGTTTTTCAATGAGTAGAAATTACCTTTCTAAAAATAAAAAAAGATTTAAACCAAGCTTTAACCTTGTAATGTTAGAGATGATGCTAGATCATCTATAGGACCCTTGTGTGTGATGATTGCAAGTAGTTAAGTATTGTTTGGTGATTGTGTACCTCGTATTTATTCATAGATGCTAGTACCGACCAAGGATACGAGGAGGAAGGAGGATACTACGAAGAGGAAGCCGAGGAGAACTTCAACCATCGCTGCACAAGGCAAGCTAACACTTGCAAGATACTATACCTATGCAAGCTTATACTGATATTGATGCAAGCTAACCCTTGCCAGATACCCTACTGATGCCACAAACCCATACTTGTGATATGACTACTATATGCCTTAAGCATATGTGATCATACCCACTTGATAAACCAAATCCTAGTTTTATGTGCAAGCTTCTTACATTATTTCTTTATCAAAGCTTACTTAGAGTCTACCTAAGAGTTTGGTAGATACTAGACAGTTGTGCTGAAGGTTGCATAAAGAGCATAAAATTTGGCCTAAGCTAGAAACCTTGATATCAGCCTAAGATATAAGGTTGGACTTAGTGAAACTCCACTAGTTACCACCCCTCATTAGTACTACCCCCACCTGTAGATGCTAGTCCTAAGCATAAAACTTGATCAACTTTTAGATGGGAATACTTGGTGGAAAAATGGTTATGAAAACCTTGGAATGATGGATCATTCTATAGTAATGTTTTGGACATGTGTTTCCAAACACTTGATGATTCTGGTGATAAAAATGTTGAGGCATGAGCCTTAGCCCTTTATAAAACTGATGGTTGTCTGGATGCGATACCATTCCAAATTTTAGCGTACAACCACAATACCCGAATATTGGGTAGGGCTTGACTGGAAACTTATATACCTTAGTATTAGTTCCCTCCCGGCCAAGGTGTAGGGTTCGCAGCATAGAAAACAAAAAATTTCCTACGATGGGAACTATGTACCAAGATCTATCTACCAGATACAAACAACGGGCGGATGTATATCCGTAGAGAACATACCCTTGAAGACCGACAAAGCTTAACAAGTTCAACTCGTGGTTGATGTAGACGATCTCTTGCCGATCTCAAGATCGAGAGGAAGTCCTAGCGCCGCAAATCAGCAGCGCATCCGTGCTCGCACACACGTTCGAGGCACCGAGCAACCTCCGCCTCGCCTCCAGCGATGCAGGGAAGCACAACTCTTTCTTGCCAAATAGCCACCAGAACATGTATCTCGCTAGTCCGAGACCATGGGGATAAAATCTAGAGGGGAGAGAGATCCTTCACGAGGAGGTGTGAGAGACAAGTGAGGAGGGGCTCCTTTTATAGGAGGGGGGAACCCCAAGGGGTGGCAGCGCATGGGGCTGCCCTCCCTCCTCTTCATGTGGGTGGACACTCCACTCACAAATCTCCTTTAAATTCCCTCCACTCAAAAGTCCACTCAAATTCCCATTAAATTTCCACCAAATTTAATGCAAACTCTCATTAAATAAAACTCTTTTATTTTATTCAGAATTTTGTCAATTACTTTAATGACAAACATTCACAAATAACCCCTTGCTAGAATTCCATTTCACATGCATAACCACTTTATGCAATTTCACCCGAAAACCTGTTTCGGTATCTAGTGAAATAAATTCCTGCGCTTGTTCATTCTTTCGGCATGAAAAATTTGCTCCAATTGGATGTCGGTGTCTCTTAAGTGTGTCACCCTACGGTTCGTGAATAATGCGGACATGATCGAGACCCCTCTCGGATCAATAATCAGAAGCGGGATCTGGAGACCCATACTGACTCCCACACATTCAACGATGCCTTTCTTGTGATCGTCGGAACCTTTTACGCTAGTATCTTAATCCCTTTGTTTCACGATATATTACATGTCCGAGATTCGATCATCGGTATCTCCATACCTAGTTTGATCTCGTTACCGACATGCACTCTTTTCTCGTTCCCATGATATAACATTCTAGTGATCAAATCACATGCTTGCAAGCTAATCAATGTGATATCACCGAGAGGGCCTAGAGTATATCTATCCGTCATCGGGATGAACCAATTCCACTCTCGATCCATGAGCCTCAACATAACACTTTATTAGTTTTGAATCCATCTTTATAATCACCCTGTTACGGTGTGATGTTTGATGTTATCAAGAAACTCTTCCGGTGTTAGTGATTGACATGATCTCATGGTCTAAGGATTAGGATCACTTTGTAAGTTGTTATAGCAATATAAACTCAATGACTTTGATCGTAATGCTATACTTCGGATGAATGTTCATCACACCATTACACTAATGTTGTGATCCCGTTATTAACAACATCCAATGTCCATGATCAGGAAACCTTGATCATCTTGTTAATCAACGAGCTAGTTTATGAGAGAGGCATAACTAGGAACTTTCTGTTTGTTTATTAAACACACATGTATTAACGTTTCCGTATTAATACAATTATAGCATGCAAAATAAACATCTATCATATACTTGGAATACACATAATAAACACTTTATTATTGCCTCTCAGGGCATATTCCCTTCAGTCTCCCACTTGCACTAGAGACAATAATCTAGTTACATAGTGATAAATCTAACACCCATTGAGTTCTGGTGTTGATCATGTTTTGCTCTAGGGAGAGTTTTAGTCAACGGATCTGCTACATTGAGATCCGTATGTACTTTTAAATCTTTATATCTCCATCCTTGACATGCTCGCGGATGGAGTGAAACCGGTGCTTAATATGCTTGGAATGCTTGTGAGACCTTGGCTCTTTGGCATTGGCAATGGCATCATTGTTGTCACAATAGATCACCATTGGGTCCAACGCGTTTGCCACCACTCCTAGTTCGGATATGAACTCCTTCATCCAAATCGCTCTCGAGTCGCTCAAGCAAAGCAACATATTCGCCTCCGTTGTTGATCCCGCTACCACAGGTTGTTTGGAGCTCCTCCAACTAACCACTCCGCCATTCATGAGAAATACGATCCGGATTGAGACTTAGAGTCATCCGGATCGGTGTCAAAGCTAGCGTCGACATAACACTTAGCGACGAGCTCTTCTTCACCTCAGATACAAGAAACATATCCTTAGTTCTTCGTAAGTACTTAAGGATATTCTTGACCGCTATCCAAAGGTTACGAACTCGATCCGATTGGTACCTACTAGTCAAACTAATAGCATGTGCCACATCCGGTCTTGTACATAGCATGGCGTGCATTATAGAGCCTATGGCTGAAGCATAGGGACTTTGTCCATTATCTCTTTCTTCCCGAAGCCGGACTTTGAGTCTTACTCAATGTCTTGCCTTGCAACATAGGTAACAACCCTTCTTACTTCCGGCCCATTTTAAACTTCTTTAAAATCTTATCAAGGTATGTACTTTGCGATAGCCCTATTAGGCGCCTAGATCTATCTCTATAGATCTTTATGCCTAATATGTATGATGCTTCACCTAGGTCCTTCATTGAAAATTTGCTGTTTAGATAACTTTTAACACTGTTTAAAAGATCTATATCATTTCCGATCAATAATATGTCATCCACATATAATATCAGAAATGCCACATTGCTCCCACTCACTTTCTTGTAAATACAAGCTTCTCCATAAGTTTGGACAAATCCAAACTCTTTGATCACCTCATCAAAGCGGAGATTCCAACTTCGTGATGCTTGCTTCAATCCATAGATGGATCGCTGAAGCTTGCACACCTTGTTAGCATCCTTAGGATCGACAAAACCCTTTGGTTGTATCATATACAACTCTTCTTCAATATTACCATTGAGAAACGCGGTTTTGACATCCATCTGCCATATCTCATAATCGAAATATGCAGCAATTGCTAACATAATCCTAACTGACTTTAGCATCGCTAAGGGAGAGAATGTCTCATCGTAGTCAACTCCTTGAATTTGTCGAAACCCCTTTGCAACAAGTCGAGCTTTATAGACGGTCACATTACCATGAGCATCAGTTTCCCTTTGAAAATCCATTTGTTCTCCACGGCCTTTCGGTCGTGAGGTAAGTCCACCAAGTTCCAAACTTGATTTTCATACATGGATTCCATCTCGGATTTCATGGCTTCTAACCATTTGTTGGAATCCGGGCTCATCATCGCTTCTTCATACGTCGCAGGGTCATCATTTTCATCAACCATGAAATTCATGACAGGATTCCCGTACAGCTCGGGAGCTGCACGCGTCCTGTTTGACCTGTGAGGTTTGGTAGTACTCTCTTTCGGAGTTTCATGATCATTATCATTAGTTCCCTCTTCAACAGGTGGAGCAAACTCCAGAACAACTTCTTGCGCTGCGCTACTCGCCATACTTTGAAGAGAAGGTTCCACAACCTCTTCGAGTTCTACGTTCCGACTACTCACACCTTTCGCGAGAAACTCTTTCTCTAGAAAGGATCCATTCTTGGCAACAAAAACCTTGCCCTCGGATCTATCATAGAAGGAATACACAATAGTTTATTTAGGGTATCCTATGAAGATGCATTTTTCCACTTTGGGTTCGAGTTTATCCGGTTGAAGTTTCTTCACATAAACATCGCATCCCCAAACTTTAAGAAATGACAGCTTAGGTTTGTTTCCAAACCACAATTCATACGGTGTCTTTTCAACGGATTTAGATGGTGCCCGATTTAAAGTGAATGCAGCAGTTTCTAGTGCATAACCCCAAAATGACAACGGCAAGTCCGTCAGAGACATCATAGATCGAACCATATCTAATAAAGTACGACACGACGTTCCGACACACCATTTCATTGTGTGGTGTTCCGGCAGGTGTGAGTTGTGAAACAATTCCACACTCTTTCATGTGAGTGCTAAACTCGTAACTTAGATACTCACCTCCACGGTCGGACCATAGAAATTTGATCTTTCTATTACGATGATTTTCCACTTCATTCTGAAATTCCTTGAACTTTTCAAAGGTTTCAGACTTGTGTTTCATCAAGTAGATATAACCGTATCTACTCAAATCATCCGTGAAAGTAACAAAATAACGATATCCACCTCGTGCCGACACACTCATTGGACCACATACATCGAATGTATGATTTCCAATAAATGTCGCCTGCTCCATTGAACCGAAAACGACGTTCTAGTCATCTTGCCCATAAGGCATGGCTCACATGTATCAAATGATTCATAATCAAGTGATTCCAAAAGTCCATCCGAATGGAGCTTCTTCATGCTTAACGCCAATATGACCTAGACGGCAGGGCCACATATATGCGGATATATCATCATTAAGTTTAATCCTTTTAGCATCAACATTATGAATATGTGTAACATTATCATCGAGATCTAATAGAAATAAACCATTCATCATCGGTGCATGACCATAAAAGATTTCATTCATATAAATGGAACAACCATTGTTCTCGGATTTAAATGAATAACCACTTCGCATCAAACACGATCCAGATACAATGTTCATGCTCAGTGCAGGCACCAGATAACATTTATTCAAGTTTATAACTAATCCCGACGGCAAGTGGAGAGGCAGCGTTCCGACGGCGATCACATCAACGCTTGATCCATTGCCGACACATCTTGACCTCACCTTGCTAGCGGTCGCTTGTTCCGTAGCCCTGATTCGAGTTACAAATATTAGCAATGAACTGTATCAAATACCCAGTGCTCTGCGAGCACTAGTCAAGTACACATCAATAACATGTATATCATATATACCTTTGTTTGCCTTGCCGGCCTTCTTGTCTCCGCCAGATACTTGGGGCGCTTATGCCCAAAGGGCAGTCCCCTTACAATAGTAGCACTTCGGAATCAGACTTAGGTCCAACTCGGGTTTCTTTTCAGGTGCAACAGCTTGCCGCCTTACTTCCTTCCGCTTTTCCCTTCTTGTCTTTCTTGAAACCAGTGTTCCTATTGATCATCAACACTTGATGTTCCTTTTTGATCTCCACTTCTACAGTTTTAAGCATTGATAGAAGCTCGGGGAGAGACTTCTTCATGCCTTGCATATTATAGTTCATCACGAAGCTCTTATAGCTAGGTGGCAGAGACTGCAGAACACGATGGATTCCTAAGTCAATGGGAATCGATATTCCCAAGGACACAAGCTTATCGGCGTAACCCGACATCTTGAGTACATGCTCACTAACGGAGCTGTGCTCTTCCATCATGCAGCTAAAGAACGTTTACAAGTTGCTAGTTCTCTCACAGCATGTGTGTCGAAAATCATTTTCAACTCACCCATTGTATCAAATGCATTGCCGCTTTCAAACGCTCAAGTTCCGGCTCTAGCCCATACAATATGCCGCAATGAACTAAGTTGTGGTCCTCCTGACGAGTCTGATAGACATTCTTCTCCTCGTCAGGGGCATCATCTAAAGGTGGGGGGCCTAACGGCGCTTCTAGCACATATTGCTTTTGTGCAGAGAGGAGAATCCTCAAATTCATGGCCCATTCGGTAAAGTTGCTACCGTTCGTTGCTAGTTTCTCTTTCTCCATGAACACATTGAAATTAAAAGCAGGTGGTGCCATCTACAATAGAATTTGTAAAGTTTAGACTAAGTGTATGATAGATTGAGTTCAACTAATCTATATTACTTAATGAACTCCCACTCAAAACGACATCCTCGTGCCTTTTTGGTGATTACATGAACCAAATCCACTACACCAAGTCCGATCATCACGTGAGTCGGTATAGCTTCAAAGGCAGCATCAAATGGGCATCATATCAACTATATGACTCATGCTTAACCTTTCGGTCCGTGTTCGAGGCCATGTCATACATGCTAGGCTCGCCAAGTTAGAACCTTAGTATTCGCGTGTGTAACTGTTTTACACCCGAAATATGGTCGTGGATCCAAGAACACCCGATCATCACGTGATGTCTTGGAGCGACGAAAACATAATCGGTGCATACTAAAGGAAGAACACATTCTTATCTTGATATTTAAATGAGGGATCATCTTATTATGCTAACAAAGCGCTAAACAAGCAATATAAGATGCTATCAAACATCATATGTTTATTAGTGAAATTATATGGTTCCCGCAGATGATCTCTATCATGTGCATCGTGGTATGATCACTATCATACCTATATGTGTAAATCCAAGGTCTATGGATTTTACACGCTATGTGTGTTGTAAGAGTATCATCTCATACTTCTACTTACAACACTACCATATCATAACACTAGCCCAGCAACAATCTAAACTAGACGCCTCTAATTTATCCATTGCAAGTTTTACGTGGCTTAGGGCTTTCGAGATAGAACCGTTCTTAACTACGAACATGAACCACAACGAGGATAATCAAATTGTTGACAACTCGCTTGCAAAATAGATATTGACTATAGTAGGAGAGACAGACACCCGCTAGCCACTTATGCAAACTAGTTGCATGTCAAGCGTGGAACATGTCTCATGTGCGAGGACATGTAAAGTTTGTCCGGGCCGCTTCATCCCACTATGCCACCAATATACAAAATTACAACAAAGGAGCAACAACATGATCATCATCGCCCACATACTCATATGTGTACTACCCGTGTAAAGTATCTACGCATAGATCCGGCTCTGATACCACTGTAGGGTTTGCAACATAGAAAACAAAAATTTTCCTACGATGGGAACTATGTACCAAGATCTATCTACTAGATACAAACAACGGGCGGATGTATATCCGTAGAGAACATACCCTTGAAGACCGACAAAGCTTAACGAGTTCAACTTGTGGTTGATGTAGACGATCTCTTGCCGATCTCAAGATCGAGAGGAAGTCCTAGCGCCCAAAATCAGCAGCGATCCATGCTCGCACACACGCTCGAGGCACCGAGCAACCTCCGCCTCGCCTCCAGCGATGCAGCGAAGAACAACTCTATCTTGCCGACTAGCCACCGGGAACATGTACCTCGCTAGTACGAGACCATGGGGGTTAAATTCTAGAGGGGGAGAGAGATGCTTCACGATGAGGTGTGAGAGACAAGTGAGGAGGGGGCCTTTATAGGAGGAGGGGAACCCCAAGGGGTGGCGGCGC
This sequence comes from Avena insularis, assembly GCA_023614405.1. Lineage (NCBI taxonomy): Eukaryota > Viridiplantae > Streptophyta > Magnoliopsida > Poales > Poaceae > Avena > Avena insularis. Next base: position 279,858,453 of record CM042691.1, read on the forward strand.
ATGGGGATGCCCCTTGCCCTCCCTCTTCATGTGGGTGGACACTCCACTCACAAATCTCCTTTAAATTCCTCCACTCAAAAGTCCACTCAAATTCCCATTAAATTTCCACCAAATTTAATGCAAACTCTCATTAAATAAAACTCTTTATTTTATTCAGAATTTTGTCAATTACTTTAATGACAAACATTCACAATAACCCTTGCTAGAATTCCATTTCACATGCATAACCACTTTATGCAATTTCACCAAAACCTGTTTGGTATCTAGTGAAATAAATTCGCGCTTGTTCATTCTTTTTCGCATGAAACATTTGCTCCAATTGGATGTCGGTGTCTCTTAAGTGTGTCACCCTACGGTTCGTGAATAATGCGGACATGATCGAGACCCTCTGATCAATAATCGAAGCGGATCTGAGACCCATCGACTCCACACATTCAACGATGACTTTCTTGTGATCGCGGAACCTTTTACGCTAGTATCTTAATCCCTTTGTTTCACGATATATTACATGTCCGAGATTCGATCATCGGTATCTCCATACCTAGTTTGATCTCGCTATCGACATGCACTCTTTTCTCGCTCGTGATATAACATTCTAGTGATCAAATCACTTGCTTGCAAGCTAATCAATGTGATATCACCGAGAGGGCCCAGAGTATATCTATCCGTCATCGGGATGAACAAATTCCACTCTCGATCCATGAGCCTCAACATAACACTTTATTAGTTCTGAATCCATCTTTATAATCACCCTTACGGTGTGACGCTTTGATGTTATCAAGAAACTCTTCCGGTGTTAGTGATTGACATGATCTCATGGTCTAAGGATTAGGATCACTTTAAGTTGTTATAGCAATATAAACTCAATGACTTTGATCGTAATGCTATACTTGGATGAATGTTCATCACACCATTACACTAATGTTGTGATCCCGTTATTAACAACATCCAATGTCCATGATCGTGAAACCTTGATCATCTTGTTAATCAACGAGCTAGTTTATGAGAGAGGCATAACTAGGAACTTTCATTTGTTTATTAAACACACATGTATTAACGTTTCCGTATTAATACAATTATAGCATGCAAAATAAACATCTATCATATACTTGGAATACACATAATAAACACTTTATTATTGCCTCTCAGTATTATTCCCTTCACAAGGTCTGAAATGAGGCTACCTTGTGAAGATTGTCCACTGCAAAGACTCCAAGATGACATTGGTCATGGTTGGGAGGCCAAACTCATAGGAGAGGTGCTTATACTAGGGCGTAATTGAAAGGTTAGGATTGATTATCCATACATCGAGTATGGTGAATTCACGATTTATTCTCGACGGATGTATCGAATGTTGTGGTGAAAGTGTACAATCTCGAGAGTGTCAAACTATTGAATAGCCGTCATGATTATGGACAGATTGGAGTGGCCATCTTGTTCCTGTCGACTTTTCAAAATGACTTGTGAAATGAATTGAGACTTTGACTTGACCACAACAGAGTTGTGACCTGAATTACAAGATCCCACTTAGGAGTTATAAAATTGTGACTAGCTTTGGAACTTAGTAGAGATAAACCTGGCTTTTTGCAAAACAACCCTAGAGCCTAGTGTCCTATTATCCAAAAACCCCTTACCTATTAGTATTAGTTTGCGAGTACTTAAAGAGTACTCATGGCTTTGTCCCTGGCTATTCCCATGGCCAGACTATGAAGAGGAGTACCTGGAAGATGGACCCCAGGAAGGTTACGACAACTAGGATCATCTCCCATCGTCAGGATTGCCTATGACACCGAAGATGGAGCTTCGCCTACGCTACCGTTATTATTACGTATTCTGCTGCTTGGTGTTGTATTAAGAACTGGATCATGAGATCCCTATTCGTGTAAGAACTTATGTATCGTTTGTAATGGATGAAGTACTATGGTATCCAATTTTGTTATGTCTCGCAAAAATGGTAATCCTGGGATTGCGATGTATGGAATAACATGCATCTAGGATTGAAAAATCCGGGTGTTGACATTTAGCAACGGTGCTTACTAAGGATGAACACTTTAAAACTTGAAATTGTGTGCTTGAGGGATCATCTTATAATGCTACCGTCGTTAACTAAGCAATACAAGATGCATAAAAGGATTAACATCACATGCAATTCATAATATGTGATATGATATGGCCTTTCTTCTTGTGCTTCCGATCTCCATCTTCAAGCACGAACATGATCTCCATCATCACCGGTGTGGCGTCAAGGTCAATGTCGCCGCTTCATGGTTGTCTTCCACCAGCATCAACTATTACAACTACTTTGAATAATAGACACGCAGGACTTAATGGAAACAACCATATGGATCATGCCGGTTGCCAACTTACAATAAGGAACATTGGATACATCATATATAATCACAATCATGGTCCTATCACATCACAACACACCCCTGCAAAACAAAGTTAGACGCCTCTAATTTTCTTTGCATGTTTTACGTGGTTTGGGGCTTTCAATAAGTGTCGTTCTAACTTACGAACAAGAACCACAACATTGATACTAGTATTGTTAATCACCCGTTGTAAATTGAATCTTAACTATGTTGGGAGAAACAGGCACCCGCAAAGCCACTTATGCAATACAAGTTGCATGTCAAGCGTGGAGCAAGTCTCATGAACGATGTCATGTAAGGTTAGCCCGGGCCGCTTCATCCCACCATCCCGCAAGATGCAAAGTACACAAGAAGCAATCGACAACAAAAGTATCAATGCCCACAATGACCATTGTGTTCTACTCGTGCAACAGATCTACATATAGACACGGCTCTGATACCACTGTAGGGGTTCGCAGCATGGAAAACAAAAAATTTCTACCGCATGCAAACAAACAAGCCAAGATCTATCTACTAGATTGTAGCAACGAGTCGGTAGAAGAACTCACCCTCGAAGATTCTAAAGCGGTTAACGAGAGCAGATTCTCGTGGGTGATGTAGTCGTACTCTTGCCGATCTCAAGATCGCGTAGACGATCCTTCCTAAGCGCTGCGTTAAATGGCGCTTCCTTGATCGGTCACACGTTCGATTTTCGATGAAGACCTTCCTCTCCCTTGTTCCAGCAGCGGAGGTTGTAGTACTCTCCTCGCGATTCCGGCGACGACGGCGTAAATGAAGTAGAGGGGAGATCTCGCAGGGCTTCGCCTTAAGCCGGAGCGAGTATGGTGGAGTATGAGAGAGGCCTTGGCGATCTACGGTTTAGAGGCGCCAAGGGAGGAGGCTAGCCGGCGGCTAGGGTTAGGGTTCACCCCAACTTGGCGAGTTCGTGGTGCCCCAGGCGGCGGCAGTAGGGGTGGTGGCGTCGGCGGCTTGAGGCTAGGGTTTGGGTGGTGTTGGGTGTAGGGAAGAGGGGCGCCCTACCCCTTATTTTATAGGTGGGAGGGAGGCGGCTAGGAGGAGGGAGTCCTCCTCCAACTCCTCCTCCTTGGCCGGCGGGTGGAGGGAGTGGGACTTCCTCCCCAAGTAGGTTTCCTACTCTCCCTCCACCAAGCAAACTTGTCGTTTGACTTTTCAAATTGGCGTTTGACTTTCAAACTAGGATTTGATTTCTCCCTTTATTTTGCCCAGCCAAGTGACCTAGTACATGATGCAACCATTCCACATTGTCATGACACATTCATGTACCCTTCCCCTCCGGAGTGCCGGACCTTCCGGATCCTTCTAGAACATTCCCGGTGAAAACACCGGAATCATTCCCCAACTCCGAAACAGGACTTTCCTTATATGAATCTTATTCTCCGGACCATTCCGGATCTCCTCGTGATATCCCGGATCCCATCCGAGACTCCGAACAACATTCGGTCTCATACTCATCATTCCATAACTACTCAACAACATCGAATCCTTAAGTGTGTCTCCCTACGGTTCGTGAATTATGCGGACATGACCGGGACACTTCTCCGATCAATAACCAATAGAGGAATCTAGAAATTCATATGGCTCCCACATATTTCTACGATTAATTTGCGATCGAATGAACCACTTACATACGATACCAATTTCCCTTTGTCTCACGATAGTTTACTTATCCGAGGTTTTGATCGTCGGTATCTCTGCATACCTAGTTCAACCTCGTTACCGATAAGTACTCTTTTCTCGTTCTCTTGATATGTGATCCCTTGTGAGCCAGTCACATGCTTGCAAGCTAATTGGATGACATTCCACCGAGAGGGCCCAGAGTATATCTATCCGTCATATGGGTGGACAAATCCCACTCTTGATCCATGTGCCTCAACCCATACTTTCCGAATACTCAATGCCACCTTTATAGCCACCCTGTTATGGTGTGGTGTTTGATGTCATCAAAGCATCCTTCCGGTGATAGTGATTAACATGATCTCATGGTCGAAGGAATTAGGTTACTATGTATCAGAAAGCTTATAGCAAATGAACTATATTAAATGACTTGATCTTTATGCTACGCTTAACTATAGGAGTATGTCCATCACATCATTATCCTAATGATATGACCCTGTTGTTAATAGCATCTCTATGTTCATGATCAGGAAACCATGATCATATATTAACCAACAAGCTAGTTTAACAAGAGGCTTTACTAGGGACTCTTTTATGTTTACAAATCACACAAGTATTAATGTTTTCGATTAATACAATTATAGCATGGTATGTAAACATTTATCATAAGCATGAAGATATGATAATAACCACTTTATTATTGCCTCTTGGGCATATCTCCAACACAAGGGAGGATAGCAAGGGGGTAAGGGCACAAGAATCACAAGGAGCAAGGAGAGAATCCAATATTAAACAAAAAAAGTGCGGTCAGTTGGGGCCGGTACTACCGGACCTGACGACCGGTAGTACCGCTTGCAAGCGGTAGTACCAGAAAAAGTTCCGGTACTACCGGTTGAGCGGCACGAGTTCATCAGATCTGGTAGAAACGGACCAAAGTGGCGACACTAAACTGCAAATAAACGATTCTACTTGGTAACAAGGGAAGCATATGGCAGTACAACCTTACAACATGTCAATTTCTTCCCAAATCTATGCCAAAACCTAGATCCGATGAGGAAATTAAACGGAGAGAGAGAAAGGGCGGTTGTACCGGGATCCATGGCAGTGGAAAGGAGTGGGAGCCCGCCAAGAGTCCGAATCATGGGGGATCCGGGGAGAGGAGGGCGCGGCAGGGCTCCGGCGGCGTCAACGGCTCCGGCGGCGACGCATGTATGAGTGGAGCGCGTGGGGAAGAATGAGGCACTGATGGGTGCCTTCCCACGCGCGTCCAATATATACCAGAATATCGCCGACCAGTAGTATCGGTTCCTGAAGCGGTAGTACCTGTTCAGCAACCGGTAGTACCGGTGGCCGGTAGTACCGGGCGTGTGGGCGGTAGTACCGCTCCTGGAGCAGGTTCCAGGATGTTCCCTGGGAAATTCCCAGGGGCGGTAGTACCGCTCGTACAGCCGGTAGTACCTGTCCCATCTGATTCCAAAGCCAGGAAACAAAGGAGATTCTTGTGCGGATAGAGAGATGGTTTTTTGTGAGGGATCAAGGAGGCTTGGGTTGAGACATGTGTGCAGGGAAGCACATGCACTCTAAAAATCGAGAAAAAGATGTCAAAAACCAAACTAGAATGCATGAGACTAAGAACGGTGAAGACAACTCAAAAGATGACAACCATGAGTAAAAATCAATTCAGAGATGACAAACACGAGTACGCACATTAACCTCTCCATTGGGAGGGGGCGGTGGCCTAGGCCACCATGTTTGAGTATACACAGCTTGGCACCACGAAGATATATCTTGGGTCCATTACCGAAAATCATCATTAAGCTCACATATCACAAAATGATATTAAGAGGAATGATTTTGTTTTACTTTGCGCATAATGGGGGGAGGGATGGTCCAATCAATTAGGACCGCACTCCCCCTATGTCCATGCCTACACCTAAACCAAATATGGGTCGAGTATTAGGTGAGAGTGCAAGATAATCAAGTCAAGCTCCTTGAATCTACGATATTTAGTTCATTCCTCAAGTAGCAAAACCTTGCTTCATCAAGTGGCTTCGTGAAGATATCGTCAAGTTGATCTTTGGTTGATACATATGATAGATCAATATCACCTCGAGCAACATGATCTCTAATGAAGTGATGACGAATCTCAATATGCTTTGTCCTTGTGTGATCCACCGGGTTGTATGCAATCTTGATGGCACTTTCATTATCACATAAAAGAGGCAGTTTGTCACAATGGACACCATATTCCTTTAAAGTTTGCCTCATCCATAATAATTGAGTACAAGCACTAGCGGCAGCCACATACTCGGCTTCGGCGGTAGAGAGAGATATACAATTTTGCTTCTTAGAAGACCAACATACCAAGGACCTACCAAGAAATTGGCAAGCCCCGGATGTTGATTTTCTATCATCCTTATCAGCCGCCCAATCCGAATCCGTGTATCCACAAAGAGCAAATGTTGAGCCTTGAGGATACCAAAGACCATAAAATAGGGTATGAACTAAATATCGAAAGATTCTCTTGACCGCCATCAAATGGCTTTCTTTAGGAGCCGCTTGATATCTTGCACACACACCTACACTCAACACAATATCGGGTCTAGATGCACAAAGGTAAAGCAAAGAACCAATCATGGATCGGTATACCTTTTGATCCACATCTTTACCATTTGGATTTTGTTCTAGATGTGTCTTTGTAGCCATGGGAGTAGGAGCTCCATTTAAATCTTGCATTTTGAATCTCTTGAGCATATCTTGAGTATACTTGGCTTGATTGAAGAATGTCCCTCCTCTAACTTGCTTGATCTCAATGCCAAGAAATACTCTCAACTCTCCCATCAAAGACATCCGGAACCTACTAGTCATAAGCTTTGAGAAATCATCATTAAAAGCTTTGTTAGATGAGCCAAAGATAATATCATCAACATATATTTGGCATACAAAAAGCTCCCCATTGACCCTCTTAGTAAAAAAGAGTGGGATCGATTTTCCCAACCTCAAAGCCACGGTCAAACAATAACTCTCTAAGGTGCTCATACCACGTGCGTGGGGCTTGCTTGAGCCCATAGAGCGCCTTATCAAGTTTGTAGACATGGTTTGGGAAGTTGGGGTCCTCAAATCCCAGGGGTTGCTTAACATATACCAATTCATTTAATGGACCATAAAGAAATGCACTTTCTACATCCATTTGTTGCAACTTAAAGTTATGATGTGCCGCATAAGCAAGAAGGATATGGATGGACTCAAGGCGAGCCATGGGCGCATAAGTCTCTCCATAATCAATGCCTTCGATTTGAGAATACCCTTGTGCAACCAATCTAGCCTTGTTCCTTATTATAATTCCATGCTCATCTTGCTTGTTCTTGAATATCCACTTTGTTCCAATAACATTGCGGTAATCCTTTGGATTCTCAACTAACTTCCATACTTTGTTTCTCTCAAAGTTGTTGAGCTCTTTGTGCATAGCTTCTAACCAATCCGAATCTTCAAGAGCTTCCCACACTTTCTTTGGTTCAATCATGGAGATGTGAGCTTGGTGTTCATTGAACCTCTTCAATTGTGCTCTTGTTGAAATACCTTTCCTTAGATCACCAACTACATTTTGTAGAGTGTGATCTCTTAATTCCAACATTCTTTCCTTTCTAGCTTCGCAACGAGCATGGATCTCCGTGTTGTTTCTTGGAGGACCCTCTTCATCATTTTGATCCTCGTCTTGACCATCATCTTGACCTTGATCATCATTGGAGTCATCCTCTACATTGGGAGACAAAGATTGACCTTGTTCTTGATAAATTGCTCTTCTAGCGTAAATTTGAGCTTGTCTCAAAGTATCTTGTACGGATCTTATTTTACAAATTGACTTGGCACCACTTGACAATCCGTCGAATGGACCAAGCTCCCCTTGACTAGAGTTGACACTTTGATCACCATGTTGAGGGTCCACATCTTGTCTTTGGCTTGAGTCAATGTACTCTTCGGTGGATGGAGCATGTTGAGGTTGTGAAGATGAGGGCTCCACTTGAGTGGAGCATAGTTCTTCTCGATCCACCATAAGGGGTTCCTCAACGGGGCGGATATATCCCACACCCATTCTTCCTATGGCATCCTGAGGCATTTCATCATCTGCATCACAAGCATCAACAAGCCCCCCTTGGGGACCATCATATTCTTCGAAGGTCACACTACAAGATTCTATGACGGCTCCGGAGAGCTTATCATAGATTCTATAAGTGTGAGATTCGAGACCATAGCCAACAAAAATACCCTCTAATGCTTTAGACTTGAATTTAGACAAACGAACACCTTTTATGAGATAGAAACACTTACAACCCAACACCTGAAAGTAAGATATGTTGGGCTTGTTACCGGTAAGAATTTCATATGGAGTCTTGTTGATTTCTTTGCGGAGGTAGAGCCGGTTTGAAGCATGGCAAGCAGTGGAAATGGCTTCGGCCCAAAAGTTGTATGGAGATTTAAACTCCGCCAACATGGTCCTAGCCATCTCAATAAGAGTCCGGTTCTTCCTTTCGGCCACGCCATTTTGTTGAGGGGTGTATGCAGCGGAATATTGATGTTTAATCCCCTCATCACTAAGGAAATCATTCAAGGTGTAGTTCTTGAACTCGGTGCCATTGTCACTTCTAATGATCAACACGGGAACATTGTATTGCCTTTGGACCAAATTGATGAAGTCGATGAAGGTCTTTTGAGTTTCACTCTTCAATTTGAAGAAGTAAACCCAAGAGTATCTTGAAAAGCCATCAACAATCACCAAGCAATATTTCTTACCACCAAGACTTGCATGAGATGGAGGACCAAAGAGGTCCACGTGGAGGAGCTCCAAGATCTTGGTGGACTTGATGCGGTTCTTAGACTTATGAGGAGCATCATGCATCTTCCCTAGAACACATGCCCTGCAAACACGATCTTTGGCAAAGGAAACATTTTATTTTAGTCCAACAATATGGCCCTCCTTATGGAGACTTTGCAAAGTTCTCATATTGACATGGGCCAGTCGGAGATGCCATAACCAACCCATATCGGCCTTTCCAAATAAGCACATCGCACTTGTAGTGGCTTGCCCCGAAAAGTCCACCACATACAAGTCATGTTCGACATACCCAACAAAAGCGACCTTGAGAGACTTGCTCCACATGAGGACCACAAGATCATTATGTATAAAGACGGAAAAACACATCTTTCCAAGAGCACAGACTGAAAGTAAATTGTACCCAAGGGTCTCAACAAGCATGACGTTCACGAGTGTAATGTCATGAGCAACCACAACTTTGCCAAAACCCAATACCTTAGATTTTGACTTGTCGGCATAAGTCACGGTGATTAGATCATCATTTGGCTTTAAGTCCTTGACAATAGATGAGCTTCCGGTCATATGACTTGTGCAACCACTATCAAGCACCCACTTTGACCCTCCGGAAGCATAAGTCTACAAAAGATCAAGCTAATTTTTAGGTACCCATTTTTCAATGGGTCCTATTTTGTTAGCAACAAGGGTCTTGGGAACCCAAATAGACCAAGCAATATAACCATCAAATGGACCAACATATTGTGCATACACATCACCATAATAATCACGCATTAGAACATATTGAGGGTTAACACTACCCGCAAAGTCATCATGAGACATAGTTTTACCACTAGTGGTCTTACTACCCACAATGGCCTTGTTAGTTTCTTGTGTGGGCTTGGCCTTCTTCTTCTTGTTGTTCTTCTTCTTCTTAGAATTGGAGACAAATCCAATGCCCCCTTTATCACCACTAGGCCTTTGCTTACTCAAAAGATCATCAATGGACTTGTTGCCTGGTGGAAATGTGGCCTTAGCAAGCTCCCCCTTCAACCTAGCATTCTCTTCAAGAATAGTTGTACTACTAGATGGAATTAAGTTACTAGGTGAAGGAATATTGGCCAATTGAGTTTGAAGCGTTTCATGGGACTTTGTGAGTGACAAGAGTTCACTCTCCAAAGCCTTGTGGGCCTTGTTAAGCAACCTAAAGTCCTCGGCAAGTTTTTCATGAACCACACCAAACTCAATCTTGTCCTTTCTAGCACTTTTGTATTTATAAATAGCATGATCACGCTCTTTGATGAGTTTGTTAACAATAATGTCATTGGCCTCATCAAGCCCTTCAAGTTTTAATTCAAGTGACAACCTAGTTTCTTGTTCTTCTTCTAGAGCATTGTTTAAAGCCTCTAGCTCAATCATGTGTTCATGTCCAAGTTTACATCTTACATCTAGAAGCTCTTGAGTATGTGAAAGTTGATCTAGGATGTTTCCAAAATGTAACTTAGCATCTCCTTCTAGGTTAGTCATAAACTCATAAAAGGCAATTAATTCCTTTTTAACATCAAGAGACATCTCATCATCAATTTCATCAGTATCTAAGGGAGTAGAGCGGGATGATGAGGATACCTCCGTTCCTCTTGCCATAAGGCAAGTGACGTTCTTGGTGGGAGAGTTCTCATTTGGAGAATCGAAGAGTGAGAATGTCGGAGTAGAGATGGTGGCTAGAGCAGCCACACCATGAGAAGTTTCCTCTTCCTCATCTTCATTGTCGGAGGAGTATTCTTCATGAGTGATCAAGACAATTTCTCCCGACTTCTTGTTGATGGGATTCTTCTTGATGAAAGGTTTCTTTAAGGTGCCTTGAGAGTCTTCTTCAACACAAGCTTCCCACCATGATCTTCTCTCTTCTCATAGGGACAACTCGCTACAAAGTGATAGCGGTAACCACAATTGAAGCAAGTTCTCAATCTCGTTGTATTTTCTCTTTTCCCATTTGGGTTGATTTTTCTTTGCATTTCCATCTTGGTCTTGGCGGGGTTCTTCCAAAAGTTCTTAGCATAGAAGGCCATATATTGACTATGAGCAATCTTGACTTCATCGGGGTGGTCCATGGAGAGCCCTTCATCACTATCATCTTCATCCCCATGATCCACAACTTTGGCCTTCAAAGCAACATTGACAACATTGCTCATACCAAGGGCACGAGCACGGGAATCTTTGGCATTTTTGGTGGCAACCTTGAAAGCGGCCATCTCTTGCATAACTTCATTTGAGGTCATGAGATGGTAGTTGTGTCTTCCTTGTAAGCTCTTCAAGTCGGTGGGCTCAAAAAGCATGAGTGCACTCACATATTTCCTTTTTTATCCATGCATCATCCACATGTGAGGCACCCACATTTCTAAAAGCGGTGGCGGTGGTCTTGAGCCTTCGGTACATGTCTTCGTGATCTTCACCTTCTTTCATGTAGAAGACTTCGGCTTCATTGCTTAGAGCATCATATCGGTTCCTCCTCATACTCTCATTTCCAACTAACAACACAGTGAGAGCATCCCAAGCTTCCTTGGCAATGCTAAAGTGCTCAATGTGTGGGTAATCCTTTGTTCCCAATCCTTGTTGAATCATATGCAAAGCAGTGGCATTGAGTTGACTATTGACAACCTCTCTTCTTGTCAAGTTGTTTGGATCCCCAATAAAGAGTCCATGCTCGATGATGTTCCATACTTCAATGCAAGAGCTGCGCACATGAGTTCTCATTAGTGATTGCCATTGAGCAAAACTAGCAGACTCTTCTAGCTTAGGTGGGTCACCTCTATTGTACACATGAGGGTGAGGGACGGGAGGATCGGGAGAGTACCAATAATCACGGTGCTCACCCTTCCCCCCATCAAGTTGTGTGGAGGAATTAGCGTTGTCTAGTTTGCCCCCTACCACCATACCCTCGGGGGATACCGAAGTATTCCCTTTAGGTACAACGGATGGTAGATCCTCTTGAGGAGATGGGGGTGATGAGCCATCTTTGTCTTTAAGAAGTCGCTCAAGCATCTTCTTGACTCCGTTGACCAAGGAAGAGCTCAATCTTGTTTCCAAGTTTCTGAGATCTTCCATGGTCACCGGGGTTGGCTCACTACCACCATCCCCTTCTTGGCTACCCATATTGTCTTAGGCGGTAAAGCCCAAATAAAGAGCCGAGGCTCTGATACCAATTGAAAGGATCGTATGGGCACCTATAGGGGGGGTGAATAGGTGCTACTTCAAATTTTCTTATTTTTCAAATTAAGGTTTGACAATAAGGTAAATTCTCTAGATAATGCAACTATGGTGAATTTACCTATATGACAATTATGCAAGAGCTACCACAACACAAAGTAGGAACAAGTAAGTAAAGTGCGGTAAAGGATAGAAGTAACCAAAGTGGTGGACACGGAGACACAAGGATTTGTTTCCCGTAGTTCCTTCCTTTTGAGGGGAAGTGCGTCTACGTTTGGAGATGGGTGGTTTCAAACCACCAATGCCACAAAAGTCCTCCCTTGTTCTCCGATGAATCTCACCCCAACGGGCTCAATTCACCTTCCACTATATCGGCAACCTTCAAGGTGGAACACGGCACCTTTACAAGTTTGGAGCACACATCCACAACTTAATCAGAGGCTCCTAAATAAAAGCAAGCTATCAAAGCAATCAAAGACAAGCTTGTAAGAACCAAAACAAGAACTAGGGTTTCCAAGAAAACACTAGAGCAAAGGGGCCCTCAATGAAATGAGGGGGAAATGAAGATCTCTTTTGGTGAAGTTGTAGATCACGGCCTCCTCCTTCGATTCCCCAAAGATCAAAGACTTTGGGTGGTGGAATGAGGAGATCTTGAGATTTGGTGGCTCCAATGGTGGTCTTGAATTTTAATGTGAATGAGCAACTTGTCCCAAGGTAGGTGGAGGGGTATTTATACCCCTCCAGGGAATCTGGCCGTTGGAGCCATTAATGCCTTTAGTAGTACGGTACTTAGCGATAGTACCGCTTGCAAGCGGTACTGGGACCGGAGATGTCTTGAATGGTCGAGCCAGCACCAGTATTGCCCGGTATTCCCTTGCGGTACTACCACCAAGCGGTAGTACCGGTCGTATGACGCGGTACTACTGGTCTGGGCGGTAGTACTGGTCCCAAGTACCGCTTAGCAGACCAAAATCGAGAGGCGGTTTTTCTTGAGCATACAATGCTGCCGATGATGCGACCGTCTCCAACGGTCGTACCGCGTGTCTCCAGCGGTACTCCCGGTTGGCCCGGTAGTGCCGTTCCGTGGTACCGGGTGGTACTGACTAAAATCCATCCTTATCAGCCTTGCACTGCACCAACCGGTACTAGAACCTATAGTACCGGTGCCAAGCGGTAGTACCGGTCGAATTTCCAGTACTACCGGTTGACATAGTGGTTTTTCGCAAAGGGAATTGTTAGGCTAATATTTGTGCCACACCCTTATCAAACCTGTGATACACTTAGCACACGATTAAACTGATAAGTGTGTTGTTATCAAACATCAAAATCAGAGGGATAGAAAAATGCTCTTTCAGTGGCCTCGTACCTAAAAAGAATCTTCGTAGCGAACAAGACAAAGGAATACATTCTCGTGCCTTACTTTCCCGAGTAAGTCGTTATTCACTCGCCACCGTCGAGTGGCTTTATTAGATTATCATCATTATTTTTCTAACACATTCCATTTGAATTTTTTGCGCAGAGATGAACATTGCATGCTCATCTCCTTATCGCCAAAGCATTCCCACGCCATGTATTTCGACTCGGGGAGTCTAGAAAAGAAGAAAAACTACGACAAGATCAAGGAAGTTCTGGATGATGCTCTCACTGGCTATGCCTCGACGAAAGGCACCACCTTCGTGCGTACGAAGGTCAAGTTTGGCAGGCACGTCTTTAACCACGTAACGGAGTTCCCCTGCGTGAAGCAGCCGGAAAGCAGTAAGAAGGAAGCCTACTACGCACTCCATCACATGAGGGCGTTCCTACTAGACCAGCAGAATTCTGCGCTGCCAGATCATCTCAAACAGTGGGCCGAAGCAAAGGCCAAGATCACTGATTCAGATATTAGACAAGAGATATATCGCATCCAGCAGCAGTTTAGGGCAATCATCTTTCGTGATGTCATGACTTTGGGGGGGGGGGGGGGATCTTCTACGGAGGAAATATCCCGAATAACCGTGACATAGAAGATCGCCTAGAGATGCAGGGTGACTATAGGAAGTTCATGACGAGACAAGGCATCCTCCCGTTCCCTAAGCCGAGCCAGAAGGCTTGATGTTGGCCTAGTTGTAGTTCCAAACTATAGATGACCTTTGTGTGTGTGTACAAGTGTACATGCTACTACTTATCTTATTAGGTTTATGAATCATCGCTTACTTCTTTTGCTTATTATTATTATATATCAATCAATGCTTGGTTTTTTTGCTTACTCTTTGGTCCTTTGCTCACTTTGGTCCTTACTTTATTAGTCTTTTTTCAAGAATAATGCCGATGATTGAAATGTTGTGGCACACTATATATGTGAATGTGCTACGACGGGATTGTGACTCCTTGTGATATGCACAGGTCTAGGTCTTGTGCATCCTACTTGGCTCAGCGTTCCGTCGTAGCATATTCCTGTGTCCAACGACATATGTATATATATGAGGCATTCTTTTTGATTTACTTTGGTCTTTTTCGAGAATAATGCCAATGATTGAAATGTCGTGGCACAATATATATGTGAATGTGCTACGACGGGATTGTGAGCCTTGTGATATGCACAAGTCCAGGTCTTGTGCATCCTACTTAGCTCACAGTTCCATCGTAGCATATTCCTGTGTCCAACGACCTATGTATATATATATATGAGGCATTATTTTCGAGTTACTTTGGTCTTTTTCGAGAATAATACCGATGATTGAAATATCGAGGCACACTATATATGTGAATGTGCTACGACAGGATAGTTAGCCTTGTGATATGCACAAGTCCAGCTGTTGTGCATCCTACTTGGCTAACTGTTCCGTCATAGCATATTCATGTGTCCAATGACCTAGTTATATATGAGGCATAAGTTTTGAGTTACTTTGGTCTTTTTTGAGAATGCTGATGATTGAAATATCGTGGCACACTATATATGTGAATGTGCTGCGATGGGATTGTATGCCTTGTGCTATGCACAAGTCCAGGTGTTGTGCATCCTACTTGGCGTACAATTCCATCGTAGCATATTCCTGTGTCCAACAACCTAGTTATATATGAGGCATTATTTTTGAGTTACTTTGGTCTTTTTTGAGAATGCCGATGATTGAAATGGCGTGGCACACTATATATGTGAATGTGCTGCGATGGGATTGTCCGCCTTGTGCTATGCACAGGTCCAGGTGTTGTGCATCCTACTTGGCGGATAGTTCCGTCGTAGCATATTCCTGTGTTGAACAACCTAGTTATTTATGAGGCATGTTTTTTGAGTTTGGTCTTTTCGATTTAGGAGTACTTTCTTTAAGTTTATCTTCATATGCGACTTTAATTATACATGTTTTTTAATCACCGGTTAATTACTATTGTTAACTTGTAAATGACATGGTACGTCGTGTACAAGGGACGGGTTCCCGGAGTCTACGATAATTGGGAAGACTGCCGGTGACAGGTGCATCGTTTCAGCGGCAATAGCTACAAAGGGTACACCACTATGGCGGAGGCGGAAGCTAGATACACGCGATATCTAGCGGGAGTTAGGACGAGGAACCGGATGAAGACCTACACCTTCGTCGCGGTGATCATGCTTATCGTCTTTGGTTGTTTATCCCGTGTTTGTGTCTAGCTAGTTTAGATGTCTAGGCGAGCTTCCGAGCTCTAACTTGTTCGAGACACATGTATTCGCATGTCACCAACTACTTTGTAACTTGATCGAAATAATGTAACTTATACTATGTATTCATGTATGAGACTTATCTATATGTATTTGTTTCAATTTTGTTTTGCAAATTGTGTATTTATATATATAATTGTATATATTGTATCTGTGTGTGTATATATGCCTGTAATATTGTATATAATCTGTATTGTATACCATCTGGATTTGAAATAAAAAAATAAAAGAAACACCCGTGGCGCACATGACCTAGCTTTTGTGGCACACTACATCTAAAGCGCACTGGCAGCTTTTAGTGGCGCACCTGATAGTGGCGCGCACTAGCAGGTGCGCTACGCCTATCTCGACACAACCGTGGCACACCAGGCAGTGCGCCACGGCTAGGAGATAGCCGTAGCGCGAGGCTAGTGGCGCACTGCTACTGCGCCATAGATGCCCATTCCATGTGCGCCACAAACAGGAATTTTCCTAGTAGTGTCAAGGTATAGTTTGTTATAGTGTGTCCATATTGTGCATGCGTGTGCATTATGGGATGACGAACAATGTTGCAGGAGGAAGTTTTTCTTTTCGTCGCACCAAAAAGACATTTTCATTTCTTGAGTGCAAAAAACGAGCGGTCTTGTGAAGCAACCACCAAATGGCTATTTTAAAATGCTACCACCATATTTTTCAAAAATACTAGACCACCTTAAATGAACAATGTCCTAACAGGGGATCTCAAACCTTTCTGTCCTTCCTTGGTAAAAAATACAAATTCCTGCCTAATCGATAGCAAGTGGGTTAGATATGAACTACAGGTACATGATCTGATGCTTATGATTTTTTACAAAAATCATTTTTAGGTTCACAATATGCTATTTCATCAGAGATTCGCTTCAATTTTAGCGATTCTTAGCCCCGAGCTAAGAATTTTCATTCCCCGTCGTTCGACAAAGTTTGATGATAGTTTCGAACGGGCATAAGAAATTTAAAAACTATCCAACCAATGCGAAACATTCGCATGGTGTCATATTATGTGACATAGTTAGAAGAAAAAATATCAAACTTGGTATATTAATTATATTTAAAAAAACTTTACAAAATGACCTATCTCATTCGAGGTTTCCTAGCTTTTGAGTCAAATGACCAATGTTATGGCTAGAATCAAGGCATAGTTTGTGATAAGTTCATATGGATATCATATTTGTATTTCTCTCATTTTTTTGATCAATTTATACATATTATTTGTCGAAATCTGATTTACGGATTTAAATTAATTATTACATATTAAATAGAAAAATACAAAAAATAAAATAATTATATTTTTATTTGAATTCAATAATATTTTTACTTATTCATTGTTGTTTACTTAAATAATTGTTTGTAATTTCAGAAAATACAAACATGTGACATGATGATATAAGAGTTAATATGATTAATATCATAGTATTGACAACAAGGTATAAATTGCTTTACGAAAACAGATTCTGAAAGAACGGGGAAGTTAAGCATGATGGGGGTGGAGTAGTGAGTATGGGTAACCGACTGAGAAGTTTGACCAATACTGCAATTTGCTCAAATATTGAGTGTAATTAGTGTTAGAAATGTTCCAAGTGATAGATTAACGAGTCAAGCAATTCAAAGATTAAAAAAAAATGAGAAAAAATTAAAAAATTGAAATTTTTTTATTTTTTGAAATTATTTTTGCAACCGGCCGTTAGGCTATATCGACGGATGCTATGCCGAGGGCGGCCATCGGCATAGCCTACGCCAACTTTTCGGTTGACGGACCTCCGGTGCTCCATGAGAGATCTTTGCCGAGGAGGATAAGCCGAGGGCAGCCGTCGGCATAGCATACGTCAACGATTTTTTGGCCTACACCGACGGCCTTTAACCCTCGGCATATCGTGTGAGTCCTGTAGTGGCTGAAGATCGATACAACACATAACACAGCACGACATCCCAAAGGCAACACCCCACAGAAGTCCAACTAAATTTTTAATAATATTTTATCTATTATTATATATTAAAAGCAATATAAGAGTGTTTTTTGCACTATAGGAAACAAGCGCTACGGTGATGGCCAGAAGCGTCCTATGCCAACAGCAGCCATCGGCGTAATACGGCTCGGCAAAGCCTCTGATGCCGTTGGCGTAGTGGAAGCTGTCAGCGTAGCTCGTGGGCCAACAGCCAAACCGAGCCGTCGACGTCTAAGCTTTCGGCATAGCCCCGATGGGCCCTACTTAGACAGTTAATGGCCGTTTGGTGCTGGCAGCCGGTAATGCCGACGGCTCCCTCTATGCTGAAAGGTTGGTAAAGAGACGGAGAAGGATATATATGCATAGGCGGACCCAGGGTGCCTGGAGCCTGGGCGCGTGCCCGGGCTTCGGGCCCGGCCGGCAAGATTAATTACTGTTCATCGAAAGTAAAAATTTATAAAATTATCCTTTAAATTAAGAGTTTTTCCGGGTTTTAAAAATTTTCTGGTCCGCCACTGCATAAGACATCTTTGTGTTTAATGTGCTGATTTTTTCTCATTTTTGCAGAAGCAGCCTCATTGCAACACGGTGCATTGTACCGACAAGTATAGTCAAGATAAGAGGTTTCTAGATGACAGTCATCAATGATTAACAATTCAGCAGCATGTGGATTCATATGTGATTGCATGCCTTACTTAGCCAAAAGCGCATGGACTAAAGTGACCGATTGTTGTCACACATGTTTACATATAGCAAGGAAGCTACTTCGACAGTTTCACTAGCCAAGGAGATAAAGCATCAAGAATCTCTTGAAAACGAGTGGCCTACGACCACGAGCCAGAAGGTGCCAGCCTGCACATGTTACTTTTGAAGTTTTAATTGCTGCACAAGGGTCAAACAAAAGCTTTACTGGAGGAAGGAACTCATCATGAAACATCAGAAGATCCGTACCAAAGCCGTTGGAACATGCCCGCGCGACTTGATGTCAAGGGTCACGTCTTTGGGTGTGCACGCCTGTGTCACGTCCTTGTCTCGCCGATCGGCCGATGTCGGCTCTGACCAAGTTGACCGGCCATTTAATTTGGACCAATAGAAACAAATTAAAGCCAGGATTGATTATAAGCTCACCTAGTATACACCGTTGAGATACTGTACTTTTTGTACGTCCGCTCTTAATCCACGACACGAGTATTTTTTTGTTGTCCTTTTCTTTTTGACGAACGTTTGCAGGCGCTCTGAATTTTCGTTTAGATAGAAAAAGAGAACAATATAAAATTCCAAAGGGAATAGAAGAGGACAATGAAAAGGAAAATGGAAGCAGAAACAGAAACTACAGATCGATTGGCTATTTATTATACTTCTTATTACTATTTTTGTCTATCTACATATAAGCTATCCACATAATCTCTTTCACTAACCAATCAAATGTCCATGTCAATCCACAAACATTCAATAATAATAGAGTATCTTACATGCAGCCTATCCACGTCATCTATTTTTTCCATCCAATTGTTTATGTCACATATTTTTTCCATATATATCCAATTGTCCACATCACCAATTTATAGCCGTCGAATATACAGTTTTTCTACAATAATTAAATTTAGCATCTCGACTATTTGACCAATTCAATCTCTCATAATCCAATAAAAAACTTCATGTTTGTAGCTTTTTGTTTATGCAATATAGTTTCTTAAAAAATTCCCGCTATATAAAACACTACTCCCTCTGTTTGAAAATCTGTTTGAAAAGAAGGCGCATAACTTTTCTTACAACTCAAACAATATGAAGTTTAACCAAGTGTTAAAAAAATATCAATAACTACGATATTGTTTAGGTATCGTATGAAAATATAGTTCAAGATATATCTAACAACATTTATTTATTATTGTAAATGTTAATTTGTTTCTTAAAATTTGGTTAAACTTCACATAGTTTAATTTGACTTTTGAAAACAATTACAGACATTCTTTTCTGGAACGAAGGTACTACTAAATTACTCGCGCCATGCATGCCTCCCTCACGTGGCTAATATCTTCACTGATTAATCTCACCAGCGTTGTAGAGATCTCTATCTTGTATATCAAGAACTCCTACTCCCTCCGTCTTGAAATACGTGATTTGATTTTGTCTATATTCATATGTATCTAGACGTATTTTAGTGTATAGATACATGCTAATCTAAACAAATCTAAGTTACTTATTTCAGGATGGAGAGAGTATATATAGTAATTCCTTTCGCGCTATATATAAGCCACACAAGCGACTTCCTTCTTCTACATGAAACTATGGACGCCGGTAACCGTGCTCCAACAACAACAACATTTAATCAAAGAACTCTAGTTAGCAATGGCCGCTTGAATTTAAGCTGGGTGATTTGTCTAACCTAAACCTATTTTTTCGCTGATGTCTCCTCACGCTAAAACTCCTCTTTCCCAAACTTATGATTCATCCTCCTTCCAAAATCAACGTTGAGATATTTAAGCATTACCAAGTTTGAAATTCCAAATTTCATTTGAGAACCTCGTCATGTATGTGAAGCGTAATTTATGTAACCAAAGCCTAGCTCCCGAGGTTTTTTTACCAGTAGCTAGAATTCGTTTTGCTGAATGATCTCCATCAGAACCTCATGGATCCTTGTAGGTTATTTCACACAATTTCTCGAAAGACAATCGATCTTGAGACACTAAATATCTACAGAAAAAATTGTTGCTAACTCTATGTCTGTTGGAGATGTATTTACATATGTGCTTAGTCGAAGGATCCATCTTCTTACTCAAATTCTGGGAGAGTGAAAGATGTCCGAACCATTTTCCTACGCAACATATACCCGCTTGAGCGTCAGATGGGAATTCTACGGAGTGTGTTCATAACCAATTGCAGCCAGAGGGCAACAAGATCGAATGGTACTAGATAACAATGCCATCAAGCTATGTTGTATTTTCTTCTTTTTGTTAGTAGGATTTTTATGGTAATGTTGGTTTTTTATCAATACGCTCATCTGAAAAGTTATGTGTCAATTTCATTGACCACCTCTAGTGAATTATTGTGCCATGTCTCGCAATGAGAAGCTGCTTGTGCATTATTTCATGACCATCATAGTACTCCCTCCGACTCATATTAGTTGACTCAAATTTTTCTAGACACACGGGTGTATCTAGCAGTAAACTTGGCTAGATACATTCGTATCTAGACCGGTCGGAGTACGTAAATTAACAATGGCTCCTGGTTTCGAAGAGTATCATAAGCCCGTATCACAGTCTTGTAGACATGTTTGTAGTATTTCCATACATGGAGCACGGCGTGCTGATTCATTTGCTTCTTGTGACAAATGCACTTGGCTAAACTAGTTTCGAAAGAGTACACTCTTTGTGGTATTAAGTACATTGTCGCTCCATGCTTTTGCCAACAGAATATTGTGTACATATGACAACAAGTAATGGAGTAACAACTAATATTGCATGCATGGCAAGTGAACTTAAGCAAGTTCATGTTACAAAACAATCTCAAACCGTACAACGGTACAATCACGTGCAAGCACTGAAACATGCATGGAGTACTACTATAAATCATGCAAAATGCAATTAATTAAGAGCTGGATCAATATACTTAGTCATGCAAGTACGTAATTATTGTTGAGCCGATGGTCTAGGCGCCGCTCAAGAGTAGCTAGCCGATCGATGGAGATCAATGGTGTATGTTGGGGCTGTTCGAATGGCCGGAAGGTCCTGCAGTGCCTTTCGACTCCCTGAACTTGTCAGAAGCTCTCCTCGTCGCCGACCACGGGCGCCGGCCGCCGTGTTCACCCAGCGACGCCTTCGTGTCTGTGCCGTGGAGCAGCACCGGCCTTGCCGCCACCGCACCAAGGGAATCTCCGGTGGACATGATCACAAGGATTGCCAAGAGGACGGTGCACAGAAGCTTGAACAAGGGCGCCATACCTAAAACTGGAGCTAATTCTGGTACGTCGTCGGTCGATGTGCCCGTAGGATCTACGCTACGCGTACTGTTTGCGTTCGTGTAGCTAGCTAATGATCACCCTAAAAATGGGGCTAGCTGCTAGCTTGCGGATCGGGAGCTGAGAGATGGGATAAACTAAGCAATGGACGGGCGTGCATTATATATACCCGAACCCGATCGACCAGAGCAGCCACACTCTAGACCCTACACGTGCGTACGTGTTGGTGTGTT
This sequence comes from Avena insularis, assembly GCA_023614405.1. Classification (NCBI taxonomy): domain Eukaryota; kingdom Viridiplantae; phylum Streptophyta; class Magnoliopsida; order Poales; family Poaceae; genus Avena; species Avena insularis. The sequence continues at coordinate 279,880,296 of CM042691.1, forward strand.
CACACGCTCATGTGAAATGGTGATGAGATAGTCTTCATTCGTCACAGCAATCGGCAGAGACGATGATGACGTTACCTCCATGAGATTGGTGTTTACGTCACCAGCGCACGTCAAGCCATCGAACAACGGCTTCCGTTATTAGCATCTCCGGCTGTTTAGTCGAAGTTTTTTGTTGACGTTTGATCTCTACAATATGTAACCTTTTTTTTTGAAAGCTAACTGGCCGATACATTTTTATATTTTAAAACTAGGCCATGCATTTTTATCGACAAAGTTAAAAAAATAGTTAGACAATTTGTAAAAAAGGCCCAAAACCGATATAACACATAACATTGCACGCTGGCCCCGAGGCGCACCGTCCCACACAAGTCCATGACCTAGTCGTCCCTATGGCCAATACACCGTCTAGATAGCCCGACACCCAAACACTTCAATGTAGCACGACGAAGGGAAAAATCCGGAATTGCTGCTATGACATCTACGTCATCCCTATGGCCATAGACCGTCTACATAGCCGATGACGTAAACCAGACAGCGCCGGCCAAAAGAATAGAGCAAGCATGAACGCGAGAGACGAAATTAAAGGGGCTCCACAACGACGCACTACAGTAATGGAGGGATACGCTGATAGCCAGTCGCTACGCCGACGGCCAAATATCAGGGCCGTCCACGTAGGCCGTGACCAGGCCAGCTACCCAAAGCAGTCGTCGGTGTAGAATTGCCCTCGACGACGCCGACGGCTGTCCTCGGCGTAGCTATTTTTCTTTTTACCTTATTAAACTTTGAAAAATCATAACTGAATTATTCTAATTCAGAAAAATACAAATAATATATCAAAATTTGCAAAAAATAAGATATATCTATCTACACTCAAATATTATATATTTATAAATAAAAATTAAAACATTATATATAGTTTACAACGGGCATAAGAAATTCAAAAACGATCCAAACAATGCGAAACCTTCACGTGGTGTCATATTATGTGACATAGTTATAAGAAAAAATATCAAACTTGGTATATTGACTATGTCTAAAATAACTTCACAAAATGACCTATCTCGTTCGAGATTTCTTGGCTTTCGGGTCAAATGACCAATGTTATGGCTAGAATCAAGGAATAGTTTCTGATAATATGTCTATATTGTGCATACATATACATCATGGGATGGAGAACAATGTTGCAGGAGGAAGTTTTCATTTTCGTCGCACCAAAAAGCCATTTTCCATTTTTTGAGTGCAAAAAATGGACGGTTTTGTGAAGCAACCACCAAATGGCTATTTCAAAATGCTACCATCACATTTTTCCAAAATACTATACCACCTTACATGGACAATGTCTTAACAGGGGGATCTCAAACCTTTCCGTCTAGGCCTGGTGAAAAAGACAAATTCTTGCTCTCCTCTGGGGTGGGTCTGCCCCCCCCCCCCCTGGTTGGCCCCTCCGGCTCTCCTCTGGACTTCTTGTTCCCCACGGAAAGTAATTGACTTTAATGTTTGTCCCGTCCAATTCCGAGAATATTTCTTTACTAACTTTTTTGAAACGAAAAACAGTAGAAAACAGGCATCTGGCACTGTTGCGACTTGTTAATAGGTTAGTACCAGAAAACATGTAAAAAGCACCTCAAAGTGTAGAAAAGCAAAGCAAAGTAGATTCAAAACAAGCATGGAGCATCAAAAATTATAGATACGTTTCCAACGTATCACTCCACTATGGACTCGAGGGCTACTCCTATAGGGAGCGTTGATCGCGCATTCGGAAAAGCACTGGCGTTGATAACATCTAAAAATTTAAAGTCTCTGCTCGAGTCTACGAATCGAACAGACACTCGGGGGCTACTCCCTGAAGAAAATATGCCCTAGAGGCAATCATAGAGATGATTATATTTCATATGTATCCATGAGTTATTGCAATGTTCCTTGAATATACATATCAGGCAACTTGTATTGATTGGAAATTATGTGAATTGTTTGTGAAACTCTTTACTTGTATGGTTATTTAATAGTTATCCCTACTCGGAGTTCATGTGAGGACACACGTGAATATTAGACTAGCATATCGATTGGTTGATGACTATGTTTCGCAAGTCATAGACATATAGATGTCAAACCAATGATGTGGACACATGTTATGAACATGGGGTTGGACTGACCCAACTTGAGACTGACAATTAGTTGCAACTCTCTATCTACACATCGTGTACGTTTTGTCCTTAGACCCGAGATTGTCGCATGTACTTGAGATGTGGATCGACCTACTTTGGGGCTATCAAACGCTGCTTCATAACTGGGTAGTTATAAAGGTAGCTTTCGGGTTTGTCCTGAAGCGTGCTGCAAGACATGGTCAATCAACATGGGATATGCCCCTCTCTACTTGAGAGAGATATCGCTGGGCCCCTCGAGTGATCAGATCCAGAAATGTATGGCCGTGCTACATAAGGTTAAGAGTTAACCTAGTAAAGGGATTCCGAGTTACGGTATCGAGAAAGAGAGGTCAGCTTGGAGATAGACCAAATATCGTGAGGCAAAGGGAAAGGCATGTACTAAACATGAGGTTGGACTGACCCAAATATCGTGAGGTCAGCTTCGATATGATCTTTGTATGCGTTTAGGAGTTGGCATGTCTTGCTAGAAGCCGCTACCAACTATTGACAGAATAGGTGTATTCGTGTCATGTCTATACGTATACGAACCTATAGGGTCACACACTTAAGGGGCTGGAAGCCTAATGAGGATTAGATCCGAATTAAACCAGGCTTAGGCTACTAATGGGATGCTAATGTAGAAGCCCACTAGGGACGCCTATATAAGAGAGGGTGGGGCGATCTGACCAGGGTTAGACCTTAGACCATTCCACCCAGCCGCCACACCTCTCGCATGTGTTGCACGCGCGGACCTAGCAGTCCGGCGTCTGACGCTTCAACCCCGCACATGTGGATACCTCGGAGGTGCTGCATCTGTGGCACTTGGACGAGCCGCGCAAGGGGAGCTTCTCGTGGGACGAGGACAAGGAGGATACGTGGAACGTCTGCACTGCCTCGACGCGCTTCATCGATTCCGCAACTACGCGTCTAGTGGTAATCCCGTGATCTATGACAACAGTAATCCTGGTATACGCGGTAGAATTTTTTTGATTTGCGCTAGTGTAGCCTACTCGTATCCCTTCGGTGGTATCAGAGCCGATGCTGTTCAGTTATAGGTTCGGGATGTTTGCATATGGTGATATGTAGATTGATATGAATGATGTGATCATTTGTATTGTGATGGTTCAGGATTGATCTATAATCTTGCTTTCCGTGATCGTGATTCTGAGGTTGTCGAATGACTTACCCCTACCGGTCGGTTTCCGCCATCGGGGTAGACAGTGACACATAAATCCTGTTGAATCACGCGAAGATCAATATGATTGATCGAATCGGAACCTAGATCTAAAATCGATGTACCGTGATCAAAGGAGTTTGATTGAATCGGGACAGGAGTCGGTTTATGGTAAATATTATTTGCTGATCAAAATCCTTGAATAAAATTGTGAAGATTCGATCTCTCATTTTTCACGGTTTTTGTCGATCAAAATACCGATCATTTTTCACGGTTTTTGCCGATCAAAATACCGATCAAAATCCTTGATTGATCCTTGAAGAAATTTGATTTGCCGATCAAAATACCGTGAGGGGAGCTGCCCCTTCGAACCCCGCAGGGGGAGACCCCCTAGACCCCCTTAATCCTAGCCCCTTTTGTATCTCGTTAAGGTAACTAGGTGATGCGATGTCACATGATCCGGTAGAATGCGATTCTATGCATAACTTGTTTTTGCAGGATGTATGTGATAAGATTGGCCCATATATGTATGTGATGCATGTATGAAATTTTGCATGACCTGCGTGTCGTGAGTAGGGCAACACGGTTGGAGCCTTATGTGTTGTCATTTATTGTAATGGCCTGCATGCGAACTTGTGATGATCCCAATACTATGTAATTTTGATTACTAGGTGTTAGGAGTAATAGCTTGTATTAGTTCTTGGAGGACTCATCACCTAGAAGATGGCTCACATGGAACATGAAGATGAAGATCATCATAGTTGACAGGTTCTATGGCGATGGAGATCACCATGAGAAATGGGCCATACTGTGTCACATCTATGTGAATGCTATTATTATGTGTTTTACTACTATGCATGCTTAGATGATAGAAGTAGAACGATCCCTCAAAAAGTTTAAGTTTAACCATGCCCTCCCAACCAAACCTTGCACCATCCTATGCCCTGTAAAATCGTTGGTGGGCCTATGAAATTAGGGTGCCGCGGTTTTCCTTGGCTGGATGGGTTTGTATCGGATACCTACACGCATAAGGGTTGGTGAGCTTGACAAGGTCATCTTAACAGTTAAGGACCTTGGGGCATAAAGGTTGGGCGCCTAGTTTTGACATAGAGATGTCACCCAACAACAAGAGTCATATGTGATATGATTAGCAGGTGTTGCTTACCGATTTACCTTGTCTTCTAGCAGTGATGCTAAAGCTCACTAGTCGACTTGTTAATTGTGGATCTTGAATCACTTAGTATCAACAGAGGGATATTGATTTAAGTGGGAGTATATGTTGTTAAATTGTTTAATATGTTTTACTCTTTCTTGGTTACATGGCTTAGTATTTTGCATATTTTCTGTTGTAGATCAATGGCACCAAACACTACATCACCTTTTTTCTTTGCGTTCGATTCTTGACAAAGATAAACTAAATGGAACAAACTATTCGGACTGGGTTCGTAACCTGAGAATTGTTCTCGTGTCGATAAAAGGAAAGCTGTGGATACCCCAATCCCGATGAACTGCGATAATGCATCTGCTGCCCTAAAGAATGCCTACAAGAGAGCATGTGATGATTCTCTTGAGGTTAGTTGCCTTATGCTTGCATGCATGGAACCTGAACTCCAAAAGAAGTTTGAGGATCAGGATGCGTACGATATGATCGTGGCGCTTAAGGACATGTTCCAAGATCACGCAAGGACCGAGAGGTACAATGTTGCCAAGTCCTTTGTCGAATGCAAGCTAGCGGAGGGAGCAGCTGTAGGCCCCCATGTGATCAAAATGGTTGGTTACAGTCAGACTTTGGAAAAGCTTGGTTTACCACTAGGCCAAGAGTTGGCCACTGACTTCATTTTGGCGTCTCTTCCATCCAACTATGGGCAGTTCATTTCGAACTACCATATGCATGGGGTGGAGAAGGGCCTTAATGAGTTATGCGGGATGCTAAAAACAGCAGAAAGTGACATGAAGAAGTGTGCAGGACATAGCCATGCAACGACTGTGCAGAACAAGCCTAGCTTCAAGAAAAAGGGTACTTCTTGGAAGAAGAAGGGCAAGGCTAAGGATACGATCCCTAAGCCTGCACCCAAGCAAAAGGTTGCACCTGTAGAAGACATCGAGTGCTTCTTTTGTCATGAACATGGCCACTGGAAAAGAAACTGTAGCAAGTACCAGGCTTCTTTTAAGAAGAGTGGAAGTAAGAGTACTTCCCACTCAGGTACGCTTATTGTAAATGTTGTGGACATTCTTCTCGCTGATTCCTATGTTAACTCTTGGGTATTTGATACCGGATCGTTTGCTCATATTTGCAATTCGATGCAGGGGCTAATAAGGACTAGAGAAGTGCAGAAAGGAAAAGTGGATTTTCGCGTCGAAAATAAAGCAAAGGTTGCTGCATTGTTCGTCGGCGTCATGCAACTTCACCTTCCGTCAGGATTTATTATGAAATTGAATAATTGTTATTACATTCCTAGTATGGGTCAAAACATTTTATCACCTTCATGTTTGATGAGGGATAGTTATTCATTCGCGAGTGAAAACAATGGTTGTGTAATCTCTAAGAATGATATGTTTATGGCTAATGCTCCCATTGTGAATGGGTTATTTATTTTAAATCTTGATAATGCATATGTTTACAATGTTAGTGCTAAAAGGCTTCGGCCTAATGATTTGAGTCCTACCTATTTATGGCATTGTCGTTTGGGGCATATAAGTGAAAAGTGCATGAAGAAGCTCCATGGTGATGGTCTTCTAACTTTGTTTGATTTTGAATCATACGAGACATGTCAAGCTTGTTTACTTGGAAAGATGACCAAGTCGCCTTTTTCGGGTTTACCCGAGAGAGCGACAGACTTGTTGGAACTTATACATACTGATGTATGTGGACCAATGAGCACGACAGCCAGAGGAGGATATCACTACTTCATTACTTTTACTGATGATTTCAGTAGATATGGTTATGTCTACTTAATGAGGCATAAGTCTGGAACTTTTGAAAAGTTCAAGGAGTTTCAGAGTGAAGTAGAGAATCAACATGACAAGAAAATAAAGGCCTTGCAATCTAATCGTGGAGGTGAATATTTGAGTCACGAATTTAGTGATCATCTTAAGAGTTGCGGAATTGTTCCACAACTTACGCCGACCGGAACGCCTCAAAGGAACGGGGTCTCCGAACGGCGTAATCGAACTTTGTTGGACATGGTTCGATCGATGATGAGCCAGTAGGATTTGCCATTGTCATTTTGGGGTTACGCTCTAGAAACGGCAACTTTCACACTTAATAGGGTACCATCTAAATCCGTAGTTAAGACACCATATGAGATGTGGACTCGAAAGAATCCTAGTTTGTCTTTTCTAAAGATTTGGGGTTGTGATGCATTTGTCAAGCGACTTCAGTCGGACAAGCTAACACCCAAATCGGATAAGTGCATTTTCGTGGGATATCAGAGGGAAACCTTAGGGTATTACTTCTACAACCAAGAGGAGGGAAAAGTGTTTGTCGCTCGTAGCGGTGTTTTCCTAGAGAAAGAGTTTCTCACAAAGGGAACAAGTGGAAGGTCGATGCGACTTAAAGAAGTTCAAGATGAGACAGTTGGGGATGCTTCTCTGGTGATGCTATTGTAGCAGAACAAGTTGAGGAACCCGTGGCAACAGAAGAACCACAACCACGAAGGTCGGCGAGGCTCCGCGAAGCGCGGGAATTATTATTGTTAGATAATGATGAGCCTGCGACCTATGTAGAAGCGATAGTGGACCCAGACTTTGAGAAATGGCTGATCGCCATGAGATCCGAGATAGAGTCCATGGGAGACAATCAAGTTTGGAACTTGGTTGACCTGCCTGATGGTTTTAAAGCCATCGAGTGCAAATGGATCTATAAGAAGAAGATTGATATGGAAGGAAATGTTCACATCCATAAAGCTCGACTTATTGCAAAAGGTTTTCGACAAGTTCAAGGAGTTGACTACGACGAGACTTTCTCGCTCGTAGCGATGCTTAAATCTATACAGATAATTCTAGCCATTGCTGCACAATTCGACTATGAAATATGGCAGATGGATGTCAAGACGGCTTTCCTAAATGGAATCCTAGCGAGGACGTGTATATGATGCAGAAGGTTTTGTCGATCCAAACAATGCTAGAAAGGTATGCAAACTTCTGAAGTCCATTTATGGGCTGAAGCAAGCATCTCGGAGTTGGAACATTCGATTTGATGAAGTTGTAAAGGAGTTTGGCTTCATCAAAAACGAACAAGAACCTTGTGTTTACAAGAAGGAAAGTGGGAGAGCGCTGGTATTTCTAATCTTATATGTAGATGACATATTGTCGATTGGAAATGACATTCCTATGCTCGAGTCTATTAAGACCTCATTGAAAAATAGTTTTTCGATGAAGGACTTGGGAGAAGCAGCATATATTCTGGGAATCAAGATCTATAGAGATAGATCAAGGAGGCTAATTGGATTAAGCCAGAGTACATACATTGACAAAGTGTTGAAACGGTTTAGCATCAAACTCAGCAAGACTCAGTGTCCTTCGACTACTAATGAGCGTGAGCGCATGAGCAGGATTCCATATGCTTCGGCTATTGGATCCATCATGTATGCAATGATATGTACTCTCCCAGATGTTTCCTATGCTCTAAGTGTTACGAGCAGATACCAGGTTGATCCAGGTGAAGGTCACTGGACAGCGGTAAAGAACATCCTTAAGTACTTGAAAAGGACTAAGGATGTGTTCCTAGTTTATGGAGGTGAGGATGAACTCAGTGTAAAGGGTTACACAGATGCGAGTTACCTTAACGACTCAGATGATTCGAAATCGCAATCAGGTTATGTGTTTGTCTTGAATGGTGGTGCTGTGACTGGAAAAGTTCCAAGCAAGATACGGTGACCTCCTCTTCAACAGAAGCTGAATATATTTCTGCCTCGGAGGCCGTAAAGGAAGCTGTTTGGATTAGGAATTTCCTGATCGCTCTCGGTGTGGTTCAGGGCGCGTCCAATCCCTTGGACCTTTATTCTGACAACAATGGTGCTATTGCACAAGCCAAGGAACCTAGACAGCACCAGAAGAACAAACATATTCGCATGCGTTACCATCAGATTCGATAGTTCGTTGAGTATGGTAGTGTCATGATATGCAAAATACATATGGACTCAAATGTTGTTGATCCCTTGACTAAGCCTCTCCCGCAGCCTGCGCATGAAGCGCACACAAGAGCAACTGGTATTAGATACATTTTAGATTGACTCTAGTGCAAGTGGGAGACTGAAGGAAATATGCCCTAGAGGCAATCATAGAGATGATTATATTTCATATGTATCCATGAGTTATTGCAATGTTCCTTGAATATCCATATCAGGCAACTTGTATTGATTGGCAATTATGTGAATTGTTTGTGAAACTCTTTACTTGTATGGTTATTTAATAGTTGTCCCTAGTCGGAGTTCATGTGAGGACACACGTGAATATTAGACTAGCACATCGATTGGTTGATGACTATGTTTTGCAAGTCATAGACATATAGATGTCAAACCAATGATGTGGACACATGTTATGAACATGGGGTTGGACTGACCCAACTTGAGACTGGCAATTAGTTGCAACTCTCTCTCTACACATTGTATACGTTTTGTCCTTAGACCTGAGATTGTCACATGTACTTGAGATGTGGATCGACCTACTTTGGGGCTATCAAACGCTGCTTCGTAACTGGGTAGTTATAAAGGTAGCTTTCGGGTTTGTCCTGAAGCATGCTGCAAGGCATGGTCAATCAAGATGAGATTTGCCCCTCTCTACTTGAGAGAGATATCTCTGGGCCCCTCGAGTGATCGGATCCATAAATGCATGGTCGTGCTACATAAGGTTAAGAGTTAACCTAGTAAAGAGATTCCGAGTTACGGTATCGAGAAAGAGAGGTCAGCTTGGAGCTAGACCAAATATCGTGAGACAAAGGGAAAGACATGTACTAAACCTTGTGATGGTTCGTCCGATATGATCTTTGTATGTGTTTAGGAGTTGGCACGTCTTGCTAGAGGCCTCTACCAACTATTGACAGAATAGGTGTATTCGTATCATGTCTATACGTATACGAACCTATAGGGTCACACACTTAAGGGGCTGGAAGCCTAATGAGGATTAGATCCGAATTAAACCAGGCTTAGGCTACTAATGGGCTGCTAATGTAGAAGCCCACTAGGGACGCCTATATAAGAGAGGGTGGGCGGTGACCAGGGTTGGACCTTAGACCATTCCACCCAGCTGCCACACCTCTACTTTGTGTTGCAGCAGACCTAGCAGTCCGTCGGCCTTCCATCCATCCCGCACGTGTGGATACCTCGGAGGTGTTGCATCTGTGACACTTAGACGAGCCGCGCAAGGGGAGCTTCTCGTGGGACGAGGACAAGGAGGAGACGTGGAACATCTGCACTGCCTCGACGCGCTTCATCGATTCCGCAACTGCGCGTCTAGTGGTAATCCCGTGATCTATGACAACAGTATTCCTGGTATCTGGCGGTAGAATTTTTTTGATTTGCGCTAGTGTAGCCTACTCGTATCCCTTCACTCGCATAGGGAGCTCTATTCACACCCCCTATGAACTATTCGTATGAGGTCCTTCGGGTCACATGTGATAAAAAAACACAACAAACAAATCTTTTTGGCAAGTTTGCCCGAATTAACGCTGAGAGAGATATCGTCTCCTTGGTCACCTGAAACACCTCTGCGGTGAAAAAATGTCGGATGTTGTGTCTGCGACGCAAAGATAATACCTACCGATATCATCAGACGGCCTGGTATTGCACCTAACTGCGCTCTGCCAGTAACATACCGTGTTAGCAGACACGACAAAAAATCCCATCGGACGCGTTGGGTACTCAACTTAAACACTGAAATTCGACTCATGTAAGACATCAACGGCCTGAGTCAAATTACGCCAGCATTATTCCGTATTCGAGTCCGAGGACTCGAGTCTAAAGTAGTTTGTGTTGTTTTGTCCAAAGACAGTTAACTGGCCCTGATCTATTGGGCGAGTCAGGCACACGTATCAACAATCCCTATGAACTGACATATTCACCCGAAAACAGGTTCAGATGAGAAGCACTGAAAAGACTATAGAGTCTCCAATCGAATCTATGATTCGACTGAACACTCGGGGGCTACTGACATGGATATGCCTTATGGGTACCTCACATTGGTATACCCGGTCCAGCCCAGTGAAGGCCCACGCAAAGACTTGCTGCCCAAGGAGTAGAAGTTCGACTCCTTGATGAACACGACCTAGCCGTAGATAGAATTTTGAAAGGTGAAACCCTAACTTGTAACTGACTCGACCTACCCCGAGACCTGGCCTCCTCATATAAAGGCCAGGAGGGCACGGGAGGAGGATCTCAAAAACTCATACACACACCTCACGCCAGATTGCATCTGCGCACCCCCTGTAACCATCAGTTCCGCCATCCATCAAGAACAGACAAGCAGGAGTAGGGTTTTCCCTTCGGGGGCCTGAACCTAGGTAAACCTCGTGTCCCCTTTCTGTGTGTCTATTAACCGTCTCGTGATCTGCAGCATTCCCATCTTCTCCAAACCCAAGTCCATAACAATGGGCATTGACGAGCCGAACCCTCGTCGGTATGCTCGCAAGAGATCAAATTTTAATTATATATGCATCAACATCTACTGTGTATGTAGTAGCATGTAGTTGCATAGAATAAGTGTACGGAAACATGTTTGAAATTATAATAAAAAACAAATTGAAAAAGAAACGAAATGGAGAAAACAAAATGAAAAGGAAAACATAGAATCTCTGCCATGACAGGAACTCATCTAGTCCCGAGTGGTGTTACGGCCTGGGACTAGAGTTCCTCCGGCTGCCACGTGGTGGCCTCTAATCACAGTTCGTAGCAAACTGATACTAGAGATAGGGGCCTTTAGTCCCGAATTGGCAGTCCCGAATGCAAAACCGGGACTAGAGCCAGTTCTGGACCGGGACTAGAGGCCCATTTTCCACCAGCGTTGTCTATTCCTCTCAGGTCTCGTTCTTGTTGTGGGTGGCAAGTATTAGTTCTTCTTGTACTTTTTTTAATCTTTGATCTGCTTTGTACACTAGTAGAAAACAGGTCATCCGTTCGCGCCCCCTCAGAGCATTAGTCCCGGTTGCACCCGGGGGGACTAATCCGGGACGCTGCGATCTGTTCGGGCACGGGCCCGGAGGCATGCATCCCGGTTGGTAAGGGGCATCGTCCGGTTTGTAACACAAACCGACTAAAGGTTGACGTCATCCACGTGGCGTGGCACACCTTTAGTCGGTTTCATATACAAACCGGACGTATCTCGCCCTCTATAAATGCAACGCCCCAGCCCTCTACCTTCACTCTGTTTTTTCTTGGTGGAAGGTGTGAGGGGTGTGCTAGTTTTTCCCCTATGCATGCATTCAAGGTGTTTGATGAAATGTTTGAGTGAATGATCCCGTTCAATTTCTCATAAAACAAAAATATAGAAGGTGTCCGAGACGCACTTGAGCTTTCTCCTCTTTATTTTCCTCGATCGAGGTTAGCAATCTTATCTTTTCTCTGTCATTGATACAATGCATGTGTCATGTGAATTGGTCATTTCACTATTTATGATGTCCTGTTTTTGATAAACTTACTTATATGATGCTGGATGAGCGGTCGGGAATGGATGTACGGTGACCGGTAGCGTGGCGGGTATATGAAAAGCGTGGATAAATTTATCGATGTGGCTACGGCAAACAAAGAGAATGGTTTTATACGTTGTCCATGTGTTCAATGTCGGAACAACAAGGAGTACTCTTCCTCGAAAATCATTCGCGGCCACCTGATTATGAAAGGTTTCATGCCCAACTATAATTGCTGGACCAAGCACGGAGAAAGAGGGGTTATGATGGAAGATGGTGAAGAAGAAGATGATGATAACAACTATCATCATATGTTTCTTGAATACAGTGATACTACAATGGAAGACAATAGAGAGGAAGGAGGTGAAGAACGGGCATCAGATGAGCCGGCTGATGAACTTGGTAGGGTCATTTCTGATGCAAAGCGAGGGTAAAACAGAAAATGAGAAGTTAAAGTTAGAGGGCATGTTAGAAGATCACAAGAAATTGTTGTACCCAAATTGTGAAGATGGCAGCACAAAGCTCGGTACCACAGTGGAATTGTTGCGATGGAAGGCAGAATGTGGTCTAACTGACTCCTCATTTGAAAAGATGCTGAAAATAATGAAGCCGAAGTTTCCAAAACATAACGAACTTCCCGAGAGTACCTACGAAGCAAAGAAGACTCCTTGTCCTCTAGGATTACATGTGCAAAAGATACATGCATGCATTAATGACTGCATCCTCTACATGATGAGTATGAGAATTCAGATAAATGACTGGTATGCAATGCATTGCGGTATAAAATCAGACGAGATGACCCTGGTGATGTTGAGGGAGAGCCCCTCCGGAAGAGGGTTCCTGCTAAGGTTATGTGGTATGCTCCTATAATACCAAGGTTGAAACGCATGTTCAGAAACAAAGAGCATGCCAGGTTATTGCGATGGCACAAAGAAGACCGTAAGAAAGACGGGAAGTTGAGACACCCTGCTGATGGGTCACAGTGGAGAAAAATCGAGAGAGACTTCCCAGACTTTGCAGGTGACGCAAGGAACTTATGGTTTGGTCTAAGTATGGATGGCATGCATCCTTTTGGGGATCAGAGATGCAGTCACAGCACCTGGCCTGTGACTCTATGTATCTACAACCTGCCTCCTTGGTTGTGCATGAAGCGTAAGTTCATTATGATGCCAGTGATCATCCAAGGCCCGAAGCAACCGGGCAATGACATTGATGTGTACCTTAGGCCATTAGTTGAAGAACTCTTACAGTTGTGGGGCAAACCAGGTGTACGTGCGTGGGATGAGAACAAACATGAGCCATTTGATCTACGAGGGTTGTTATTCGTAACCATCAATGATTGGCCTGCTCTTAGTAACCTTTCAGGACAGACAAACAAGGGATATAAGGCATGCACACACTGTTTAGATAAGACTGAAGGTACATATTTTCATAAATGCAAGAAGGTTGTGTACCTGGAGAATCGGCGATTTCTTCCGACCAATCATCCCGTAAGAAAGAAAGGCAAGCATTTCAAAGGTGGCGGATCAGGAAGAAGCCTGAACTCCCTGCTGGTGATGATGTATTTGGTATGGTCAAGGACATAGAAGTAATCTTTGGAAAGGGTCCCGACGGTCAATCAGTTCCGAACAACGTCGCTACAGGACACGCACCCATGTGGAAGAAGAAATCTATATTTTGGGAGCTGCCATATTGGGCGTCACTTAAGTCGTGCCAGCTATGCTCTTACCAAAGCAGAGAAGGAAATCTTTTTTGAAGTCCTTTACAGTATCAAGGTGCCGTCGGGCTTCTCATCTAATATAAAGGGGATAATAAATATGGCAGAGAAAAATTTCCAAAACCTGAAGTCTCATAGTATCACGTGATTATGACGCGATTGCTTCCGATTGCATTGAGGGGGCTTCTCGGAAAATGTTAAGTACCCATTGTGAAGCTGTGTGCATTCCTCAATGCAATATCTCGGAAGGTAATCAATCCGGATATTGCCAAGGTTCTGAAGGATGTGGTACAATGTCTTGTTAGTTTTGAATTGGTGTTCCCACCATCCTTCTTCAATATTATGCGCATCTCTGGTTCACCTAGTGGAAGAGATTGCCATTCTCGGTATTTCGCATAATATGTTCCCCTTTGAGAGGTTCATGGGAGTCTTAAAGAAATATGTTCATAACCGTGCTAGACGAAGGAAGCATCTCCAAGGGATATGGAGCAGGAGGTCATTGAGTTTTGTGTTGACTTTATTCGACCTTAAGCCGATTGGTGTTTCCGACTCGCGACATGAGGGAAGACTAAGTGGAAAAGGCTGGGAAAGAAAGCAATGATATGTAGGGAGGATTCTTTCACTAAAGCACACTACTACGGTTCTACATAATTCCACCTTGGCAGCTCCATATCGAGGAACACAAGAATATTCTACTCCAAAAACCGGGAAGCCTGAATCACGATTCTGAGATGAACACATGAAGTCTTTCGGTGGTTGGATGCGGACACATCTCTTGAATGACACCTTGTTGGAGATCAGCTATACTTGTTGGCGCGTCACCATCTTCTCTGTATTGAATTTCCTAAGTACGAAATAAATGGGAATACATTCTACACGATCGCCCAAGATAAAAGAGCACCAACCAAAATAGTGGTGTCCGCTTTGATGCAATAGGCGAGAATGGACAAAGGACACATATTATGGTTACATAGAGGAGATATGGGAACTAGACTATGGAGTCTCTTTTAAGGTCCCTTTGTTTATTTGCAAATGGGTCAACTTGAATGGGGAAGGGGTAAAGATAGACCGGTTATGCGGAATGACAGCAGTGGATCTCAACAATCTTGGTTATAGAGATGAACCATTCGTCCTAGCCAATGATGTGTCTCAGGTTTTCTATGTGAAGGACATGTCCTCCGGACGAAAAAAGAAAAATATGCAAACGAATACATCATATGATGAGCCAAAGCGTCACATAGTTCTTTCAGGGAAAAGAAACATCGTGGGAATCAAGGACAAGACAGACATGTCAGAAGATTATAATAAGTTTGATAAAATTCCGCCCTTCACAGTGAAAAGCCCAAGCATTCCGTTAAGTAAAGAAGATGCTCCATGGTTACGTGAAGCGATCATAAGGAAGGACATATGCCAAGAAGTTCATGCTCATATTATGTAACTCTAGTTCATGTCTTTCGCGGTTTGTGGCTTCACGAAGGATATCTTCATGGTTTGTGGCTTGACCGGACTATATATAGGGGCCTTTAGTCCCGGTTTTGTAGTCTCAGTTTTAATATTAATAAATGTCTTGAGTGTTAGTCCCGTTTGTGGCTGGACGGGACTATGAAGAAGTTGTCGATTCGTACTTACCATTAAGATCGATCTCCAAAGCAGCAGTCACATATTAGGGAGTGCCTCTATGACTAGTTTCTTGGAGATCTTGGGAGGCTGGGATCCGGCATCTCCTCTAAACTGGTCGTGGTGTCCTGCTCTCGAAAACTATCTTGCAGCTTGTAACTTCTCTAACTAGATCAATACACAGGAGCTAACTAATTTCATATATTAGGAGTGCTTCTATGACCAGATTTCTCGGAGATCTTGGGAGGCCGGGCTCATGGCATCTCCTGGCTGGCGATAGTGGTGTCCTGCTCTCGAAAACCATCTTGCAGCTTGTAACTTCTCTAACTAGATCAATACTGGAGCTAACTAATTTCACATATTAGGGAGTGCCTCTATGACCGATTTCTCGGAGATGCCGGGAGGCTGGGCTCGTCGGCATCTCCCGAAATCGGCCGTAGTGGTGTCCCTGCTCTTGAAAACCATCTTGGAGATGCCTCAAACTGGCTGGAGGTGGACTCACAAGGATGCCTATTTATAGTACAAGCAGCTCGGCATAGTGTAAACACTTACAAAATAATGTCGACACTCACCCCTATTATTAGTCTTGACTCGTGTTTTGTCGGTTGGTGTCTCCAACCGGGACTAAGGTCATCTTTAGTCGGTTGGTGACACCATCCGAGACAATACTACGCCATACGACATAATGTCGACACTCACCCCTATCATTAGTCTTTGCTGGCTCAGCAGAAATCCCTCCAACCGAGACTAAAGATGAACCTTTAGTATATTGAAAATCTGAACAATTAAAATCCTTCGCGTGGTGTCATATTATGTTACATAGTTGAAAGGAAAAATACCAGACTTGGTATATTGATCATGTTTCGAAAAAACCTTCACAAAATGACCTATCATGTTCGAGGTTTCATGGCCTTTGGGTCCAAATGACCGATGTTATGTCTTTGAATCACGGCATAGTTTGTGATGTTGTGCCCATATTATGCATGCGTGTGGACATTGGTATGGAGAACAATGTTGCGGAGGAAGTTTTCCTTTTGTCGCATGAAAAGCCCTTTTCCATTTTCCGGCGCAAAAATGGGTCATTTTGTGAAGTAACCCCAAAATGCCGTTTGAGAATGCTACCGTCCCATTTTCTAAAATACTAGACCACCTTACATGGACTATCTCCCAGCGGGACATCTCAAACCTTTTCGTCCATCCGGGTAAAAGGACAAATGTCTTGAATCGGTAGGAAGTGGGTCCGGTTTGTACTATAGGTACATGATCTATCGCCGTGATTTTTGAAAAAATCATTTTAAACTCATAATATGTGGTTTCTTCAGAGATCCAATGCAAGTTCTAACGATGCTCGTCCCCTATCTTCATGCACACCGGTTCGACCATAGTTAGAAATTCAGATAATTCAAAACGGGCATAATAAATTCAAAAAAAATCCAAACAATTAAAATCCTTCGCGTAGTGTCATATTATGTGACATAGTTGAAAGGAAAAATACCAGACTTGGTATATTGATCATTTTTCGAAAAAACCTTCACAAAATGACCTATCATGTTCGAGGTTTCATGGCTTTCGGTCCAAATGACCGATGTTATGTGCTGAATCATGGCATAGTTTGTGATGTTGTGCCCATATTATGCATGCGTGTGGACATTGGTATGGAGAACAATGTTGCAGGAGGAAGTTTTCCTTTTATGCATACGGAAAAGCCCTTTTCCATTTTCCGAGCACAAAAAACGGGTCGTTTTGTGAAGTAACCACTAAAATGCCGTTTCAGAATGCTACCGTCCCATTTTCCTAAAATACTAGACCACCTTACATGGACTATCTCCCAACCGGGACATCTCAAACCTTTTCGTCCATCCGGGTAAAAGGACAAATGTCTGCTAGAATCGGTAGGAAGTGGGTCCGGTTTGTACTACGGTACATGATCTATCGCCTGTGATTTTTGAAAAATCATTTTAGACTACATAATATGTCGTTTCTTCAGAGATCAATGCAAGTTCTAAATGAGCCATTTTCTTCCGCCATTTTTCTTCCGCCATTTTTTCTCGGCATTTCTCCTTGATTTTCCCTTGATTCTTCCCTCAGTTATCTTCTGCCATTTCTCACTATATATATGTAGGGTTGGCCTCCATTGTCATTGCACATCTCTAGACTCATATCGCAACCTCATCACTCTTTCCCATGACTTCCACCGTAGCACTAACTCCCGAGGGGAAGGCGCTGCGCTCTCGAACTACCCCCTGCCGAACTCTGTCCCCGTCAATTTGGATCTTTGGCCGAGGCGTGCAGTTCCTCTGTCTCTCTAGGTGTGGCGCGTCGGATGACCATCATGAACCACTACTACTTCGAGCTCACGCCAAAGCAGCGGAGGAATCCTAGATGGCATCCCGACTATTTCCCGACTTGGGAAGCCTTCTTCGTGGATCGACGTGAGAGGCGCCGCCCGAGCATGAGGAGGATGGCCCACCTCCTCGGAACTTCAACGAGGTCGGCCGTCGGTTGTGGTGGCGCGGTTGGACTCTCCAGAGCGTCATGGCCTACGACACGACCGCCGACTCTAGCCCCGCCTACGCTACCCTCAAGTCCAACCCACTCGTACTCGGCCTTCAGGTTCAACTCTGGCGACCGAGCGGCAATGACGGCGGCAACTTGGCGAAGTCTGACGACTATAGTGGCGAGTATTACAGGTGTGGCGGAGCATGGTGAATCACTCCAACATTGCAAAACAAGTTCGGCGATTGTAGCTTAATCGACCATGTATCTTAATTTTCGGTTCTTCTATGTAACTTTGTGTTAGTTGCCTTATGTACTTTAATTCGATTCTATCCTAATAAAATTTTCTTTCGCCCATTATTTCCCGTCCTTTTTTTACCCATTAATATATAAAAATATAAGTTAATTCAAATCCAAATTAAAAGGAAAATGGTTTTGAATTATTTATTCAAATCAAACACTTTTATGTTTAAAGTTTTCTAAATTCCAAATTAATATTACAAAATATAAGTTAATTCATTTTAATTATAAATGGTTCATATTTTAAATGGTTAAATTAATTATTTTTAAAAGCAGAAAATGGTTTTGAATTATTTATTGAAATCCAAACACTTTTTATGTTTAAAGTTTTTCTAAATTCCAAATTAATATTCAAAAAATATAAGTTAATTCATTTTTAATTTTAAATGGTTCATATTTTAAATGGTTACATTAATTATTTTTTAAAACACAAAATGGTTTTGAATTATTTATTCAAATCCAAACACTTTTTATGTTTAAAGTTTTTCTAAATTCCAAATTAATATTAAAAAAATATAAGTTAATTCATTTTTAATTGTAAATTGTTCATATTTTAAATGGTTACATTAATTATTTTTTAAAACAGAAAATGGTTTTGAATTATTTATTCAAATCCAAACACTTTTTATGTTTAAAGTTTTTCTAAATTCCAAATTAATATTAAAAAAATATAAGTTAATTCATTTTTAATTGTAAATGGTTCATATTTTAAATGGTTACATTAATTATTTTTTAAAACATAAAATGGTTTTGAATTATTTATTCAAATCCAAACACTTTTTATGTTTAAAGTTTTTCTAAATTCCAAATTAATATTCAAAAAATATAAGTTAATTCATTTTTAATTTTAAATGGTTACATTAATTATTTTTAAAAATAGAAAATGGTTTTGAATTATTTATTCAAATGCAAACACTTTTTATGTTTAAAGTTTTTCTAAATTCCTAATTAATATTCAAAAAATATAAGTTAATTCATTTTTAATTTTAAATGGTTCATAGTTTAAATGGTTACATTAATTATTTTTTAAAACAGAAAATGGTTTTGAATTAGTTATTCAAATTCAAACACTTTTTATGTTTAAAGTTTTATAAATTCAAAGTAATTATCATTTAAAAACATTACAAATTTAAACCCCAAATAAAAAATAAAGGCGAACAGAGAGAAAATTCTGAAAAATTTTGAAAAGCAGTTCATATGTCGGTTGGAGCCACCAAGGACTAAAACCTATGGCCCCTTGGCTAATGATGAAAAAAAGTGGACTATCGTCGGTTGGTGGCTCCATGGGACGTATGACTCTAGTCGATTGGAGCCACCAAGAGACAAAAGGTCCTTTATAACTTTCGCCTTCTCCTTCTCCTTCTTCCCGTTCCTCTTCACTCACATAGCAGATCGCCACCGCGAGACAAGCGCCTTCGTCGTCAGTCTGCCCAACCGTCGCCCGCTCGGCCTCCACGCTTGCCCGCCGTCGGACTCCACTCGCTGCCCCGCTGTCGTGCCTCCACGCGCTGCTTCTTCCTCGACCCCGATGATCTCCGTCGCACTCCTCGTCGGCGCTCCGAGCCTCGCCTTTCCTCACCGTCGTCCCCAATCGCAGGTGAGCGCTGAACCTCCTGACCAGTATTTTCTTCTGGCGTCGCGTACCGCTGCTCATGATTCACCGAAAACTCGCGCGGATGCTCGCCGTCGTGCTTGTTTGGCGACCATTAGCTAGCAGCGCTAGGTTGGATAAGTTCCTCTAGCTTCGCCGGTTTGAACAGACCTAATAGCGCTCCCTAGAATCGCCGGAAACATCACCGGCGACCACCACCCGCTCGTCGCGTCGTCATGATGGCGTAGCCACGTGGTACATGGGTGGACCAGCGTGGCACAGGGCCCTCGTCATCCTACAGCTAGATCCGGCCGGTGAAAGCATACGACCCCCACACACACGTCGCGTGTGGGGCTGCTGATAGCTCCGGCCCCACCGGTCGATCTCTATGGGTAGGTTCGATCGTGGTAACAAAAGCCACAGGTTCTTTATGGCGTCATTTGATGTAATAAATTGTTTTATAATTCCAGAAAATGATTAAATATTGTAAAATTCATATCTTATTATTTATAAGTCAGAAAAATACAAATAATATACCAAAATGTTCAGAAAAATGAGTTCTACCTTTTTAAGCTATAATCATGCATTGCTAATCAACTTTAATAACAAGTTTAATTAGATAACTAAATTAACCCCTCTCATGTGTTTCCGGAGTTTCCCGAGTTAGGGTTTTCAACCCTCGGAACCCGTATTAAATTGCCGAGCAAGTTTTAGGGTTTCATTTCAATGCAATTCAACTTGTCATATCATCATCCTTTTTTGAGCATTCCGCCTATCCCTCCTCCCCGACCGCCACAGCGCCTCCATCTCCGTCCATCGCCACGCGCTCCAGCCGCCCCTTCCCTTTTAGTGTGTATGTATATATAGTGTGTATGTATATATTTTTATTATTGTGTATGTATATATTAGGGTTTCTCTAAATTAGGGTTTATCCGTTTTGACTTATCCGTTTTTCCACCTATGCAGAAAATATGGACCCACACGACAGAGACGAAGAAAAGGAAGAGTTGATCCAAGGTGTGATCCGCGGGGAAGAAAATTTAGATGTATCGGTTTACGAACAACTCGGTGAGGTGATCCTCTTTTTGCGGAAGAGGCGACTTGTTTGAGGTTGAAGGTGATGCCTTCCGAGAGAAAGCGATGCCTTGTATGTCGAGAAGGCGAGCTCTGGCGAGGTGCATGTAATATAATTAATTTATTAATTAATCATCTGCTATCTATATAGAAATAGTAATGACGATCTTTCTTCTTTTAGCCCTCCGGATCGAAGAAATCTCTTGAAAAAAAGCGGAGGCCCAACCAAAAGTTGGAAGACCATGAGAGGTTCAGGATCGAAGATGTCGCTGAAGGCAAACCGATGGCTCGAAGTTGCATAAACAAATTTGTGGCACAATGCGAATGTCGTTAGGGACTTAATCCGATCACCATTGAAATTGGAATAGGCCTGTTGATGCGGAAGAAGAGGAACATGTTTATTTGTCCCTAACCACGCCAAAGATTTCTTGTGGAAGAGGCTCATGGTTAATTTCAAACTACGAAGATAGAGCTGGATCCAAATGCGGAGGATCCGATTGAGGGCATATAGAACATGGGAGAGCCATGGAGGCTAAGGTCGAGTGGGCTTTGAAGAAGATGGCCAGTGTTTCACCAACTGGAAGAAAAGATTGCACCTTGACTATGTCATGTAAGAAGACTCGATTTCAAGAATAATCAGTTTGAGAAGATAAAACCATTACAGGCTGAGTTTGTGAAATACAAGACATCGAGAAAAAGCTAAGAAAATATACGCGAATAAGCTGAATCTGCTAACAAGAAGTATCACCATACTATGGGGCAAGGTGGCTCTGGTGTCATTCCTAAGTGGGAGAAACTTGAGAATGGCGTGTGCTAAAAACATCACCCAGAGGCAGCGATTGGGTAGAACATGCAAGGAATTGGTTTTACGGGCATGGGGGCACGTTGGACTCGGAAGGAAGTGTATATATAACATACGACATAAAGACCCTTGCCAATCGAGAAGATGAGAAAAGCGATAAAGGCTGTTAAAGATGGGGACTTCATTCCCGATAGAGAGAATGATGAGCTCACTCTCCATTGGAAATAAGGAACATGATGGGCGAACACGAGGCACAAGCGGCTCCAAACCATGGAGGACTGGGTTTCGAAGAGGAAGAAATATCTGATAGAAGCCGTCGAGAGGAGAAAGGGAGGCGAAGTTGAAGCAGATATTCAGAAAGAGCGAATGCGTATAATTGAAGAACGAATAAAGAAACAACAAGATGAAATTAACGCACTTAAAGAGAAAAGTACTACCGGCCCATCTCAGCGGCACACTGCATTCGATGCTACCGGCCTATCGAATAATCAAAAAAAGGTGGCTTCCACGAGGTCGGGTGATGACAATGGCGATGATGATGGTGCAAGCGATGGCTCTGTTGGCTACCAGTGGATGATATCACGAGATGACACCTTTGTGAGCTACATGTCAAAGTTGTGAACATATCAATGAAGGTGGCGGTCGGCTATGCCTTACCAATTGGACCCACACCAACTTACCACTGTCGTCCGGTTCCAGAGGGCTACGCTGTTGTCGGGGTGGATGAAATCATGCCCACCTTTGAAGTTTTGGATCTTCACTACCCTGCAGGTGAAGGGGATGTGACTGTACTGGGAGATGCAACAAACGTCACCATTCTATGGCCAAAGGAATGTATTGTGCTTCGAAATCACATGCCAAGGCCATCTTTGCCGCCGCCTCACCCGTCTCCAGCGAGGTCGTCGCCGCCGCGGCAGCCGTCTTCGTCGCCTCACCCGGCTCCGTCGCCTCACCAATCTCCAGCACAGCCATCGCCGCGGGAGCCATCGCCGGCGCCTCAGGATAAAAAGCGTAAGCGTACCGCTACTCTGCATCGTGGTAAGCGATCGCCAAAACGTAAACAAGAGCCTCTTCCAAAAGTACCAAAGGTTCCTCCCAAGAGAGCTTATGACTGTACTGAAGAGGAGACTACGGCGATCGTTGATGCGGAAACGACAGTGTTTTTCGCTAAGCTGAGGCGGCCGAAAGAGCCAGAGTTCCCCAGCACCAAAGAAGAAAAAGCTAGAGTGTTGAAAATGCTAAAGACTCTTCATCAACCTGAGCCAAAGCTGTCATCAGACTATGAGCGTTCTATTCTCAAGTCACATGCGGCAGAACAAGCCTCGAAGAGCAGTACTGATGCAAGCGAGAAATCTGTTGCCTAGCTCGGAGAACAAGCAAAACAGTCTTGTGCCCCTCTCAAGGTGATTTCTCATACCAATGTGGGGTGAAGCAAATATGGGGCCGAAGAGCAGTATGATCCAGAGGTAGTTGCAAAATACGGAGAAGCTACCGCTGCTCAAGGTATGAGTATTGCCCAGTACTTATCCCAGTTAGAGTACTTCCCTGCGAGTGAAGTAGCATACAAATACCAGTACGGCAAACCTCTCGTCAAACCTGAGGAGGTAAATAATCTTCCAACAAAAATGCGAAGATTGCATAACTGGTACATGCATGCCACAAAGGCCGGGGCTAACTGGATAGTGCTGAAGGTTAAAAAAAGCATTATGGGAAAGAAATAGATGACATGATATCCATTGAATTTGATGAACTATTTCAATTATTCAATCAAGACGCCTTGGACAAATCGATCATCGATTGCCTATTATGCATAAGTACTAATTCTGTAATTAATTTAGTCTCCAGCTATCTCACCTTGTTTATTGCATGTATATAATCATACTGTAATATGCAGAATGAAGATTCTCGAATGCAGCAGAGGACAAATCTATGACATTGGCTTCATTGACCTATATTGGGTTCATCAAGCTAATCTCAAAACAAGCCCCCAGGATACGGAGGATAATATAGTACACGCGTTAAGGTTTCAAGAAACCAGAAGGGAAATACTATTTCCTTACAACTTCGAGTGAGTGTTATTGTCTTGTATACACTTTACATTTACACTTTTCGATGTTAAGTATATAATTGAGTAGTTATGCATTCAGCTTCACTATATTCTCTTAATCATTCAACTTGACAAAGGCGTGTACTAGTCATGGACTGAAACATAAACCCTTAAGCGGTGGAAGGACATGCAGATGCTTCTCCAGCGGTAATTCTAATCATTACGACACTATATAAATAGCGTTCGTGAATTTTATGATATCAAGTAATTAATAACTTATTTTATTCGTTTTCTTCGCCGGGCAGCGCTTGGAAACGGTTCACCAACAAGGCTAGGGGTGTTTGGAAAGCGGAGCTTACATTTGAAGCACTAGATGTAAGCACCACTAGTTATATCCGCGCATCTCTTTGATTCTAGTTTTGATACAGTTATTATCATGCTTGATTATTATTTTGATTGAACTATGTTCTCGTAAAGTGCCTGACACAGGGACCAGGTAACAATCTATGTGGATACTATGTTTGCGAGTTCATCCGGCGGGGCGTGCGATGAGAAGGGCAGAAATTTAGAGCAACTCCACGTACGTAAACAATTTCTATAGTTTTTAATTACAATCAAATTGTGTTTAGTTTCATTCATATAGGTTGACTCCTTTTTTAAATCAGATCGAACGTCTACGGGACGGTCCTCTGCCAAAGGATCGCCTACGAGCAATTCAGGAGGAATTGGCGGGATTCTTGGATGCAGAAGTCCTAAACCCAAAAGGGGAATACTATTCGGATGTGTATAGACAATAGGGATTGTAAAAAGAGCAACTTTTGTATGTAGTGCATGAACTCGATCCGTGTATCGAATGTAATATTGTCATGATGATCTTGTGTAATATAATGGTTCCCTCATTGATGAGTGCAAAACACTAAATAAACAATAAAACAACCTAAATGAATTCTCTGCCGCGGCACAAAAAGTGGCGAAAATGTTGTCGCGGCAACAAAAGTTGTCAAAATGAATTCTCTGCCGCGGTAGAGAAATGTGTCAAATCTCTGCCGAGGCAGAAGGTTATTTGTCCCGGTTCCTGTTACGAACCGAGACGGTTGCTCCACCCCCGCCCTCTCGGCGGCGCCACGTGTACCCCATTTGTCGGTTGGTGGGGCAACCGACTAAAGGTTGGGGCTTTAGTCCGATTGCCCATCGGTTGGATAACCGGGACTAATGCCCCTTACCAACCGGGACCAATGGGACGTTTACTACTAGTGGTAAAAGATTTCCTCTTCACGTTGTATCAATTCGGCCATGTATAATTTTATTTATAAAGTATGACGAAAGTCTGTTTCGTGAAATAATAATACGCCAATCTTTTCTCATTTTTTTGTAATCAGCAGCAATGAAACAGGATGCACGTACGTGACAACAATCATAGTCAAGATAAAAGATTCCAAGATGTCAGTCAATGATTAATAATTCAGCTCGTGGCTTCATGTGTGATTGCATGCCTTACTTAGCCAGAAAAGCGCATGGACTAAGTGACTAATTGTCGTCACACATGTTTACATATAGCAAGGAAGCGGAGAACTTCAACAGTTTCACTAGACAATGATCTAAAAGTAAAAAGTTTCACTAGCCAAGGAGACAAATAAATAAAGGTATCGAAAATCTCTTGAAAACGAGTAGCCTACGATCCAGAAGTTGCCAGCCTGCTACCTGTTACTTTTGAAGTTTTAGTTGCTGCACAGTGGTCAGCTTTACTGGAGGAACTCATCATGATACAACTGAAGATTTGAACCAAAGCCATTGGAACATGGCCGTGAGATCTTTTCAAGGTTCAGGTCTCTCGGTGTGTTCACGTCCTTGTCTCGCCGATCGGTTGATGTCAGCTCTGCCAAGCTAACCGGCCATTTGGACCAACAGAAACAAATTACAGCCACGATTGATCATAAGCTCAGCGAGTATACACTGTTGAGATTATGTTTTTCGTACGTCCGCTAACCGGCCAGATCAAGTATTTTTGTCTTTTTCCTTTTGATGAACGTTGCAGGCGCTCTGAATTTTCTTTAGATAGAAAAGGAGAAGAATATAAAATTCCAAACAGAATACAAGAGGACAATGAAAAGGAAAATGGAAGCAGAAACAGAAACTGTAGATTCGATTGACTATCTAAAACCCCACTAACTGAATTTGCGTTAAAAAAAAACCACTAACTGCAATTCATACTTATCTATCTATATATAAGCTATCAACATCATCTCTTTCACTAACCAATCAAATGTCCATGTCATTCCACTAACATCCATTAATAATAGAGTACCTCACATGCAGCCTATCCACGTCGTCTATTTTTTTCCATCCAATTCTCTATGTCACGTATTTTACCTATCTAATTTTTTTTTTGAAAAGAGTATATATTAATATCACGGAGATACCAATTGCACCCAGCAACAACGCATACCCTATTGGCAATACGGATGCATCCAGCCGAAAAAAAGAATAATTACAAAAAAAAGTCCCGCTATAGAATCGTCCAATTGTCCACATCACTAATTCAAAGCAATCGAATATACAATTTTTACGACTATTTGACCAATTGAATCTCTCATAATCCAATAAAAAATTACATGTTTATAGATTTTTATGTATACAAGATTGCTTCTTAAAAGATTCCCGCTACAAACTCGTGTGGGTATCCTTGTTCTAGTATATGTAAAACACTACTCTTTTTGAAAAAGGCGTATAACTTCTCTTAAAAGTCAAACAATATAAAGTTTAACCAAGTGTCCAGAAAAACTATCAATAACTACGATATTGTTTAGGTATCATATGAAAATATAGTTCACGATATATCTAACAATATTTATTTTGTATTGTAAATGTTAATTTTTTCTTAAAACTTTGTTAAAATCCACATAATTTAATTTGAATTTTCAAAACAATTATAGACATACTTTTATGGAATGAAGGTACTGCTCAATTATTCGCATCATGCATGCCTCCCTCATGTGGCTAATATCTTCACTGATTAACCTCACCGGCATTGTAGGGATTTCTATCTTGTGTATCAAGAACTCCTATATTAATTGCTCCACGCTAGATGTTTAGCACAATATAAGCCGTGCAAGCCACTTCCTTCTTCTTTCGTGAAACTATGGGCATTGATAACCGTGCTCCACCAACATTTAATCAAAGAACTCTAGTTAGCAATGGCCGCTTGAATTTGGGCTAGGTGATTTGTCTAACCTAAACCCTATATGTTTTTTCCTTGATGTATCTTCACGCTAAAACTCTTCTTTACCAAACTTATGATTCCTCCTCCTTCCAATATCAAAGTTGAGATATTTAAGCATTACAAAGTTTGAAATTCCAAATTTCATTTGAGAACCTTGTTCGGTATATGAACAGTAATTTCTGTAACCAAAGTACCAAACCCTAGTTCAATTCCCCTTTCTTTACCTGTAGACTAATCAATTTTGTTGAATGATCTCCATCAGAACCTCATCAATCCTTGTAGATTATTTCTCACAATTTCTCAAGGCAATCGATCTTGAAACACTAAATATTTACAAAAATGTGTTGCGAATTCTATGTATGTTGCAGATGTATTTCCATATGTACTTCGAAGCGTTGTTTTTGGAGAAGTTGGACTTCTGGTGCTGTCTTGGTGGTGATAATACTGTTGTTTCAATGAATGAGTCATTGTAGCGAGACTTTTCTTTTTTACAATTCTTCTTTTTTTTTTGACGGTGTGCATCCGTGTGGCCACTAGGGCAATGCGTTGTTGCAGAGGCTTGGTGTAATTGGTATCATCTGATATTAATATATGCTCCTTTCAAAAAAAAAATTTACCACTTCCATGCTTTTGCCAACAGAATATTGTCTACATATGACAACAAGTAATGGAGTAGCAATATTGCATGCATGGCAATTGAACTCTAAGTAGTAAGTTCATGTTGCAAACCACTCTCAAACCGTACAAGCACTGAAACATGCATAAGCATACACATATACACGTACTACTAAATCTCAGTGTACGTATACATGCACTTGCTCGTTATTACATAAAAGCTAAAGCCACGTACAAGTACATCACACATAGTACATATATAGAATTCGCTCTGTCCAGAATTATATGCCATATATTTGTTTAGATTTGTATATATCTATACATGAAAACGTGTTTAGATATATACAATCTAGACAAAATTGTGACATCTAATTCCGAATAGAGGGAGCAGATGTTAATGCATACTAGTATGATTACATACATTACTCAAGTGGGGAAGGATCGAAATATACTACTCCCTCCGTCCAAGAATAGATGTCTTAGGTTTTTTAAATTTTGAATGAATTTATTTGAGATATCTATTTTAGGACGGAGGTAGTACTATATCATGCAAGTAATTGTTGAGCCTATGATCGAGCCGCTCCAGAGTAACCGGTCGATTGACATCGGTCGACAATCAGTGGTGGTTACCGGGGCTGTTCGATCCGCCGGAACTGGTAGCTCCAGTCCTCCTCGTCGTCGACAATGGCGACACCTTCAGCTGCCGGCCACCGTGTTTGCCGAGCGACGGCGCCTTCGTGTCTGTGCGGTGGAGTAGCACCGGCCTCGCCGTCACAGCACCAAGGGAATCTCCGGTGGACATGATCACAAGGATTGCCACGAGGAAGGTGCAGAGAAGCTTGAACAAGGACGCCATACCCTAATAAATGGAGCTAATTTGTGTAGCTAGCTAACGATCACCAGGGGGTATAGCTGCTAGCTTGTGGATGGGATAAAACTAAGCAATGCACGGGACGGGCGTGCGTTATATATACCCGATCGACCGAGAGCAACCCCACTCTGGACCCTACACGTTGGTGTGTACACACACTCATGTGAAATGGTGATGAGATAGTCTTCGTCACAGAAATTGGCAAATATGATCGATGATGACGTTACCTCCATGAGATTCGTGTTTACGTCACCATCGCACGTCAAGCCATCAATCAACGGCTTCCATTATTAGCATCTCCGGCTGTTTAGTCAAAGTTTTTTATTGACGTTCGATCTACAATACGTGACCTTTTTTGCAAGTTAGCTGGCCGATACATTTTCATATTTTGAACCCAGGCATTGCATGTTTATCGATAAAGTTAAAAAATAGTTGGACAGTTTGTAAAAAAAAAGCTCACTGCAGGAATGGACGGATACGCCGATGGCCGGGCGCTACACCAACGGCCAGACGTCGGACCGTCGGCATAGACCATGACCAGGTCATCCCCCAAGCAGCCATCAACATAGAATTGCTCTCGGCGTAAAATATGCTACGCCGACAGCTGCCCTTGGCGTAGCTATTTTTCCTTTTACCTCATTAATCTATGAAAAACCATAACTAAATCATTCAAATTTGAAAAAAATACAAGTAATATATCAAAATTTGCAGAAAAATAAGATCTATCTATCTACACTCAAATATTACACATTTTTTAAAAAATTAAGTAAAACATAAAACATTATATATAGTTTCAAACGGGCATAAGAAATTCAAAAACGATCCAAACAATACGAAACCTTCGCATGATGTCATATTATATGACATAGTTAGAAGAAAAAATATCAAACTTGGTATACTGATTATGTTTCATAAAAACATTCACAAAATGACTTATCTCATTCGAGGTTTCCTGGCTTTTGAGTCAAATGACCAATGTTATGGCTAAATTCACACTACTAGGAAAATGGCTATAGGTAATTAGCACATCCGTGACTCACATGGTTGAAGTGCCTCATGGCTAAAACAGGCGTGGCTCACCTGTGGACAGTGCCCTACTAGTAACTAGAACAACTGTGGCGCACATGGTCACAGTGCGCCACAGATATGTGTGGGCTAGAGCCCTGCTGGCCGCATGCCGCATACCCGTAGCGCACATGGGGAAGGTGCGCTACGGTTGTTACGATTAACCGTGGCGCACATGCAGGTCGTGCGCTACGCCTAAGCGAAGGCTCCTCTGTTCTGTAAATGGGCAGAAACATCCGTGGCGCACTCTGGCATGTGCGCCACGGTTGTGATTTTTCCCTGTGGTGCACTAGGGCCATGTGCGCCACAGATGTGTCGACCAGTATTTTTTTGGCAGCTCCACTTTGTGCACATGTGTGATCATCCACCACCCCACACTTCACTTTCCCTTTCTTCTTCCTCCTTAGATCTAGTCGGGATCCTTCTCCTTCCCACCTCAATTTCTCCACTCATTCACCATTTTTAGCATGTAGAACTTGCCTTGGATGTTACATACGTAATAGAGGAAGCTCTTCGGTCTCTCATCTCCTTCTCCGGACTCACGCGCACCTCTCCTTTCCATCTTCTCGTGATCGGTCTCTCATCTCGGTAAGTTGTCCATGTAAGGATGTGTTCATGTGTATATGGATGATATGCTCATATGTATGTAGATGATCGATGCTCATGATGTGTGTATGGAGAGGATCGATGGTCATGTGTGTGTATATATATGGAGAGTATCGATGCTCATGCATGCATGTGTGTATGGAGAGGATAATGATATGTTCATATGTGTATGGATCGGTCTCTCTCTCTCTCTTGTGTTTGTGTGTGAACAAGTTGCCATTTGTTTTGCCAAAATGTTGATTCATTTCCATTTTGGCAAGACTTTGGCATTCATAAAGGTCTAATTTTAGGATAGGTCATGCCGAAATTTTCTGTCGACCATTGCATGTATGCATTGATTATGTGGTTCTAATAGACTTCTAACTGTACCGTGTACACCGTGCAGGCAAAAATGATGCTCATAATGAGTGAAGGCATTATGGCTAGATTTTTAAAATGTGCGACGGCCGACATGATACGAAATAACAAGACAGAGATAAGATGTCCGTGTAGAAGATGCAAACTCAACTGGGTGATCGACCCAGATTCCGGGAATCTGCAGGTGCACCTGCTCCGCCATGGTTTCATGGATGGATACACTCGTTGGATAAGCGATGACGAAGACGATGGAGACGGTGAAGGTGGGCAACCTGACGATGATCATCACGGCGAAGCGAGATGATGAAGAGTCTCCTGGAGATGGTGAAGGTGCGGAAGCAGACCGAGATGATGATGATCTAGATGCCGGAGGAGCAGACGACGATGGAACAACGTCGGGCTGTGTGCGGGACCCTTATGTGCAAGAGCTGCTTCTCAAGCAGACGAGTAACGCCAAGGCTGCCGCTAGAGAGAAAGCCAAGCTTGCGCAACTTGAGAAAGACGCGGTTACTCCATTGTATGAAGGATGCGGGCCCGATGATACCCGGTTGAATATAACGCTCAAGGCTATAGATATGAAGGCAAAACACAAATTGAGCGACGCAAGCTTCAACGATATGATGGCATTCTGGCACGATCGTATCCCGGAGGGGAATACGTGTCCAACTAGTATCGAGGACGCCAATAAAATCGTATGTCCTCTCGATCTACCGTACGTTAGATATCACGTATGCATCAATGATTGCATCATTTATCGGGGCGAGGACGCGGAGAAAACCTCATGTCCGGTGTGCGGCGTGAGTCGATACAAGAAAGGGAAGCAAGCACCTCGAAAAGTGGTATGGTACTTTCCTATCACTCCTCGTCTGCATCGCTATTTCGCGGACCCTATGGAAGCGAAGCTCATGCGATGGCATGCGGAAAGGAAGAAGCCAGGAGATGACGATGACCCCGAAAAGGATGAGCTGCTGACGCACCCTTCAGATGCTAGCCAGTGGAAAGCATTGGACCTTGATTCCTAGAATTCGGTGGAGATTCTAGGAACATCAGGCTTGGTGCGAGCACCAATGGACTCAATCCGTTCGGTATCGAGCAGCACACCTGACACTTGGCCCGTGTTTGTATGGATGTACAACCTCCCTCCATGGTTGTGCATGAAGAAGAAGTACATACAAATGAGTATGCTAATTCAAGGGCCGAAATAACCTGGTACCGACATCAATCTGAATCTCGGGCTGTTGAAAGAGGAGCTAGCCATGTTATGGGAATCTAGAGCCAATACTTACGACGCCGTCGCACAAGATTATTTCACTATGAGAGCCGTGTTCGTCACTACGGTGCAAGACTATCCAGGTTGCGGGTATATCTCGGGGCAGGTTATCCAAGGATTCTGCGCATGCGTTAGGTGCATGGATAACACAAGCTATCTCCAACTAGAGAAAGATCCAGGGTCTTCGAAAACCGTGTTCATGGCGCACCGGAGGTGGCTCGGCAAGAATGATCCATGGAGAAAACGTGGAGACCTGTTCGATGGCAAATCCGAGACCCGAGGAATCCCAGAGTGTAGAAGCAGCAAAGAAGTGGAAGAGTTGCTAAAAAACTGGAAAGATTGTCCTAAGCCTGGAAAGAAGCGAAAGAGGCAGCAAGACAAGCCGCTAATGAAGGTATGGAAAACAAGGTGCATTTTACGGGAGTTGCCATCTTTGGAAGTTTCTCCGACGCCTCATAGCCTTGACATCATGCATATCACGAAAAAGCGTGTATGCGAGTGCGGTCGCCACCATAATCAACATGCCGATAGGACGAAAGATGGTGCGAAAGAAAGGCACGACCGATATTCATGGGTATACGGAAGGAGCTTCACGGAGGGCCTTTTCTCGATGATCGAGGAAGATGGCGATGATCATGAGTCGGAGATGACACAAGGTCGTCGGAAGGGTAAAAGTTCAAGAAGACGAATATTACGCCCTCCTTCTTTCTTCACTCTAAGCGGGATGAGATCAAACAGTTTTTAAGTGCCTTCTAGGAGTCAAATTTCCTTACGACTACGCGGGCAAGATAAGCGAATACCTAGGCAGGCGAAGCGAGGTTGATGGCATGAAGTCTCATGATTGTGTCGTGCTAATGATGTAGGTACTTCCGGTTGCACTAAGAGGGATAATGGACGAGCACGTCCGTGAAACGTTATTTGGCCTCTGCAAGTTTTTCGGCGTCATCTCTAGGAAGTCGATTGGCGTGAATCAGCTCGGGAGGCTACAGGAGGAGATCGTGGTGATACTATGAGAGCTTGAGGTCTACTTCCCGCCCGCATTCTTCGACATTATGGTGCATCTGTTGGTCCATGTCGTGGAGGACATCATCCAACTCAGGCCGATGTTCCTCCGCAGCATGATGGTGTTCGAAAGGATGATCAGACACATCAAAGGATACGTTCGCAACGGGTCCTGTCTAGATGGAAGCATAGCCAAGGGCTTTCTGGCTGAAGAGTGCATCTCTTTCTGCACGAATTATCTAGACATCGAGAACCCTGTCGGTCTTCCCGTCAATAGGCACCTTGGCAAGCTCGACGGATCTGGTCACCGAGAGGGTCGTCGCATACTACATGCAGACTTCGATTTTCGAAGCGCAGACTTTGATCGAGCAAACCTCGTCACGCTACAGCATTTAGAACTAGTCGATCCTTGGGTACAGAAGCACAAAAGGTTAATCGAGAAGAAATGCGATGGCCGGGGCATCTGAGGGGCGAGGAAGAAATAATCAAAGAGCACAACTCATATTTCACGCGTTGGTTTAGGTAGACGCTCCTTGATAATCCCCCGCGATCGCATTCTTCTGACACGGAAAAGATCATATTCACCTTGTTGCAGGGACCGATGCAAAACCTGGTGACCTATCAGGCGTATGATATCAACGGCTACACATTCTACACGGAGGAAAAGGACAACAAGTGTGATTATCAGAACTCAGGAGTAACGTCCGAATTCTACACCGATGACAACGTGAAGGAAAGATTCTACGGAAGGATCGAGGAGATATGGGAGCTCGACTACTATGGAGAAAAGGTGCCGATGTTCCGTGTCAGATGGGCAAAGAACGTCAAAAGAGAAGAGCGGTATTTCACAACCATGGTTATACCCGAAGCAGCCAAATCCAAGGCCGCGGTCTTAACGCCATGAAAAATGAACCGGTACTGGCTACCAAAGTGGACCAATGTTTTTCATTACCGACCGACAAAGCCTAGCCATGTTGTCGTGAGGAGAGGAAAAGAAACATCATCGGAATGGATGGAGTCGCCAGCGAGCAAGACTTGACCGATCACGGCGATCCAAAGATTAAAGATGATGACGACTACGATGCAGCAACATACATCACAAGAATAAAAAGGACAACCCTACCCAAAAAAGGTAGCCCGTTCGAAAGTGCCGGGGCTAAATTATTCAACCGCGACAAAGAAGGGAAAAAAGATTGTAAAACGCTAGCTCAAAAAATATTGTAAAACGCGTGGTCGAAAAAGATTGTAAAGTGTGGGTGTTCGAGTAGGGTCGTGGCCGATTCATATTATTATGGACAAATTATTATGAAATTTAGTTATACTTTGAATCATATTATTTGTACCACTTTTATGACATATTTTTTCACCTTTGGGCATTTTTGGAACATTTAAAAGTATTTATAAAATAAAAACAAAACAAATATGGCATATTTTATCACTTTTGGGCATTTTTGGAACATTTAAAAGTATTTTTAAAATAAAAATAAAAAAAGGGGGCACCAGGATTCGAACCTGGGTGCTCAGAAGTTCAGAATAGAGCAGTGGGCAGAACCAATGGGATAAGGCAGTGCTAGTGCTAACAAAGGGGGTGGCAGCCCTCTTATCTGACTAGTCAACCCGCCCGCGCACTTGGCCAGGGTGCGCTACGCCTAAGTGGATAGGACTAGTCAACTCGCCACGTCGTCCCTACCCATCCCCGTCGTCCTCAGATGCATCCCATCCCCATCATCCTCAGCCGCATCGCCCCCGCCACCGCATCCCAGCCACGCTAGGAGGAGGAGGAGGCCGCCTCGCCTGCGCGCTCGTCGCTCGAGGAGGAGGCCGTGGAGGAGCCCGCGCGCCCGTCGCTCGAGGAGGAGGAGCCCGCCGCCGCACGCGCACCGTCTCTCGAGGAGGAGGAGGCCGCTGCTGCTCGAGGAGGAGGAGGCCGTGGAGGAGCCCACCGTCGTCCTCATCTTAGAGGTGAGCCTCGCCCCTCCCCTCTCTCCCCTCTCTCTGCATCCATTCCTGGGCAGAGGATTAGGGTTCCTGGATTAGGGTTCAGAGGATTAGGGTTAGGGTTCCTGGATTAGGCCGTGGATTAGGGTTAGGGTTCAGAGGATTAGGGTAGCAGTAGCTAGTGTTAGCAGTAGTGTTAGCAATAGTGTTAGGTTAGCAGTAGTGTTAGTAGTAGTGTTAGCAGTAGTGTTAGCAGTAGTGCTATTGCTAGCAGCAGTGTTAGGGTAGCAGTAGTGTTAGCAGTAGTGCTAGTGCTAGCAGTAGTGTTAGGGTAGCAGTAGTGTTAGGTTCAGAGGATTAGGGTAGCAGTAGTGTTAGCAGTAGCTAGTGCTACAGCAAGAAGATAGTGTACATAATAGAAAATAAGGAGCAACTGGAAGTACAATAGAACAAGAACAAAACCTGGTGATATTAGTAGCAACAACAAACTGTGACAAGATCAATAGATCATAAATAAAATCAGCAGCAACTATCTTAGGCAACAAACTATGACAAGATCAATAGATCATAAATAAAACCTGGTGTTAAAGCAGTGCTTGTTAAATCTATTCTCTAGGCAACCAGAAATCTATTTTATTATGCAAAAGGCTGAAGCTAGTTGGGTTGGATAAAACTGTTAAGTTTACAATTGTGGTGCCTCCCCTAGGAGTGTGCACAGGGCTATAATCTGGTGATGAAATGCTCCTGGTGTTTACCATTGTATCTGTTTATTTGCTCCTGGTGATGAGATGCTCCTGGTGTTGAATGCTATAATCTGCATGTATATTACATAGTGACAGGTGCTTATTTGCTTGCTGTCATATAATTGTGCTTGTGCTTGTATGAAGCACTTTATTATGTCGTGTATGCAGGTTCTTGTATGAAATGAGTCATGATTTTTGCCGGAATGTTGATTAACTTCCGTTTGGTGAAAGTCGGACACTCCTAGTTTAAGAAAATTAACAAAGGTCATGCCGGATTTTTCCGTGCATTTAACCAATTATTTGTTTTTTATTAGTGCAAAGATGCGTGACAACGACGAGGTTGGATGTTCTAAGCGCATCAGCGCTGAAGGAGAACTCAGACCTCCGAATAAAAAATTGACATTCTGGGAGGCGGCCCAGCGGCTAGAAGACGATGACGAATACCATCCTTCGGAGAGCGAGGATGATGAGATGGAAGACGCGGAGGAAGAAGCCGAAGGAAGTGCGGATCATGAAACCACTGATGGCGGCGAGGGCACAGGGAGTGGTAGCAATCCTCCTAAGAAGAAGAAGAAGCCGAAGGAACGGCGCCCGAACACGGTCGACACCGTTAGGGAGGAAATTACCGAAGTGAGCCCAACAGGGGTTCCTTTGGAGCCCGACCTTGTCGTCGGAGAATGCGGTGGGCAAGTGGCGATCACCGGACAACCATCTCGATCAACACCGAGAATCTCCGGCATAAAGATAATGGCCACTTGCGCACACTCCTCTTCGAGAAGCTGCACGCAATATACAAGTTCCCCGCTGAGTATCAGAACACAAATTATCATGGGAACGAAGTAAACAAATCTGCCCTCACAAAGATGAGCACTGCCCTGGCCAGCTGGAGAACCCGGATAAAGAAGAAGATCTATAAATAAGGCCAAAGTCTCGAGGAGAACTAGAAGATTGACCCGCAGATCACGAAGATCAGTTCCGGAGTTCAAGGGAGGTGAATCGAAAAGAGCCACGCCAATAGTAATTGGGGAAAGGTCTGCAGCGATGAATATAGGTCATCACCATCTCGGATCTGGTGGATATAGAACATGGAGGCCAAATGGAATAAGGAGGACGAAGAGTATAGATCTAAGGGGATAGAAAACCCTTTATAAATTGAACCGGGCAGGTTGAAACTTCATCAGGCCCGTTACCATGTGGACCCCAAAACCAAACAACTCACGCGGATCCTGCGGTGAAGGAATTCGAGAAATTGTGGTAAGTAGTATAATTACATGGATCAACTCGATTGCATTCTAATCGATGAAGTCTAGTTTCTAAACGGTTCACCATTACTTCTTACGCAGGAGGAGAAATTGTTGCTAGTCATGGATCCCAGGGCTCCTCATCCCAGGGTCGGCGGCCACCAGCGGATAACCCTTTAATGAGCGATGAACCGGGCCAAGAAAATAGAGTCGGTTACTAAGAAGCCGTCGCTGCCGTCTGCCGTCCTTGGCGGTAAGAATTGGGTGGATTATTTTGGTCCACCTCCAAGGACGCGTGTGGCATCGTCGGGAAGGAGCGAGGAGGAAAACCGCGAGGTTCAAGAACATAAGGAACAAGTGGCGCGGATCCCGCAGATCATCCAAGACAACGAAATCACCCTCGCGTCCATCCGCCTACCTTGGTGGAGTCAATAGCGAACTGGAGTGCGGGTGGTCGAGTAGGGCCGTGCCCGATTCCAAGCATGGTCAGCAGCCACTCGAACAACGCGGCGCCGACGAATCAGGCGAACTATGTGTTCGTGACTCCGCCCGCTAGCACCGCGGCGCCGCAAGTGTTGGTGACTCCCCTTGCCATCACCGCGATGCCGGACATGTTGGTGGCCCCCCTGCCATCGTCACGGCGGCACCGGAGCTCCAAGCACCCGGTAGGGAGAATACACCGGCGGCCAGCACCGCGCCATCAAGCAGCCCTCCATCTCTTGCGCGCCGTCGCGGTGCCTCGACATTGGCCGATCTCGACGCCATCACGGTAAACAAATTGCTTTACCGCCTTTCACGCCATCTATTACTCTTATGGCATTTCTGACGACGTTGTACATGTTTTCCGCAGACGGATGTTCCTTGCACTCTCTTATGCTACGTGAACAACGATCTGAGGGATGTTGCCAAGGGTACCATCGTTCAACCCTTGCAGCGCATGTTCCACTCAAGGTCGATGATAGATAGCGTGCACAGGGTTAAAATTAGTCGGGTGCTAAGGGGTTGCGACGACTTGGAACCTCCCATTCAACCCCCAGGAGCGGATGAAGAAGATTCGGCTGTCCTCAGAAGTTGCTTCGGCTTATTCTTGCAATGGCCAAAGAGCATGATCCGTTTGGGGACGGCGGGGGCCATCACGCCACAGACAACAGCACTGCCTGTCGTGCCAGCGACAAGCAGTGGCAAAACCTCGGCCCTTGTCGTCACCTCCACGCGGTGGGTCGGATGATCATGTTGATGATATGCACATGGCGCAGGATCCGGCTGAGGATGACAAAGACTGGAATGATCACTTCTTCAACACTCAGTTTAGCAACGAAGACCTAGCTGGTGGCCCCACAGAGAAACCCACTATCACCAAGCATCTGTTTGGTTCTCAGGAGACGCCTCTAGCTTGCACCTTTACAGAGCCAGCTGATACAACCAACCGGCCCTTTATTCTAGCCCTGACACACTACATAGGGCGGCCGGTGCTCAGATTGCGGTGCATGCCCGCTCTCCAAAAGGAAAAAAGGGCAGGAAAAGAAAATCTAGCAGCTCGAGCCAGCCGGTGGCGTCAACTGCGAATCCGATCAGGTTTTGGGACGGGCCACCAAGACCCGAGGGTATTATGTGGAGGATTCATGTGGCGGGTGAGACCATGCTACCTAAGAATTTGCGGAGGCTCGCCAGTTCGGAACTGCAGAGTGTGCATGACGGCGTGATGACGATAGAGAGATGCCTTCTGGCGGAGAAAGATCCCTCGCACCCGGTATTCGTGCTGACGATAGAGAGACGCCACCAGGCTTGGGCTTCATCAATAATGCCCCTGCGGATCTGTTATTCCTGCGGTTCGACGACATCTTCAATATGTTCCACCTATACCCGCTGCACTATGCCATGGTCCGCCTATTTTCTCTCAGCCCGGCCATGCAGATCATTAGAGAGAACACACCGGGCATCGCTATAGTGGACCCCTACTACATGTGTGACGGCTGCTTGGGTTGCCCCGCTGAACGACATATCATGGCTGAAAGGATCGTATGGGCACCTAGAGGGGGGGTGAATAGGTGCTATTTCAAATTTTCTTCTTTTTCAAATTAAGGTTTGACAATAAGGTAAATTCTCTAGATAATGCAACTATGGTGAATTTACCTATATGACAATTATGCAAGAGCTACCACAACACAAAGTAGGAACAAGTAAGTAAAGTGCGGTAAAGGATAGAAGTAACCAAAGTGGTGGACGCGGAGACACAAGGATTTGTTTCCCGTAGTTCCTTCCTTTTGAGGGGAAGTACGTCTACGTTTGGAGAGGGGGTGGTTTCAAACCACCAACACCATGAAAGGCCTCCCTTGTTCTCCGATGAATCTCACCCCAACGGGCTCAATTCACCTTCCACTATATCGGCAACCTTCAAGGTGGAAGCCGGCACCTTTACGAGTTTGGGGCACACATCCACAACTTAATCGGAGGCTCCCAAATACAAGCAAGCTGTCAAAGCAATCAAAGACAAGCTTGTAAGAACCAAAACAAGAACTAGGGTTTCCAAGAAAACACTAGAGCAAAGGGGCCCTCAATGAAATGAGGGGGAAATGAAGATCTCTTTTGGTGAAGTTGTAGATCGGGCCTCCTCCTTCGATTCCCCAAAGATCAAAGACTTTGGGTGGTGGAATGAGGAGATCTTGAGATTTGGTGGCTCCAATGGTGGTCTTGAATTTTAATGTGAATGAGCAACTTGTCCCAAGGTAGGTGGAGGGGTATTTATACCCCTCCAGGGAATCTGGCCTTTGGAGCCATTAATGCACAGTAGTCTGCGGTACTCAGCGATAGTACCGCTTGCGGTACTAATCCGATCTTAGGACCAGTCCGGAGATGTCTTGAATGGTCGAGCCAGCACCAGTATTGCCCGGTATTCCCTTGCGGTACTACCACCAAGCGGTAGTACCGGTCGTATGACGCGGTACTACTGGTCTGGGCGGTAGTACTGGTCCCAAGTACCGCTTGGTACAGACCAAAACTGAGAGGGGCGGTTTTTCTTCAGAACGCCCTGGTACTGCCGAGCGGTACGACCGTGTCCTTAAGTGTGTCTCCCTACGGTTCGTGAATTATGCGGACATGATCGAGACACTTCTCCGATCAATAACCAATAGAGGAATCTGGAAATTCATATAGCTCCCACATATTTCTACGATTACTTTGCGATCGAATGAACCACTTACATACGATACCAATTTCCCTTTGTCTCACGATAGTTTACTTATCCGAGGTTTTGATCGTCGGTATCTCTGCATACCTAGTTCAACCTCGTTATAGATAAGTACTCTTTTCTCGTTCTCATGATATGTGATCCCTTGTGAGCCAGTCACATGCTTGCAAGCTAATTGGATGACATTCCACCGAGAGGGCCCAGAGTATATCTATCCGTCATATGGATGGACAAATCCCACTCTTGATCCGTGTGCCTCAACCCATACTTTCCGAATACTCAATGCCACCTTTATAGCCACCCTGTTACGGTGTGGTGTTTGATGTCATCAAAGCATCCTTCCGGTGATGGTCATTACCATGATCTCATGGTCGAAGGAATTAGGTTACTATGTATCAGAAAGCTTATAGCAAATGAACTATATTAAATGACTTGATCTTTATGCTACGCTTAACTATAGGAGTATGTCCATCACATCATTCTCCTAATGATATGACCATGTTGTTAATAACATCTCTATGTTCATGATCAGGAAACCATGATCATATATTAACCAACAAGCTAGTTTAATAAGAGGCTTTACTAGGGACTCTTTTATGTTTACAAATCACACAAGTATTAATGTTTCCGATTAATACAATTATAGCATGGTATGTAAACATTTATCATAAGCATGAAGATATGATAATAACCACTTTATTATTGCCTCTTGGGCATATCTCCAACAGTCTCCCACTTGCACTAGAGTCAATAATCTAGTTTCAAACCTTTGTGTATTCAACACCTATGGCTTTCTGGTGTCGTATGTACACGATTGCTAGTGGTCAACTGATCTCCAGATATGACACTTCCAGGTCCGTGTGTAATTGCATGTCTTTGCGTCTCTACGCATCACTCATTCTCTAATGAGATGGCTTTGTATAAATTTGGTCCTTTGGTGTGACCTTTAGTTCTTTGGGGTTAAAACATGTTGATAATATTGTCGTACAATATATCTTCATAGTATTATCCCGCTGTGAACTACGCCTAGTTTGATAACAAACTACTTGACACAAATGCCCTCTTTAGCTGCTATTCATCGTCTTGACATAATGTATTAGAAATATGTCTTAGCGCTCCCACTTAATTTCTTGCAAATGCAAGCATATTCATCGTCTCCAATGAAATTAAACTCTTTTAACAGTTTCATCATAGTG
Source organism: Avena insularis (assembly GCA_023614405.1). Classification (NCBI taxonomy): domain Eukaryota; kingdom Viridiplantae; phylum Streptophyta; class Magnoliopsida; order Poales; family Poaceae; genus Avena; species Avena insularis. The sequence goes on from CM042691.1 coordinate 279,921,189, forward strand.
AAGATTCCAACTCCGTGATGCTTACTTCAACCATTGAAATTTGCATATGCTTTTAGCATCCTTTGAATTAACAAAACCCTTCGGACCGTGTCATGCACACTTCCTTGGTAACCATTCTATTAGAAGAACTTGTTTTCTTTATTCAACACATAACAAAATTATATGTCGTGGTTGCTACATTAATCCGTCTAGACTAAATATCGCTATGAAAGATCAGATCTTGTCATAGTCAACCTTTGAACATTGTTGTGAACTCTTTCCCAACATGTTGACTATTTCATAGATGTGAAACATCCATGTCTATTTCTTTATATATCCAAATACGACTGTAAGGTCTTGTACCTTTCTAGAGGGTCTTTCAAGTTCAAAGCTTGATCTCTCGTATATGGAACTATCACGGATTCTATGGCTTCAAGCCATTTGACGTAGTCAGGGCCCATCATCGCTTCTTTGCATGTAGTCGGATCATTATTGTCAAATAATGATTTAACTCTCAAATCTTGGTATTTGATTGTTTATCCGACCTACTTGTTTCAATAGGAACTTAGATCTCTGTGACCACAACCTTTGAGGCACGTGAGCCATGAGCATTGTTGCTACCTCCGGAACACTTTTCGGCGCTGCGCAACTTTGCACATATAGCTAAGGTTCTTTTAACCTTATCAAAGTTCTATTGTCCTCCCACTTAACTTTTCACGAAAAATTCCTTCTCTAAGAAACTTGACGTTCTAAGCGACAAACATTTTTGTCTCCGATGTTATGGAGGAACAGTTATTCGAAATAACATACAAAGATAGGTTCATCGACTTTGGTTGCAAACATCTTTCTTATGCATAGCATACCAATGTTTAAGAAAGGACAACTTGGGTTTTATCCCAAACCATAACTTTATATGGTGTCAATTCAACGGATTATGATGGAGCTCCTTTTAGTGGAAAAACGGTAGTCTCTAAAGCTTTTAATCTTTAAAATATAATGGTAGTTTTATGAATTACACCTTTTGATCTTACCATGTCAAACAAGGTTTAATTACATATCTCGAATGCTCCATACTCTTATGGTGTTTCGAAAAATGCAAATCCACGGAACGATTCCTTAAATCTTAGGTATTATGCTAAACTTGTAACTCAAATATCTTCCTTTATGATCTTATCATAAACTATTTATTTCTTGTTACAATGATTTTGCACTTCATCTTGAAAGTCTTTGAACTTTTCAAATGTTTCATACTTCATCCTTATTAAGTAAATATTCATATATTCACTCAAATTTTTGGAGGAAGCATATGAAGTTGAAATCCATCGCTCTTGACTACACATAATGGACTTCATACAACAATATGTACAAGTTCCAATAAGCCAGTCATTCGTTCCTTTTGGCCTATGAACGAAGTTTTAATTATCTCTAGGAAAGTTTAGCAAGCGTCATTTGATCAAAAATCAAAAGACTCCAAAATTCCATCCATATGGATTTTTTTTTATGTTTTCTTTCCAATATAATTTAAATGGCGATGTCACTTTCTAAGTGATCTTTCAATCAATTTGTCTTTCGACGTATTTAGCACTAGTTTTATGGATGTGATTTCTCCAACGAGATTTGTGAATCATCCATCTTTTATGGATTACGGCAATTATTTGAACAACCCTTTTGTTCTTATAATACCTGATAGAACAAATCTTGAAGGCAAGCTTTGATATTTAACGAGCAGCACAATAACCCTTTATTTGTTCTCGATGAACATCATCACATATTCTTTTGCTAGTTACTTAGGCCATTGTGGTTCATGAATTCTGTTGTTTCGTATGACGATTCATACCAACAAATTCTATATCCAATACTTAAGAACCACATTATTTAACAAGCAAAGAATACAGCCATAACACGTATATCCTCTATATATCCAAGCTGAACAATCCTAGTCTTTTCTTTTCTGCCATATATTTCTGAGATTCTCTTTCAGTATTTCCTTTTCTGTTTGAAAGAATCTATCAACATTAATAGTGGAGTCATACATATGACACATAGTCCAAAGCGTGTATAATTAAATACCAATGTCTTTGGACTTGCACTTTGAAGTAGATCACCATCATCAAATGTTTGGTGTGCTTTAAAATTCCATTCTTTAGTAATCTCTTGGTGTAGTAAATATTTTACCTACATCAAATATTCACCCTTATCATGGAATTGTTCATGATCAAGCTACTTTAGCTTATTGCGGTGAATCGTGAGTATAATGTTGCTCTCCAAAACCTTTTGGAGGATTAGGACAACTAGTGTCTCCAACCTTTTGCAAATTCTCATCAAATATGAGAACATGACTTTTGCCATATTATACTCTATCATGTTGCAACCAAAACTTTGTTTCATATATCACAATATCTTCCACACATCATGGTTTCTGAAACAACTCTTTCAGATCCTAGATAACCTTGATATTAAGACAATTCTTTGAATATCAAGAATCATGGAGACAAACATGATACTCATACACTAACTCTTGGAATTGTCACTCTCGATTTAATACCAATTATTAAACTTCATGGAGTAACCGAAACTTACTGAAAGTTTGCAATAGGACTTTTAAACTTTAGATTAACACTTCAAAACAATACGATACCAGTTCGTAAAGTAACTAACCAGAATTCTATAGTTCTATCATCTCAATTATAACTAAGCGCAAGGTGGTAAACGGATGCCAATGACTACAACAATTATGCAAATTCACTTTGATTTATGATAAATAGTGTTCAACTTTTAATCATATTGCTGTTGAACTCCCACTCAAAACAATATCCCTCACATTGTTTTAGTGATCACACGAACCAAATTCACCACATCAAAACCGATCATCACGAGAGTTGATGTAGCTTCAATAATGAACAATCAACATGTTCATCATATCTACTATATGACTCATGCTTTACCGTTCGGTGATCCGTGTTCCGAGACCATGTCTGTACATGCTAGGCTCGTCAAGATCAAACCTTAGCTTCTGCATGAGCAAATCTGGCTTGCTCACGTTGTATACACTCGCAGAATCTAACACACCCGATCATCACGTGGTGCTTCGAAACAACGAGCTTTAGTGTAACATCCCAAAAATACCAAACTTAGATCATCAAACACTAATCATCAAGATTAGGGTTAACAAAAACTTTTCTAAATAAACTCATGAATGCATGCATATGTGTATGCATGGATTTTTAATTTCTTTAAAAACCACCTTGTTTGTGTGATCCATTGCTTGTAAAATGTTTCTTAGGTGAAATGAACATCATCTAAAACATTTCCCACACTTTTCCTAAAGACAAGTAAATCAAAACAAATATATTAAGTGAATGGTCATTTTGACCAATTTAACTCCCATGCCTACTTTGGCTGTCTCAAAGTTTCAAAACCTAACAGAAACTTTTCTGGATCTTTGCACCCCTTGAATGTACTCATAACAAGGTATCAAGGCCCACTTTGTGATCATCCAGAAACTTTCAAATGCATAGTTTAAATGACAATTCAAAATTGAATCTTCTTCATATGGGAAGATCCCACTTTTTCAAAAACCACTCAAACAAGCTCAACTTTCAAAACCCAAGCATCTGCAGACTCACCAGCACCAATCTAGCAAACCCACCAAAAATCATTTCAAAATTCAAAACTTGATTTCATGCGGCCATTTCATCAAACAGGTTGCAGACACAAATCAAACAAAACATCAAACACTATAGTGTGCAGTGATTCTTGCCTAACTTGTTCCCTAGTTAGCTCACACACAACTCAGTAGATCATCTAGAAAGATTAGCCCAACACTAGCACCCCTGTGAGCTTGCCATTGCCATCAATGGTGAACAGCCGAGCAAACCCATGTCACCCCATTGTGGACAGCAGGCTAGAGGAAGAACTAGCCGTGCCAACCTTGTCTGGGAGGCAGCCCACCGTCCCACACTCCTGTCCCAGCCGCAAGCGTTGCCAAGCCCTGGACCACGCGCATAAGCCGCGCCCAGACCATGCCGAGCGTGCGCCAGAGAACCACCCTCGACCAGCGTCCACAGACCGCGCGCCGCCCTCACCGCGTGCACACACGATCACCACCGACCCAGGAGACCGCCAGACATCCCCGTTTGCCGCCCCGTGCCATACAGCCACCGCCCACCGTCGAAGACGCCGCCTCTGCCGCGCAGAGCACCGGCCGTTCCAGACCAAACCACACCGCCCCATGCCTCGCGACCATGTCGTTGAGCATCTCCAGGAGACACCGCACCGTCCCCTACCCTTGCCCATGCCATTAGCCGCTGTAGCGTCGCCCCAAGCAGGCTCACGTCTTGACGGTCCCCTCGCTCGACTATAAATAGAGGCCACCCCCGCATGATTTCTTCACACCATCTCACTCCCCTCTCCTCACTGACCGTGCCACACCATTCTCAGAGCAAGGCGAGCACCACCTCGCCGGAATTTCACCGGAGCCCGCCGCCTCTGGAGAAGAAAGGAGCCAGCGATTGGAGCCGCCCCAGGAGAAGCCACCGGTACCAGGAGGTTCGCTGTCATCGACTTCGTCGTTCGCTTGCCTCGCCGACCCTCGCCCGTACCCCTGTGAGCCCCCAGCACCCCTCACTGGCCGCGCTAGGTTTCGTTCTCGCCGGAGTTGTCTCGCGTCGACGATGACCCCCAACCGTTAGATTAGAACAAGATTGAACGATCCACGTTGCCCCATACCGCTTCGCCCAGCCCCGTGTCACTGACGAGTGGGGACACCCACTTAAGCAGCCCGCAGGAGCACTGCGCTTAGCAGGCCGGCCCAGTAACTTTTCCCGCGCAGCCCAGCAATTCAAATTAAATCTTTTTCTATTTCAATTCAAACACACTTCTGTACCCAACTTCAAAAATCAACTCAGATCGATTCAGTGCACCAAATTGAATGAAACCAATTTTGTTGGAAAGTTCTGTGAATGCTTAATCCAAGCCCGTTGGATTCAAGTCATTTGGATCTGTAGATCACCCATGGTAAAAATAACAAGGCAGAAGCTTTTCTGCATTCAAACATTTTTCAAATTTAAACCATAAAAGCTTTTGAGTTGATTCCAACTCTCAAAAATCACATTTAACCATACCTTTCAGAATATATAAAAATATATAGGTTTACTTGCAGAAATAATGTTCAAGTAATAAAAGAATGCTACATAAGCATTTCTAGCCACTTTAATTAATTAAAATAAAAGGGTAAAACCTTATTAAATTGTGACACCACTTTAAATCACATTCCCATGGACTACAATATGTGGTGATGACATGTGTCAACATGATCCCATATTTAGTTTGGAGAATATTAAATCTTAAGTAGTTTTTCAATGAGTAGAAATTACCTTTCTAAAAATAAAAAAAGATTTAAACCAAGCTTTAACCTTGTAATGTTAGAGATGATGCTAGATCATCTATAGGACCCTTGTGTGTGATGATTGCAAGTAGTTAAGTATTGTTTGGTGATTGTGTACCTCGTATTTATTCATAGATGCTAGTACCGACCAAGGATACGAGGAGGAAGGAGGATACTACGAAGAGGAAGCCGAGGAGAACTTCAACCACTGCTCTGCACAAGGCAAGCTAACACTTGCAAGATACTATACCTATGCAAGCTTATACTGATATTGATGCAAGCTAACCCTTGCCAGATACCCTACTGATGCCACAAACCCATACTTGTGATATGACTACTATATGCCTTAAGCATATGTGATCATACCCACTTGATAAACCAAATCCTAGTTTTATGTGCAAGCTTCTTACATTATTTCTTTATCAAAGCTTACTTAGAGTCTACCTAAGAGTTTGGTAGATACTAGACAGTTGTCTTTGAAGGTTGCATAAAGAGCATAAAATTTGGCCTAAGCTAGAAACCTTGATATCAGCCTAAGATATAAGGTTGGACTTAGTGAAACTCCACTAGTTACCACCCCTCATTAGTACTACCCCCACCTGTAGATGCTAGTGCTAAGCATAAAACTTGATCAACTTTTAGATGGGAATACTTGGTGGAAAAATGGTTATGAAAACCTTGGAATGATGGATCATTCTATAGTAATGTTTTGGACATGTGTTTCCAAACACTTGATGATTCTGGTGATAAAAATGTTGAGGCATGAGCCTTAGCCCTTTATAAAACTGATGGTTGTCTGGATGCGATACCATTCCAAATTTTAGCGTATAACCACAATACCCGAATATTGGGTAGGGCTTGACTGGAAACTTATATACCTTAGTATTAGTTCCCTCCCGGCCAAGGTGTAGGGTTTGCAGCATAGAAAACAAAAAATTTCCTACGATGGGAACTATGTACCAAGATCTATCTACCAGATACAAACAACGGGCGGATGTATATCCGTAGAGAACATACCCTTGAAGACCGACAAAGCTTAACGAGTTCAACTCGTGGTTGATGTAGACGATCTCTTGCCGATCTCAAGATCGAGAGGAAGTCCTAGCGCCGCAAATCAGCAGCGCATCCGTGCTCGCACACACGTTCGAGGCACCGAGCAACCTCCGCCTCCTCGCTCCAGCGATGCAGCGGAAGCACAACTCTTTCTTGCCAAATAGCCACCGGGAACATGTATCTCGCTAGTCCGAGACCATGGGGGATAAATTCTAGAGGGGGAGAGAGATCCTTCACGAGGAGGTGTGAGAGACAAGTGAGGAGGGGGCTCCTTTTATAGGAGGAGGGGGGAACCCCAAGGGGGTGGCCGGCGCATGGGGGCTGCCCCCTTGCCCTCCCCTCTTCATGTGGGTGGACACTCCACTCACAAATCTCCTTTAAATTCCCTCCACTCAAAAGTCCACTCAAATTCCCATTAAATTTCCACCAAATTTAATGCAAACTCTCATTAAATAAAACTCTTTTATTTTATTCAGAATTTTGTCAATTACTTTAATGACAAACATTCACAAATAACCCCTTGCTAGAATTCCATTTCACATGCATAACCACTTTATGCAATTTCACCCGAAAACCTGTTTCGGTATCTAGTGAAATAAATTCCTGCGCTTGTTCATTCTTTCGGCATGAAAAATTTGCTCCAATTGGATGTCGGTGTCTCTTAAGTGTGTCACCCTACGGTTCGTGAATAATGCGGACATGATCGAGACCCCTCTCGGATCAATAATCAGAAGCGGGATCTGGAGACCCATACTGACTCCCACACATTCAACGATGACTTTCTTGTGATCGTCGGAACCTTTTACGCTAGTATCTTAATCCCTTTGTTTCACGATATATTACATGTCCGAGATTCGATCATCGGTATCTCCATACCTAGTTTGATCTCGTTACCGACATGCACTCTTTTCTCGTTCCCATGATATAACATTCTAGTGATCAAATCACTTGCTTGCAAGCTAATCAATGTGATATCACCGAGAGGGCCCAGAGTATATCTATCCATCATCGGGATGAACAAATTCCACTCTCGATCCATGAGCCTCAACATAACACTTTATTAGTTTTGAATCCATCTTTATAATCACCCTGTTATGGTGTGACGTTTGATGTTATCAAGAAACTCTTCCGGTGTTAGTGATTGACATGATCTCATGGTCTAAGGATTAGGATCACTTCGTAAGTTGTTATAGCAATATAAACTCAATGACTTTGATCGTAATGCTATACTTCGGATGAATGTTCATCACACCATTACACTAATGTTGTGATCCCGTTATTAACAACATCCAATGTCCATGATCAGGAAACCTTGATCATCTTGTTAATCAACGAGCTAGTTTATGAGAGAGGCATAACTAGGAACTTTCTGTTTGTTTATTAAACACACATGTATTAACGTTTCCGTATTAATACAATTATAGCATGCAAAATAAACATCTATCATATACTTGGAAGACACATAATAAACACTTTATTATTGCCTCTCAGGGCATATTCCCTTCAGTCTCCCACTTGCACTAGAGACAATAATCTAGTTACATAGTGATAAATCTAACACCCATTGAGTTACGGTGTTGATCATGTTTTGCTCTAGGAGAGTTTTAGTCAGCGGATCTGCTACATTGAGATCCGTATGTACTTCTAAATCTTTATATCTCCATCCTTGACATGCTCGCGGATGGAGTGAAACCGGCGCTTAATATGCTTGGAATGCTTGTGAGACCTTGGCTCTTTGGCATTAGCAATGGCACCATTGTTGTCACAATAGATCACCATTGGGTCCAACGCGTTTGCCACCACTCCTAGTTCAGATATGAACTCCTTCATCAAGCGCTTCTGAGTCGCTTCACGAGCGACAACATATTCGACCTCGTTGTTGATCCTGCTACCACAGGTTGTTTGGAGCTCCTCCAACTAACCGCTCCGCCATTCATGAGAAATACGTATCCGGATTGAGACTTAGAGTCATCCGGATCGGTGTCAAAGCTAGCGTCGACATAACACTTAGCGACGAGCTCTTCTTCACCTCCGTATACAAGAAACATATCCTTAGTTCTTCGTAAGTACTTAAGGATATTCTTGACCGCTATCCAGTGTTACGAACCTGGATCCGATTGGTACCTACTAGTCAAACTAATAGCATGTGCCACATCCGGTCTTGTACATAGCATGGCGTACATTATAGAGACTATGGATGAAGCATAGGGGACTTTGTCCATTATCTCTCTTTCTTCCTGAAGCCGGACTTTGAGTCTTACTCAATGTCTTGCCTTGCAACATAGGTAAGAACCCCTTCTTACTTCCGTCCATTTTAAACTTCTTTAAAATCTTATCAAGGTATGTACTTTGCGATAGCCCTATTAGGCGCCTAGATCTATCTCTATAGATCTTTATGCCTAATATGTATGACGCTTCACCTAGGTCCTTCATTGAAAATTTGTTGTTTAGATAACTTTTAACACTGTTTAAAAGATCTATATCATTTCCGATCAATAATATGTCATCCACATATAATATCAGAAATGCCACATTGCTCCCACTCACTTTCTTGTAAATACAAGCTTCTCCATAAGTTTGGACAAATCCAAACTCTTTGATCACCTCATCAAAGCGGAGATTCCAACTTCGTGATGCTTGCTTCAATCCATAGATGGATCGCTGAAGCTTGCACACCTTGTTAGCATCCTTAGGATCGACAAAACCCTTTGGTTGTATCATATACAACTCTTCTTCAATATTACCATTGAGAAACGCGGTTTTGACATCCATCGCCATATCTCATAATCGAAATATGCAGCAATTGCTAACATAATCCTAACTGACTTTAGCATCGCTAAGGGAGAGAATGTCTCATCGTAGTCAACTCCTTGAATTTGTCGAAACCCCTTTGCAACAAGTCGAGCTTTATAGACGGTCACATTACCATGAGCATCAGTTTCCTTTTGAAAATCCATTTGTTCTCCACGGCCTTTCGGTCGTGAGGTAAGTCCACCAAGTTCCAAACTTGATTTTCATACATGGATTCCATCTCGGATTTCATGGCTTCTAACCATTTGTTGGAATCCGGGCTCATCATCGCTTCTTCATACGTCGCAGGTCATCATTTTCATCAACCATGAAATTCATGGAGGATTCCCGTCTGTTTCGGGGCTGCCGCGTCTGTTTGACCTGAGGTTGTGAATACTCTCTTCGAGTTTCATGATCATTATCATTAGTTCCCTCTTCAAGTGGAGCAAACTCGGAACAACTTCCGCTGTGCTACTCGCCATACTTTGAAGAGAAGGTTCCACAACCTCTTGAGTTCTACCTTGACTACTCACACCTTTCGCGAGAAACTCTTTCTCTAGAACGGATCCATTCTTGGCAACAAAAACCTTGCCCTCGGATCTGATAGAAGGAATACCAATAGTTTCTTTAGGGTATCCTATGAAGACATTTTTCCGCTTTGGGTTCGAGTTTATCCGGTTGAAGTTTCTTCACATAAACATCGCATCCCCAAACTTTAAGAAATGACTTAGGTTTGTTTCCAAACCACAATTCATCGGTGTCTTTTCAACGGATTTAGATGGTGCCCGATTTAAAGTGAATGCAGCGGTTTCTAGTGCATAACCCCAAAATGACAACGGCAAGTCCGTCGAGACATCATAGATCGAACCATATCTAATAAAGTACGATTCTGACGTTGACACACCATTTCATTGTGGTGTTCGGCGGTGTGAGTTGTGAAACAATTCCACACTCTTTCATGTGAGTGCTAAACTTCGTAACAGATACTCACCTCCACGGTCGGACCGTAGAAATTTGATCTTTCTATTACGATGATTTTCCACTTCATTCGAAATTCCTTGAACTTTTCAAAGGTTTCAGACTTGTGTTTCATCAAGTAGATATAACCGTATCTACTCAAATCATCCGTGAAAGTAACAAAATAACGATATCCACCTCGGCGACACACTCATTGGACCACATACATCGAATGTATGATTTCCAATAAATCTGTCGCCCGTTCCATTGAACCGGAAAACGACGTTCTAGTCATCTTGCCCATAAGGCATGGCTCACATGTATCAAATGATTCATAATCAACTGATTCCAAAAGTCCATCCGAATGGAGCTTCTTCATGCGTTTAACGCCAATATGACCTAGACGGCAGTGCCACATATATGCGGATATATCATCATTAAGTTTAATCCTTTTAGCATCAACATTATGAATATGTGTAACATTATCATCGAGATCTAATAGAAATAAACCATTCATCATCGGTGCATGACCATAAAAGATTTCATTCATATAAATGGAACAACCATTGTTCTCGGTTAAATGAATAACCACTTAGCATCAAACACGATCCGGATACAATGTTCATGCTCGGTGCGGGCACGGATAACATTTATTCAAGTTTATAACTAATCCTGACGGCAAGTGGAGAGGCAGCGTTCCGACGGCGATCACATCAACGCTTGATCCATTGCCGACACGCATCTTGACCTCACCCCTTGCTAGCGGTCGCTTGTTCCGCAGCCCCTGATTCGAGTTACAAATATTAGCAACGAACCGGTATCAAATACCCGGTGCTCTGCGCACTAGTCAAGTACACATCAATAACATGTATATCATATATACCTTTGTTTGCCTTGCGGCCTTCTTGTCCGCCAGATACTTGGGCGATTGCTTCGATGGCAGTCCCTTACAATAGTAGCACTCGGAATCAGACTTAGGTCCAACTCGGGGTTTCTTTTCAGGTGCAACAGTTTGCAGCCTTACTTCCTTCCGTTTTCCCTTCTTGTCTTTCTTGAAACCAGTGTTCCTATTGATCATCAACACTTGATGTTCCTTTTTGATCTCCACTTCAGTTTTAAGCATTGTGAAGCTCGGGAGAGACTTCTTCATGCCTTGCATATTATAGTTCATCACGAAGCTCTTATAGCTAGGTGGCGACTGAGAACACGATGGATGCCTAAGTCAATGGGAATCGATATTCCCAAGGACACAAGCTTATCGCGTAACAGACATCTTGAGTACATGCTCACTAACGAGCTGTGCTCTTCCATCATGACTAAAGAACTTTTCGAGCGTTGTAGCTCTCTACTGACATGTGTGTAAAATCATTTTCAACTCACCCATTGTATCAAATGCATTGCCGTTTTGAACGCTTTGAAGTTCGGCTCTAGCCCATACAATATGCCGCAATGAACTAAGTTGTGGTCCTCTGGACGAGTCGATAGACATTCTTCTCCTCGTCGGGGCATCATCTAAAGGTGGGGGCCTAACGGCGCTTCTAGCACATATTGCTTTTGTGCGTGAGAGGAGAATCCTCAAATTCATGGCCCATTCGGTAAAGTTGCTACCGTTTGTTGCTAGTTTCTCTTTCTCCATGAACACATTGAAATTAAAAGCAGGTGGTGCCATCTACAACAGAATTTGTAAAGTTTAGACTAAGTGTATGATAGATTGAGTTCAACTAATCTATATTACGAATGAACTCCCACTCAAAACGACATCCCTCGTGCCTTTTTGGTGATTACATGAACCAAATCCACTACACCAAGTCCGATCATCACGTGAGTCGGTATAGCTTCAAAGGCGAGCATCAAATGGGCATCATATCAACTATCTGACTCATGCTTAACCTTTCGGGCCGTGTTCCGTGGCCATGTATACGTACATGCTAGGCTCGCCAAGTTAGAACCTTAGTATTGGCGTGTAACTGTTTTACACCGAAATATGGTCGTGGATCCAAGAACACCCGATCATCACGTGATGTCTTGGGCGGCGAAAACATAATCAGTGCATACTAAATGAAGAACACATTCTTATCTTGATATTTAAATGAGGGATCATCTTATTATGCTAACAAAGCGCTAAACAAGCAATATAAGATGCTATCAAACATCATATGTTTATTAGTGAAATTATATGGTTCCGCAGATGATCTCTATCATGTGCATCGTGGTATGATCACTATCATACCTATATGTGTAAATCCAAGGTCTATGGATTTTACACGCTATGTGTGTTGTAAGAGTATCATCTCATACTTCTACTTACAACACTACCATATCATAACACTAGCCCAGCAACAATCTAAACTAGACGCCTAATTTACCTATTGCAAGTTTTACGTGGCTTAGGGCTTTCGAGATAGAACCGTTCTTACCTACGAACATGAACCACAACGAGGATAATCAAATTGTTGACAACTCGCTTGCAAAATAGATATTGACTATAGTAGGAGAGACAGACACCCGCTAGCCACTTATGCAAACTAGTTGCATGTCAAGCGTGGAACATGTCTCATGTGCGAGGACATGTAAAGTTTGTCCGGGCCGCTTCATCCCACTATGCCACCAATATCCAAAATTACAACAAAGGAGCAACAACATGATCATCATCGCCCACATACTCATATGTGTACTACCCGTAAAGTATCTACGCAGATCCGGCTCGATACCCTTTGTAGGGTTCGCACATAGAAAACAAAAAATTTCCTACGATGGGAACTATGTACCAAGATCTATCTACCAGATACAAACAACGGGCGGATGTATATCCGTAGAGAACATACCCTTGAAGACCGACAAAGCTTAACGAGTTCAACTCGTGGTTGATGTAGACGATCTCTTGCCGATCTCAAGATCGAGAGGAAGTCCTAGCGCCGCAAATCAGCAGCACATCCGTGCTCGCACACACGTTCGAGGCACCGAGTAACCTTCGCCTCCTCGCTCAGCGATGCAGCAAGCACAACTCTTTCTTGCGAATAGCCACCGGGAACATGTATCTCGCTAGTCCGAGACCATGGGGATAAATTCTAGAGGGGAGAGAGATCCTTCAGGAGGTGTGAGAGACAAGTGAGGAGGGGCCTTTTATAGGAGGAGGGAACCCCAAGGGGTGGCATGGGGGATGCCCCTTGCCCTCCCTCTTCATGTGGGTGGACACTCCACTCACAAATCTCCTTTAAATTCCTCCACTCAAAAGTCCACTCAAATTCCCATTAAATTTCCACCAAATTTAATGCAAACTCTCATTAAATTAAACTCTTTTATTTTATTCAGAATTTTTTAAATTACTTTAATGACAAACATTCACAAATAACCCTTGCTAGAATTCCATTTCACATGCATAACCACTTTATGCAATTTCACCAAAACCTGTTTGGTATCTAGTGAAATAAATTCCTCGCGCTTGTTCATTCTTTCGCATGAAACATTTGCTCCAATTGGATGTCGGTGTCTTAAGTGTGTCACCCTATGGTTCGTGAATAATGCGGACATGATCGAGACCCCTCTCGGATCAATAATCGAAGCGGGATCTGAGACCCATATCGACTCCCACACATTCAACGACGACTTTCTTGTGATCGTCGAACCTTTTACGCTAGTATCTTAATCCCTTTGTTTCACGATATATTACATGTCCGAGATTCGATCATCGGTATCTCCATACCTAGTTTGATCTCGTTACCGACATGCACTCTTTTCTTTTTCCCGTGATATAACATTCTAGTGATCAAATCACTTGCTTGCAAGCTAATCAATGTGATATCACCGAGAGGACCCAGAGTATATCTATCCGTCATCGGGATGAACAAATTACACTCTCGATCCATGAGCCTCAACATAACACTTTATTAGTTCTGAATCCATCTTTATAATCACCCTGTTACGGTGTGACGTTTGATGTTATCAAGAAACTCTTCCGGTGTTAGTGATTGACATGATCTCATGGTCTAAGGATTAGGATCACTTCGTAAGTTGTTATAGCAATATAAACTCAATGACTTTGATCGTAATGCTATACTTCGGATGAATGTTCATCACACCATTACACTAATGTTGTGATCCCGTTATTAACAACATCCAATGTCCATGATCAGGAAACCTTGATCATCTTGTTAATCAATGAGCTAGTTTATGAGAGAGGCATAACTAGGAACTTTCTGTTTGTTTATTAAACACACATGTATTAACGTTTCCGTATTAATACAATTATATCATGCAAAATAAACATCTATCATTTACTTGGAATACACATAATAAACACTTTATTATTGCCTCTCAGGGCATATTCCCTTCACAAGGTCTGAGCTGAGGCTACCTTGTGAAGATTGTCCACCTGTGCAGTACCCAAGATGACAGTTGGTCATGGTTGGGAGGCCAAACTCACAGGAGAGGTGCTTATACTAGGGCGTGTAATTGAAAGGTTAGGATTGATTATCCGCATACTGAGTATGGTGAATTCAGGATTTATTCCTGACGGATGTATCGAATGTTGTGGTGAAAGTGTACAATCTCTGCAGAGTGTCAAACTATTCGAATAGCCGCGTCATGATTATGGACAGTTGGAGTGGCCATACTGTTCCCCCGTCAGACTTTTCAAAATGACTTGTGAAATGAATTGAGACTTTGACTTGACCACAACAGAGTTGTGACCTGAATTACAAGATCTCACTTAGGAGTTATAAAATTGTGACTAGCTTTGGAACTTAGTAGAGATAAACCTGGCTTTTTGCAAAACAACCCTAGAGCCTAGTGTCCTATTATCCAAAAACCCCTTACCTATTAGTATTAGTTTGCGAGTACTTAAAGAGTACTCATGGCTTTGTCCCTGGCTATTCCCATGGCCAGACTATGAAGAGTAGTACCTGGAAGATGGACCCCAGGAAGGTTACAACAACTAGGATCATCTCCCATCGTCAGCATTGCCTGTGACACCGAAGATGGAGCTTCGCCTATGCTACCGTTATTATTACGTATTCCGCTGCTTGGTGTTGTATTAAGAACTGGATCATGAGATCCCTATTCGTGTAAGAACTTATGTATCGTTTGTAATGGATGAAGTACTATGGTATCCAATTCTGTTATGTCTCGCAAAAATGGTAATCCTGGGATTGCGATGTATGGCATAACAGGCATCTAGGATTGAAAAATCCGGGTGTTGACAAGTTGGTATCAGAGCCATCCTGACCATAGGAGACCCTAGTTAGATTGGACGTTGAACCAAAAACTTAGTTTCAAAACCAAAGAACAAATATTTACGAAAACTTATTCTCATTCTTACCTCTTTAATTCTTTAATAAAACTTCATGTTCCTCAAAAACTCTTGCGAAAATAGATAAAATTTTGACACACTTGATCACTTTGCTAATCTACTCATCCTCTATTTTTATAGATGGACGTGAAGTACAGCAAGTTTTACCAACTTGGGAATGGAGGAGACCTTATCTTTGAGAGGGATCTGGATCAGCTTTCGGAACTTCTGGAGCGTCCGCACCTCGAGTTCTTCGGAGCTCAGCTCAATGATCAAGGAGGAGAAGATCTGCAGTGGCTAATTGTTGCAAGTCTCCGAGGAAAGATTGAACCTCCCACTATGGAGTGAATTCAGTTTACCTTGAGGGAAAACAACTGGCTCGATGGACTTGCCAGAGCAATGCAGGAAGCTCTTTCCCGTCTGTTTGGGCAGAGCATCAATCAGATCAAGGGTACTCGCTTTGAGTTTTGCCCAAGGCGTGATGCAAATGGCCAACCACTGGAAGCCCCATACCACCCCGAGCTGAAGACTCAATTGGACCACCTTAGCTTCATGATGTATGATCGTCAGCAGGAATTGGACAACTACCGTGACTATTGCAACCACAAGTCTGCCATCATCAAGACGAAGGATCAGACCATCGCCATGCTAGCAAAGGATCGCAAGTCTCGCCGCCGTCAGCTCGACAAGAAGGAGCGCATTATTGCTCGTCTTCGCCATCGCATCTCATCTCTGGAAGATACCATCCACGAGAGAGACATGCAGTTAGAGGAAAGGGAGAATGCAGGAGAGGATCTTCGTGGAGACCCTTACTCCTATCTCAGCGATGACGATGATTTTCTAGAGGATCAGGCCATGGACCTCTTCACCGATGAGGATGATTTCGCCTTCATCGACGATGCTGAAGATGATGAAGCCACAGACTCCGAGGAGTAGTAGCACTGAGCACTAGCATAGTGAGTAGTAGTCGGTCCCACTGTATCGTAGTTTCCAGAATGGTTCTTAAAACCATCTGTTTTTCTTTGTTGTGGTGTTGACAACATATGGTGTGTGTTGTACTATGTGCTATGAGTGATTGAATGAAAAAGCAAGTTGCTAGAAAAACCTGAGTCAAACTCTAAAAACTTTTCAAAAACCCAAAACCTTAGAAATTTCCCTCTTTTCTCATGATCTATATCAATCTTCAGATGCCACATGGAGGAAGTGGTTCAGCCCCGGACCCGATGTTGCAGATCCTGCAAATGTTGACTTCTGACCGCGAAGCTGAAAGAGCGGAACGTCAAGACAACCTAGCCACTCTGCAACAGATAGCCCAGCTAGCCCAGCTAGCCCACAACAACCAAGGCCATGGAAATCAGGACAACCACGGATCTAAGCTCAAGAATTTCTAGAATACCAACCCACCCGTTTTCACCAAGTCAGAAGAACCCCTAGATGCTGATGATTGGCTGCAAACCATGGAAAACAACCTAGAAGTCGCCGGAGTGGAAGCCAACGAGAAAGTCCTGTTCGCCACCCATTATCTAGCCGGAGATGCCAGGGCATGGTGGAACAGTGTTCGTGCAATGACCGGAGGCCAGATGATGACCTGGGAGGAATTCAAGGTCAAGTTTAGCGTAACCCACGTGCCACCGTGTTTGATCAAGAGAATGAGAGGCGAGTTCGAGAATTGAAGCAAGGAAGGATGACTGAGTGGAATACCGTGACAAATTTTTGTCATTAGCTAGGTATGCCCTGGACGAGATAGACACCGAAGCCAAGAAGAAAGAAAGATTCCTGAATGGTCTGCATGATGAGATGCAGACAGTGTTAGTCAATATCCCCTTTGTTGATATTGAAGCCCTTGTCGATTCAGCCATCCAGATGGAAGGAAAGATCAACCAAGCCAATGAGAACCGCAAGCATCGCATGATGCATCAACCAGGAACCCATCAGACCCCAAAGTATCGCCCCAACCCATCTCCAGGATTTGCCCCAAGAACCAACAGACCCCCTATGACCCGTCCAACCTATCCCAACCGTGGAAACCCTAGGCCCGTAGGAAATCACAAAAACCCCGGCAACTCGAGCAATTTCACCCGTTCCCCACCCAAGTTCAACACCAACAATGCTACCGCCAACCCCAACACTGCCCCGGGGACTGGAAGCAATGTTGTGCCTGTCGCAGCCAAGGACAAGTCACAAGTGACCTGTTATGACTGTGGAAATAAAGGCCACTATTCCAACGAGTGCCCCAACAAGAAGAATGCCACAGCACCCAATACCAACGTCCCAGCTCAAAGAAGCGTCGTGTCTAGCTGTGAAGGAGATTTGCCCTGTGGAATTCACTCAACCGCAATGGCCGTCTTTTTCTCATGCATGCTGAAGAAGCTCAGGAAGCGCCAGACGTCGTGCTGGGTATGTTTTCTGTTAATTCAGTACTTGCAAGAGTGTTGTTTGATTCTGGTGCATCGCATTCATTTGTCACCGAAGAATTTTCCTGCACTAGTAAAATTCAACCAACCAAATTGAAGCATGTGATGATTGTACAAATTCCCGGATCAACCACCAAGGCTAGGCAAATTTGCAAGGTCGTCCCTATCCGAATCCATGGCATAGATTTTTATGCTAACCTAATAGTACTCGGAACTAAAGGTTTGGAAGTAGTACTAGGAATGGATTGGATGTCCAAACATAAAGGATTGATTGACTGTGCCAAGAAAGCCATCACCATGACCCGATGCCAGGAATATCAGTCGAGCATATCTCTGAAACCTTACCTCGCCAATTCAAGTGTAACAAGAGTCTAGCCCAACCTACCATTGACCAAGTCCGGATAGTCTGTGAATACCCCGATGTATTTCCACATGTTTTGCCCGGTATGCCCCCAGATCGGGATATCGAGTTTATCATCGAACTAATCCCCGGAACAGGACCCATAGCCCAGAGACCCTATAGTATGAACCTGTCAGAACTAGAAGAACTGAAGAAGCAATAAGATTACATGTTGGAAATCCGAATGATTCAAACACTAGCTCCACCATGGAGATCACATGTCTTGTTTGTGGACAAGAAGGATGGAGGTAACCGTTTGTGTACGGATTATCGGAAGTTGAATGATGTCACCATTAAGAACAAGTACCCCTTGCCTAAGATAGAAGATTTGTTTGATCAGTTGACCGGTGCCCAGGTGTTTTCTAAGATTGATCTTAGAACTGGCTATCATCAACTCAAGATTCGTGCAGAAGATATTCCAAAGACTGCCTTTACCACCAGATATGGATTGTACGAGTATACAGTCATGTCTTTTGGATTAACCAATGCCCCCGCTTATTTCATGAACCTCATGAATAAGATTTTTATGGACTTCCTGGATAAGTTTGTCGTTGTTTTCATTGATGACATTCTAATTTATTCAAAATCAGAAGAAGAACATGAGCTACACCTAAGGACCATTCTTGGAACCCTTAGAGAGCATCAGCTGTATGCAAAATTTAGCAAATGTGAATTCTGGTTACAAGAAGTAGGATTCCTCGGTCACATTGTATCAGCCGGAGGAATTGCCGTTGACCCTGCCAAAGTGAAAGATGTAGAAGATTGGCAAGCCCCAACCACTCAAACCCAAGTTCATGCTTTTCTCGGATTGGCGGGATATTACCGCAAATTTGTAGAAGGATTCTCTAGTATCGCCCGACCCATGACCCAATTGCTGAAGAAGGATAAGAAGTTTGACTAGACAGACAAGTGTGAAGCGAGTTTTCAAGAACTCAAGAGGAGATTGATATCATCCCCAATCTTAATCATGCCGGATATCACGAAGCCCTTCGATGTGTATTGTGACGCATCCAAGATTTGTCTCGGATGTGTGCTAATGCAAGAAGGCAAAGTTATATCATATCTATCGCGACAATTGAAGCAACATGAACAAAACTACCCGACCCATGACCTCGAACTCGCAGCCGTAGTTCTAGCCCTAAAGACATGGAGACATTACCTAATGGGAAATCGTTGTGAGATTTATTAGGATCACAAGAGCCTAAAGTATATATTCACTCAGAAGGAGCTGAATATGAGGCAGAGAAGATGGATTGAGCTAATCAAGGATTACGACCTGGACATTCACTATCACCCTGGTAAAGCCAATGTGGTAGCCGATGCCCTTAGCAGATTGTCGTGCCGCTTGAACTCCATGATTTTGAAGGAGCAACCAAGTTTGCACAAAGAGATGGAAGATTTTCGAATGGAATTAGTAAGTGAAGGATTTTTGGCTAGCATAGAACTTCAGCCCACTTTGATCAGTCAGATTAAAGAGGCGCAGAAAGGAAATGCCAGTATCGACGGAATCAAGCGTCAGTCGGTGACAGCAAAGTACCCGGATTCACCGAGGACGAAGAAGGAGTTTTGTGGTACAAAGGACGCCTTTGTGTACCATCAGATTCTGAGTTAAAAGAAGTTATCTTGAAGGAGGCTCATGATACTCTTTATTCTATCCATCCCGGAGGAACTAAGATGTATCAAGATTTGAAAGAGCAATTTTGGTGGCATAAGATGAAGAGACAAATCGGAAGCTATATCGCCAAGTGTGATATATGTCAGCGAGTCAAGGCCGGACATCAAAGACCCGGATTGTTGCAACCTTTGCAAATTCGAATGGAAATGGGATTCAGAGGAATGGACTTTATCACTGGACTACCTAATTCTAGTAGGGGAAATGACTCTATTTTGGTCATAGTGGACAGATTGTCCAAAGTCGCCCATTTCTTGCCCGTCAAAACCACCTATCAGAGTTCGAAGCTAGCAGAGTTGTACATCGCTAGAATCGTTAGTTTGCATGGAGTCCCCAAGAACATAGTATCGGATCGAGGAACTCAGTTTACCTCGAGATTCTGGAAGAAAGTCCAAGAAGGTTTAGGAACCCGCTTAGATTTCAGTACCGCGTATCACCCTCAGACCGATGGACAAACGGAGAGAGTAAATCAAATACTCGAAGATATGCTTAGAGCATGTGTGCTAGAATATGGATCCAAGTGGGAAGACTGTCTGTCGTTTGCAGAATTTTCATACAACAACAGTTACCAAGCCAGTTTGCAAATGGCCCCATTTGAATTTATGTACAGAAGAAAGTGTCGCACCCCTTTGAACTGGTCGGAAGTAGGAGAGAGTCAGATCTTCGGACCCGACATCCTACGAGAAGCAGAAGAGAAGGTTCACAAGATTCGTGAGCACCTCAAGACAGCCCAATCCCGACAGAAGAGTTACGCCGACAAGAGACGTCGAGACCTCGCCTTCAACATCGGAGATTTTGTTTATCTGAAAGTGTCGCCATTGAAGGGAATGCAGCGTTTCCAACTCAAAGGAAAGTTAGCCCCTAGATATATCGGACCTTTCAAAATTTTGAACCGTCGAGGAGAAGTATCGAATCAACTGGAACTACCTGAAGAGATGCCAGCTGTGCACAATGTGTTCCATATCTCGTTACTTCGCAAGTGTCTCGAGGTCCCCGAGAAGACCGAAGTGTTCAAGAATATCGATCACCGGACCATAGAGATCAACGATGACCTAACCTATCCTGAAGTACCCATCCGTATATTGGAAGAAGCCTTTCAAACTACCAGAACCCGAAGCATCAAGTTTCTCAAGATTCAGTGGAGCAACCACACAGAAGAGGAAGCTACCTGGGAGCGTGAAGATCACATCAGGACGGAGTTTCCCGATCTTTTCAAATCCTAGGTAATCTTTTCGTCCTTTTTCAAATCTCGGGACGAGATTTTGTTTAAGGGGAGAAGGTTTGTAACATCCCAAAAATACCAAACTTAGATGATCAAACACTAATCATCAAGATTAGGGTTAACAAAAACTTTTCTAAATAAACTCATGAATGCATGCATATGTGTATGCATGGATTTTTAATTTCTTTAAAAACCACCTTGTTTGTGTGATCCATTGCTTGTAAAATGTTTCTTAGGTGAAATGAACATCATCTAAAACATTTCCCACACTTTTCCTAAAGACAAGTAAATCAAAACAAATATATTAAGTGAATGGTCATTTTAACCAATTTAACTCCCATGCCTACTTTGGCTATCTCAAACTTTCAAAACCTAACAAAAAAATTCTGGATCTTTGCACCCCTTGAATGTACTCATAACAAGGTATCAAGGCCCACTTTGTGATCATCCAGAAACTTTCAAATGCATAGTTGAAATGACAATTCAAAATTGAATCTTCTTCATATGGGAAGATCCCACTTTTTCAAAAACCACTCAAACAAGCTCAACTTTCAAAACCCAAGCATCTACAGACTCACCAGCACCAATCTAGCAAACCCACCAAAAATCATTTCAAAATTCAAAACTTGATTTCATGCGGCCATTTCATCAAATAGGTTGCAGACACAAATCAAACAAAACATCAAACACTATAGTGTGCAGTGATTCTTGCCTAACTTGTTCCCTAGTTATCTCACACACAACTCAGTAGATCATCTAGAAAGATTAGCCCAACACTAGCACCCCTGTGAACTTGCCATTGCCATCAATGGTGAACAGCCGAGCACCCCCATGTCACCCCATTGTGGACAGCAGGCTAGAGGAAGAACTAGCCGTGCCAACCTTGTCTAGGAGGCATCCCACCGTCCACCGCCACTCCCTGTCCCAGTCGCAAGCGTTGCCAAGCCCTAGACCACGCGCACAAGCCGCGCCCAGACCATGCCGAGTGTGCGCCAGAGCACCACCCTCGACCAGCGTCCACAGACCGCACGCCGCCCTCACCGCGTGCACACACGATCACCACCGACCCAGGAGACCGCCAGAGATCCCGCTTGCCGCCCGTACATACATACCACCGCCCGCCGTCGAAGACGCCGCCTCTACCGCGCAGAGCACCGGCCGTTCCAGACCAAACCACACCGCCCCATGCCTCGCGACCATGTCGTTGAGCATCGCCAGGAGACACCGCACCGTCACCTACCCTTGCCCATGCCATTAGCCGCCAGAACGTCGCTCGACGAGCTCATCAGGCGCCCGACGGTCCCTCGCCGACTATAAATAGAGGCCACCCCGACGATTTCTTCACACCATCTCACTCCCTCTCCTCACCGACCGTGCCACACCATTCTCGAGCAAGGCGAGCACCACCTCCGAATTTCACCGAGCCCGCCTAGAGAAGAAAGGAGCCAGCGATTGAGCCGCCCAGAGAAGCCACGGTACCAGGAGGTTCGCCGTCGACTTCTGCTCGCTCGCCTCGCCGACCGCCTGCACCGGTGAGCCCCTAGCACCCCTCACTGGCCGCGCTAGGTTTCGTTCTCGCCGGAGTTGTCTCGCGTCGACGATGACCCCCAGCCGTTAGATTAGAACTAGATCGAACGATCCACGTTGCCCCATACCGCTTCGCCCAGCCCCGTGTCACTGACGAGTGGGGACACCCACTTAAGCAGCCCGCGGGAGCACTGCGCTTAGCAGACCGGCCCAGTAACTTTTCCCGCGCAGCCCAGCAATTCAAATTAAATCTTTTTCTATTTCAATTCAAACACACTTCTATACCCA
The DNA here is from genome assembly GCA_023614405.1 of Avena insularis. Taxonomy (NCBI): domain Eukaryota; kingdom Viridiplantae; phylum Streptophyta; class Magnoliopsida; order Poales; family Poaceae; genus Avena; species Avena insularis. Next base: position 279,944,164 of record CM042691.1, read on the forward strand.
ACTTCAAAAATCAACCTAGATCGATTCAGTGCGCCAAATTGAATGAAACCAATTTTGTTGGAAAGTTCTGTGAATGCTTAATCCAAGCCCGTTGGATTTAAGTCATTTGGATCTGTAGATCACCCATGGTAAAAATAACAAGGCAGAAGCTTTTCCGCATTCAAACATTTTTTAAATTTAAATCATAAAAGCTTTTGAGTTGATTCCAACTCTCAAAAATCACATTTAACCATACCTTTCAGAATATATAAAAATATATAGGTTTACTTGCAGAAATAATGTTCAAGTAATAAAAGAATGCTACATAAGCATTTCTATCCACTTTAATTAATTAAAATAAAAGGGTAAAACCTTATTAAATTGTGACACCACTTTAAATCACATTCCCATGGACTACAATATGTGGTGATGACATGTGTCAACATGATCCCATATTTAGTTTGGAGAATATTAAATCTTAAGTAGTTTTTCAATGAGTAGAAATTACTTTTCTAAAAATAAAAAAAGATTTAAACGAAGCTTTAACCTTGTAATGTTAGAGATGATGCTAGATCATCTATAGGACCCTTGTGTATGATGATTGCAAGTAGTTAAGTATTGTTTGGTGATTGTGTACCTCGTATTTATTCATAGACGCTAGTACCGACCAAGGATACGAGGAGGAAGGAGGATACTACGAAGAGGAAGCCGAGGAGAAATTCAACCACTGCTCTGCACAAGGCAAGCTAACACTTGCAAGATACTATACCTATGCAAGCTTATACTGATATTGATGCAAGCTAACCCTTGCCAGATACCCTACTGATGCCACAAACCCATACTTGTGATATGACTACTATATGCCTTAAGCATATGTGATCATACCCACTTGATAAACCAAATCCTAGTTTTATGTGCAAGCTTCTTACATTATTTCTTTATCAAAGCTTACTTAGAGTCTACCTAAGAGTTTGGTAGATACTAGACAGTTGTGCTGAAGGTTGCATAAAGAGCATAAATTTGGCCTAAGCTAGAAACCTTGATATCAGCCTAAGATATAAGGTTGGACTTAGTGAAACTCCACTAGTTACCACCCCTCATTAGTACTACCCCCACCTGTAGATGCTAGTGCTAAGCATAAAACTTGATCAACTTTTAGATGGGAATACTTGGTGGAAAAATGGTTATGAAAACCTTGGAATGATGGATCATTCTATTGAAATGTTTTGGACATGTGTTTCCAAACACTTGATGATTCTGGTGATAAAAATGTTGAGGCATGAGCCTTAGCCCTTTATAAAACGGATGGTTGTCTGGATGCGATACCATTCCAAATTTTAGCGTACAACCACAATACCCGAATATTGGGTAGGGCTTGACTGGAAACTTATATACCTTAGTATTAGTTCCCTCCCGGCCAAGGTCTGAGCTGAGGCTACCTTGTGAAAATTGTCCACCTGTGCAGTACCCAAGATGACAGTTGGTCATGGTTGGGAGGCCAAACTCATAGGAGAGGTGCTTATACTAGGGCGTGTAATTGAAAGGTTAGGATTGATTATCCGCATACTGAGTATGGTGAATTCACGATTTATTCCTGACGGATGTATCGAATGTTGTGGTGAAAGTGTACAATCTCTGCAGAGTGTCAAACTATTCGAATAGCCGCGTCCACGGTTATGGACAGTTGGAGTGGCCATACTGTTCCCCTGTCAGACTTTTCAAAATGACTTGTGAAATGAATTGAGACTTTGACTTGACCACAACAGAGTTGTGACCTGAATTACAAGATCCCACTAAGGAGTTATAAAATTGTGACTAGCTTTGGAACTTAGTAGAGATAAACCTGGCTTTTTGCAAAACAACCCTAGAGCCTAGTGTCCTATTATCCAAAAACCCCTTACCTATTAGTATTAGTTTGCGAGTACTTAAAGAGTACTCATGGCTTTGTCCCTGGCTATTCCCATGGCCAGACTATGAAGAGGAGTACCGGAAGATGGACCTGTGAAGGTTACGACAACTAGGATCATCTCCCATCGTCAAGATTGCCTGTGACACGAAGATGGAGCTTCCCACGCTACCGTTATTATTATGTATTCTGCTGCTTGGTGTTGTATTAAGAACTGGATCATGAGATCCCTATTCGTGTAAGAACTTATGTATCGTTTGTAATGGATGAAGTACTATGGTATCCAATTCTGTTATGTCTCGCAAAAATGGTAATCCTGGGATTGCGATGTATGGAATAACATGCATCTAGGATTGAAAAATCCGGGTGTTGACATTTAGCAACGGTGCTTACTAAGGATGAACACTTTAAAACTTGAAATTGTGTGCTTGAGGGATCATCTTATAATGCTACCGTCATTAACTAAGCAATACAAGATGCATAAAAGGATTAACATCACATGCAATTCATAATATGTGATATGATATGGCCTTTCTTTTTGTGCTTCCGATCTCCATCTTCAAGCACGAACATGATCTCCATCATCACCGGTGTGGCGTCAAGGTCAATGGCGCCGCTTCATGGTTGTCTTCCACCAGCATCAACTATTACAACTACTTTGAATAATAGACACGCAGGACTTAATGGAAACAACCATATGGATCATGCCGGTTGCCAACTTACAATAAGGAACATTGCATACATCATATATAATCACAATCATGGTCATATCACATCACAACACACCCCTGCAAAACAAAGTTAGACGCCTCTAATTTTCTTTGCATGTTTTACGTGGTTTGGGGCTTTCAATAAGTGTCGTTCTAACTTACGAACAAGAACCACAACATTGATACTAGTATTGTTAATCACCCGTTGTAAATTGAATCTTAACTATGTTGGGAGAAACAGGCACCCGCAAAGCCACTTATGCAATACAAGTTGCATGTCAAGCGTGGAGCAAGTCTCATGAACGATGTCATGTAAGGTTAGCCCGGGCCGCTTCATCCCACCATCCCGCAAGATGCAAAGTACACAAGAAGCAATCGACAACAAAAGTATCAATGCCCACAATGACCATTGTGTTCTACTCGTGCAACAGATCTACATATAGACACGGCTCTGATACCACTGTAGGGGTTCACAGCATGGAAAACAAAAAAATTCTACCGCATGCAAACAAACAAGCCAAGATCTATCTACTAGATTGTAGCAACGAGTCGATAGAAGAACTCACCCTCGAAGATTCTAAAGCGGTTAACGAGAGCAGATTCTCGTGGGTGATGTAGTCGTACTCTTGCCGATCTCAAGATCGCGTAGACGATCCTTCCGGCGCTGCGTTCTGGCAGTGCTTCCGCAGTCGGTCACACGTTCGGTACTCGATGAAGACCTTCCTCTCCCTTGTTCCAGCAGGCAGCGGAGGTTGTAGTACTCTCCTCGCGATTCCGGCAGCACGACGGCGTGGTACCGGAAGTAGAGGGGAGATCTCGCAGGGCTTCGCCTTAAGCCGGAGCGAGTATGGTGGAGTATGAGAGAGGCCTTGGCGATCTACGGTTTAGAGGCGCCAAGGGAGGAGGCTAGCCGGCGGCTAGGGTTAGGGTTCACCCCAACTTGGCGAGTTGGTGGTGCCCTAGGCGGCGGCAGCAGGGGTGGTGGCGCCGGCGGCTTGAGGCTAGGGTTTGGGTGGTGTTGGGTGTAGGGAAGAGGGGCGCCCTACCCCTTATTTTATAGGTGGGAGGGAGGCGGCTAGGAGGAGGGAGTCCTCCTCCAACTCCTCCTCCTTGGCCGGCGGGTGGAGGGAGTGGGACTTCCTCCCCAAGTAGGTTTCCTACTCTCCCTCCACCAAGCAAACTTGTCGTTTGACTTTTCAAATTGGCGTTTGACTTTCAAACTAGGATTTGATTTCTCCCTTTATTTTGCCCAGCCAAGTGACCTAGTACATGATGCAACCATTCCACATTGTCGTGACACATTCATGTACCCTTCCCCTCCGGAGTGCCGGACCTTCCGGATCCTTCTAGAACATTCCCGGTGAAAACACCGGAATCATTCCCCAACTCCGAAACAGGACTTTCCTTATATGAATCTTATTCTTTGGACCATTCCGGATCTCCTCGTGATATCCCGGATCCCATCCGAGACTCCGAACAACATTCGGTCTCATACTCATCATTCCATAACTACTCAACAACATCGAATCCTTAAGTGTGTCTCCCTACGGTTCGTGAATTATGCGGACATGACCGGGACACTTCTCCGATCAATAACCAATAGAGGAATCTAGAAATTCATATGGCTCCCACATATTTCTACGATTACTTTGCGATCGAATGAACCACTTACATACGATACCAATTTCCCTTTGTCTCACGATAGTTTACTTATCCGAGGTTTTGATCGTCGGTATCTCTGCATACCTAGTTCAACCTCGTTACCGATAAGTACTCTTTTCTCGTTCTCTTGATATGTGATCCCTTGTGAGCCAGTCACATGCTTGCAGGCTAATTGGATGACATTCCACCGAGAGGGCCTAGAGTATATCTATCCGTCATATGGGTGGACAAATCCCACTCTTGATCCATGTGCCTCAACCCATACTTTCCGAATACTCAATGCCACCTTTATAGCCACCCTGTTACGGTGTGGTGTTTGATGTCATCAAAGCATCCTTCCGGTGATGGTGATTAACATGATCTCATGGTCGAAGGAATGAGGTTACTATGTATCAGAAAGCTTATAGCAAATGAACTATATTAAATGACTTGATCTTTATGCTACGCTTAACTATAGGAGTATGTCCATCACATCATTATCCTAATGATATGACCCTGTTGTTAATAGCATCTCTATGTTCATGATCAGGAAACCATGATCATATATTAACCAACAAGCTAGTTTAACAAGAGGCTTTACTAGGGACTCTTTTATGTTTACAAATCACACAAGTATTAATGTTTTCGATTAATACAATTATAGCATGGTATGTAAACATTTATCATAAGCATGAAGATATGATAATAACCACTTTATTATTGCCTCTTGGGCATATCTCCAACACAAGGGAGGATAGCAAGGGGGTAAGGGCACAAGAATCACAAGGAGCAAGGAGAGAATCCAATATTAAACAAAAAAAGTGCGGTCAGTTGGGGCCGGTACTACCGGACCTGACGACCGGTAGTACCGCTTGCAAGCGGTAGTACCGGAAAAAGTTCCGGTACTACCGGTTGAGCGGCACGAGTTCATCAGATCTGGTAGAAACGGACCAAAGTGACGGCACTAAACTGCAAATAAACGATTCTACTTGGTAACAAGGGAAGCATATGGCAGTACAACCTTACAACATGTCAATTTCTTCACAAATCTATGCCAAAACCTAGATCCGATGAGGAAATTAAACGGAGAGAGAGAAAGGGCGGTTGTACCGGGATCCATGGCAGTGGAAAGGAGTGGGAGCCCGCCAAGAGTCCGAATCCAAGGGGGATCCGGGGAGAGGAGGGCGCGGCAGGGCTCCGGCGGCGTCAACGGCTCCGGCGGCGACGCATGTATGAGTGGAGCGCGTGGGGAAGAATGAGGCACTGATGGGTGCCTTCCCACGCGTGTCCAATATATACCAGAATATCGCCGACGGTAGTATCGGTTCCTGAAGCGGTAGTACCTGTTCAGCAACCGGTAGTACCGGTGGCCGGTAGTACCGGGCGTGTGGGCGGTAGTACCGCTCCTGGAGCAGGTTCCAGGATGTGCCCTGGGAAATTCGGGCGTAGTACTTCAGACAGCCGGTAGTACCTGTCCCATCTGATTCCAAAGCCAGGAAACAAAGGAGATTCTTATGCGGATAGAGAGATGGTTTTTTGTGAGGGATCAAGGAGGCTTGGGTTGAGACATGTGTGCAGGGAAGCACATGCACTCTAAAAATCGAGAAAAAGATGTCAAAAACCAAACTAGAATGCATGAGACTAAGAACGGTGAAGACAACTCAAAAGATGACAACCATGAGTAAAAATCAATTCAAAGATGACAAACACGAGTACGCACATTAACCTCTCCATTGGGAGGGGGCGGTGGCCTAGGCCACCATGTTTGAGTATACACAGCTTGGCACCACGAAGATATATCTTGGGTCCATTACCGAAACTCATCATTAAGCTCACATATCACAAAATGATATTAAGAGGAATGATTTTGTTTTACTTTAGCATAATGGGGAGGGATGGTCCAATCAATTAGGACCGACTCCCCTATGTCCATGCCTACACCTAAACCAAATATGGGTCGAGTATTAGGTGAGAGTGCAAGATAATCAAGTCAAGCTCCTTGAATCTACGATATTTAGTTCATTCCTCAAGTAGCAAAACCTTGCTTCATCAAGTGGCTTCGTGAAGATATCGTCAAGTTGATCTTTGGTTGATACATATGATAGATCACTATCACCTCGAGCAACATGATCTCTAATGAAGTGATGACGAATCTCAATATGCTTTGTCCTTATGTGATCCACCGGGTTGTATGCAATCTTGATGGCACTTTCATTGTCACATAAAAGAGGCAGTTTGTCACAATGGACACCATATTCCTTTAAAGTTTGCCTCATCCATAATAATTGAGTACAAGCACTAGCGGCATACATACTAAACGGCGGTAGAGAGAGATATACAATTTTGCTTCTTAGAAGACCAACATACCAAGGACCTACCAAGAAATTGGCAAGCCCCGGATGTTGATTTTCTATCATCCTTATCAGCCGCCCAATCCGAATCCGTGTATCCACAAAGAGCAAATGTTGAGCCTTGAGGATACCAAAGACCATAAAATAGGGTATGAACTAAATATCGAAAGATTCTCTTGACCGCCATCAAATGGCTTTCTTTAGGAGCCGCTTGATATCTTGCACACACACCTACACTCAACACAATATCGGGTCTAGATGCACAAAGGTAAAGCAAAGAACCAATCATGGATCGGTATACCTTTTGATCCACATCTTTACCATTTGGATTTTGTTCTAGATGTGTCTTTGTAGCCATGGGAGTAGGAGCTCCATTTAAATCTTGCATTTTGAATCTCTTGAGCATATCTTGAGTATACTTGGCTTGATTGAAGAATGTCCCTCCTCTAACTTGCTTGATCTCAATGCCAAGAAATACTCTCAACTCTCCCATCAAAGACATCCAGAACCTACTAGTCATAAGCTTTGAGAATTCATCATTAAAAGCTTTGTTAGATGAGCCAAAGATAATATCATCAACATATATTTGGCATACAAAAAGCTCCCCATTGACCCTCTTAGTAAAAAGAGTGGGATCGATTTTCCCAACCTCAAAGCCACGGTCAAACAATAACTCTCTAAGGTGCTCATACCACGTGCGTGGGGCTTGCTTGAGCCCATAGAGCGCCTTATCAAGTTTGTAGACATGGTTTGGGAAGTTGGGGTCCTCAAATCCCAGGGGTTGCTTAACATATACCAATTCATTTAATGGACCATAAAGAAATGCACTTTCTACATCCATTTGTTGCAACTTAAAGTTATGATGTGCCGCATAAGCAAGAAGGATACGGATGGACTCAAGGCGAGCCATGGGCGCATAAGTCTCTCCATAATCAATGCCTTCGATTTGAGAATACCCTTGTGCAACCAATCTAGCCTTGTTACTTATTATAATTCCATGCTCATCTTGCTTGTTCTTGAATATCCACTTTGTTCCAATAACATTGCGGTAATCCTTTGGCTTCTCAACTAACTTCCATACTTTGTTTCTCTCAAAGTTGTTGAGCTCTTTGTGCATAGCTTCTAACCAATCCGAATCTTCAAGAGCTTCCCACACTTTCTTTGGTTCAATCATGGAGATGTGAGCTTGGTGTTCATTGAACCTCTTCAATTGTGCTCTTGTAGAAATACCTTTCCTTAGATCACAAACTACATTTTGTAGAGTGTGATCTCTTAATTCCAACATTCTTTCCTTTCTAGCTTCACAACGAGCATGGATCTCCGTGTTGTTTCTTGGAGGACCCTCTTCATCATCTTGACCATCATCTTGACCTTGATCATCATTGGAGTCATCCTCTACATTGGGAGACAAAGATTGACCTTGTTCTTGATCAAGTGCTCTTCTAGCGTAAATTTGAGCTTGTCTCAAAGTATCTTGTACGGATCTTCTTTTACAAATTGACTTGGCACCACTTGACAATCCGTCGAATGGACCAAGCTCCCCTTGACTAGAGTTGACACTTTGATCACCATGTTGAGGGTCCACATCTTGTCTTTGGCTTGAGTCAATGTACTCTTCGGTGGATGGAGCATGTTGAGGTTGTGAAGATGAGGGCTCCACTTGAGTGGAGCATAGTTCTTCTCGATCCGCCATAAGGGGTTCCCCAACGGGGCGGATATATCCCACACCCATTCTTCCTATGGCATCCTGAGGCATTTCATCATCTGCATCACAAGCATCAACAAGCCCCCCTTGGGGACCATCATATTCTTCGAAGGTCACACTACAAGATTCTATGACGGCTCCGGAGAGCTTATCATAGATTCTATAAGTGTGAGATTCGAGACCATAGCCAACAAAAATACCCTCTAATGCTTTAGACTCGAATTTAGACAAACGAACACCTTTTATGAGATAGAAACACTTACAACCGAACACCCGAAAGTAAGATATGTTGGGCTTGTTACCGGTAAGAATTTCATATGGAGTCTTGTTGATTTCTTTGCGGAGGTAGAGCCGGTTTGAAGCATGGCAAGCAGTGGAAATGGCTTCGGCCCAAAAGTTGTATGGAGATTTAAACTCCGCCAACATGGTCCTAGCCATCTCAATAAGAGTCCGGTTCTTCCTTTCGGCCACGCCATTTTGTTGAGGGGTGTATGCAGCGGAATATTGATGTTTAATCCCCTCATCACTAAGGAAATCATTCAAGGTGTAGTTCTTGAACTCGGTGCCATTGTCACTTCTAATGATCAACACGGGAACATTGTATTGCCTTTGGACCAAATTGATGAAGTCGATGAAGGTCTTTTGAGTTTCACTCTTCAATTTGAAGAAGTAAACCCAAGAGTATCTTGAAAAGCCATCAACAATCACCAAGCAATATTTCTTACCACCAAGACTTGCATGAGATGGAGGACCAAAGAGGTCCACGTGGAGGAGCTCCAAGATCTTGGTGGACTTGATGCGGTTCTTAGACTTATGAGGAGCATCATGCATCTTCCCTAGAACACATGCCCTGCAAACACGATCTTTGGCAAAGGAAACATTTTATTTTAGTCCAACAATATGGCCCTCCTTATGGAGACTTTGCAAAGTTCTCATATTGACATGGGCCAGTCGGAGATGCCATAACCAACCCATATCGGCCTTTCCAAATAAGCACATCGCACTTGTAGTGGCTTGCCCCGAAAAGTCCACCACATACAAGTCATGTTCGACATACCCAACGAAAGAGACCTTGAGAGACTTGCTCCACATGAGGACCACAAGATCATTATGTATAAAGACGGAAAAACACATCTTTCCAAGAGCACAGACTGAAAGTAAATTGTACCCAAGGGTCTCAACAAGCATGACGTTCACGAGTGTAATGTCATGAGCAACCACAACTTTGCCAAAACCCAATACCTTAGATTTTGACTTGTCGGCATAAGTCACGGTGATTAGATCATCATTTAGCTTTAAGTCCTTGACAATAGATGAGCTTCCGGTCATATGACTTGTGCAACCACTATCAAGCACCCACTTTGACCCTCCGGAAGCATAAGTCTACAAAAGATCAAGCTAATTTTTAGGTACCCATTTTTCAATGGGTCCTCTTTTGTTAGCAACAAGGGTCTTGGGAACCCAAATAGACCAAGCAATATAACCATCAAGTGGACCAACATATTGTGCATACACATCACCATAATAATCACGCATTAGAACATATTGAGGGTTAGCACTACCCGCAAAGTCATCATGAGACATAGTTTTACCACTTGTGGTCTTACTACCCATAATGGCCTTGTTAGTTTCTTGTGTGGGCTTGGCCTTCTTCTTCTTGTTGTTCTTCTTCTTCTTAGAATTGGAGACAAATCCAATGCCCCCTTTATCACCACTAGGCCTTTGCTTACTCAAAAGATCATCAATGGACTTGTTGCCTGGTGGAAATGTGGCCTTAGCAAGCTCCCCCTTCAACCTAGCATTCTCTTCAAGAATAGTTGTACTACTAGATGGAATTAAGTTACTAGGTGAAGGAATATTGGCCAATTGAGTTTGAAGCGTTTCATGGGACTTTGTGAGTGACAAGAGTTCACTCTCCAAAGCCTTGTGGGCCTTGTTAAGCAACCTAAAGTCCTCGGCAAGTTTTTCATGAACCACACCAAACTCAATCTTGTCCTTTCTAGCACTTTTGTATTTAGAAATAGCATGATCACGCTCTTTGATGAGTTTGTTAACAATAATGTCATTGGCCTCATCAAGCCCTTCAAGTTTTAATTCAAGTGACAACCTAGTTTCTTGTTCTTCTTCTAGAGCATTGTTTAAAGCCTCTAGCTCAATCATGTGTTCATGTCCAAGTTTACATCTTACATCTAGAAGCTCTTGAGTATGTGAAAGTTGATCTAGGATGTTTCCAAAATGTAACTTAGCATCTCCTTCTAGGTTAGTCATAAACTCATCAAAGGCAATTAATTCCTTTTTAACATCAAGAGACATCTCATCATCAATTTCATCAGTATCTAAGGGAGTAGAGCGGGATGATGAGGATACCTCCGTTCCTCTTGCCATAAGGCAAGTGACGTTCTTGGTGGGAGAGTTCTCATTTGGAGAATCGAAGAGTGAGAATGTCGGAGTAGAGATGGTGGCTAGAGCAGCCACACCATGAGAAGTTTCCTCTTCCTCATCTTCATTGTCGGAGGAGTATTCTTCATGAGTGATCAAGACAATTTCTCCCGACTTCTTGTTGATGGGATTCTTCTTGATGAAAGGTTTCTTGTAAGGTGCCTTGAGAGTCTTCTTCAACACAAGCTTCCCACCATGATCTTCTCTCTTCTCATAGGGACAACTCGCTACAAAGTGATAGCGGTAACCACAATTGAAGCAAGTTCTCAATCTCGTTGTATTTTCTCTTTTCCCATTTGGGTTGATTTTTCTTTGCATTTCCATCTTGGTCTTGGCGGGGTTCTTCCAAAAGTTCTTAGCATAGAAGGCCATATATTGACTATGAGCAATCTTGACTTCATCGGGGTGGTCCATGGAGAGCCCTTCATCACTATCATCTTCATCCCCATGATCCACAACTTTGGCCTTCAAAGCAACATTGACAACATTGCTCATACCAAGGGCACGAGCACGGGCATATTTGGCATTTTTGGTGGCAACCTTGAAAGCGGCCATCTCTTGCATAACTTCATTTGAGGTCATGAGATGGTAGTTGTTTCTTCCTTGTAGGCTCTTCAAGTCGGTGGGCTCAAAAAGCATGAGTGCACTCACATATTTCCTTTTTATCCATGCATCATCCACATGTGAGGCACCCACATTTCTAAAAGCGGTGGCGGTGGTCTTGAGCCTTCGGTACATGTCTTCGTGATCTTCACCTTCTTTCATGTAGAAGACTTCGGCTTCATTGCTTAGAGCATCATATCGGTTCCTCCTCATACTCTCATTTCCAACTAACAACACAGTGAGAGCATCCCAAGCTTCCTTGGCAATGCTAAAGTGCTCAATGTGTGGGTAATCCTTTGTTCCCAATCCTTGTTGAATCATATGCAAAGCAGTGGCATTGAGTTGACTATTGACAACCTCTCTTCTTGTCAAGTTGTTTGGATCCCCAATAAAGAGTCCATGCTCGATGATGTTCCATACTTCAATGCAAGAGCTGCGCACATGAGTTCTCATTAGTGATTTCCATTGAGCAAAACTAGCAGACTCTTCTAGCTTAGGTGGGTCACCTCTATTGTACACATGAGGGTGAGGGACGGGAGGATCGGGAGAGTACCAAGAATCACGGTGCTCACCCTTCCCCCCATCAAGTTGTGTGGAGGAATTAGCGTTGTCTAGTTTGCCCCCTACCACCATACCCTCGGGGGATACCGAAGTATTCCCTTTAGGTACAACGGATGGTAGATCCTCTTGAGGAGATGGGGGTGATGAGCCATCTTTGTCTTTAAGAAGTCGCTCAAGCATCTTCTTGACTTCGTTGACCAAGGAAGAGCTCAATCTTGTTTCCAAGTTTCTGAGATCTTCCATGGTCACCGGGGTTGGCTCACTACCACCATCCCCTTCTTGGCTACCCATATTGTCTTAGGCGGTAAAGCCCAAATAAAGAGCCGAGGCTCTGATACCAATTGAAAGGATCGTATGGGCACCTAGAGGGGGGGTGAATAGGTGCTACTTCAAATTTTCTTATTTTTCAAATTAAGGTTTGACAATAAGGTAAATTCTCTAGATAATGCAACTATGGTGAATTTACCTATATGACAATTATGCAAGAGCTACCACAACACAAAGTAGGAACAAGTAAGTAAAGTGCGGTAAAGGATAGAAGTAACCAAAGTGGTGGACGCGGAGACACAAGGATTTGTTTCCCGTAGTTCCTTCCTTTTGAGGGGAAGTACGTCTACGTTTGGAGAGGGGGTGGTTTCAAACCACCAATGCCACGAAAGTCCTCCCTTGTTCTCCGATGAATCTCACCCCAACGGGCTCAATTCACCTTCCACTATATCGGCAACCTTCAAGGTGGAACACGGCACCTTTACAAGTTTGGAGCACACATCCACAACTTAATCAGAGGCTCCTAAATAAAAGCAAGCTATCAAAGCAATCAAAGACAAGCTTGTAAGAACCAAAACAACAACTAGGGTTTCCAAGAAAACACTAGAGCAAAGGGGCCCTCAATGAAATGAGGGGGAAATGAAGATCTCTTTTGGTGAAGTTGTAGATCACGGCCTCCTCCTTCGATTCCCCAAAGATCAAAGACTTTGGGTGGTGGAATGAGGAGATCTTGAGATTTGGTGGCTCCAATGGTGGTCTTGAATTTTAATGTGAATGAGCAACTTGTCCCAAGGTAGGTGGAGGGGTATTTATACCCCTCCAGGGAATCTGGCCTTTGGAGCCATTAATGCACCGGTAGTACCGGTACTCAAGCAGTAGTACCGCTTGCAAGCGGTACTACCGGTCCAGTACCGGACCAGGTACCGGAGATGTCTTGAATGGTCGAGCCAGCACCAGTATTGCCCGGTATTCCCTTGCGGTACTACCACCAAGCGGTAGTACCGGTCGTATGACGCGGTACTACTGGTCTGGGCGGTATCTTGGTCCTGCACCGCTTGCAGACCAAAATCGAGAGGGCGGTTTTTCTTGAACGCCTGGTATCGCTGAAGTGACGATCGTGTCCAACGGTAGTACCGCTTGTCTCAAGCGGTACTACCGGTTGGACCGGTAGTGCCGTTCCGTGGTACCGGGTGGTACTGACTAAAATCCATCCTTATCAGCCTTGCACTGCACCAACCGGTACTAGAACCTATAGTACCGGTGCCAAGCGGTAGTACCGGTCGAATTTCCAGTACTACCGGTTGACACAGTGGTTTTTCGCAAAGGGAATTGTTAGGCTAATATTTGTGCCACACCCTTATCAAACCTGTGATACACTTAGCACACGATTAAACTGATAAGTGTGTTGTTATCAAACATCAAAATCAGAGGGATAGAAAAATGCTCTTTCAGTGGCCTCGTACCTAAAAAGAATCTTCGTAGCGAACAAGACAAAGGAATACATTCTCGTGCCTTACTTTCCCGAGTAAGTCGTTATTCACTCGCCACCGTCGAGTGGATTTATTAGATTATCATCATTATTTTTCTAACACATTCCATTTGAATTTTTTGCGCAGAGATGAACATTGCACGCTCATCTCCTTATCGCCAAAGCATTCCCACGCCATGTATTTCGACTCGGGGAGTCTAGAAAAGAAGAAAAACTACGACAAGATCAAGGAAGTTCTGGATGATGCTCTCACTGGCTATGCCTCGACGAAAGGCACCACCTTCGTGCGTACGAAGGTCAAGTTTGGCGACGCGTCTTTAACCACGTAGCGGAGTTCCCTGCGTGAAGCCCGAAAGCAAAGAAGAAGGAAGCCTACCACGCACTCCATCACATGAGGCGTTCCTACTAGACCAGAGAATTCTGCTGCCAGATCATCTCAAACAGTGGGCCGAAGCAAAGGCCAAGATCACTGATTCAGATATTAGACAAGAGATGTATCGCATCCAGCAGCAGTTTGGGGCAATCATCTTTCGTGATGTCATGACTTCGAGGGGGGATCTTCTACGGAGGAAATATCCCGAATAACCGTGACATAGAAGATCGCCTAGAGATGCAGGGTGACTATAGGAAGTTCATGACGAGACAAGGCATCCTCCCGTTCCCTAAGCCGAGCCAGAAGGCTTGATGTTGGCCTAGTTGTAGTTCCAAACTATAGATGACCTTTGTGTGTGTGTACAAGTGTACATGCTACTACTTATCTTATTAGGTTTATGAATCATCGCTTACTTCTTTTGCTTATTATTATTATATATCAATCAATGCTTGGTTTTTTTGCTTACTCTTTGGTCCTTTGCTCACTTTGGTCCTTCTTTTTTCCTTACTTTATTAGTCTTTTTTCAAGAATAATGCCGATGATTGAAATGTTGTGGCACACTATATATGTGAATGTGCTACGACGGGATTGTGACTCCTTGTGATATGCACAGGTCTAGGTCTTGTGCATCCTACTTGGCTCACCGTTCCGTCGTAGCATATTCCTGTGTCCAACGACATATGTATATATATGAGGCATTCTTTTTGATTTACTTTGGTCTTTTTCGAGAATAATGCCAATGATTGAAATGTCGTGGCACAATATATATATGAATATGCTACGACGGGATTGTGAGCCTTGTGATATGCACAAGTCCAGGTCTTGTGCATCCTACTTAGCTCACAGTTCCATCGTAGCATATTTCTGTGTCCAACGACCTATGTATATATATATGAGGCATTATTTTCGAGTTACTTTGGTCTTTTTCGAGAATAATACCGATGATTGAAATATCGAGGCACACTATATATGTGAATGTGCTACGACAGGATAGTTAGCCTTGTGATATGCACAAGTCCAGCTGTTGTGCATCCTACTTGGCTAACTGTTCCGTCATAGCATATTCATGTGTCCAATGACCTAGTTATATATGAGGCATGAGTTTTGAGTTACTTTGGTCTTTTTTGAGAATGCTGATGATTGAAATGTCGTGGCACACTATATATGTGAATGTGCTGCGATGGGATTGTCCGCCTTGTGCTATGCACAAGTCCAGGTGTTGTGCATCCTACTTGGCGGATAGTTCCGTCGTAGCATATTCCTGTGTTGAACAACCTAGTTATTTATGAGGCATGTTTTTTGAGTTTGGTCTTTTCGATTTAGGAGTACTTTCTTTAAGTGTATCTTCATATGCGACTTTAATTATACATGTTTTTTAATCACCGGTTAATTATTATTGTTAACTTGTAAATGACGTGGTATGTCATGTACAAGGGACGGGTTCCCGGAGTCTACGATAATTGGGAAGACTGCCGGAGACAGGTGCATCGTTTTAGCGGCAATAGCTACAAAGGGTACACCACTATGGCGGAGGCGGAAGCTAGATACACGCGCTATCTAGCGGGAGTTAGGACGAGGAACCGGATGAAGACCTACACCTTCGTCGCGGTGATCATGCTTATCGTCTTTGGTTGTTTATCCCGCGTTTGTGTCTAGCTAGTTTAGATGTCTAGGCGAGCTTCCGAGCTCTAACTTGTTCGAGACACATGTATTCGCATGTCACCAACTACTTTGTAACTTGATCGAAATAATATAACTTATACTATGTATTCATGTATGAGACTTATCTATATGTATTTGTTTCAATTTTGTTTTGCAAATTGTGTATTTATATATATAATTGTATATATTGTATCTGTGTGTGTATATATGCCTGTAATATTGTATATAATCTGTATTGTATACCATCTGGATTTGAAATAAAAAAATAAAAGAAACACCCGTGGCGCACATGACCTAGCTTTTGTGGCACACTACATCTAAAGCGCACCTGCGCAGCTTAGTGGCGCACTGATATCCAACGCGTAGCGCACCTGTCCGCATAGTCGTGGCGCACTAGCAGGTGCGCTACGCCTATCTCGACACAACCGTGGCACACCAGGCAGTGCGCCACGGCTAGGAGATAGCCGTAGCGCGAGGCTAGTGGCGCACTGCTACTGCGCCATAGATGCCCATTCCATGTGCGCCACAAACAGGCATTTTCCTAGTAGTGTCAAGGTATAGTTTGTTATAGTGTGTCCATATTGTGCATGCGTGTGCATTATGGGATGACGAACAATGTTGCAGAAGGAAGTTTTTCTTTTCGTCGCACCAAAAAGACATTTTCATTTCTTGAGTGCAAAAAACGAGCGGTCTTGTGAAGCAACCACCAAATGGCTATTTTAAAATGCTACCACCACATTTTTTAAAAATACTAGACCACCTTAAATGAACAATGTCCTAACAGGGGATCTCAAACCTTTCTGTCCTTCCTTGGTAAAAAATACAAATTCCTGCCTAATCGATAGCAAGTGGGTTAGATATGAACTACAGGTACATGATCTGATGCTTATGATTTTTTACAAAAATCATTTTTAGGTTCACAATATGCTATTTCATCAGAGATTCGCTTTAATTTTAGCGATTCTTAGCCCCGAGCTAAGAATTTTCATGCCCGTCGTTCGACAAAGTTTGATGATAGTTTCGAACGGGCATAAGAAATTTAAAAACTATCCAACCAATGCGAAACATTCGCATGGTGTCATATTATGTGACATAGTTAGAAGAACAAATATCAAACTTGGTATATTGATTATATTTAAAAAAAACTTTACAAAATGACCTATCTCATTCGAGGTTTCCTAGCTTTTGAGTCAAATGACCAATGTTATGGCTAGAATCAAGGCATAGTTTGTGATAAGTTCATATGGATATCATATTTGTATTTCTCTCATTTTTTTGATCAATTTATACATATTATTTGTCGAAATCCGATTTACGGATTTAAAGATATTAATTATTACATATTAAATAGAAAAATACAAAAATAAAATAATTATATTTTTATTTGAATTCAATAATATTTTTACTTATTCATTGTTGTTTACTTAAATAATTGTTTGTAATTTCAGAAAATACAAACATGTGACATGATGATATAAGAGTTAATATGATTAATATCATAGTATTGACAACAAGGTATAAATTGCTTTACGAAAACAGATTCTGAAAGAACGGGGAAGTTAAGCATGATGGGGGTGGAGTAGTGAGTATGGGTAACCGACTGAGAAGTTTGACCAATACTGCAATTTGCTCAAATATTGAGTGTAATTAGTGTTAGAAATGTTCCAAGTGATAGATTAACGAGTCAAGCAATTCAAAGATTAAAAAAAATTGAGAAAAAATTAAAAAATTGATTTTTTTTTATTTTTTGAAATTATTTTTGCAACCGGCCGTTAGGCTATATCGACGGATGCTATGCCGAGGGCGGCCATCGGCATAGCCTACGCCAACGGCTTTTCGGTACGCTGACGGCCTCCAGGTGCTCCGCCGAGAGAGATCTTTGCCGAGGAGGATAAGCCGAGGGCAGCCGTCGGCATAGCATACGTCAACGATTTTTTGGCCTACACCGACGGCCTTTAACCCTCGGCATATCGTGTGAGTCCTGTAGTGGCTGAAGATCGATACAACACATAACACAGCACGACATCCCAAAGGCAACACCCCACAGAAGTCCAACTAAATTTTTAATAATATTTTATCTATTATTATATATTAAAAGCAATATAAGAGTGTTTTTTGCACTATAGGAAACAAGCGCTACGGTGATGGCCAGAAGCGTCCTATGCCAACAGCAGCCATCGGCGTAATACGGCTCGGCAAAGCCTCTGATGCCGTTGGCGTAGTGGAAGCTGTCAGCGTAGCTCGTGGGCCAACAGCCAAACCGAGCCGTCGACGTCTAAGCTTTCGGCATAGCCCCGATGGGCCCTACTTAGACAGTTAATGGCCGTTTGGTGCTGGCAGCCGGTAATGCCGACGGCTCCCTCTATGCTGAAAGGTTGGTAAAGAGACGGAGAAGGATATATATGCATAGGCGGACCCAGGGTGCCTGGAGCCTGGGCGCGTGCCCGGGCTTCGGGCCCGGCCGGCAAGATTAATTACTGTTCATCGAAAGTAAAAATTTATAAAATTAGCCTTTAAATTAAGAGTTTTTCCGGGTTTTAAAAATTTTCTGGTCCGCCACTGCATAAGACATCTTTGTGTTTAATGTGCTGATTTTTTCTCATTTTTGCAGAAGCAGCCTCATTGCAACACGGTGCATTGTACCGACAAGTATAGTCAAGATAAGAGGTTTCTAGATGACAGTCATCAATGATTAACAATTCAGCAGCATGTGGATTCATATGTGATTGCATGCCTTACTTAGCCAAAAAGCGCATGGACTAAAGTGACCGATTGTTGTCACACATGTTTACATATAGCAAGGAAGCTACTTCGACAGTTTCACTAGCCAAGGAGATAAAGCATCAAGAATCTCTTGAAAACGAGTGGCCTACGACCACGAGCCAGAAGGTGCCAGCCTGCACATGTTACTTTTGAAGTTTTAATTGCTGCACAAGGGTCAAACAAAAGCTTTACTGGAGGAAGGAACTCATCATGAAACATCAGAAGATCCGTACCAAAGCCGTTGGAACATGCCCGCGCGACTTGATGTCAAGGGTCACGTCTTTGGGTGTGCACGCCTGTGTCACGTCCTTGTCTCGCCGATCGGCCGATGTCGGCTCTGACCAAGTTGACCGGCCATTTAATTTGGACCAATAGAAACAAATTAAAGCCAGGATTGATTATAAGCTCACCTAGTATACACCGTTGAGATACTGTACTTTTTGTACGTCCGCTCTTAATCCACGACACGAGTATTTTTTTGTTGTCCTTTTCTTTTTGACGAACGTTTGCAGGCGCTCTGAATTTTCGTTTAGATAGAAAAAGAGAACAATATAAAATTCCAAAGGGAATAGAAGAGGACAATGAAAAGGAAAATGGAAGCAGAAACAGAAACTACAGATCGATTGGCTATTTATTATACTTCTTATTACTATTTTTGTCTATCTACATATAAGCTATCCACATAATCTCTTTCACTAACCAATCAAATGTCCATGTCAATCCACAAACATTCAATAATAATAGAGTATCTTACATGCAGCCTATCCACGTCATCTATTTTTTCCATCCAATTGTTTATGTCACATATTTTTTCCATATATATCCAATTGTCCACATCACCAATTTATAGCCGTCGAATATACAGTTTTTCTACAATAATTAAATTTAGCATCTCGACTATTTGACCAATTCAATCTCTCATAATCCAATAAAAAACTTCATGTTTGTAGCTTTTTGTTTATGCAATATAGTTTCTTAAAAAATTCCCGCTATATAAAACACTACTCCCTCTGTTTGAAAATCTGTTTGAAAAGAAGGCGCATAACTTTTCTTACAACTCAAACAATATGAAGTTTAACCAAGTGTTAAAAAAATATCAATAACTACGATATTGTTTAGGTATCCTATGAAAATATAGTTCAAGATATATCTAACAACATTTATTTATTATTGTAAATGTTAATTTGTTTCTTAAAATTTGGTTAAACTTCACATAGTTTAATTTGACTTTTGAAAACAATTACAGACATTCTTTTCTGGAACGAAGGTACTACTAAATTACTCGCGCCATGCATGCCTCCCTCACGTGGCTAATATCTTCACTGATTAATCTCACCAGCGTTGTAGAGATCTCTATCTTGTATATCAAGAACTCCTACTCCCTCCGTCTTGAAATACTTGATTTGATTTTGTCTATATTCATATGTATCTAGACGTATTTTAGTGTATAGATACATGCTAATCTAAACAAATTTAAGTTACTTATTTCAAGATGGAGAGAGTATATATAGTAATTCCTTTCGCGCTATATATAAGCCACACAAGCGACTTCCTTCTTCTACATGAAACTATGGACGCCGGTAACCGTGCTCCAACAACAACAACATTTAATCAAAGAACTCTGGTTAGAAATGGCCGCTCGAATTTGGGTCGGGTGATTTGTCTAACCTAAACCTGTTTTTCGCCGATGTCTCCTCACGCTAGAACTCCTCTTTCCCAAACTGACGATTCATCCTCCTTCCAAAATCAAAGTTGAGATATTTAAGCATTACCAAGTTTGAAATTCCAAATTTCATTTGAGAACCTCGTCCTGTATGTGAAGCGTAATTTATGTAACCAATGCCTAGTTCCCGGGTTTTTTACTGGTAGCCAGAATCCGTTTTGTTAAATGATCTCCATCCGAACCTCATGGATCCTTGTAGGTTATTTCACACAATTTCTCGAAAGGCAATCGATCTTGAGACACTAAATATCTATAAAAAAAGTGTTGCTAATTCTATGTCTGTTGGAGATGTATTTCCATATGTGCTTAGTCGAAGGATCCATCTTATTACTCAAATTCTGAGAGAGTGAAAGATGTCTAGACCATTTTCCTACGCAACATATACCAGCTTGAGCGTCCGATGGGAATTGTACGGAGTATGTTCATAACCAATTTCAGCCAAAGGGCAACAAGATCGAATGGTAATAGCTAACAATGCCATCAAGTTATGTTGTATTTTCCTCTTTTTGTTAGTAGGATTTTCTTGGTAATGTTGGTTTTTGATTAATACAGAGCTCCAGTTCATTTGAAAAGTTATGTGTCAATTTCATTGACCACCTCTAGTGAATTATTGTGCCCTGTCTCGCAATGAGAAGCTGCTTGTGCATTATTTCAGGACCAACATAGTACATAAATTAAAAATGGCTCCTGATTCCGAAAGAGTATGCACATGCCCGTTTTGCGGTCTTGTAGGCATGTTTGTGGTATTTCCATACATGGAGCACGGCGTGCTGATTCATTTGCTTCTTGTGACAAATACACTCGGCTAAACTTGCTCCTTTACTTTTCGTGGATATTAAGTACTACTACTACCCCTTTGTCGCTTCCATACTTTTACCAACAGAATATCGTGTACTAATGGGCTAGCAATAATGCAATATTGCATGCATGGCAAGTGTAAGTTCATGTTACAAACCAATATCAAACCCTAGAACGGTACAACCGTGCAAGCACTAAAACATACTCCCTCTGTTTCAAAATATAAGATGTTGTAGGTTTGTGAAGAAAATAAATCTAGACTTGTTTTAGTATGTTTGTTCACTCAACTTTGGGATGAATCTACATACTAAAAGAAGTCTAAACCTAAAACATCTTATATTTTGAAACGGAGAGAGTATATGCGATATGTATTAATATATCGTACTACTAAATCTCAGTGTAGGTATACACGCACTTGCCCATGCATGCACGTGTGTTACATAAAGCTAAACAAGCGGAGTACATCACATCACCACACTACTGTATGTGCAAATGCTAAGCATAGTACTATGCAAAATGCATGTAATTAAGAGCTGGATCAATATACTCCTCGTAATTATTCTGGTACGTCGTCGGTCGATGTGCGCTTGTGTAGCAAGCTAACGATCACAAACTCTAGGGGCTAGCTGCTAGCTTGAGGATCGTGAGATAGCAGTATGAGAGATGGGATAAACTAAGCAATGCAGTGCATTATATATATACCCGATCGACCAGAGCAGCCACACTCTGGATCCTACACGTGACGTACGTACATGTTGGTGCGTTCACACGCTCATGTGAAATGGTGATGAGATAGTCTTCGTCCCAGCAATTGGCAGAGACGATGATGACGTTACCTCCATGAGATTGGTGTTTACGTCACCAACGCACGTCAAGCCATCGACCAACGGCTTCCGTTATTAGCATTTTCACTGTTTTGTCAAAGTTTTTTTTTTGACGTTCGATCTACAATATGTAACTATCGTGAATTAAGATTTCGTCCCGCTTTATAAATAAAGCACACAGGTAAAATCACGGCTGCCTAGATAGCATAACGTCCAAAGAAAGAGACACAACACGATGCAAGATGCTGAGGCAGTAGCACACGCACACCCAAACTAAAATAAAGAAAAACAAAAAGAAAAAAAGATGGAGACAGATCAACTAGACGAGAAAGACCCCAACCGCAGCGTCTTCCGAAGAATGCTCATCCCGCTCCTAGCCACGACTCGTTAAGCACCAAACAGCACCCTACAATATGTAACTTCTTTTGCAAACAAGATGGCCCGTACATTTAATATTTTGAACCTAGGCAATGCATTTTAATATATGTAATTTCTTGCGCGCTACAATTTTTCCAAGTGAATCTCGATACCTCAAATTGTTCGATCCCTTCGGTAAGTAAACAAAGTAGCTTTTCTTTTCTTTGACAGCGAAATAAAGTAGCTTCCATATGCTAGTACATGTAAACATGTATGGCAACTGGCAAGGATGATCAGTCGTTTAGTCCAAGCTAGCATGTTCACGTGAGGTGCGGGATCAATTGTTAATCATTTGGCATATTTGGGATGTTTTATCTTACTAGCAATCAACTACGTGCACATACAAGTTTCATGCAATGCCCGAATGAAGGAGTGCGTCGATTTGGAATCCGGACTCTATGCAGCCTTGCTTTTGAATTTATTTGAAATTGACATTTTAAAGTTTTAGAAAAAATATTTAGATGTAGATAATGATGACTTCTATCTGTGTGTAAAAAATCAATGCAGAATAATCTCTATTCTAGACTGTGTAAAAATGGAAAATTTCTAGATCTAAGATATGAATGGAGCCACATTCGAAAAGTTTGGATTTGTCAAAATTTGCCCTTTTGTGTAGGTTGAAATACAAAGTATTTCGAATTGAGATTTTGCAGGGCCGTAGAGTATGTTATTGTCAACATCTAGGATTTTGTTTTGAATTTTTTCAAAATTTCAATTCCAACAAAATTCAAAGACTCCATGGAGCCTCTCCTCCAAAGGAAATTTTCACAGTTGAAGTTTCTATATATCAATAAGAGTTTTGGTAACATTTGCTAGCGCCTAAGTTTGCAACAACCTCCACAAGCAAAAGGATTATTTTCAAGATCAACAGTGCAACAGCCACGGCCCATTGTCCATTGTTTTCATAGAATAGGATAACATGTCAATCGGCATGTTCTAATTTTTCTTTGTATAATGTGGACTATTGATATTCATGACAAATACCTTGTTAATTTAAACAGCTCTTGGTCCAAATGAACAAGAGAAAGGCATGATGCCCATCCTTAACACATTAGATAAGGTCAACTAAGAGATAGAAACTAATGCGCCTTTTCGCAAGATGGGGAGGAGAGACCGAGCTCGTCGCGAGCAGTTCCGGGAATGGGCGTCGCCTCCCTACCTGTCCTCGAGTTTCCCCCCTTGTGGCCGCCGGCCGGCAGCTCCACACCAACCCATCTTCTCCCTCGGTTTCCTGTCTCCTCCCACTCCTATCCTCTGTCTCTAGGCCGAGCTCGTCGAGGAGACGTAACCGGTCAGTTTTTATTTGGCGGTGGAAGTCCCTATAATATTGCCAAACTTGCATGGCAAAAACCGTCCAAAAAAGGCAGACGGAAAATTTTAGATAACGAATGTAAGGCTAGACAATTAATAGTATAGACGGATGGTAAGCCAACTCAAGTGAAGTTCATGTTACAAACCAATATCAACCCATACATCGGTAAACAACCGCATGTGCTTAGAAATAAATGACTTTGTTTTGTCTAAATTGGCATGCATCTACACACTAAAACGTGTCTGAATATATGTGAATCTAGAAAGAAAGTCACTTATTTCTGGACGGAGGGAGTACTAAATTAATCTGAGTGTATGCATACGCGTACTAGCCCATGCATCTGAGGTCTTACATTACATATAATGGTAAACCCACGTATAAGTACATCACACACTACTGTGTGCATACATGCATGCTAAGCATGCATGCACGGTATATATGATACTACACAAGTAAGTATAATTAAGCTGGATCAATACATGTAGTTAATCACGCAAGGTAGTTGTTGAGCCGATCGAGCCGCCCTAGAGTCGTACTAGTTGATAATCAAGCGATATTGACGATGATCAATGGTGTATGTTGCGGCTGTTGGAACCGTTGGAAGCTTTAGGGTTGTCTTTCGACTCGTCAGCAGCCTTCCCCGCCGTCACCTCCAGCCGCCTGCCGTGGAGCAGCATCGGCCTCGCCGCCACAGCACCTCCGGTGGACAAGATCACAAGGATTGCCACGAGAAAGGTGCACAGAAGCTTGAGCAATGGCGCCATATACCTGAAACTGGAGTTAGTTCCGGTCTGTGTAGCTAGCGCTCAGCAGTGTACCCTGGCTAGCGCGCGCTTGTGGATCTATCTATCGTGATAGTGGGATGGGATAGACTAAGCAATGCGCGGCATATATATACACACAAGATCGAGAACAGAACGGCTATACATCCTGTAACCTACAAGTGTTGGTGTCTACACACGCCTACTCATGGGAAATGGCCAAGGAGATGGTCTTCGTCACAGCAATCGGTAGACACGACCAGGCATGATGACGTTACCTCGATGAGATCGGTGTTCACGTCACCAACACACGTCAAGTCAAGTCATCGATCGACGGCTTCTGTTATTAGCATCTTCGTTTGGTCATAAGTTTTTTTGTTGACGTTCCATCTCCGATATGTAAAACTTTTTTTCGCAAGCTGGCTTGCTGGGCCGGTAGGTGCGTGTTGTACGTGTGTGTGCCGCACTGAAGCATGCAGGCCGCTGGCAACTTCTTGCAGGGACTGATTAGTTCTCTGATACCTTGTCCGCTTCGGTAAGCAAACAAAGTAGCTTTCCTTTTTTTTCTTTGACAGCGAAATAAAGTGGAGTATTAGTCCAAGCTAGCATGCACACAGCACACACGTGAAGCGCGATCGAGCTTCATTTGTTAATCCTTCGGCGTCTTGGAATACCTTTATCTTGCTATAAATCATCGATCTTGTCGATAGGCCGACATGGCGAGCGAGCTAGCATCTAGCTACGCGCCTCAGCACACATTTCGGTACGCGTGCGCGTTGCACTTGCACGAGAAAAGATTGCACATAAACTATTTTAACGACATCTTGCTGATTCTGCGCAGATTTTGCCTTTTCCTGACCGGAAACGATAAGTAAATTTCAAGGATGTCAGAATTTTTCAAGCATATATTCCAATCTGTTTCAATGCTTTTTCTACCGGTATAATAATCTACCAACATACATAATATTCCTTCCTGTCCATATTAATGATCTCAACTTCACATCTAGATTCATACTATATCTAGTTAAATATTTAGACTAGATATATTTGTATCTAAACAAAGTTGAGGCTGCTATAGTGATATGAACCAGAGACCGTACTAAACTTTACATAAAAACTCGATGTAAACACATTAAAGACGTCTTGTATGCACACTTGACTCTGCACGATCTTGGATGCACAAATTTGCTTGCTAATATAGACCAATATAGTCCCTCTATTTCAAATTAATTCATGTATTAGTTTACTTAAAGACAGATTTTGTAAAGTCTGACCACGTATATAAGAATTATGCCAAAGAAAGAACATGAAAAAGGTGGAATAGAAATGCTGAAGGTGATTATAAAAGTAAAATAAAGGACATAAAACTTCAGGCCCAAATTGAAAACAATTACTAGAGAGGAGGAAGTGAAATGGCTTCAAACATCAAAAGAAATAGAATTAGAGCATCACTAGTAGAGCACCTAAACCCTCAAATCCTCGAAAATAACCGTTTTTTTACAGATTGCGACCGAAAAATCCCGTAGACTAGAACCCCTAAACCCTCTAACCCTCAAAAAATTTACAGGCCCAACCCCTACTCCCCCTCCCAACCTGTACAAGTGAGGGTTGGAGGCCTCCAACCCGTCCAACCCCTATTCCTCGACAACGCGCGCGGGAGGGAAATTTCACCGCCGCCTCCGCCCGCTGCCCCGCACTTCCCGCCGACGGTTCTGCCTTTCCCCGCCACCTCCCGCCCCCCGTAGCGCGCTCCCGAGCCGCGCGCCGCCGCCGCCCCGAGCTCTCTCAGCCGCCGCGCCCCGCCCCCCTGCTGCCCACCGCCTCGCCTGTAGGGTTTCGTAGCATGGAAAACAAAAAAATTCTACCGCATACAAACAAACAAGCCAAGATCTATCTACTAGATTGTAGCAACGAGTCGATGGAATAACTCACCCTCGAAGATTCCAAAGTGTTTAACGAGAGCGGATTCTCGTGGGTGATGTAGTCGTACTCTTCCCGGTCTCAAGATCGTGTAGACGATCCTTCCGGCGCTGCGTTTCGGCAGCGCTCCCGTAGTAGGTCACACGTTCGGTACTCGACGAAGACCTTCCTCTCCCTTGTTCCAGCAGGCAGCGGAGGTTGTAGCACTCTCCTCGCGATTCCGGCAGCACAACGGCGTGGTACCGGAAGTAGAGGAGAGACCTCGCAGGGCTTCGCCTTAAGACGGAGCGAGTATGGTGGACTATGAGAGAGCTCCTCGGCGATCTAGGGTTTAGACACACCAAGGAGGATGCTTGGCCGGCGGCTAGGGTTAGCTAGGCGGCGGCGGCTTGCCCTAGGGCGGCGGCGGCTGCAGGAGGGCCGGCGGCTTAGGGCTAGGGTTTGCGGGTGGAGGTGTTGGGTGCTAGGAGGGGCAACCCTGCCCCTCCTTATATAGGTGGAGGGGGCGCGCCAGGGGAGGAGAGTCCCTCCCCAACTCGGTTTCCCAAGGGGGCCGGTGGTGGAGGGGAGGAACTCCTCCCCAACTCGGTTTCCACCTTCCCCTCCACTTCCCAAAATAGCCGTTTGACTTTTCAAATTGGCGTTTGACTTTTCAAACTAGGATTTGATTAAACCCTTTATTTTGTTCAGCGATGACACCTAGTACATGATGCAATCATTCCAACTTGGTATGACACATTCATGTACCCTTCCCCTCCGGAGTGTCGGACATTCCGGAACCTTCTAGAACATTCCCGATGAAAACACCGGAACCATTCTCCAACCCCGAAACAGGACTTTCCTTATATGAATCTTATTCTCCGGACCATTCCGGATCTCCTCGTGATATCCCGGATCCCATCCGAGACTCCGAACAACATTCGGTCTCTTACTCATCATTCCATAACTACTCAAACAACGTCGAATCCTTAAGTGTGTCTCCCTACGGTTCATGAATTATGCGGACATGTTCGAGACACTTCTCCGAACAATAACCAATAGAGGAATCTGGAAATTCATATGGCACCCACATATTTCCACGATTACTTTATCGAATGAACCACTTACATACGATACCAATTTCCCTTTGTCTCACGATAGTTTACTTATCCGAGGTTATGATCGTCAGATCTCGCATACCTAGTTTAACCTCACATCGATAAGTACTCTTTTCTCGTTCGTGATATGTGATCCCTTGTGAGCCAGTCACATGCTTGCAAGCTAATTGGATGACATTTCACCGAGAGGCCCAGTATATCTATCCGTCATATGGATGGACAAATCCCACTCTTGATCCATGTGTCTCAACCAATACTTTCCGAACACTCAATGCCACCTTTATAGCCACCCAGTTACGGTGTGGTGTTTGATGTCATCAAAGCATCCATCCGGTAAAGGTGATATGCATGATCTCATGGTTGAAGGAATTAGGTTACTATGTATCAGAAAGCATATAGCAATTGAACTATTAAAATGACTTGATCTTTATGCTACGCTTATCTATAGGAGTATGTCCACCATATCATTCTCCTAACGATATGATCTTGTTGTTAATAACATCTCAATGTTCATGATAGGGAAACCACAATCATTTATTAACCAACAAGCTAGTATTATAAAGGGGCTTTACTAGGGACTCTATTTTAGTTTACAAATCACACAAGTATTAATGTTTCCTTGTTAATACTATTATAGCATGAATGTAAAAATTTATCATAAACACAAAGATATAATAATAACTACATTTATTATTGCCTCTAGGGCATATCTCCAACATCGCCGACCTCCCCCGAGCCCTCCTGACCTCCTCGAGCCAGGCGGGCCAGAGGCAGCCGCTCCGCCCCGAGCTCTCCTCGCCCACCCGCCGCGCTGCCCCGACCTCCCCGAGCCAGGCGGGCCAGAGACGACAGTTTTGAGGGTTTAAGGGTTCTAGTCTCTGGCCTCAACCCTCAGTTTTAAGGGTTTGACGGTTCTAGTCTTTGCCCATCTTTTTCAACCCTTAAAAGTGCCAAAAAATGCCATTTCACAACCCTTAAACTACTTTGAGAATTTGAGAGTTTAGGGGTACTACTAATGATGCTCTTAGGTCACTCTTTGCTCTTCGTGGCGCGGCTTTTAGACAAAGTGTACGATGTACAGTCGCAAGAGACTTTTCGTGAAGAACCGCGTACAAGTCTCGTGGGTGCCGAACGAAAGTGGAAACAACCCTGACACGTTAAGTCCTATGCGTGTTCATCGAGGTACATTGTACCTGGGGCCTTCGCCTTTGTTGAGTGGGATGGTATTGTAGAGGCACTTCGTGTACAGGGACACGCACCTCAGAGCACCTCCACTCGGCTACCCAGGACGCCGAACCGGACGCCGAATTTCGGTCCGGACGCCGAAAATTGGCCCAGTCGCGTACCCAGGAACCTATTTTCGGCCGGATTTGGGTCAATTTTGGTCCGGACTACCCAGGCCGAACCCAGGTTCCCGGGTACGCCCTGGGAATGTCGGACGCAGCAAACTCGGAGAAAAAAACGAAACAGCGCGTGGACTCGCCGAGTCAGCGATGGAAGCCGAGTCGTCGTCATCCTCGGAACCACGCGGCGACCGCCAGACATTAACTGCCCGTCGCGACGGCCACGCGTCGCCGAATTGCGGCGCCACCGCTGCCGCCTTGGCTCCCGCGACGGACCGGCGGGCACTAACTTCCTGTCGTTTCCCCTTTTCCCGTCGTCGCTGCTACACCCCTCCCGCCCTCGCCGCCCACCTCAGCCTATATAAGCCATACCCCTCGTCGGAGTCCCTCACACTCTCTCACAGCTCCCCAAGCCCACCAGCCCGAAACTCCGGCGAACTTTACCCTCTCACTCACTCTCCCCTCCCCACTTTAGCCATGGCCGAGAGATGCCTCGGCAACGGTGCGGCGGCGAACGGCTTTGGCCGGCGCACCCTCTAGGCCTGAGAGGCGTGCCTGCTCTACGAGGTAGGCTACATGGCGTTGTTGGACACGCGGAACCCTCCGGGGTGGAAGCTCAGTGCCAGCGACATCCCTATCCCGTCGGTGCCGACGTCGGAGGATCTGCCGTACGAGATTCAAGAATACATCGCCGCCATGGACGACCCCTCCGCCGCCGAGTCGCTGGACAACCTCATGTACTGGGAGGAGTTCTTCACGGACCGCCACGCCCAGGAGCTCGCCCGCCATGAAGGTCCGCTCAACGAGTAGCCGCCGAAGCGCAACAACTTGGTGGGTCGTCGGTGTTGGTGGAGTGCGCCAGGCCGCACGCTGAAGGCGGTGCTGGAGCACATCAACGCCGGGAACACGCCGCGTCTGGGCTTCCTGCGAACTCCCACGCCGGCGTCGAGGTCAGCGCGGCGTCCTCCGGCAAACTGGATGCCGAGGAGGATGGCCAGCATGAGCTCCTCCTCCTCCGCCTCGGCATCCCACTCCTCTGGATCCGTGCCGCTGCACACGCCCACTGCGCCTTCGCCAGGGTTGCGCTCAGTCAAGCGCGAGGTGGGCCCGCCTGTGCGCTCGCTACCGCGGATACGCTCGCGTGGCATCGTCATCGGCGAGCCACACGCGATGGCGTCACCAACCGGCCACCTGCGCCTTTGCGCCTAACGACAGCGCCATGAGGATGGCGCTGGAGCAGTCGCTTCGCGACTCGGCGCCGCAGCCGCCGTTGGTGGAGCCGTCGTTGCCGGACATCCTGAAGTGGTCCAGAAAGGACTGGGAGGAGCAGGAGTGGCAGCACATCCACCGCCTGCAGCAGCATGCCGAGGATTAGGCGGCCCGGAGACGGGCGTTGTCCGGGCGCGAGCTCGCCTAACAGGGTGGCCCGCTCTACGTCCTCGACGATGACGAGGATGAAGACCCATCCTACCAGCCATGGAGGTGCGGCGACCCAGCCCAGGGGAGCTCCCGCCAGCACCAGCCACTGAGCGATGACGACGACGGCGGCGAGGATGATGGCCGCGCCGATCCCGGCTACACGGCGTTCTACAGCAACTTCGGCATGTAAAACGGCGAAGGCACCGGTGAAGGCCACGGCTGCGGCCTTTTTTTAGTTTATAATGTACTAGTTTACTTTAAATTCGATGTAATCCGCCTATATTCGCCCGTCTTAATGAAATTCACCCATCTTTAATGAAATTTAGCCGAACTTGAGAACTCGGCCTGGGTATGCGAGTGGTAAATTGGATTTTCAAAAATACTTCTTCGGTTTAGAAATATGAGATGTTTTAGTTTTATGTGTATCTGAATGTATTTTAGTGTGTAAATTTATTTAAATGTACACCTTAAAAGATACGTAGATACATTAGCTTCATTATTTTATAATATATATTTCCAAACGGAGTATATGTTTATGGAGGGCGCGCCCACGCATGCACGAGACCCGCTCACGCCATGTCACTACAGGAATGGACAGAGACGCCGACGGTCGGGTGCTACACCGAGGCCAAACGTCGGGGCCATCGGCGTAGACCGCGACCAGGCCAGCCCCACAAGCAGCCGTCGGCGTAGAATTGCCGTCGGCTTCCCTCGGCATAGCTATTTTTCCTTTTATCTCATCAACCTTTAAAAAACCATAAATAAATCATTCTAATTTAGAAAAATACAAATAATATATCAAAATTTGCAGAAAAATAAGACTTATATATCTACACTCAAATATTACACATTTATAAATAAAAATTACATGAAACATAAAACATTATATAGTTTCAAACGGGCATAAGAAATTCAAAAACGATCCAAACAATGCGAAACCTTCGGGTGGTGTCATATTATGTGACATAGTTAGAAGGAAAAATATCAAACTTGATATATTGATTATGTTTCAAAAAATCTTCACAAAATGACCAATCTCATTCGAGCTTTCCTGGCTTTCGGGTCAAATGACCAATGTTATGGCTAGAATTAAGGCATAGTTTATGATAATGTGTCTACATTGTGCATACATGTGCATCATGGGATGGAAAATAATGGTACAGGAGAAAGTTTTTCTTTTTGTCACACCAATAAGCTATTTTTCATTTTTCGAGTGCAAAAAACGGACGGTTTTGTGAAGCAACCACCAAATGGCTAATTCAAAATGCTACCATCATATTTTTCAAAAATACTAAACCAATTTACATGGACAATGTCCTAATAGGGTAATCTCAAACCTTTCCGTACATTCCTGGTAAAAAGACAAATTCCTGCCAAATTGGCGAAAAGTGGGTCACATATAAACTACAGGTACATGATCTTATACTCATGATTTTTTACAAAAATCATTTTTAGATTCACAATATGCTATTTCATCAGACATTTCAATTTTAGTGAGGCTCAGCCCCGAGCTAAAAATCTCCATACCCGTCGTTCGACAAAGTTTGACGATAGGTTAAAACGGGCATAAGAAATTCAAAAATAATCCAAACAATGTGAAACCTTAAACCTTCGCGTGATATCATATTATGTGATATAGTTAGAAGGAAAAATATGAAACTTGGTATATTGATTATGTCTCAAGAAAACCTTCACAAAATGACTTGTCTCATTAGAGGTTTCCTGCCTTTCGGTTCAAATGACCAATGTTATGGTTATAATCAAGACATAGTTTGTGATAATATGTCCATATTGTACATACATGTGCATCATGGGATGACTAACAATGTTGCAGGAGGAAGTTTTCCTTTTCGTTGCACCAAAAAGCCATTTTCCATTTTCCGAGTATAAAAACAGGACGATGTCCTAACAAATGGCTAATTCAAAATGCTACCACCACATTTAAAAAAATACTATACCACCTTACATGGACAATGTCCTAACACGGGAATCTCAAACCTTTCCATTCATCCCTAGTGAAAAAGACAAATTCCTCCCGAATTGGTAGGAAGTGGGTCAGATATGAACTACAGGTACATGATCTCATGCTCATATTTTTTATAAAAATGATTTTTAGTTTCACAATATGCTATTTCATCAGAGATCCACTTCAAGTTTAGCGAGGCTTGATACGTCGGAAACATATCTATAATTTTTGATGCTCCATGCTTGTTTAGTATCTATTTTGCTTTGCTTGCCTACACTTTGAGGTGCTTTTTACAAGTTTTCTGGTACTAACCTATTAACAAGTTGCCACATTGCCAGTTGCCTGTTTTTGCTGTTTTTGGTTTCAGAAAAGTTAATAAAGAAATATTCTCGGAATTAGACGGGACAAACGTCAAAGTCAATAACTTTTTGTGGGGAACAAGAATCCAGAAGACCAGACGGAGACGCAAGACAGGGCGGCCACACACCCCTAGGCGCGGGTGGGTCCTGCCCCGCGCCTAGGTAGGGTTTGACCCTCCTAGTTGCCTCCTCGGCCTCCCCCTTCGCCTATAAGAAGCCCCCGATGCAGAAACCCTAAGCACCCGATCAAATCTCCGCGAAACCGTCTGTAGCCGCCGCCACCAGATCTAAAGTTCTTCCCGGCACCATACCGGAGGGGAGATCATCCCGGAGGCCTTCTCTCCGGTATGATGCGTGAGCAGTTCCACCTTGGAGTATGGGTCCATGTAGTAGCTAGATGGTTGTATCTCCTCCTTTGTGCTTTCGTATATAGATCTTGTGAGCTCGTTCATAATCAAGATCTAATCTATTTGTAATCATGCATGTTGTGTTTGGGGGGATTCGATGGATATTGAGATTATTATGTTGGTTTGATTAATAGTTTTGTCTTTATGATTCTATCATGTTTGTGATCTTGCATGCTCTCCGTTGTTAGTAGCTATCTTGGCCAAGTAGTTGCTAGTGACTCCAAGAGGGAGTATTTATGCTCGATAGTGGGTCCATGCCTCTAGTTTCCAAGGAAAGTAACAATAATCTCTTCGGTTGTAGATGTGTTGTTGCTACTAGGGAGAAAACAATGGTCTCTTGTTCATGGAACATGTGGACTGTTTACCTTACACAGTTTGCTTAAAGCAGTTGTCTGTTGCTTGCAACTTAATACTGGAGGGGGTTCAGATGATAACTTGAAGGTGGACTTCTAGTCATAGATGCAGTTGTATGGCGGTCTATGTATCTTGTTGTATTGCCCAATTGAATCTCATTGGATCTTTCTGACTACTAATTGCATTGTTATGCCTTGCTCAGTTCCTGTCAATTGCCCTGCTGTAATTTGTTTACCCTTCATGCCATGTTATTTATCCAAAGAGAGCACCTCTAGTGAACTATGGACCCCGGTCCAATCTTTATCATTGATACATCCTTCACTGTTACTTGTTTACTTGCTGCAAACCATTACCTTCCACATCATACGTTTAATACTTTGTTACAGCAAACCGGTGAGCTTGACAACCTCACTGATTCGTTGGGCACAGTCTTGAGTTTATGTTGTGCAGGTCTCCGCGTTGCTTGCAACACCTGTGTGACGTTTCCTTCCTCCTACTGGTTCGATAACCTCGGTTTCTTACTGAGAGAAACTTGCTGCTGTGCTGCTTTATACCTTGCTCTTAGGGTTTCCAAAGAAGCGTCCCATGACAAGTGTTGGGCGTCATCAAGGCTCAGCCCCGAGCTAAGAATCTTCATACCCGTCGTTCGACAAAGTTTGACGATAGGTTAAAGCAGGCATAAGAAATTCAAAAATAATCCAAACAATGCGAAACCTTCGCATGGTGTCATATTATGTGACATAGTTACAAGGAAAAAATATCAGACTTGGTATATTAATTATGTCTCAAAAAACCTTCACAAAATGACCTATCTCATTCGAGGTTTTGTGACTTTTGGATCAAATTACCAAAATTATGCTATAATTAAGGCAGAGTTTGTGATAATGTGTCCATATTTTTCATACATGTGCATCATGGGATGGCAAACAATATTGCAGGAGGAAGTTTTCGTTTCCATCGCATCAAAAAGCCATTTCCATTTTTCAAGTGCAAAAAAAGTCGGTTTTGCGAAGCAACCATCAAATGGTTAATTCAAAATGCTACCACCATATTTTTCAAAAATACAAGACCACCTTACATGGACAATGTCCTAACAGGGAAATCTCAAATCTTTCCATCTATCTCTGGTGAAAAATACAAATTTCTGCCGAATCGGTAGGAAGTGGGTCAGATATGAACTACAGATACATGATCTGATGCTCATGCTTTTTTACAAAAATATTTTTAGATGCACAATATGCTATTTCATCAAATATCCACTTCAAGTTTAGCGAGACTCAACCCCGAGCTAAGAATTTTCATGCCCGCCGTTCGACAAAGTTTGACGATAGGTTAAAACGGGCATAAGCAATTCAAAAATGATCCAAACAATATAAAACCTTCGTGTGGTGTCATATTATGTGACATAGTTAAAAGGAAAATATCAAATTTCCTGCCTTTTGGGTCAAATAACCAATGATATTGCTAGAATCAAGACATAGTTTGTGATAATATGTCCATATTGTGAATACATGTGTATTATGGGATGGCGAACAATGTTACGGGAGAAAGTTTTCCTTTTTATCGCACCAATGCTATTTCACCAGATATCCACTTCAAGTTTAGCGAGGCTCGGCCCCGAGTTAAGAATCTTCATGCCTGCGTTTTAAACGACAAATGAAATTATGGGTAAAATCACGGCATAGTTTGTAATAAATTAATATGGATGTCATATTTGGATTACTCTCATTTTTCTAATCAATTTAGACATATTATTTGTTGAATTCTGATTTACGAATGTAAAGATATTAATTATTCTATATTAAATAGAAAAATACAAACAAATAAAATCATTATATTTTTATTTAAATTCAATATTTTTTTTACTTATTTATTGTTGTTTATTTTAATAATTATTTGTAATTTCAAAAAATAAAAACACGTGACATGATGATATAAGAGTTAATAGGATTGATATCATAGTATTGAAAACAATGTATAAATTGCTTCGCGAAAACTGATTCTGAAGGAACGGAAAAGTTAAGCGTACTAGGGTGGAGTAGTGAAGATGAATGACTGATCGAAAAGTTTGACCAAGACTATAATTTAATCAATGAATAAGTAAAATTAGTGTTAAAAATGTTTCAAGTGAGAGATTAACTAGTCAAACAATTCAAAGATTAAAATAATTAAGAAAAATATCATTTTTATTTTTTTAAATTATTTTTACAACCGGCCATTAGGCTATACCGACGAGGCTACGCCGACGGCTTTTGGATACGCCAATGACATTCGTGGCTACGCCGAGAGAGCTACGCCGACGGTGGCCCTCGGCGTAGGCTATGCCGAAGGCAATATGGCCTACGCCGACGGTTTTTTACCGTCGGCCTACCGCGCGGTTCCTGTAGTGTGTTGCCGTACGCGTCTGTGCTATATATTTTCCATGCTCATGTGGCGTGATAGGATGCGCGATGCAATGTATTTTTTTCCGGTGAACATACGAAGATAACAAAAGCTACATACTAGTTATGTTTTCATGCCTACTGCAAAGCAGTTGACCGACTGGTGATTACTTAGACACGCAGGCGCATTATACATCAAATGGTGAACATTGTGCAAGTGGGCATGACCATTTTGAAGATTAGTAAACAACACATCAAGAAACAGTAAAACTCACACAACTAGGCCTCGTCTCAACAATTTGGCACCCTCAGCCCGTCAGATCAAGTGATTGGACGGTCTATATTGTCGGGTCCTTCCTCTGGCGGCCGAAATCCCTTTTTTACCCGCCACACTATGAGTCACGGCCGACCCAACGTCTCTAGACAGCTGCTGCGGAAACCAACCCAGCCACCCTGTTGCAAATCGGGTCAAATCAGGGAACCAAGTAACCCTATATTAATTAATAAATAGTAAAACTCATCTAGTTAGGCCTTATCTCAACAATTTGGCACCCTTAGCCGTCAGGTCGAGTGATTGGACGGTTCAGATTGTTGGGTCCTTCCTCTGGCGGCCAAAATCCGTTTTTCACCCGCCACACTATGAGTCACGGTCGGCCCAACGTCTCTAGGAAGCTGCTCTAGAAACCGACCCAGCCACCCCGTTGCAAACATGTCAAATCAGAGAACCGGGCTAAGTAACCCTGTATGGGAGGAAAGGGGAGTGGTGCCTTTTATTTATCCTAGCATGTAAGGAGAAACAAAAACGTCGTCTCCCGTTCACCTCCCAGCAACTTCGAGGAAACCCTCGGGGCATGTAATGCTGAAATAATTAGCAGTTTTCGTATTAATTTAATCCATGTGTAAATTATGATAGAACAATTTCTAAGACTAACTGGCATACGCATAGTAGACATGCACCATACTGAAAACCTAGCACATCTACGCATACTGCAATACTAGTAATCATCATAAGAAATAACAGGAGGGCAAAGAACACGTACGAATCCGTCGATGGTATGACCAACGACGCAACGGAAGTGGATCCTCCACCAGCGGTAGCAGCAGCAGCCTGCTTGGAAGCGTCGTCAGACATGGCGATGGAGTCGAGGAAGCCAGACGTATAGGACGGAGAAGAGCTTGAGCAGTCGCGCCTAGACGCTCCCCAAAAATCTTATCGCCTCTCTCCTGGTGCAGGATCAGAGAGACGGGGTTCCGGAGGCCTACTCTCCCGGACGGTCGTGCATGCAGCCGGCAGGATGGAGTAGCAGAGGGCAGCATAGAGAGGTGGAACGGCGATGCGCATGTAGGCAGATGCAATCTAATTGCTGGTGACGGCTAGGGTTCGCGTCTGCCTGCTTATATAGTGCAGGTCAGGTAGGACGTGGGCAACAACCCACGACCGAGTCAGTACCATCCCACGATATAGAAACGACTGGTTGATTAACACGTTCGCACGTCCGTAATGACGCATTAATGACTCATAATTAATACACAATTAATTTTCCCAAAGAGCAAAATAAAGCTCGGCTCGGCGAGATTCCCGCAAACCGCGGCGCACGCGCGCGTTGTGACAAGGCGAGGCGTGACGTGGCGAGGCGGGCGGTTTCGGAGGAGGAGTGCGTGAGGGCTTCTCTTCTTCTCACACCTTAGTGAGTGGTGCAACACTCTACTATATAAGGTGGTCCAACTCCCCTTCCACTAGCAATGTGGGACTAAACTTTGGCACCACTAGCACACACATGAGCGGCCATAATAATGGGCCAAAGAGAAATTTAGAATTTGTATTTGTTATGGGCAAAAGCCCAACATAAAATATGCCTCAAATTACAACAATCCCCCACAAAGTCTCATTGGCACATCACACCATTATGTTCCAAATCATTGTTTTGATATACCAGCGTTTTTCAGTGGAGACTGTTAAGTTGAACTTTCACCTAGAGCATTAGACTACGCTCATCAACAACTGTCAATGGACTAAGCCTTGAATTGCAAGTTTTGTGTAAATGAGTTTCACCTAATGTCATACTAATACTAGGCTGTCGAAGGCTACCCCTCGGGTGGAGCATATAAGTCACACTCCTGGCCTTTTTCATGAGCTTCCTAGAGATTACCCTATCTCATAGACCGTGACCAGCAGTCGGGCTCACATAGGTGCGTTCTTTCAAGGCTGATCTATAGGATAGCATCTTGGCTTATACGAGCATATGAACATATTAAGACTAAGTCAACCTGCCATACAGATCGTGAGAGTAATGCATCTTCAGCGGAGTGGGTTAATAAAAGTTACTCTCCTCCAGTTAGCCACTGGCTTGTTTCCCTAGGTCCTAATTCACGGGATCTCCGATCACATAGGTTGGGTTACTACCACGGTAACTCATGTGGATCACAAACCCATCTCATTTGATACAATATATATCACATTTCTTGATAGACCTTTTGTGAAAGGATCTGCTAGATTCTTAGCTGTTTGGATATAATTCAATGCTATTACTCCAGAGTTTCTCATTTTCCTAACAGATGCCAATCTTCTCTTTATATGTCTTGATGACTTCATATTATCCTTTAAACTACTCACTTTGACGATCACAGTTTGATTGTCGCAGTTCATAAAAATAGCCGGCACAGGTTTATCAACAACCGGCAAGTCAATCAAGAGTTCATGAAGCCAATCTGCTTCGACAGTAGCTGTATCTAGTGTTGTGAGTTCTGCTTCCATTGTTGACCTCGTTAAGATGGTCTGCTTGCAAGACTTCCATGAAACAGCGCCACCACCATGAGTGAATACATATCCACTTGTGGCCTTCAACTCATCAGCATCAGAGATCCAATTTGAGTCACTATACCCTTCAAGTACCGCAGGGTCTCCGGTATAGTGAATACCATAACTCAGTGTACCCTTTAGATAGCGCATTACTCTCTCAAGAGCATGCCAATGATCATCTCCCGGATTGGAAACAAACCGGCTAAGTTTGCTCATAGCAAACGCGATGTCAGGCCATGTTGCGCTAGCTAAATACATTAATGAGCCAATTATCTGAGAGTATCTCAACTGATCTCTAGTTGTTCTTTTGTTCTTTCGAAGCATCTTACTAGGATCTTATGGTGTCGGCGAAGGAGTACAATCAGAGTAGCCAAAGCGACACAACACCTTCTCCACATAGTGAGATTGCAGAAGTGTAATTCCGCCATTCTCATCTCTCAGCAGCTTGATGTTTAGAATAACATTAGCTTCTTCAAGATCTTGCATGTCAAAACTTTGAGACAATAAACTCTTGACCTGTTCGATGACAATCATATTTGTCCCAAAAATCAGTATGTTATCAACATACAAACAAAGTATAACTCCTTCGCCCCCACCATGGCGATAGTATACACATTTGTCGGCTTCATTTACAACAAGCCAGCAGATGTTAAAGTTTGATCAAACCTCTCATGCCATTGCTTAGGTGCTTGTTTCATTCCATACAAAGACTTCAATAGCTTGCACACCTTGCCTTCTTGACCATCTACTACAAAACCATCTGGCTGATCCATATAAATTTCCTCATCCAACTCTCCATTAAGGAAAGCTGTCTTGACGTCCATTTGATGAACGATAAGACCATGTGAGGCAGCCAATGAGAGTAGAACTCGAATAGTGGTCAATCTAGCCACAGACGAATATGTATCAAAGAAGTCTTCGCCTTCTTTTTGGGTATAACCCTTGGCAACAAGCCGAGCCTTGTACTTTTCAATCGTACCATCAGGCCTAAGCTTCTTTTTGAACACCCACTTACATCCTACAGGTTTGCACCCATAAGGACGATCAGTGATCTCCCAAATTTCGTTATCCATGATGGAATCCATCTCGCTACGAACAGCTTCTTTCTAGTAGTCTGCATCAGGAGATGCATAAGCCTCTGGAATAGAGGTGGGAGTATCATCCACGAGATAGACAATGAAATCATCACCAAAGCACTTTGCAATCCTCTGTCTCTTGTTCCGAACTTCATTGTCTACCTCCTCAGGAATTTCATCATGTGCTCGTTCATAATATTCCATGGGAATAGCAGGTTCGGGAGTTTCAACAGATTCCTGTCTAGATGTACTAGGCATATCTTTCATCGGAAAAATATCCTCAAAGAATGTAGCATCCTTAGACTCCATAATTGTACCGACCTTCATGTCAGGTACCTCAGATTTCACCACTAAAAATTTGTATCCAACGCTATGATGAGCATAGCCAAGAAAGACACAATCTATGGTCTTTGGTCCAAGTTTATGCTTTTGGGGAATTGGCAAATTCACCTTTGCAAACAGCCCCAAGTACGTAAGTACGAGAGCATCAGTTTTCTCTTCTCCCATAATTCATAGGGAGCAGTTTCATTGTCTTTTGTGGGAACTTTATTCAGGACATGACATGATATCAATATCGCCTCCCCCACCATGCCTTGGATAAACCCGAAGTACCTAACATGGCGTTCACCAAGTCTGTTAGAGTACGGTTTTTCCTTTCGGCAACCCCGTTAGATTGGGGAGAATGGGGAGGCGTCCTCTCATGAATAATGCCATGTTCCGCACAAAACAAATCAAACTCATTAGAAAAGTACTCTCCACCACGATCTGACCGGACTCTCTTAATCTTTCTCTCAAGTTGATTCTCAACTTCTGCTTTATAGTTTTTAAAGTGGTGTAGAGCCTCATCTTTAGTTTTCAAAAGATATACATAGCAAAATCTAGTAGAATTATCAATCAACGTCATGAAGTATTTCTTTCCACCTTTAGTCAACACACTATTCATCTCACATAGATCTGAATGTATAAGCTCCAGTGGTGCCAAGTTTCTTGCTTCCTGCACAGGCTTGTGAGGCTTGCGCGGTTGCTTAGCTTGAACACACTCTTGACATTTAGAGATTTGGCTAAAGTGAAACTCGGAATTAAATTCATCTTAGCTAGCCGCGTCATACAACCAAAATTAATGTGATAAAGTCATGAATGCCAAACATCGGTATCATTTCCAGGGGCACAAATATGGTTCACAACCTTATTACAAAAATCTGATAGGAAAAGACGGAACAAACCGCCGCACTCATAACCTTTACCAATAAATTGTCCATACTTAGAGATGACTACTTTATTGGACTCAAATACCAACTTAAAACCTTCTTTGCAAAGAAGAGAACCACTAACGAGATTCTTATTTATTGTGGGCACATGTTGCACGTTCTTCAGATGCACGATCTTTCCCGAAGTAAACTTCAAATCCACTGTGCCAACACCACGAACAGAAGCATGCGATCTGTTTCCCATCAAGACGGAGAGATCTCTTGTGACCTGATAAGAAGAAACAAAGAGATATCAGCACACACATGAATATTAGCACCGGTGTCGATCCACCAATCTGTAGATTGACAAATTGACAAAATAGTAGGTAAATTACCATACCTGGATGCACCCTTATCATTGTTGCTCATAGTCACAGCGACAGACTTAGAGTTCTGTCCATTTGGATTCTTCCTTCCTTTGTGCTGCTTGCAGTTTGGAGCTCAATGTCCAACCTCGTCGCACACAAAGCAGGGATCCTATGACTTGTCCTTCTTATTCTTTTTGAAGTTAGTGGTACGAACAGCCTTGGTCTTCCCCTTGAACTTGTTGTGGAAGTTCTTTTGCACCACATTGGCGCTTGACTGGGGTGCCTCGGCTCCCTTTGGGTGTGCGTCTTTTGCCTTTGCCTTTTCCTCAAGGTCCAGAAACCCAATGAGATTCTCAACAGGCATCTCTTGCCTCTGGTGTTTGAGGTTAGTGGCAACACTCCTCCAGGATTGAGGAAGCTTTGCAATAATGCATCCCGCAACAAATTTGTCGGGCAACGCACACTTCAGGAGCTCAAGTTCTTTTGCAATGCACTGAATCTCATGAGCCTATTCAACGACAGAACGGTTTTCAACCATCCTATAGTCATGAAACTGCTCCATGGCATACAGTTCACTGCCAGCATCAGTAGCACCAAATTTTGCTTCGAGTGCATACCACGGTTCTTTGGCATTGCGCATATGTAAATATGCATCCACCAGCTTATCACCAATGACGCTTATGACACATCCCACAAAGAATATGGTGGTCTTCTTAAACGTCTTCTCCTGTTCAGGAGTAATCGTTCCTTCAGGATTACCAGTCGATATCCAGAAGACGTCCATAGCCATCAGCGAGAGGGTACACTTGGTTTGCCAGCGCTTAAAGTGCGCATCCGTAAACGGATTTGGTTTCAGACAAGCGGCAAAGCGTTGACGCGAAAACAGCCTAAAATAAGGTTTTTGGATTGTTGAAATAATTAGCAGTTTTCGTATTAATTTAATCCAAGTGTAAATCATGACAGAACAATTTCCAAGACTAACTAGCATACGCATAGTAGACATGCACCATACAGGCAAGTGAAAACCTAGCACATCTACGCATACTGCAATACTAATAATCATCATAGGAAATAACAGAAGGGCAAAGAACACGTACGAATTCGTCGATGGTATGACCAACGGCGCAACAGAAGTGGATCTGCCACCGGCGGTAGCAGCAGCGGCCTGCTTGAAAGCATCGCCAGACATGGCAATGGAGTCGAGGAAGCCAGACGTAGAGGACGAAGAAGAGCTTGAGCAGTCGCGCTTAGACGCTCCCTAAAAACCTTATCGCCTCTCTCCCGGTGCAGGATCAGAGAGACGGGGTTCCGGAGGCCTGCTCTCCTGGACGGTCATGCACGCAGCCGGCAGGATGGAGTAGCAGAGGGCAGCATAGAGAGGTGGAACGGCGATGCGCATGTAGGCAGATGCAATCTAATCGCTGGTGACAGCTAGGGTTCACGTCTGCCTGCTTATATAGTACGGGTCGGGTAGGACGTGGGCAACAACCCACGACCGAGTCAGTACCAGCCCACGATATAGAAACGGCCGGTTGATTAACATGTCCGTAATGACGCATTAATGACTCATAATTAATACACAATTAATTTTACCAAAGAGCAAAATAAAGCTCGGCTCGAGATTCTCAGTAACAAGTAGGCGTGGCGTGCTAATGGCGTGGCGAGGCGGCGTCGGAGGAGGAGTGCGCGAGGGTTTCTCTTCTGCTCACACCTTAGTGAGTGGTGCAACACTCTACTATATAAGGTGGTCCAACTCCCCTTCCACTAGCAATGTGAGACTAAACTTTGGCACCACTAGCACACACATGAGCTGCCATAATAATGGGCCAAAGAGAATTTCAGAATTTGTATTTGTTATGGGCCAAAAGCCCAACATCAAATATGCCTCAAATTCCAACAATCCCCCACAAAATCTTATTGACACATCACACCATTCTGTTCCAAATCACTGTTTTGATATACCAGCGTTTTTCAGTGGAGACTGTTAAGTTGAATTTCCACCTAGAGCATTAGACTACGCTCATCAACAACTGTCAATGGACTAAGCCTTGAATTGCCAGTTTTGTGTAAATGAGTTTCACCTAATGTCATACTGATACTAGGCTGTCGAAGGCTACCCCTTGGGTGGAGCATATAAGTCACACTCCTGGCCTTTTTCATGAGCTTCCTAGAGATTACCCTATCTCATAGACCGTGACCAGCAGCCGGGATCACATAGGTGCATTCTTTCAAGACTGCTTTGTAGGATAGCATCTTGGCTTATACGAGCCTATGAACACATTAAGACTAAGTCAGCCTCAGCGGAGTGGGTTAATAAAAGTTACTCTCATCTAGTTAGCCACTGGCTTGTTCCCCATGTCCTAATTTACGGGATCTCCGATCACATAGGTTGGGTTACTACCACGGTAACTCATGTGGGTCTCAAACCCATCTCCTTTGATGCAATATCTATCACATTTCTTGATAGACCTTTTGTGAAAGGATCTGCTATATTCTTAGCTGTTTGGATATAATCCAATGCTATTACTCCGGAGTTTCTCATTTTCCTTACAGATGCCAATCTTCTCTTTATATGTCTTGATGACTTCATATTATCCTTTGAAATACTCACTTTAACGATCATAGTTTGATTGTCACAGTTCATAAAAATAGTCGGCACAGGTTTATCAACAACCGGCAAGTCAATCAAGAGTTCACGAAGCCAATCTGCTTCGATAGTAGCTGTATCTAGTGCTGTGAGTTCTGCTTCCATTGTTGACCTCGTTAAGATGGTATGCTTGCAAGACTTCCATGAAACAGC
Source organism: Avena insularis (assembly GCA_023614405.1). Lineage (NCBI taxonomy): Eukaryota > Viridiplantae > Streptophyta > Magnoliopsida > Poales > Poaceae > Avena > Avena insularis. The sequence goes on from CM042691.1 coordinate 279,987,925, forward strand.
GCCACCACCATGAGTGAATACATATCCACTTGTGGCCTTCAACTCATCAGCATCAGAGATCCAATTTGAGTCACTATACCCTTCAAGTACTGCAGGGTCTCCGGTATAGTGAATGCCATAACTCAATGTACCCTTTAGATAGCGCATTACTCTCTCAAGAGCATGCCAATGATCATCTCCCGGATTGGAAACAAACCGGCTAAGTTTGCTCACAGCAAACGCGATGTCAGGCCTTGTTGCGCTAGCAAAATACATTAACGAGCCAATTATCTGAGAGTATCTCAGCTGATCTCTAGTTGTTCTTTTGTTCTTTCGAAGCATCTTACAAGGATCATATGGTGTCGGCGAAGGAGTGCAATCTGAGTAGCGAAAGCGACTCAACACCTTCTCCACATAGTGAGATTGTAGAAGTGTAATTCCGCCATTCTCATCTCTCAACAGCTTGATGTTTAGAATAACATCAGCTTCTCCAAGGTCTTTCATGTCAAAACTTTGAGACAAGAAACTCTTGACCTGTTCGATGACAATCATATTTGTCCCAAAAATCAGTATGTCATCAATATACAAACAAAGTATAACTCCTTCGCCCCCACCATGGCGATAGTATACACATTTGTCGGCTTCATTTACAACAAAGCCAGCAGATGTTAAAGTTTGATCAAACTTCTCATGCCATTGCTTAGGTGCTTGTTTCAGTCCATACAAAGACTTCAATAGCTTGCACACCTTGCCTTCTTGACCATCTACTACAAAACCATCTGGCTGATCCATATAAATTTCCTCATCCAACTCTCCATTAAGGAAAGCTGTCTTGACGTCCATTTGATGAACGATAAGACCATGTGAGGCAGCCAATGAGAGTAGAACTCGAATAGTGGTCAATCTTGACACAAACGAGTAAGTATCAAAGAAGTCTTCGCCTTCTTTTTGGGTATAACCCTTGGCAACAAGCCGAGCCTTGTACTTTTCAATCGTACCATCAGGCCTAAGCTTCTTTTTGAACACCCACTTACATCCTATAGGTTTGCACCCATAAGGACGATCAGTGATCTCCCAAATTTCGTTATCCATGATGGAATCCATCTTGCTACGAACAGCTTCTTTCTAGTAGTCTGCATCAGGAGATGCATAAGCCTCTGGAATAGAGGTGGGAGTATCATCCACGAGATAGACAATGAAATCATCACCAAAGGACTTTGCAATCCTCTGTCTCTTGTTCCGAACTTCATTGTCTACCTCCTCAGGAATTTCATCATGTGCTCGTTCATAATATTCCATGGGAATAGCAGGTTCAGGAGTTTCAACAGATTCCTGTCTAGATGTACTAGGCATATCTTTCATCGGAAAAATATCCTCAAAGAATGTAGCATCCTTAGACTCCATAATTGTACCGACCTTCATGTCAGATTTCACCACTAAAAATTTGTATCCAACGCTATGATGAGCATAGCCAAGAAAGACACAATCTATGGTCTTTGGTCCAAGTTTACGCTTTTGGGGAATTGGCAAATTCACCTTTGCCAAATAGCCCCAAGTACGTAAGTATGAGAGCATTAGTTTTCTCTTCTCCCATAATTCATAGGGAGCAGTTTCATTGTCTTTTGTGGGAACTTTATTCAGGACATGACATGATATCAATATCGCCTCCCACACCATGCCTTGGATAAACCCGAAGTACCTAACATGGTGTTCACCAAGTCTGTTAGAGTACGGTTTCCTTTCGGCAACCCCGTTAGATTGGGGAGAATGGGGATGCGTCCTCTCATGAATAATGCCATGTTCCGCACAAAACAAATCAAACTCATTAGAGAAATACTCTCCACCACGATCTGACCGGACTCTCTTAATCTTTCTCTCAAGTTGATTCTCAACTTCTGCTTTATAGTTTTTAAAGTGGTGTAGAGCCTCATCTTTAGTTTTCAAAAGATATACATAGCAAAATTTAGTAGAATCATCAATCAACGTCATGAAGTATTTCTTTCCACCTTTAGTCAACACACTATTCATCTCACATAGATCTGAATGTATAAGCTCCAGTGGTGCCAAGTTTTTGCTTCCTGCACAGGCTTGTGAGGCTTGCGCGGTTGCTTAGCTTGAACACACTCTTGTCATTTAGAGCTTTGCCTAAAGTGAAACTCGGAATTAAATTCATCTTAGCTAGCCGCGTCATACAACCAAAATTAATGTGACAAAGTCGTGAATGCCAAACATCGGTATCATTGCCAGGGGCACAAATATGGTTCACAACCTTATTACAAAAATCTGATAGGGAAAGACGGAACAAACCACCGCACTCATAACCTTTACCAATAAATTGTCCATACTTAGAGATGACTACTTTATTGGACTCAAATACCAACTTAAAACCTTATTTGCAAAGAAGGGAACCACTAACGAGATTCTTATTTATTGAGGGCACATGTTGCATGTTCTTCAGCTGCACGATCTTTTCCGAAGTAAACTTCAGATCCACTGTGCCAACACCACGGACAGAAGCATGCGATCCGTTTCCCATCAAGACGGAGAGATCTCTTGTGACCTGATAAGAATAAAACAAAGAGATATCAGCACACACATGAATATTAGCACCGGTGTCGATCCACCAATCTGTAGATTGACAAATTGACAAAACAGTAGGTAAATTACCATACCCGGATGCACCCTTATCATTGTCGCTCATAGTCACGTTGACAGACTTAGAGTTCTGTCCATTTGGATTCTTCCTTCCTTTGTGCTGCTTGCATTTTGGAGCTCAATGTCCAACCTCGCCGCACACAAAGCAGGGATCTTGTGACTTGTCCTTCTTATTCTTTTTAAAGTTGGTGGTACAAACAGCCTTGGTCTTCTCCTTGAACTTGTTGTGGAAGTTCTTTTGCACCACATTGGCGCTTGACTGGGGTGCCTCGGCTCCCTTTGGGTGTGCGTCTTTTGTCTTTGCCTTTTCCTCAAGGTCCAGAAACCCAATGAGATTCTCAACAGGCATCTCTTGCCTCTGGTGTTTGAGGTTAGTGGCAACACTCCTCCAGGATTGAGGAAGCTTTGCAATAATGCATCCCGCAACAAATTTGTCGGGCAACGCACACTTCAAGAGCTCAAGTTCTTTTGCAATGCACTGAATCTTATGAGCCTGTTCAACGACAAAACGATTTTCAACCATCCTATAGTCATGAAACTGCTCCATGACATACAGTTCACTGCCAACATCAGTAGCACCGAATTTTGGAATTTTGCTTCGAGTGCATCCCATGGTTCTTTGGCATTGCACATATGTAAATATGCGTCCACCAGCTTATCCCCAATGACGCTTATGACACAGCCCACAAAGAATATGGTGGTGTCCTTGAACGTCTTCTCCTATTCAGGAGTAATCGTTCCTTCAGGATTACCAGTCGATACCCAGAAGACGTCCATAGCCATCAGCTAGAGGGTACACTTGGTTTGCCAGCGCTTGAAGTGCGCACCCGTAAACGGATTCAGTTTCAGATAAGCAGCAAAACCTTGACGCGAAAACATCCTAAAATAAGGTTTTTGGATTGTTGAAATAATTAACAGTTTTCGCATTAATTTAATCCAAGTGTAAATTATGACAGAACAATTTTCAAGACTAACTAGCATACGCATAGTAGACATGCACCATATAAGCAAGTGAAAACCTAGCATATCTACGCATACTGCAATACTCCTAATCATCATAGGAAATAACAGGAGGACAAATAACACGTACGAATTCGTCGATGGAATGACCAACGACGCAACAGAAATGGATCCGCCACTGGCGGTAGCGGTAGTAGCTTGCTTGAAAGCATCGTCAGACATGACGATGGAGTCGAGAAAGCCGGACGTAGAGAACGAAGAAGAGCTTGAGCAGTCGCGCCTAGACGCTCCCCAAAAACCTTATCGCCTCTCTTCCGGTGTAGGATCAAAGAGACGGGGTTCCGGAGGCCTGCTCTCCGGACGGCCGTGCACGCAGCCGGCGGGATGGAGTAGCAGAGGGCAGCACAGAGAGGTGGAACGACGATACGCAGGTAGGTAGATGCAATCTAATTGCTGGTGACGGCTAGGGTTCGCGTCTGCCTGCTTATATAGTGCGGGTCGGGTAGGACGTGGGCAACAGCCCACGACCAAGTCAGTACCAGCCCACGATGTAGAAACAGACGGTTAATTAACAAGTCTGTAATGAAGCATTAATGACTCATAATTAATACACAATTAATTTTTCCAAAGAGCAAAATAAAGCTCGGCTTGATTCTCAAGAAACCATGCCTGCTGTCGTAAGCAAGGCGTCGGAGGAGGAGTGCGTGAGGGCTTCTCTTCTTTTCACACATTAATGAGTGGTGCAACACTCTACTATATATAATGTGGTCCAACTCCCCTTCCACTAGCAATGTGAGACTAAACTTTGGTACCACCAGCACACATATGTGCTGCCATAATAATGGGCCAAAGAGAATTTCATAATTTGTATTTGTTATGGGCCAAAAGCCCAACATCAAATATGCCTCAAATTCCAACATGTACAATGCTAGGAAAGACATGCTTTTTCTTAGCTCTTCACATCATTTAGAGAAGACACAATATATAAATTATACTACAATGCATTATCCCGTATTATTATCTCTAACAATTAATAAGAATTAACTATTTTTAGTAATAAATTGATTGGCTAAGGGAAAACATATGGTACAATAGAGAAAATAGTCTTCTCTTATTTTTAATAGGTCATCCCTTAATAAAAAAACAACCTTCTCTTTTTTTATTTCTCTCTCTCCTTTAACTAAGCAAAAATCCAAGAAGACAAGCATAAGGAAAGGCTGATACCACCGCATTGTACATGCTCTCCTCTTCCCTTGCCTTGGCACCTCCTTCATTGTCTCTATAGGTGTACAATGGAGAGTACTTAGAGGAGCGCTTACAAAAATAAACCAGATTTTTTCTTAAGCGCCGGTTAAACATATTTCTACGGGAGGAGAGGTGCCTAGTTAAGCATCTTTCTTATACAATTAAACACTACCAGTGTTTAAGTTTAAACTGATTTATTTTCTTAAACATTTTAAACACCTAGCATCGTACGTGCTCTAATCAGCTACTCCGTACCTTTTGTTCATCACTGGGCCGTTTCAGTGTGTCTTGGTGTGGTTACCATTTGCCAAGGCAGTCCACTGCGCATCACGTCCCTCTTCTCCTCGCGTTCTACGAGACCCCCAGCCTCCTACTCTCTTCATCCTCCCCGACCCGATCTCCTCCTAGAACCAACCGGAAATGGCGGCGCGGCACCTCAGATCCGGGCTCCCCCTCCTGCAAGCGCACCTCGCGGCCACCGAATCCGCGGCCGTCGCCCAGGTCTAGGATTCCTTCCCCTTGCCCCGCTTTGTTTGCCTTAAACAAAGATGTCGTTTACCTAAAATTTTGTAGCCAGCTGATCTCCTTAGCCGATCTAGGTCTGCTTTACGTTCCTGACATTTCTCAGATTTTTCCCCGGGGATTTCAGTCTCCTGTCTAGCTGAATCGTTTTCCGTGGGATATTTCCTCTGGTTAATTTGCGGGGTTTGACGTGCTAGTTTATGATGCAGGTGTCAAGGGGACTCGCTACGCAGGCGTCTAAGCCTGCCGAGAAACAGATCAAGGTAACCTCAAATCAAACACTTGGTTGGCTTATTAGGTTTGTCGTTGTGGTGCGGTCTGTAGATGTAGTTTAGGACCGCGAGATTTATTTTCCTGTTCGTTGTGAATAGCACAGATTACTATGATGATCTGGTCAGCGTATCACTAATTTTCATTTCGATTTCCACATGTCATTATGGCCAAAATGTTCTGATTTTGAGAAACCCAATACCTTACTGATGTTAAAACTATTGTATGTTCTATTCACTGTAACCTCGCTTATTGCCACCACATACTGTAGTGATCAGTGAAATCAGTTTACTCAGCAGAGGCACATTGTTCATGCTGCATTTGTTGGTATATCAATTACAGCACAAAAGGTCTGTGCCATTGATGAATTTGTGCTCTTTAAGCATAAGTTAATGAGCATATATTAAATCTACCATCATTTGTACTTCCATGAGAATTTTCTGATTTTTTTCTCATTTCGATAATATGAAATCTAGAATCTTAATGCCTATTCTGATATACGTTTAAACCTATAAATTTGAAAAGACCAAAATCGAACCTGCAGTGGTGGACTTGCTGACACCGCCTTTGCCTGAGCAACGATGTCACTTATGCCACTGATTGAGAGGCCGCCCTTCGTGGAGGCGCTGTAACATCTCCTGCCGCCAAACAAACCCTGTAAAATAACATGACAAATGAGCACATTTGTAGAAGGAAAACAAACGGAAAATTTTCGGATTCCTAAGCCCATTTTGACCGAATTACTCTGAATTCTTAGGAATCCGAAAACTTTCTGTTTGTTTTCGTTCTAAAAATGTGCTCATTGGTCTTGTTATTTTACAGGGTTTGTTTGGCGGTAGGAGATGCCTCAATCAGTGGCGTAAGTGACATCATTGCGGTCGCCTCAGGCAAAGGCGGTGTCGGCAAGTCCACCACTGCAGGTTCGATTTTGGTCTCTTCTCAAATTTATAGGTTTAGAAACGTATATATCAGAATAGGTTTTAAGATTCTAGATTTCATACTGTCGAAATGGGAAAAAATCAGGAAATTCGCATGGAAGTACAAATGATACTAGACTTAATATATGCCCATTAACTTATGAAATACAATCAATGCTGGTTAAGATATTCAGTGCTAATTCTGTTGTAGAGGAACTTAGGGCAGCTACATGCGAATGATATAGCTGCATAATTTATCTTTAGTTCATGGAAACTATGGCAGCTGCACTTATACTGAATCGAGATAAGCAAGTTCTTATGCTCATGCAAAAACTGAGAAGCATGTGACTTGTTCTATAAATTTCCCCTTATCCCTAGTACTTGTTTTCTTGCAGTTAATATTGCTGTAGCACTTGCTAAGGAGTTTAAGCTTAAAGTTGGTTTGCTAGATGCTGACATATATGGACCATCCATTCCCACAATGATGCATCTGAATGCAAAGCCTGAAGTAAGTGAAGGTATCACTATCAGCTGTACCTCTCTCAGCGAGTAGCTAGCATTTGTTTTTGTTGTTGTTGTTGTGGTGGTGGTGAGTTACTAGGTCTTCCTATTGTTATGGTACTGCTACATATTGTAATTTATAAGATAATAGATAGATAATACTCCCTCCTTTCCTTGATATAGGGCATATAGTTTTTTGAGGAAAAATCTGAAATGTAGGTCCATAAATTTCACTTGAAATTTCACAGAGTTCAAGACTAGAATTTAAAACCATAAGAGTTGAATAAAAACATTCCGAGTTCAAGAAAAAAATAAAATCGTACCACATGGGCCTAATTAGATTACATAACACCAAGCATTTGGCAAAATTCAATGTCTTCACCAGCAATACTAGCATCACATTCTAATGCCACTGGGAGAGCACCCAGTCTCTCTAGCACGACCTTCTGGATGTGTGGAACTTTGTAACGGTTTCCTCTAAGCTGCTTTAGCACTTCGTGCATACATGCTTGCAAAGTAAGGAAGATGCACCTTCGATGAGTACCTAGCTGAGCGCAGCAACAAAATCTTCCTCAATTTGCAAGCCTGTATGCGCGAAGTGCTAAAGCACCTGGGAGACAACTGTTACAAAGTTCAGAACATGTGGAAGACTGTCCTAAAGAGGCTCGGTGCTCTCTTAGTGGCATTAGAATGCGCTACTAGTATTGTTAGCGAAGCCATTGCATTCTTGCCAGATGCTTAGTGTTATGCAATCGGTTAAGCCCATGAATATGATTTTATTCTTGCCTTGAATTTGGAATGTTTTTTCATTCAGCTCTTATGGTGTGGATGTGAGTTTAGTATTTTCAAGTACTACTTCTCCTACATGCTCATGGATCATTTTTTGCAACTAGTAATACTACTTGTACGTGCTCATAGATAAAATGATAAAAAAATACACGACAAGGATTAAATAAATTTATTTATGCTCATGGATCAGCTGATCAAAAGGAGTACACAAAAAGGGCAAAAGGTTGTTCATGCTAATGGATCAACTGATCAATTCCTACATCTTTCCGTTTGTTTGTCTTCATAAAATCTCGGATTTGCTCCCATGGTCTTCTTCATCACTACCTATATAGTTGTTCGTTGAAGATCCATCGAAGGGGCTTGAATAGAGTGTGTATCTCGCCGCACCCGGAATACTTACGATGACATCGCTCTGAACCAATGTGAGAAGTCGTTTTTTGTTCCGGGCAACTGAAGACACAACATGCATGACACCGGCTTGATCTCCTCCTTGATCATGGGAAGGGAGGTCGCCGGCTTGGTGTCCTCCTTGTCCATGGGAAAGGAGGTTGCTGAGTTTGCCTTCTCATTGGAGTTGGTGTTGCCGTTGTCCATGGGTCGGTTGGGGCATGCATGTTGTATATGGCTGGGAGGATTCCAAATTAATCCTTTTTTGTAGGGATTTTGTTCCATACTTCATGCGCGGTCTCAAATATTGACAAAAACGTTTTGGGTTATCACAATTTTGAACTTTGTACTACATTAGTTCAGTTGAATAGAGATATTCCAACATGTAATTTTGTAATAGTCTTCAAGTACCAATTAACGTGTGAAGTTGTGAACTGTATGCTTAGTGGCTTAGCCCTTTGATTATCCCCACCCTGTCACCAGTAATTTTGTGGACACTAGTGTGCCTACATCACCAGATTTTTTAACTGCATTGCAGATTGTTTTACCTTTTCCTTCGTTTATGTTTGACAAGTCTCTGTTGGTTGAGTGTAACTTCCTCTCTATCTGTAGACATGAAGATGATTCCAGTTGAGAACCATGGAGTGCGATGTATGTCCATTGGGTTTCTTGTAGACAAAGATGCGCCAATCGTTTGGAGAGGTCCTATGGTTTGTTTTTGCGCGAGTTTCCGATAACTTCTTGTTTCAGATGTCTGAAAGACATACATGCCCTGTTGTCATCTTTAATAATAAATATAAGAATATATGTAAAAATGGACCATGAAATGAGCCACTGGAAACATGGATATTGCTCTGCAATTACGCTATTGAAAGTAAGAAGCATGCCTTAACTATTTTTTGAACGTAGTTTGAACTTTGAAGTTATTTGTTATAACCACTAGGAAATTTTATAATTTACTTTATTTGAATCCATAGTAGCATGGAATGAGTTCATATGTGTTATCTCAGAATTGCATTAATCACATGGAAACCCCTAACACCGCATCATTCTTGGTATCAGGTAATGAGTGCTCTTGAGAAGATGACAAGGGGAGTGGCCTGGGGTAATCTGGATATTCTTGTTGTTGATATGCCCCCTGGCACTGGTGATGCTCAACTATCAATGTCTCAAAGGCTTCGGTTATCTGGTATTTACAAGTCTGCTCTATGAAGATTCAGTATCAACGGGAACATATTTTTTGAGTATTTGTTTACATTTGGTTTCTGCAGGTGCTTTAATTGTTTCTACTCCTCAAGATATTGCTCTAATTGATGCTAGAAGAGGAGCAAACATGTTCCGTAAAGTTCAAGTTCCTGTATGTTCGATTTAATTTCTGTATGTCTTTCTTAGTTCTTAACTGCTTGAGCCTCTAGCTAGAATTATATTTCCTGTTACACTGCTCATTTCTCCGGTAATTTTGTTACTGTTATTGCAAACCAGCATCAGTTGTTGTCTCTTACACATATCTATTCATGTGAGTCCAATCAGAATAGACATATTTCATTTCAGAACCAAAAAGTAGTTAGTTTATAATTTGTAGCCTTTGCCATTAGACAATATTTCACTGAGTCTTCCACTCTTCCCAGCACAACTCAAGTTGTTTATTTTGGCAGATTCTAGGATTAGTAGAGAACATGAGTTGCTTCAAGTGCCCAAAGTGTGGTGAGAATTCTTACATTTTTGGGGAAGGTGGAGCTCAGAGAACTGCGGCAGACATGGATATGAAATTTCTTGGTGAGGTGAGTGAAATTCCTCAGAGTATAATATAATTGGCATGAGCTTCTTACAGCAACCATCTTGCATCTAGTGTCCTTTTCGTCTTTAGGATTTTTTTTCAATTTTTAGTACTCTCTCCTATTCAAATTAATTGTCGCAGATTTAGGCAAAATGTTGCCTAAATCTGTCTACGTTCAGTGAACCTGCGGCAACTAATTTGGATCAGAGGTAGTACTTCACTGTTTGATGACCACATAATGTGGAATGAACAACCTAACTTGTTCACTTTGGATGAATTTTAGAGGCATCGGGTCTATACATGTCTTTCATGGTTTTGTAATTTTTTGTTTTGTGCTACAGAGTTTCAGCAACAAGAGTTACTACAATTTAGTGTTGATTGCACATCCTAACTTGCCGGTTGTCAATTTGCCTGGATTGATTTGCTAAAAGAATATCGCTATCTGTAATGCTGAACTTAGTGCCCATGGCTAATCAGTTTACCATATGGTTCTGATCACAACCATTATTTTTACTACTCCCTCCGATCCAAAATAGGTGTCGGAGATATAGTACAAACTTTTTGTCCTAAAACAGTACTAAATCATCGACACTTATTATGGATTGGAGGTAGTAGTATTTATCGTGGATGAGAACAGTGCTTTTATATGAAACATTTTGAGATATGCAAGAATAATGTGGCTAAATTTTTATGACGTAACAATCCAGGCAGGTACTTCTAATTTTATGTTCCTTTTCCGTCGTTTCGTGATTACTTACTTATCATCGTTGTTTGAGTCGGGTATGAAGGTTTAGGTGTAATATCTATCTCCGAATGACCCTTTTTCTTGATCTGATATTTATTGCTGCTTATTTTAAGGTAGATTGAAGTTTTTGTTTGAATATTTATCCCACCCAAATATTATGTTTTCTGCTTTGTTATTTCAGTAGTGTTATCTACGTGCCCCAGTGAGGAAATTTATTTCTAACTTACTATATCTACCTGAACAGATACCTCTTGAAATCGACATCCGAACAGGTTCGGACGAAGGGAAACCAATAGTAATATCTTCGCCAAACTCTGCACCAGCCCAAGCTTACCTGCGTGTTGCTGAGAAGGTGACTCAGAGGCTCAAGGAGTTAGCCGAGGAGCGACTGATGGGCCCAGAAATTTCTCTTTGAGAATATGTAGGCTTAGGCGTATCATCTTTCTTTCATTTGTTTTATTTCTCTTTGAGAATATGTAGGCTTATGCCCAGCCATTTTGCGTTAAAAAAAAAAAGAGATTCTGGTAAGCGGTGTTCTTGCAGAAGCATATAAGCTCATCAGTTCGGTTGGGAATTCTCAAATAAACCTTTGGCACAATTCGGGTTGCATGCTCCTAGTTTCCATATTGCTGTACTTGGATGAATTCTTGGCACTTTTGCTAACCTGACTGATGGACAAAATGATCTCAGGAAACTAGAGGAAATGCTATGGCAGATATGGAGTGTCATTCATCATAATAAGTTCCGATTATGATTGACTCTCAAGTTCTTCCTTCATTTGTAGGATTTGGACTTACATTTTACTTTTTGAAGAGTGAATCATGTGCTGAGATTATTTTATTATTAGTTATATAGCTACGAAAATCAGTAAAGGTTAGCGCTTTGTTTGGATTCTCTATTCTTCTAATACCAAAGTATTTAAATACCATGGTATTTCGGTGCCTGGCAAACCAAAACTCCAGTTTCTCTCCTTTCTTAGTTTTAGAAAAAAGAGGTCATTACCTCTTTCTCAAATATTGCCAAAAAAACATAGTTTTGATGATACTGCGGTTCAAACACACCCAAGTTGACTAATATTTTTAAAAGTCATGGTATTTCCTAAATACTCCTTTTGTCTTAAAATAGATGTCGTGGATTTGTCAAAAATTAGTTGAATCTATATACTAAAGAGTGTCTAGATTCATCTAAAATTTGATAAATCTGCGACATCTATTTTGAGAACGGAGGAAGTACTTTAAAAAAACTAAGCAGGCAAATACACCCTAGTTTTTGAAACAAAAAACAAGCAAAAATTGGTTGATAAGATTGGATTACTATTTTTTTTAAAGGATAAGGCCCCAAAGGGCTAAGAGGCTGTATTAAAAAAACAATGGGTACAAAGTTATAAGGAGGACCCAAGCTTCTATTGCCCTAACAAACCTAAAAATTGTGGATAAGGCCATGTGTTTGCAAAAAACATCCTAGGACATAAACAGAAAATACAATCAGATCTGCTATCCTCTCCACCGATGGAAAACCTCCAGACGCCTGCGTCGCCGCCTCCTGTTAGAGATATTCCCTGGAGGTAAATAATAAAGATGTTTTTATTATCATATTCAAATGTTCATAATAAGGTTTATGCCATCATATAACTATATTAAGCGGAAACACTAGTACATGTATGGTATGTAAATAAACCAAGTTCCTATTAGCCCTATCCAAGGTGGACATTTATATCAAGGTTTCCTCATGGTGGATATTTATATCAATTACAGTGGAATCATGTCATTAGGTAAATGATGGACACACACCCAATTTGTATTGCAATGAGATCTAGTCACAAACTTCAACAGCGATAACTAGGAAAACTTAGTAACCCTATCATTTGATCGTGAGATCATATCTAATCACTATCACTAAAGGGAGCTTTGACCGCATCAACTGTCGCACCATAACATGATGATTATGAAGGTGTCCCTCAAGTATTCCAAGAGAATAGGTTAAGGCATATGCATCAAGATCAGGATTTGTCCATCCGCGTGACGGACAGATAATCTGGGCTCACTCGTTGAGATTACATCTATAAAGCTTGCAAGCATGTGACTAGGTCACGGAAATGTAATATCATGGAATGAGTAAATGTGTTTGTCGGTAACAATATTAAACTAGGTATAGATATACTGAAGATCAGGTTTTGGACAAACCAAGTATCGTGTAGAAACGGGAATGTAACTCAATGTTTAAGGTTTAAGTGATAAAGTTAATTCGTGAAACGCGTAGAGACCATCATGGGTTTCTAGATCCTATTGTTGGTCATTGATCGGAGAGGTATCTCGATAATGTCTGCGCATTCCCGAACTGTAGCGTGGCACACTTAAGGGTATATGATGCTTAGGGATTAATTCGGGACCGTTGGAGAAATAAGAGAGAACTCTCAAATTGTTCCGGAGAGATGTCGAAAAAGTTCCAAAGCCATGAATTGTTCGAAGACTTAAATAATTTTTTAGTATTTAATTAAAGGAAATAAATATTAAAATATATTAAATATATATAGGCTAACCCCTAATGGGACACCACTTGGGCAACCCATTAGGGGGGCGCCCACACCCAAGTGGTCGGCGGCCCAAGAAAGGGAGGGGCAAGTAGAGAGAGGGGGCTCCCTAAGGGTGGGCCCTCCCTAGGTGGAGGCGCCCCTAGTTGGCACCTCCCCCTCCCCCATGGCCTATATAAAGGAGGGGAGTGGTGGCTGTGAAAATAGCCATCTTTCTCCGTGTTTAAATCATATTTTTAGTCAAAAAATTGACCAGGGATCTCTCTAGCCTTTCTACTAATGACTAATTATTGCAAAGATGTGCAATCTCCTTAATTTGAATTGTGTCGTGCAGGAAATCATACTTTTAAACGAAACCAGGAGATATTAATAAAGATTTTGGGGTTGTCTACAGAGCAAGCAAACCAGGGTAAAAAAAACCATCGATAGAAGGCTTAACGACCACTGGAACGGGTAAGGCACGCCCGTACGGCTCGCCTGTACCATGTGGCAGCGGTCAAGTCAAACCCTACGACTTTCGTGAAGGAGCCTAATATTTCGAGGTCCCAACCGCTGCGCAGAGGGCCACCATTCTCAGATTGCATCACAACACCACTGAAGGAGATCCACCACCATAGTTTATCCTCTTCATCCTCCATCCTCTCCATAGCCATGGCCATTAGCTTATATTTGAGATCTCCTTGTGATTTGCCGACCATTGTAAAAATATTTGGTTCCAATCTAAGTATTTTGCACAATATTTTCTATCTTTAATCTTATTGTTATGAGTGAATAGTCTTTACGGGTTGCGGGTTAGGGTGAAACCTCGTAGCGATTATGTGCATCTAATTATAAGAGTATTATATATTGATGGAATAGAGACTTGTATCTTTGTTTCTTTGTCTCTTGTCTGTATCTATGGATTTGTCGGTACCAAAGATCCTAGAGATTGATAAAGTCTTGAGGTGAAATACTTGGTGAGCGGCGATCTCGTAGGAAACCCAGTAACAGAAGAAGAATACATTCTTTGTTTAGCGTTCCATTTGGGAACAACAGCAATATCACTTCTTAAGGCTTTGATCTGTATTTTCACTTAATAATTGTTGTAGCACGGTATTTCATAGTGGTTGGGTCAAAAGACTATTGCTATGCCAGTGACTCGCAGAGGCTCTAGTATATCAAGATGTGTTGCCCACAAATTTTATCTTTATTAAATCATTACACATGAATATACGTACTACTCTCATATGATGTGTAGCTGCAGGTGAATCTTCAACCTTGACCTATCTGAAAGGATACGGGTAGGCTACACTAGCGCAAATCAAAATTTTCTACTACGTAAATCAGGATTACTGTTGTCATAGATCACGAGATTACCACTAGACGCGTAGTTGCAGAACTTGATGAAGCGCGTCGAGCAGTGCAGATGATCTACGTCTCCTCCTTGTTCTCGTCCCACGAGAAGATCCTCTTGCGTGGTTCGTCCAAGCGCTATAGATGCAGCGCCTTCGAGGTATTCACACGTACATGGTGGACGCGTCAGACGCCGAACTGTTAGGTCCGCGCGTGCGACATAGGCGTGAGGAGTGGCGGCTGGGTGGAATGGTCTAACCCTGGTCAACACGCCCACCCTCTCTTATATAGGTGTTCCTAGTGGGCTTCTACATTATCAGCCCATTAGTAGCATAAGCCTGGTCTAATTTGGATCCAATCCTCATTAGGCTTCTAGCCCCTTAAGTGTGTGATCCTATAGGTTCATATGCGTATAGACATGACACGAATACACTTATTCTATCAACAGTTGGTAGCGGCCTCTAGCAAGACGTGTCAACTCCTAAACGCATACAAAGATCATATCGGACGAACCATCACAAGGTTTAGTACATGTCTTTCCCTTTGCCTCATGATATTTGGTCTAGCTCCAAGCTGACCTCCCTTTCTCGATATCGTGATTCAGAATCCCTTTACTAGATTAACTCTTAACCATATGTAGTACGACCATGCATTTCTGAATCCGATCACTCGAGGGGCCCAGAGATATCTCTCTCAAGTAGAGAGGGGCAAATCCCATCTTGATTGACCATGCCTTGCAGCATGCTTCAGGACAAACCCGAAAGCTATCTTTATAACTACCAAGTTATGGAGTAGCGTCTGATAACCCCAAAGTATGTCGATCCATATCTCAAGTACATGTGACAATCTTAGGTATAAGAATAAAATGTACACAATGTGTAGAGAGAGAGCTGCAACTAATTGCCAGTCTCAAGTTGGGTCAGTCCAACCCCATGTTCATAACATATGTCCACTTCATTGGTTTGACATCTCCATGTCTATGACTTGCAAAACATAGTCATCAACCAATCGATATGCTAGTCTAATATTCACATGTGTTCTCACATGAACTCCGACTAGGGACAACTATTAAATAACCATACAAGTAAAGAGTTTCACAAACAATTCACATAATTGCCAATCAATACAAGTTGCCTGATATGGATATTTAAGGAACATTACAATAACTCATAGATACATAAGAAATATAATCATCTCTATGATTGCCTCTAGGGCATATTTCCTTCACTATCTCTATCCATTGCAACATACAAAGTTCTAAATTAAACTAGAAAGGTCTGGTAAATGAAGGTAAACCAAACAAACAAGTCTTATAGACGTGTCTCATTTAATTTCCATTTAGCACTATTTTTCAAAGTTCGATTAAACCTAGGTCTACTACGGAAAAAGCTACTATACTGTATTCGTAAATCCAGATTGAAGGTATCAGGGAGCCTAGGGATGTAAACGGATCGGATCGGATATTATTATTACCATATCCTTTATTGTATTTTTTTGGCGGATTCGGATCGAAGCGGATAATAGCCGGATACGGATTCGAATACGGTTTATATCGGATTGCGGATATGGAGCGGATTCGGAGCAGACTCAGATCAAAAAAGGATAATTAAACAAATACACATAGAAAAACTAAAAAATATTTACTTTATGCAAAATAAATGACAATAAAGCATGCAACACTAGATATCAGAAGTATAAAAGTACAAGATTGGTAATAGCATAGTATAACATGCATATTTAGCATGTATAGCTGGCCGATAAACTAACTAGACTGTCTAGATATTGTGGTTATGCTAAATATATCTGATTATCCTATTTGAATATCTCGGATAATCCGTATAAAATATCGAATTATCTTTATCCATCGGATATCATCAATATCATATCCGCTACCATATTCGTCGGATATCCGCTCGACAAATATCCGCATCCGCATCCATATCCTCCGGATATCTAAAAAGGCATACCATATCCTCAAAACGGATGCGAATGTGGATTCGGAGCGGAAATTATCCGTACCATTTACATCCCTAAGGGAGCCCCCTCCCCTCATTCGTCCCCTTGATTTTTTCCTTCTCTTCCTCTCTCTCACTCACGTGTGGTTCCGGAATATTAGAACGTGCATACGGGGTTTGAGATCTACACTATATGCACACTGTCGTGCTGTTGGATCCTCGGTCTGGATCTTTCTTCTTCCGCTGCTTCGTTGAATCGGAGCCCGGGGACGTCGTCTACACCGGACGCATGTAGAACTACGTAGGTGCTATCGGTTATAGCACTCATCGCTTGTACGATGACACGACCTTGTGGTCGGCGTCGCCGTACGTCTACATCATCAACGTTCCTTAGAACGTGAAAAGCTTTTGGTCTTCAAGGGTATGAACACCGAATCCCTTCGGTACCTTACATCTGCATATTATAGATCTTGGCTATATCGTTCTCGTTGTTAGGAGAACTTTTATTTTCTGCTACGAAACCCGACACCTCCACTAGGGACGATACCACTTGGGGAAGACGCTCCGGTTGCTCCCATCTCGAGATCGAAGAAGGGCCTACAGTAAATGAGGTTGAAAGTGCTCGAGTTGAAGGATTCGAGCGCAGCAGGGCTGCCCATGCGACCGAGGATAGCGGTTTGCCGGAGGCGCCGCTTGGGTACTATTTCCATGACCATAACTTCCATTGACCACCATGAACAGCCACCTCCGCCATCAAGCACCGAGCCGCTAGACTCCTCTCCCTCGCCACCTAGGCCAGCTGAGAGAAGCAGCATCAGATCCTTGTTGCCGTGAAGGGGGCAGGGATAAGCTCCCCTAGTCGTAGACGAGAAGGTCTTGTCGTAGCACCGCTCCTCCTTGTTGGAATTATGCCCTAGAGGCAATAATAAAGATGTTATTATTATAATTCTTGTTCATGATAAAGTTTATATTCCATGCTAGAATTGTATTAAGCGGAAACTTTAATACTTGTGTGGTTTGTGAACAACACCGTGTCCCTAGTATGCCTTGGACTAGCTCATTGATTAATGATGGTTGAGGTTTCCTAACCATAGACATGAGTTGTCGATTAATAATGAGATCATATCATTGGGAGAATGATATGATGGACAGACCCAAACTAAGCGGAGCAATTAGATCGTGTCATCGTGTTCATCTTTGCGAAGCTTTTCTTATGTCAAATATTGTATTCCTTAGACCATGAGATAATGCAACTCCCTGGTATCGGAAGAAAACTTTGAGGTCATCAAACGTCATCCTATGAGAGGGTGATCATAAAGGTGTCTCTCAGGTGATCAGAAAGTACCTGTTGGGCTATATGTATCGAGATGGGATTTGTCCCTCCCAAGTCGGAGAGATATACTTCGGGCCCACTCGGTAATCGATATCAACACCGCTTGCAAGCATGTGGTTCAGGAGTTAATCACAAAGTGATATCGGATTACGGAACGAGTAAAGTACTTGCTGTGAACGAGATTGAACTAGGTATCTCGAGCAAGTAAAATATCACGAGACAAAGGGAATATATATATGGGATTGATTGAATCCTGGCATCGTGGTTCATCCGATATGATCATCGATGAATGTGTGGGAGTCAATATGGGTTTCCAGACCCCGCTATTGATTATTGATATAAGATCATGTCTGCATGTTCTCGAACCTGAAGGGTCACACACTTAACGTGTCTCGATGCTAGGATAGATTGGATAATTGGTTTATGAGTTTTTGTTCGGAGTCTCGGATGGGATCCGGGACATCACGAGAGGTTCCGGAATGGTCCGGAGAATAAGATTCATATAAGGCAGTGCAGTTTTTGGAGTTCGGAATTGTTCCAGGTTAATCGGTATTGTACCGGAAGCTTCTAGAACCTTCCGGAAGGGGACCAACGTGGTCCGACTTGTCGGGAGGGGGCATGGGCCTATGAGGGAGTGTCCTGGCCGCATTGGGCCAGGGGCACAAGGCCCCATAGGGCCCAGCCGGCCAAACAAGGGGAAACCCTAGTTTGGAGCTTCTAGAAGGGGGGGATTACTTGCCTCCCACTCCTCCGTCCTTTGGACGCCGGCCTAGGACCCGGGGAGGGGCTAGGGCTGGCGCCCACCCCTCTGTATACAGAGGGCTGGGCGCACCACCCCCCACACCTTCCCCTCAAGCCTAGCCGCCCTGCTGCCCTCCTCTCTCTCTCCCTCCCGACTGCGTGTAGGCAAAGCCCTGCTGCAGAAACTCTCCACCACTTGCACCGCGCCGTCGTGTTGTAGATCCAATCCGTCTCTCCACCATACTTGCTGGACCGAGGAAGGAGGAGACGTCTAGGTGCCGCACGTGTGCATCTATCAGAGGCATCGCCACTTGCGGTGTTAGATCGGAGCGGATCACGAGGAGGAGAAGCGAGTACGACTACATCACCCACGTTCCGACGAACGTTCCGCTGTGCGAATCTTCAAGGGTAGGAAGATCTCATCTAATCTCTCTCGTTGTTTGCATCTCCTAGATTAGATCTTGGCTTTCCCGTTCGCATCCGTAGAATATTTTTGATTTACTATGCTGCGAAACCCTTCAGTGGTATCAGAGCTAGATCTATGCGTAGATGTGTTTCACGAGTAGAACGCAACATGGTTGTTGCGGGCATTGATGTTTTCTGTTGCAAGCCTCTTGTTTGTGTTCTTCTTATGACGCGGGATAGTGAGATTGAAGCGTCCAGCCAACTCCACGCTGACGCCGTCATGAGACCGCTCGCACTTGACGTGTGGCTTGTTTCACACATGCGGTGGATGCCGCTTTCTCACTATAGTTGTCATGGGATTTACACCGGAGTTTGGCAACCATAATATCACCGTTGTGGCTTTCCGTAGATAAGAATCGTTCTTAGCTTCTACTCCCATAAGCCACGTAAAACATGCAACAACAAAGTAGAGGCGTCTGACTTGTTTTTGCAGGGAGTGTTTTCTGTGATATGGTATGGCCCAAGATGTGATGTGTATATTGTATGCGATGATCATGTTTTATAATGTTTCACGACTTGCATGTCGATGAGTACACAACCGGCAGAGCCATATGGTTGTCTTTATAATTGTGTATGACCTGTGTGTCAACTTCTTATACGCCATGTAATAGTTTCAGTTTATCGCTAAGTAGTTAGCAATAGTTGTAGTTGCTATTCGTGGTGGAGGCAATCATGGTGGAGTGATAGAGATCATGCCGGCACGCACAAGATGGAGATCATTGCGCGAAGATTGGCTATACCATGTCACATAAAGTTATATGCATGTGATGTTTATCCTTTTATGTATCTTATTATGCTTAGATCACGACGGTAGCATTATAAGATGATTCCTCACTTAAAGATCAAGATAAAACTGTTCTCCCCATGTATGCACCGTTGCGAAAGTTCGTCGTGTCCAAGCATCACGTGATGATCGGGTGATATAGACTCTACGTTCACATACAACGGGTGCAAGCCAGTTTTGCACACGCGAAAATACTTGGGTCTAACTTGACGAGCCTAGCATGTATAGACATGGCCTCGGAACACATGAACCGAAAGGTTAAGCATGAGTCATATGAATGATATGATCGACACTTCGTTGTCCACCATTGAAACCACATCTCTTCTCGTGAAGATCGGATTAGGTGTGGTGAATTTGGATCATGTTCACTAAACAACTTGAGGGATGTTGAATTTAGTGGGAGTTCATCTAGTAATTTGATTAAAAGTTGAACTAGTTATCATGAACATAGTCTAATTTGTACTTGCAAATATTGTAGATCAAATGGCTAAGTCCAACTTCAACTTCAACATTTTTGCTGAGAAGGAAAAGCTTAGAAACAATGGGTCTAACTTCACCAACTGGTTTCGCAATTTGAGAATCATTTTCTGTGGTGGTCAAAAGGACTATGTCCTTGAGAATGCGCTAGGTGACGCCCCTGCTGTAGATGCGCCGACTGATGAGAAAGCTGTCTATCAGTCGCGCAAAGATGATTATGGTGTGATTAAGAGCACCATGTTGTTTGCTATGGAATCGGACCTTCAAAATCGTTTTGAAGACTATCCCGGGCCCTTTGAGATTCTCGAGGAGCTGAAAACTATGTTTCGCACTCAGCCCGCTCGAGAGATATGAGATCTCCGAGAAGTTCTTTAACCGCAAGATGGAGGAAGGAGTTCCGTTAGTGAGCACGCCATTAAGATGTTGGGTTACACTCAACGCCTTGAGCAATCGGATCAAGATTCCAGAGGAGCTCAAGATTGACATGGTTCTCGCAATCACTCCTCCCAGCTACAAAAGTTTTGTAGTGACTCACAATCGATTGGCTCCATCGATACAATCACCGAGCTCTTCGCAAAGTCAAGGTCATGGAGGTGGACATCAAAAGGATAATCATGTGTTGATGGTCAACAAGCCCCCACCTTCAAGAAAGGTAAGGGCAAAGAAGCCCTTCAAGAAAGGGCGGCAAGCGCTGTTGCCCGCCGAGAAGAAGCTCAAGTCCGGTCCTAAGCCGACAATCGAGTGCTTCTATTTCAAGGACAAGGGTCATCGAAGCGAATCGTCCAAGTACTTAGCGGACAAGAAGGTGGCACCATCAAAGGTATATTTGATATACATGTTATTGATGTTTTCCTTACTAGCCCTCGCTAGTGCCCGGGTATTTGATATCGGTTCGGGCTAATATTTGTAACTCAAACAGAGCTACTAATAGATGGCGGCTTGTGAGGGATGAGGTGACGATGCGCTGGCAACGGATCAAGAGTTGATGTGATGGCCGCACACTCTCCTTAGTTTTACCTTCGGGATTAGTTTTAAACCTCAATAAATGTTATTATGTGCTGCGTTGAGCATGAACATTATTTCGGATCTTGTTTATTGCAAGACGGTTATTCATTTAAATTGGAGAATAATGGTTGTTCTATTTATATGAGTAACATCTTTTATGGTCATGCACCTTGTGAATGGTTTATTTCTTCTAAATCTCGAAGGGATGAAACAAACATCCATAACATTGAGGATAATAGATGCAAAGTAGATACTGATAATACTACTTATTTGTGGCATGCTGCTCAGGTCATATTGGAGTAAAGCGCATGAAGAAACTCCATTCTCATGGACTTTTGGAGTCTCTTGATTTTGAATCATTTGACACATGCGAACCATGCCTCATGGGCAAGATGATCAAAACCCCCTTCTCCGGTATGATGGAGCGAGCAACGGACTTGTTGGAAATCATACATACCGATGTATGCGGACCGATGAGTGTTTCGACGCGCGGTGGATATCGCTATTTTCTCACTTTTACCGATGACTTAAGTAGATATGGGTATATCTATTTAATGAAACATAAATCTGAAACATTTGAAAAGTTCAAGGAATTTCAGAATGAAGTGGAGAACCATCGTAACAGAAAGATTAAGTTTCTACGATCCGATCGTGGAGGTGAATATTTGACTTATGATTTTCTCACGCATCTTAAATCAAGCGGAATCGTTTCGCAACTCACGCCACCCGGAACACCACAGTGCAATGGTGTGTCTGAACGCCAGAATCGAACCCTATTAGATATGGTCCGATCAATGATGTCTCTTACTGATTTGCCGTTATCATTTTGGGGTTATGCATTAGAAACCGCTGCATTCACTTTAAATAGGGCACCTAAATCCGTTGAGACGACACCGTATGAACTGTGGTTTGGTGCTAAACCTAAGTTGTCGTTTCTTAAAGTTTGGGGATGTGAAGCCTACGTCAAGAAGTTGATGCCGGACAAGCTCGAACCCAAAGCGGAGAAATGCGTCTTCATAGGATACCCTAAGGAAACTATTGGGTATACCTTCTATCACGTAACAAGGCAAAGTGTTTGTCGTGAAGAACGGTTCCTTTCTTGAGAAGGAGTTTCTCTCGAAAGAAGTGAGTGGGAGGAAAGTAGAGCTAGACGAGGTTGTTGAACCTTCTCTTGAGTTGGAGAGTAGCAAAGACCTGAAATTGTTCCAAAGGTCACCGCACCAACAATAGAGGAAGCTAATGACAAGGATCATGAAGCTTTGGACGATGTCGCCATCGAACGTCGCAGGTCGACAAGGTCGTGCCCCTCATGAGTGGTACGACAACCCTGTTTTAACTGTCTTGTTGGTAAAAGACAGTGAACCTACGAACTATGAGGAAGCGATGATGAGCCCAGACTCTGAGAAATGGCTAGAAGCCATGAAATCCGAATTGGGATCCATGAGCGAAAACCAAGTATGGACTTTGGTGGACCCTCCTAGCGACCGAAAGGCCGTTGAGTGCAAATGGATCTTCAAGAAGAAAACGGACGCGGATGGTAATGTTACCGTCTATAAAGCACGGCTTGTCGCGAAAGGTTTTCGACAAGTTCAAGGTGTTGACTACCATGAGACTTTCTCTCCCGTAGCGATGTTTAAGTCCATTCGGATTTTATTAGCAATTGCTGCGTTTCATGATTATGAAATATGGCAGATGGATGTCAAGACCGCGTTCCTCAATGGCAACATTGATGAAGAGTTGTATATGATGCAACCCGAAGGTTTTGTCGATCCTAAGGATGCTGATAAAGTGTGCAGACTTCAGCGTTCCATTTATAGACTGAAGCAAGCATCTCGGAGTTGGAACCTTCGTTTTGATCAAGTGATCAAGAGCTTTGGATTTGTTCCAAATTGCTATGAAGCTTGTATCTACAAGAAAGTGAGTGGGAGCTCGATGACATTTCTGGTACTATATGTGGATGACATATTGATTATTGGAAATGACATTAACATGCTTAACGATGTGAAGAGTTATTTGAATAAGTGTTTTTCAATGAAAGACCTAGGTGAAGCTGCTTATATATTGGGCATCAAAATCTATAGAGATAGACAAAGACGCCTGATAGCTTTAAGCCGGAGTACATACCTAGACAAAGTTCTGAAAAGGTTCAGAATGGATAAGGCAAAGAAAGGTTCAGTGCCTATGTTGTCAGGTAAGACATTGAGCAAGGCTCAGTGTCCAGCTACGGTAAATGATAGAGAAGCTATGAGCAAAGTGCCTTATGCCTCGGCCATAGGTTCTATCATGTATGCCATGCTGTGTACTAGACCCGATGTGTCCAATGCTCTTAGTTGGCGAGCAGATATCAAAGTGATCTAGGAGTGGAACACTAGACAGCCGTGAAGAACATTCTAAAGTACCTAAATAGGACTAAAGAAATATTCTTAGTCTATGGGGGTGATGAACAGCTCGTCGTAAAAGGTTACGTTGACGCTAGTTTCGACACCGACAAGGATGATTCTAAATCTCAGACAAGATACGTTTATATTTTGAATGGAGGAGCTGTGAGCTGGAGAAGCTGCAAGCAAAGCGTGATCGCGGGATCTATAGTAGAAGCGGAATACATGGCTGCTGCAGAAGCGTCAAGTGAAGGAGTTTGGATCAGGAACTTCATCACTGAGCTTGGCGTGGTTCCAAGTGCATTGGACCCACTGGAGATATTGTGTGACAACACTGACGCCATAGCACTCGCTAAGGAACCAAGATATCATCCAAAGACCAAGCATATCAACCGCATGTTTCATATAATCCGAGATTATATAGCAGATGGAGATCTGAAGATTAGCAAAGTACATACAGATCTGAATGTCGCAGATCCATTGACTAAACCTCTCCCACGTGTAAAACATGATCAACACCTTAGTGCCATGGGTGTGAGATTGTTGCCAAATGTAAACTAGATTATTGGCTCTAGTGCAAGTGGGAGACTGTTGGAATTATGCCCTAGAGGCAATAATAAAGATGTTATTATTATAATTCTTGTTCATGATAAAGTTTATATTCCATGCTAGAATTGTATTAAGCGGAAACTTTAATACTTGTGTGGTTTGTGAACAACACCGTGTACCTAGTATGCCTCTATGGACTAGCTCATTGATTAATGATGGTTAAGGTTTCCTAACCATAGACATGAGTTGTCGACATTAATGAGATCATATCATTGGGAGAATGATATGATGGACATACCCAAACTAAGCGGAGCAATTAGATCGTGTCATCGTGTTCATCTTTGCGAAGCTTTTCTTATGTCAAATATTGTATTCCTTAGACCATGAGATAATGCAACTCCCTGGTATCGGAAGAAAACTTTGAGGTCATCAAACGTCATCCTATGAGAGGGTGATCATAAAGGTGTCTCTCAGGTGATCGGAAAGTACCTGTTGGGTTGTATGTATCGAGATGGGATTTGTCCCTCCCAAGTCGGAGAGATATACTTCGGTCCCGCTCGGTAATCGATATCAACAACGCTTGCAAGCATGTGGTTAAGGAGTTAATCACAAAGTGATATCGGATTACGGAACGAGTAAAGTACTTGCCGTGAACGAGATTGAACTAGGTATGATGGTACCGACGATCAAATCTCGGGCAAGTAAAATATCGCGAGACGAAGGGAATATAAATATGGGATTGATTGAATCCTGGCATCGTGGTTCATCCGATATGATCATCGATGAATGTGGGAGTCAATATGGGTTTGCACCCGCTATTGATTATTGATATAAGATCATGTCCGCATGTTCTCGAACTCAAGGGTCACACACTTAACGTGTCTCGATGCTAGGATAGATTGGATAATTGGTTTATGAGTTTTGTTCGAGTCTCGGATGGGATCCGGACATCACGAGAGGTTCCGAATGGTCCGGAGAATAAGATTCATAAGGCAAAGGTGCAGTTTTTGGAGTTCGAATTGTTCGTTAATCGGTATTGCACCTAAGCTTCTAGAACCTTCCTAAGGGGACCAACGTGGTCCGACTTGTCGGGAGGGGCATGGGCCTATGAGGGAGTGTCCGCTTGACAATAGGGGCACAAGGCCCCATAGGGCCCAGCCGGCCAAACAAGGGGAAACCCTAGTTTGAGCTTCTAGAAGGGGATTACTTGCCCCACTCCTCCCTCCTTGGTCACGCCCAGGCTTAGGGAGGTTAGCTGGCGCCCACCCCTCTATATAGAGGGCTGGGGCCACACCACCCCACACCTCCCTCAAGCCTAGCCGCCGCCTCCTCTCTCTCTCCCTCCCGACTGCGTGTAGGCAAAGCCCTGCTGCAGAAACTCTCCACCACTTGCACCGCGCCGTCGCGTTGTAGATCCAATCCGTCTCTTCACCATACTTGCTGGACCGAGGAAGGAGGAGACGTCGAGGTGCCGCACGTGTGCATCTCTCGGAGGCATCGCCACTTGCGGTGTTAGATCGGAGCGGATCGCGAGGAGGAGAAGCGAGTACGACTACATCACCCACGTTCCGATTTAACGCTCACTGCGCGAATCTTCAAGGGTATGAAGATCTCATCTAATCTCTCTCGTTGTTTGCATCTCCTAGATTAGATCTTGGCTTTCCCGTTCGCATCCGTAGAAATTTTTTGATTTACTATGCTGCGAAACCCTTCACTCCTCACCACCTCGATCGGCCAAGAGCAAGACCGTGACGATGTTCATCGAAGAGCGCAAGATTCCCTCCTCGCCGCCACAACCGGCTGGGGAAACTCTTCGCGTGCAGCACCTGAACACCACCATGGGAGACAACGCCATTTGATTATTTGGAGGAGCAGTTGCTGCCCTCTCCACCCTCGTCACCGACCAACAGAGAAGGAGGAGAAAGAAAAACCCTACAGCTCACTGGATCCATGCAGCAAGATCCGGAGCTCTGCTCCAACTACCAGGCAAGCTGCCCTACTACCGGCATAGTGTCGCTACTCCTACAACTATCTACCACTACACAACCCCTCCGCCGTCAACGACTAGCTACCCTGGCGGATAAGGCTGGGGGGCGGTCAGACTCTCTCTGGAAGACTCTCGAAAGGGGAGAGGGGGATGGGGATGGGAGGGGGACTCTGCCTTCTACTAGATTACTATTTGTCCATCTAGATGCCAAACACAACCTTGAAAGCACAATAGAAAAGTATGAAAATTAAATTTCATACAAGTTGAACCACACAAACTTATAGCGAATACATGTGCATCATTTGTTATTTAGTTATATCACATGAACAACCTGGGAATTTTTGAACGATTAGATGTTTGCCAAAGTTCTCATAGGAACAAAGACAAATTTCTATAGGGACTTACAAAAAAAAAACCTTGTACCTAGACGCAAAATAGTCCACATAAAATATTTGCAAGGATTTTAATCCTAATCCTACAGAAACAAACAAGATGCAGGTACCTAAAAATGGTAAACAAATTAATTTTTTAAGAAGAACTTACGATTTTTTTAGATGAATTTGTGGAATTCTTGAACCAGAGGCTACACATCAAGCCAACTGGCTCTTTTGCATGAGCTCCGCGCAATCTGAATCTGACAGTGTATTTCCGTCAAACCGTAGACGGCTCAACGACTGCACGAGCTCCCCCTGTCCCCTTTCCCAAAATCGGCTGCCGTCGCCTTCTCCTCCTCTTCAGCCCCCGTCTCCGTCTGATACCCTCACCCCTCGCCGGCTGCCGTGGCTTCCTCGCCGTAGCCGCCGCCGCCTCCCCCTCCCCCTCCACCTCCTTCAGGTACCCCCACTCTCCTCTCCCCTGCCGTTCTCTCGCTGACGTGCACCTTTGGTGGGGTTTCACCAATTCCGTGCTCCGTGCCTCGGGGTTTGAGAATTGAGTTCTAGTTTTAATTCTTCGCCCAATTCTGTTGCGGCGGCGACGACGACGAAGTGAGGTTCACGGCGGCGCGTTTAGGGTTTAGGGTTGGATGTATGGCGAAAGTCCGCGCTGGTCTGGGGAGCATGATTTAGGTTTTTATATGGGATCATGAGCTCGATTGGACCTAGAACGTAGCTGTTGTTGCTTGGTAGAATTTCTGTTGCTACATAGATGTTCTAAATCAAGGTTGTTAGTCTCACATGTGCAGCCGCTAAAGCATTCGAGGAGCCTGCATAAGTGGTTGAAAGGGTTCCTGCTCGCTAGATATCATTTACGACATAGGTCTTGCATGACTGAGTTCTGGGTATGAAACGGGGCGTCTTCCTGATGCAGATTTGAACTCTATATATTACTGTTTGAAGTTCAATGGCGGCTGTGGTTTCTCACCGAATCCTTCTTATTTTGTGTCACTAGAAAATATGGATCTACCAGAAGAGAATTTTGCGGGACATGACATGGGTGAACTGCCTTCAAATCTTTACAACGACGAAGATCCTGGTAACTCATACAATGAAGAGCCTGGCAACCAATATGACGAAGGACCTGGCAATGCATACACTGAGGTGCAAGCAAATTTGCTCAGTGCAGAACCAGAGAATCAGTACAGTGATGAGCCAGCAAACCCATACCAGGAAGAGAATGCATACGATGGGGAAGTGAAGCAACAGGACAATTTGCAGGTAGAGGCTAATGACAAGAAATGGCCAGGTTGGCCAGGAGATAGTGTTTTCCGTATACTGGTCCCAGCCCAGAAGGTAGGTGCTATCATTGGCCGCAAAGGGGAGTTTATCAAAAGGATCTGCGAGGAATCTAAAGCTCGCATAAAAATACTTGATGGCCCACCTGGTGTACCAGAAAGAGCAGTAAGTATCTATATAAATCTCGATGATGAGTTTGTATTCTGATCAATTCAGCCACCATATTTTTATCATGTCAGTAGTTGCTCATGTGTGATGTTTTTCTGTTGATATTTTCATTTACAACGGGCTAGCAAACCCGTACATTGGTCTATGTACTACCCAGTTTCTTAGCCACTCTGCCCCATTAAGCTACATTTGGATGGCTTACTAACCTAGCAGTTTGTGTGCCTCACTTAGTCAGTTTGTGCTGGCAGTTGTTCATTGTGCTCAATGTCTGATGACTTTAGTTGCAGTGCAGTGTTGTTGCCTTGTTGCTTATTGCAACTTAAAGCCTTATTCCAACAAGGGATATGGAAAGATAATTTGTTTGTTCAACAATGAATTTGCCATGCCAAAACTTGAAATACAACTGCTAATTAAGGTACTCGTTTGGAGAAAGAGCTTGCTTTTGTGATTAATGCAATAGAATCATGTAACTATTAGTCTATTAGCATGTCGTTAACTTGTGTGAGATTTGACCGTTATATTAATTGGATCATCCAAGGTATTTAGCAAATTTCTGTAACAATGAAAATAACGGAGCAATCAGCATCTTTACTTGTTCTGCCTCTCGGCAAACTATAAAAGGTATTTGATGAAGAACAACATACATAAGATGATGTTGAGCCCCAGTACCAGTTCATTCTTTATTTTGGATGTAATGGATCTCCACATTGATTGCATACTTTTTCACATGTAAAAATATATACTCCCTCTGTCCGGAAAAGGATGTCACAGATTTGTCCATAAAAATATACCCTAAAACACGTCTAGGTACATGCGAATCTAGACAAATCTATGGCATCCTTTTCCGTACGGAAGGAGTACAATATTACAATATAGGAAAACACTGTTTTGTTTAAGGTTCACCTTGTGAATCGAAAACACTGTTTGTCTTGTGAATCTACATGAACTGTAGGATGAGAATAGGCGTCACGGTTATCTGTATATTTTATATGCATGTCAGATTTTGGATATCATTTTCTTTTGTACTTGTAGTAAAATCTCTGCACTCTGTTTCTTTATATCAGTGAGGAGTCAAGATGCTTTATAATTTGCATGAAATAACTTTAACCAAAGATAACATAATACAGCTATGATTTATTGTTGAAAATTGTCTCCTCCAAAGTAATTTTGGACCCAAAACTAAGCTGTTTGATCAATATTAGCACCACTCATGAAATTGGGTATAACCGAAAAAGACTGGTCAAATAATCAAGCAAATGTATCATCAATGATAACGTGTAAGTCTATTTTTTTTTGGTGTCTGATCACTTTTATGGAAACTGTATCTGAGAAAAGAAGCCACATCCTAGCTGCTTTTTGGTTCATTATAGCGCATCGCTGACATGATATAGTTTTTATGATACACTACACTATCACTTGTCTTACCAAAGATCAAAACTATCACTTGATGTATCACACACTAGAGCTATGCCTGTTGTATCATTAATTCATTGTTCAGCATGTTCTTTTATTGCTGAAACATGCAGTTTGGGCAATCCTTGCTTCTCAAACGCCAGTTTAATACCTTGGTGAAAAGTCAACATAAGAAATATATTCAATTTCTGAAATGAAACTCAAAATTACCAGATGGTAAAGTTTCCCAAAGAAAAAAAAGGAGTGGCTCTAAAAGTAACAAGAAGCAAAATATAACATTCCATCAAAGTCCCAAATTGAATGGCTTTGATAATGATGACACGAGTGAATGTTTGCAGGTTGTGACTGCAGTCTAAGGGGACCCAAATCAAACCAGGTCTCCGATAGACATGGTTTTGAAAGTTCAGTTTTGTGCTCAGCTGCAAATATGATATAGGTCCTTCGAGTCTTGGATGAAGATTCCTCTCAAGATGCTTCGTATATTATCCGGTAATTCCATGACCTGATTGATTTTTGAACTGAAAGGAGATCACTGGGACAAGGTTTCCTACCTAATTGGATGGCCAGCATCATTCAAATGAAGACAAACGGTCAAATATGCATTAAAAAGGATAAACGAGGGAAAGTACAACGGAGCTATATACTAAAGTGAATGTGAAACATTCTACATACTTCAAAATTAGACTGCGTGATAAATTTGTTGCTAATTTGTCATGGGACCAAAGTAAAAAAGGCATGCATTTGGGAAAAGTGCCATAGGCATCCTTTTCTTTGTTTGCATCTTTCTGGAACTAGCCTAAGTGTTTTCTTAATGAGCTTTCATGGTATTTAAATTCATGACAAATGGGAAGATTATGTTCTTAAGCCACTTAAAAGTGTATGTTCTTTCTTCATAGGGCTTTTGCATAGGATATACAGAAAGCTTGACCATTAAAATTTTAACAAGGAAAAAAACACTCATTATGAATGATATTATATTTTGTATGCTAACCACAACGAGAAATGGCAACCTATCGATTTTCCATACTTGCTGAGCACTGTTCTACTGTTTACTAGATGTGTAAGACGAACTGTTCTGTGGAACGTATTGGTGTATTAGACACATCTGCTGCTGTGCCCTGAGCTGCTGACTCATAATATTTACCTTCTTCGCTATACCTTAAGTAAACTGATTTTCTGTAGAGGTTCACCTGACGATAGTCAGGAACAATTATTACCTGCAGCATTAAGCAGGAAAATGTGCACTTCTTGATAATCCTTATTTGGGCTCCTTATTTTTCACTCTAGCGTAGAAAACATATTCTGATTGTTTATTTTATATGTGGAGAGCTAATATTAACGAAATATGCTTGTGGGACTTATATATAATTTCTTGCAAAGCAGTGGGCAGTGGCTTCATGGAGAAAAGTTTGGAAATTAAAGCAATCTTGATATAACAAGACCTAGTTCTGATACTCACCAAGTTATAACTTTACTTGTTTTATGTTCTGCATGTGTATACCCCCATTCATCGAGTTCATCTGTGTCTAATTATTTGTTTCTTAATCATTATTGCATTATGTAATTTCGAATTGTGATCTTAAAGCAGTTGTCTTTAAGTGTGCTAATTACTAACTTAGTGAACAATGTGGATTTTCCCATTTAAAGGTAATGATTTCAGCAAAGGATGAGCCAGGCGAATCGATATCTCCAGCTATGGATGGCTTACTCAGAATTCATAAGCGGATAACTGATGGTTCAGATGGTGAATTTGGTCAGCCTCAACGGGGTGCTAGTAATATAGGACCAACACGACTGCTAGTGCCAGCTTCCCAGGCTGGCAGCCTTATTGGGAAGCAAGGAGCTAGCATTAAATCCATACAAGATTCTTCAAAGTCCGTTATCCGTATAGTTGGTATGGCTTTTACATCATTTCTTGTTCATGTACTAGATTCTTTCTTTCTCATATATGGGATGCTATATGTATTTTTCATCAAGCATATGCTATTTTGTTACACTCTGATCAAAATAAGAGAAAATGGTGATACTTATCCTAGTGTCTATACATTGGCCCACATAAATGTGCATGCCTCATTTGTTCTTTCAGTATGAATATTATGTGAACATAGCTCCATGCCTGAGCACAAACCATTCTGATTACCAAGGAAATTGGCCTGCTCGAGTATCAGCTCTTAACTCGGAAACCATTCATTTGATGCCAGTCGATTTTAAAATTGAGGAGGGTGATTGGCTGGTTTCAGTTGTGTGGCTTCCCTGTAAGCTTAGATATGTTGTCATGAGTTGTTTCGAACCATGCAGGAGAGCTGCATGTGCTATATTAATATGCTGACATGACTAAAAATACTAACTATAGGAGCACTGGGTACCAAATACCTGGTTTTGTAGTTGGGTGATTTTTAGACTCGGGTAATATTTAGGGGTGGTGGGGGTTGGGTGTTAGGATCAAGTGAACTAATCTCTTTAAATCAACCAGGTCTGTTGTTTCAGTTACATGTATGTTTGGGAACTTGAACCTTCCTTTTGCGATAGGCTGTTATAGAACAACTTATTATTACTATGATACGAGATTCTGAACTTTTACTTCCCTCATTTTTCCACATGCTGAACTGCTTATTATTCTCGCACTTGCATATTTCTTTGGAGTTCACTTGGTTTTCCAAACTGGAATGTTGATATTTCCTGTTGATGACTGCAAGTCTGCAACTAATCAGCTCCAAAACCGTATGGGATAATTTTATATATTGGCAAAAATGCTATGCAATGTCAGCAAATTTTAATTTACTGTACAATTTTCTTCTCAGAAAATGTGCCCGCTGTTGCATTAAATGATGATAGAGTTGTGGAGATACAAGGTGAGCCTCTTGGTGTTCACAAAGCAGTGGAACTGATAGCAAGTCACTTGAGAAAATTTCTTGTTGACCACAGTGTTCTCCCACTATTTGAACAGCAAGTAAGTTGGATTTCGTCTTGGCACCCTGTCTTCCTATCAATAATAAGTTCTCGTACACAGCATTTACACTACAATTTTCCATGTCTACAGATGAAAATGCACAGTGTGCAGAGAGAGCAGCCAATGCCAACTCCACAGCATTGGGCCCCTCCTCAACCCTGGGCCCCTCCTCCAAACCTCCCTCCTGGTGGTCCAGGTTATGGTGGAAATCCGCAGTTCATGCCTCCAAGGCCGCAAGACAATTATTATCCCCCTCCAGATATGCCGCCTGTGGAAAAGCAGCCACACTTTGGCATTTCTGCATATGGACGGGAGGCACCACCAAGTGGTGCTTCAGGCAATCAACCACCACCACATCTGGCTTCTCAGGTTAGTTATGTTGCTCACCTGCACTTGACCTAAAAGATGATGGGTCTTTTGAATTGCTGCCTGCTGGTCTGCGAAGCACTTACTGATTTCTTGTGTATTCTTCAACAGGTACATAAAATGCAAATCCCTCTCTCCTATGCTGATGCTGTGATTGGGGCTTCTGGTGCTAGCATAAGCTATATCCGTAGGCATAGTGGTGCAGCAGTAACTATTCAAGAAAGCAGAGGTGCACCCGGAGAGATGACAGTGGAGATAATTGGGAGTGCATCCCAAGTTCAAACTGCCCAGCAACTGATCCAGGTATGTTTTGTACCGTGTATTCTAACTTGATTCGTACTTGCACTAGTATTCTCCAAAGTTATTCATGATTGGTGCATGATTCATTTCTTTCTTCTTCCATTTATTATTTCCAAATTGATTTTAGTAGTGCTACAACTGAAATGGACCATACACATTTGTACCCTTGTGCGTCATAAAGCTCACTGTTGGCCAACTAGTTTTTTTCATTGGTAAATCATGTTGTGTAGATATGAAATGTGCTAATGCAACAAGGATTAGTCTTTGTAAGTACATGACTAGGAGAAGCTGATAGGATTTTGGGGGATGCCACACTTGGTGAAGTGCTTCCATTCATGTATACTAATTGCTGATTTACCGCAACAAGTTTTGGATGCTGATACATTCCAAAAACAAACTATGAGCCTTTTTTACAGAAGTTTTGGATGATTTAGAAAAGAAACCATTGAGCAGTATGTTTCCTAAGCTTTAATAAGATTGAGAATGAGGGCATAATGTGTCGTCAAAAGAGAGAAACATTGTTGCTTAGCAAATCTCTTTTTTCTACTCGATATTCCACCACGGAAATGCATGTTTTGCTTACGCGTATCAGCGTAACATAGGCCTCTGTCTGCCCAAGTTAAGCCTCATTGCTAAGAGTAGCTTGATAGAAGGAATGGCGAAAATGGAGGGACACACATCTAAATTGTTGTTGCTATTTACGTATATGCTGTGGCCATTTCTGGACGGATTAAGCATGCTCTATGTGTTTCTTTTAAGTTGACCTATTGCTATGGCCATTGCTTGCAGAATTTCATGGCAGAAGCTGCTCCACAAAGCCGGCCACAGGCTTCTAACCCTCCTGCTCCGCCAGCTGATCCGAGTTACAGCTCTTACCCGCCACCCTACGGAGCAACCTATGGATCTCCTCCTACCACAGGTGCGGGGCCTGCTCCTCACAATGGTGGGGGCTACGGTGGCGGCTCCTACCATCCCAACTATGGATACTAGTAGAAGCAACTGAAAGGATTTGTTTTCTCTCTATTGTGATTGTCGAGATTTCTTATTGCCCAATAGTTACATCCATGGATTCCTGCCAGTCATTGACTTTCGTTATATGTTTACCGCCGTGAAAAATGTGGTCTAGCTGAGCTTAATCATTGCATACTATATACTCCTTCCTGGTTCAGTACAGATACATGAATGTTCATGCTTTCCATGCTTAAGTCAATTTACTCGTTGTGTTGAGTTGCAGCAAACTAATCCAAATGCTTAGGGACTGAACTACGTAGCTATTGTCCTAGAATAGCTGCTGCCGAAAATCTATCAGCTCTGAAACTTCAAAATGCCTCAGCATTCAGGGTTTTTCTATATAAAAAAAATCAGAAAACATTGGGCTTTGAAGTGCTCCTCTCATAGGACTAGGCGGATTACAAATTTATACATTTGAAGTCTAGTCTGTCCGAGTGCTTAAAAACGTAGCTCAAAATTGGCTCAGGATGAAGCCATCGAATTCGTTTGCTGAAATTGTGTTAATTATGACGTGGTTGATTCCAGGCACCAAGGTCGTAGGTAGTAGTTGCACGTTTGTGATGGCTGGCCGGTCTCCTGTTTGGCCGGCAGGAAACAGGACTTATCTGGGCACGTACGGGTACGGCGTCACGTGGGAGAAACAAAATTAAGAAGCGTGCCGCAATTTTGGAGTGTCATACTACTGCCAAGTCAATCTGTCAAGCTCTTTGTTGGGTTTCATTCCTTTTCGGCCGTTTCGTAATTCCCGCGCTGAGCAAGACAATGGTTACTGGCTGTCAGATCGTTCATCATTCATTCATCTACCCAAGTAGCAGTGTAAATCTATAAGTAGACGGGGACAAACATGTTAATTGGATAGCTAACTCCCTTCGGGCCTTCACCCCATAATCACGAGGTAGCTAGCAAGATGGTCAGGATTAGCATGGTGGCAGCAGCCATTATGCTGGTGGCCGTCGCGGCGTCGTCGGCCGTGCAACCCGCCGCCGCATGTAGGCCTCCGCCGCCATGGCGGCAGGGTGATTGGCATCCGGTTGCGCGCACAACATCGTCGACGACGGCAGGTTCAGAATCCAAGTCGACCAGCCATGTTCCTGCAGCAGTCACGGCAGGCAAGCCCGTTGCCTCGGGGTGCTCGCACGATCCCAACAACGGTGGCGGCCGCTGCCCGCCACACCACCTCGCCGGGAGCAGGAGCAGTAGCTCGAATCAATCGGATGGGGCCAACTGACGGCTTGCCTTTTCGATCCTTGTTTTCTAATAGTCTGCGAACATGGTCCATCGGATCGACGAGTCACGACGCATCCACACCACCTGTGTTTGATAGAACTGCTACGGTAACTGTTTTCGAGCTTTTCCTAGTAGAAGTTTCTAAGGAAATGGATCGATGGAACTTTTGCTCCAAGTATATCGAACGGTCATCATGTCAGAAACTCATTAGTTGCTCCAAGGATATCGAACGGTCATCATGTCAGAAACTATACAAGCTTAATGGAATTATTAGTTGTTTATGAAACTCATTCATATTTTTTTTGGGATAAGAGTACGAACATGAGATGGGTAAACTTCTATAAAAATTAAGCCCGACAGATTATCCGCAATCAAGTCATGCTTCAAACACTTGTATAGTTTTGCTAATCTTGGCGGTGTTACTCAACATCTTGTTGTTGTAGACGGACCTGGGCAGCACAGCAGGGGAGGTCGACACCAAGCAATCAATCCCTCTACGTCTCCATCGGTCGCCTCTTCTTTTTTAGCTGACAAATTGGTCGCATCATTTCTTTTCTTAGGGAACCATCGGTCGCCTCTTGGTACAACACTATACCCGCATTTACTACACCGTCTCCCCCCCCCTCTCCATGGACTCCACTTATGTGGCCGAAGATGGATGATCACGAGGCACTTTTGCTCCCAGGAGCATATACTTCTTGTTTTAAAATTGAATTTTAAACGCTATTTTAACATGCTCGAAAATTCTGACAAAAAATGTCACGTGTACATCTCGACGTTCTTTGTGTTTGTAAAGTCGTTTCACAGAAGACCGATATGTTTTCTTTCGTGTGTCAAAAAGATAAAATTCGGTGCTAAAAAAAGCTCTTCATGCACATGACACAAAATATGTCGGTTTTCCGTGAAACTTGTCATGCACACATAGAATATTAAGATGCGCATGAAAAAGTTTCATTCAGATTTTTTTTATATTTTAAAATGTTTTTTTGTTGGCAGGAGCATATGCACCTGAGTTCAAAAGTGGATTCCCGCATTTAAAGGAGCATTACTGGAGATCGAGTCTATCTTTGTTAATGCTATCTGCAGAGGATGTAGGAATGCAACGAGTAAAATTCATTGCATATGAAGGAAATGAAGAAAAAGTCCATTGCTCATCCCTAAACTTTCACAAAGAGTTTAATTTTTGTCCTAAAACTTTTCTCACAAAAAACCCTCTAAACTTCATCAATTGTCCAAAATATCTGGTTATGTTGATTTGCTTGCATATTCGAAAACCACAATGGAAAGAAGTCAAACCGATCCTATCCTAGTGAAAATCCCCTGCCATGAAAACAATTCCCCAATCCTCTCGCTATTAAGTCGCCACAATACGGCATCCCACTCAACGGTGCCACTAGTCGACAGTAGCCCATGCCGCTTAGTCCTCCGTCATCCTGCTTGTCCACCACTCGTGTTGCTCGTCTGGCACTAGCTTTGCTCGTCCACCGTCCTACTCACCTGCTACCTCATCCTACTTATTCGGGGCATCGTGGAGCTCGTGTGGTACCAACTCTCGGATGACCAGGCTCATCAACAACAATGACCATGTGTTCGGTAGCTAGATCTAGGAAAAGAAAGAGAGGTGTTCTTTAGGTATCATGTGGTGTTATGTGCCTTGTCGTTCTTTTATTTTCATATGAATAGAAACTCAATATAAATGCAGTTGAAAACCTACATGTCTAGATGCCAAGAGCTCCTAGCAGTTTGTAGGTCGATGAACAACGCAATTCACCATCTCCCTATGTTCCTTAGCTTTCTTCCTTCACGTAGGTCGTTCCGCCAGAAGCGGGGTTTGTATACAGAGGCAAGGTGTGGTGTTGCTAGGGCTGATGCTATTGTCAAATCTGAAAGAGAGATCACATCCTATTTTCTTTGGTCGATCACGCTTGAGTTCAGTTGAAATTTGGTTTTTTAGATCTTGTTTATCTTTTGGGACCATGGTTTTTAAAATACACAAATAAAAAATATATTTTAATATGGTGGGGCAAAGTTCAGGGTTCCTTTGGTACCAAAGATTTTTTTAAGGATAAATAGCAAAACTAATGAAAACAGATTTACTTTGACTGAAAACAAGGATTGGTTTTAGGAACCAAACGGGTTCTAGGGGTCTAATTCTAGTCTTTCTAAGCTGCCCTGTGGTGCAAGCCTCTAGAAATCATGCCCAATTGAGTAGTAGGGAAAACAGAAAATGTATGTGAATTTTACAAAAAAAAAGCCTAAGCCTATGTGCCAACTCCAATATTTTCCATTTTGCACCGATTCCCGAATTTCATTATTTGGAAAGGCGGTTACTTCTTACATTTATCTTTTCATTTCATTAATAATTACTTACTTTGGTGTTGCTAATTATTATTTACATTTCTTATGAAAAACGCATCAACTTTAGCTATTCAAACTTTTTTGAACTCAAGATTAGCATTTATGATGATGACTTGCATCATATACTTCTTCTACAAACTCTGCAACATATATAAAATGTAATGTTGTATAGGATCATTTCCTTTAATTATTGTTTTGTTTGATTAGTTTAGTGCCTCTTTGAAATCCAATACACATGTTTTCCTTGTCAGTTAATGCCTATAATATTACATCGTCAATTTATGCCATTTATATGTACTATGTAGCATGCATGTTTATTTTATATATGTTTGTGTCTATTATTTTGCTATGTTAATCATTTTGTGTATATTTTACTACATTAAGTATATGAAAACATACTTTAGATTGTACATGAGCCTACCGAATGTACTAATAAAGGTTTATAGGTTAGAGCTTATTTATAGCAAATGGAAAACTCTACAACAATATGAGGTGTCGGAAGGGCGTCTGTCCTCAAGTTATGCACCCTCTCTCACATACGGTATTGAAATTTGTTAGCAAAATTGTCCATTTATTATACTACTTGACTAGCTAGGATGTGTATTCTTTCTATAGATATATTAGATTTTGAGTATTGGTGAATGTATTTACATACAAAAATGAATTTCTCATAAATAATGATATTTAAATATATAATTATAGAAAAATTATATTGTAAAAATACAAAATGGTTTGTCAATTTTCTAAGTTGCTTCACTAAACTTGAAATATTTACTAATGTATCTTAAATAACATGTTAGAGAATGTAAACAGTTGTAGTAGGAGTCACAAAGTATGTGTCGTATGATAAACTTATTTTCAAATATTAATATTTAGTGAAATATAATTTATTTATTTTAAATTTTCAAGGTATCCAACAAAATTCACATGTTTGTAATGGACATATATATGAATAAATTCTAGAATATTTTGGTAAAAACATATATTTTAGAACAAATAGTTGAGACTATCAAGAAATATCATGTACTATCTCCTCCTTTGTGCTTTCATGTCTAGATCTTGTGAGCTCCGTTCATGATCAAGATCTCATCTACATGTAATCATGCATGTTGTGTTTGCGGGGATCCGATGGATATTGAGATTACTATGTCAGATTGATTAATGGTTTTGTCTTATTGATTCTATCATGTTTGTGTTGTTTGTGATCTTGCATGCTCTCCGTTGTTAGTAGCTATCTTGGCCAAGTAGTTTATAGTGACTCCAAGAGGGGGTATTTATGCTCGATAGTGGGTTCATGTCTCTATTTAATCTAAGGGAAGTGACAGAAATCTCTAAGGTTGTAAATGTGTTGTTGCTACTAGGGAGAAAACAACGGTCTCTTGTTCATGGAACAAGTGAATTATTTACCTTACACACTTTTTTTAAAGCAGTTATCTGTTGCTTGCAACTTAATACTGGAGATGGTTCGGATGATAACCCAAAGGTGGACTTCTAGTCATAGATGCAGTTGGATGGCGGTCTATGTATCTTATTGTATTGCCCTGTTTGACACGAGAAAAACGTACTAGGACGCCTCCGCGGGTATGTGCAGGAGCGGTAGTTTCTCTCATGCGCACCGGGGTACGGTAAGATAAAGAAAAAATGCGGGCGTGCCAGTGTATAACAAATACACAAAGAAAACAAAAGAAGAGAACAATATTTTATTAATCTTAGAGATCATAAATACAATTTCCACATATTGCGCTCCGTGGCCTACTATAGCGGCCAGCCTGACAATGGCGATTGTGCGATCTCCTGGTTTCCGGGGCCTCGGAAGGCTCCCGGTTAATTACTCCCGCGGGTTACACCGCGAGACACCTCCGATTAAGCCGCGTGGTCGTCTTCGTCGTCTTCGCTTCACGTCCTGCATAAATAGTGATGGTGGTGGTGTGTGTGGGCAGCGGCAGAGCCCGTGTCCTCGTCGGTACACGCGCCGCTCAAGGCGTGGCCTTTGCTCCGGCCTCGCCTGCCCTCGCCGCTACGTCTCGTCGGTCTTGAACAGCGATGAAGAGTTGTTGATGTAGATGGATGCAGTCCGCTTGACTGGGACTTCTTGACGACTTTGCGACTTCGTCGGGATGTGAAGGGATATGCCCTGCGGAAGTATTTTGTAAGGTGATCGGTGTGTCGCTCGTATCGGCATGGCCGGCGTGGTCGGTCCCTTTGTCCGAGTCCGACGCCGAGTTTACGGCAGCCAGAGTGTAGTTAAGGGTACCGTCTCACTGGGCCGTGGAAGGGGTCGTTGTCGAAGGCGTTATCTCGCCGTCGAAGACGGCACAGCAAGCAGCGGTCGCCGTGACTCCTTGATCATCCATGTGCATGGCGCATGCATGTGGACATACGTTCTCATGTACTTGACTTGGTATTGGCCACATGCACTCCATGCACGCGCGGAGCTGGTGCTTGGCCTCGTTTCATTGCTTGTATCTGCTGTGGCTATGTGTCTGCTTCTCTCGCCACGCCGGTGATTGTGACGGCGATGTGATGACTCCCATGCCGTGGGTCAGCTCCTGCAGTTGCACGCCCGGCTGTACATACCGAGCCGCGGCCATCGTCACCAGGAAGGAGCCTGTATGTACACCGGGGCGTTCGGAACCTGTGCACCAAGGGCTTAGCTCGAACTGCATCCGTACACCAGGAAGAGTCTGCACACCCGCAGCGCCTCTGGGTCGATGCCTTGGCTGGTTCATTGTGACCAAGATAGCGGCAGGTGATGCCCCGACAGCTTCGGCGCTTGAGCTAGTGGCCGTTGCCAAGCCTCTTCTGTCCACCGAGGTATGCGAGCTGGACCTGTACTCCGAGTACCGGCCGGTACCGCGCTGCTCATGATCGCCGGGTTGTACGTGTGCTCCTTGTTGACCTGTACATCGGGCGGAGCGACTCTGCTTGTTCGCCGAGCCCCTGCCACGTGAAAGAATCTGAACCGCTACGCGGGTCCCGAGCTGCGCCAGTCCATGGCGTTGAGCTGCACTTGTCCGCCGTTCGTGGATGGAGTACCTGCCACAAAAAAAAGGGACGATAGCGGGCTGTGTCTTGCGAGCGAGCTCCGCCGGCGTCTTCTTCAGGTCCATGCCATCATGTTCCATGCCTCTAGGAACAGGAACCGGCAGCGGCAGTGAGCTTCGGCCACACCAGCCGGTGGTCTGCGTGCTGGTGAACTCCATGGCGACGCTGTGTTTTCCCTCGTGCCGATACTTCGGCCATGCTAGCTGTGAGAGGGATTGAGAGAGAGAGAAAAAAAAGTTTAAACTTGGGCTCTACCATCGGGGAAGATCGTCTTGGCCTCCATGCCTGTTGTTCTTGCGTCCCCTTTCCAGATGCGATCAGGAGAGTTAGCTCTGCCTCCGTTTCTTTGACCTGCCAGATGCGATCTGGTTTTCTTCTATGCTGTGTGCGTACGTCTTGCCTCCGTCCTCTTTCTCTCTGGGTCCTCCTCCTCGGCCCGTTTTTCGTGTTGAGGTGCGTCTTATATAGGCAGCGATCCAGCGCCAAGATAAGTACGTCGCCGCAATCTCCGCCAACAACTTCCCTTTTCTTTCTTGTGTTTCACGCCTTGTTTATCCGGAGAGAGCGAGGTCGCCGTTCAAAACTTTTATCTCTTGAGAGCTTCTAGAAGTCCGGCCATCACGTACGTATACCAGGCAGGTCGATCGCATCCTCAGGTTCCATGTACCTGTATAATAAATTAAAGACAAGAAACCGACATGTATGTATATAAAAGTAGTGCTTATATACATCCGCTGCTTTCTTTGTTTTTTTAATACCATTTACAAGTATTTTAATTGTTTTTCTTTATTTTTACAAAACCACGTCGAACATGCCCAATCGAATCATATAGGATCTTGATGTCTAGTATTGCATTGTTATGTCTTGCTTAGTCCTGTCAATTACTCTGCTATAATTTGTTTACCTAGCATGTCATGTTTGTTTATCTAAGGAGAACATCTCTAGTGAACTATGGACCCCGGTCCAATCTTTACCATTGATACATCTTCCACTGTTACTATTTACTTGCTGCAAACCACTATTTACCTTCCACACCATATAGTTAATCCTTTGTTACAGCAAACCAGTAAGATTGATAACCTCACTGTTCGTTGGGGCAAAGTCTTGAGTTTGTGGTGTGCAGGTATCCAAGTTGCTTGCAACACCTTTGAGTCGTTTCCTTCCTCCTACTGGTTCGATAACGTCGGTTTCTTACTGAGGGAAAACTTGCTGTTGTGCTGCATCACACTTTGCTCTTGGGGTTTCCCGACAAAGCGCTTCACGTTGATACAACGCTAACATCACATGGTTAAGAGCATTATAAAATAAATGGAGAATTAACCAATCTTCCATCTCATGGCTGTGACAGTTTCTCATGCATTCTTTCATTCTCTCCCATGCAAGCGCTAGTCGCTCACGCTCTTCCTGTCTAAAACCAGTAATATTAGATCTGAGTTGCATAGTCTTTGCAGGTTGAAAGAATTTAGTCATTAATAAAAAAGTACATTCCACTCATGATGCAATAGTATTTCTAGGCAAAGATAGCAACTATTCTTTTGCTCTTCCTCTTAGAGATAAAGGAAATAAGCGCAACTTGACCGCGTCAGGGTCAACATCTTTAATGCGCATCATATCACATATTCAGTAAAAATATTTAAGTGCATACCTGCATCTTCTACAACAGAGCCTCCAAATTGATTCCATTGAACCAAACTTAAATAGTGGGGCTTAATTTCACAATCTTCAGCAACAATTGTTGGCTGAATAATAGGAGTACGCAAATAATAATTGTTAGGAGTTGCAAACTCCCCAAGCTTCTTTTCAACCATACTTCCTATGTTTTTGTATTTTCTTAAATAAGTACTAATGATGATAATACAAGAATTAAAAGACTAACTATTTTTTTGGTTTTTCAAATAAAGACTGGAAGCAGACTAACAAAATTAAAAACGAGAATTTAAAACTAGCAAGGTTCCTACTAACCTCACCAGGGTAGCCATTGCTTCCCTGGCAACGGCGTCAGAAAAAGAATTGATACCTTCGATCGGGATTACGAATGTAGTATAACTCTTTTTCCCTAGTAGACCTAGGTTTATCGAATCCTCGGGAAGCAGAAAGCAAAGTGAGATTACCTTGTTGTTGTTGTTGTTGTTGTTGTTGTTGTTGTTGTTGTTGTTGTTGTTCTTTATTCTTTATTCTTTATTATTGTTGTTGTTGTTGTTGTTGTTGGTGGTGTTGCTGTTGTTGTTGCTGTTGTTGTTGCTGTTGCTGTTGCTGTTGTTGTTGTTGTTGTTGTTGTTGTTGTTGTTGTTGTTGTTGTTGTTGTTGGTGTTGTTGTTGTTGTTGTTGTTGTTGTTGTTGAGAGAGAGAGAGGGCCTAGAGTCTTCAGTTTTCACCAGTAGCTGTGCAAAACATCTGATGTGAATAATATATAGTAATAAAGTACACATGTAATTATTAGAGCAAGATAATTATATCTGGGCAGTGCATCCGTAAATGTTATCGCCTCCGCAACCGCTTATGGCAATAACCTACTAGTCTCATCCATGGAAGAAAGAGAACTAATGATATGCATAGTGATGTCACCGTTAATCCCAAGTAAGTTCCTCACATACAGTTGTACTATCCTTTCTATCACTAGGGTTCCTATCCTGCATATCAGTCGTTATTCACACTCCCTTTACCTGGATAAGTCCTCGGGGTCTTGGGTACCTAACAAGTTCTTAGATTGAGATAAGAGAGGGTACTACAATCATCAAGTCATACAAACTAATACATGATCCCGTCTATGATAAATAACATGCACAAAAGCTACATGGCTAGGTCGAAGCCCTTAGCCCAAGGAGAATTACTCACACATAAATATGAAATCGATAATCATAAACATTGTAATAGAGATCATAGTGTTGATAACAAATAGTCTTACAATGTCTCCAATTGGAGATGAGATCTACTATTACAAGTGGTGAAAGATGGCTATGGTGGTGGAGAAGGGTGTAGAGATTTAGATCTAGATCTATTCCTCCGGCGTGGCGGCAGGGAGAGTCGAGGATGAAAGAAGCGATGTTGTAGAGTCGGGGGCGACTCTTTTCTCGTCGCCTGAAGACTCTTTATATAGGGACCCCTTCACGAAAGTTGTTCTGTTTGACCTAAGGAGGTCGGTGCAAACTATATGGTCGCAACTATATGGCGGCGGGCCATATAGTTGGTCGTTAAGCTTGCATTTGGCTCCTCACGACTCCTGGTTTCTTTGGGGTGTTGGAAATCTTGTATCTTTGGCATTTATGTAGTGATTCCCTTCATAATATGTCATTATCTGCGCATGCAAAAATAGCAAGAAAGGATTGTATACCCCTCTGATCATTAGGCATTAGTGGCAGGAAATAGAGAGATATTTTATCAAATATATAAATAATATCTAGTTTAAATACGGATATGGATGACTATATTTCACAGCCATCACATATTAAGAGTACAGTCGCATGTGGGAAGAAGCATATTATTAGAGTATCTCATTAAATATCCACATCATTAAACCAAGACTCTCTAATCTCTTTTCTTTTCACCGTCCTTCTGAAACTTCAACTATTTAGTAATGAGACTTTGCCAAAAGGTAGTATATGTCAACCATTACTGTGTAGGCTAGGCCAGAGTGACTCATGACTAGTATTCAAGGTTTTCCTTTTTGGTTTTATGATCTTTGAAGTTACTTAGAGGAGTGCCCAACTTCATTTGCAACACAGACCCATGAGAAAACATCAGTGTTACAGAACTTTAATCAAGTCATAGCCAAAATCTAAGAGTTGTCTTGAGTAGATCGTTTAAAGGCTAGTGAAGTTTTCAACCCTCCATTGAGTGTAACAAAAATGCGAGACACGTGTAAAGGGGTATCTTACTTTGATTTAACAAAAAATGTTGGCATGCAGGGACAGAGCCAACTTCTCACCTTGAAGAGGGCAAAATGGACATGAGGGGGACAAATGCAACCTACTCGATAAGAAATTAGACTTCTACCGAGTAGAGTTCTTCACAAAATTCCAACGCCCCCCATCTGGCTACCTATTGGCATGTGTCTC
The DNA here is from genome assembly GCA_023614405.1 of Avena insularis. Classification (NCBI taxonomy): domain Eukaryota; kingdom Viridiplantae; phylum Streptophyta; class Magnoliopsida; order Poales; family Poaceae; genus Avena; species Avena insularis. The sequence goes on from CM042691.1 coordinate 280,032,774, forward strand.
TCAATCACCGCTAAGCATTAGTTTTTTCAAGGATACGTCCTGGGAGACGTATCGTTTTCATAGAAGGAGGTCCAAGCGGCCAAGTTTTACAACACGCCGCGGCACAAGCGCCCCAAGCGCAACCACGCTACCTCGAGGTAGCACACAAACACTAGACAACTACTCGCGACATCTCCACCTATCTACCTGAATCAAGCAGTCTCGAAAGAGCTGCGCAGCTATCCACAAGCTTGCCTCCTCAGAGATCTTCTGGATGACCACTGCGGCCGAGGGAGAGGCACCCTTGAAGACGACGTCATTCTGGTGCTGCCAGAGCGTCCAACACACCAGAGAAACCCCCGTCCAGAGATCGCGTTCGCGGCCTTTTCCACCACGCCTGCCCTAAAGCCAATCGACCAACTTTGTGTCATGCTCGGGCAGCCACTGACTCTTGCCCCACCAGCCAAGGCAGGTTCTCCACACCTCACGAGCAAGGACACAACCCATGAGGAGATGGTCAATGGATTCACCACACTGGTCGCAGAAAGGACATGCCGCTGGGTGTTGCAGCCCGCGGCGGCTCAACCTATCGGCAGTCCAGCACATATTTCTCACAGCCAGCCAAAGAGTGACCTTGCAGCTGGCTGGGGCTCGAGAGCGCCAGATCTGTAGCGCGCCTGCCATCGATGTCCGACCAGCAAACAGGGCCAGGTAGCAGGACTTTGCAGAGTAGCAGCCAGACGGGTCCCAGGTCCACTTGAGGATATCTCGTGTCCCCTCTGTCAGGGTGACCTCCTCAAGACGGTCAGCGACCTCGAGCAGCTCTCGGATAGCCGCAGCATTAAGGTCAGGAGGGATATCATGGAGCCAAGCCCCAGCCAGAACCTCGTGAACCCTGCGAGTTGCGACTGCAGCCGCCGGAACCATCGCGAATAAGTGCGGCGCAGCGTCCCGGAGCCTTCCACACGATAGCCACTTGTACGTCTAGAAGAGTGTGTCGGCTCCATCTCCAAGCACAGAGGCCGTAGCCGCATCAAAAATCTGTTCAGCAAGCGCTGGTACCCGGATACTAAGATCTTGCCAGGGCCTATCCAACTCCATCCGCCTCAACCATAGCCACCTTGCCCTGAGAGCAATGTTTAGAAGGCGCAGGTTGGGGATTCCCAACCCCCCAACTCCTTGGGAATGCATACCCTGTCCCATGCCACCAGACAGTGGCCACCATGAACGTCCTTTCGCCCCTTCCAGAGGAATCCACGAATGATCTTCTCGATCGCAATAATGATCTCAATCAGAATATCCAGGAACATCATGGTGAAGACAGGAATGGCTGGGAGGGTGGTCTTCACAAGCTCCAGCTGCCCCCTCTGTTGAGCATAGAGGCCTTCCACGATGGCAGCCATCGCCACCTGATCCTGGCGGCTGGAGTTGCACTGCGGATGGTTTCCGCAGGGAAAGCGGCAGCCCCAGGTAGCGCAGAGGGAACTGAGAGATAGGACAACCCAGCTCCCGGGAAACCAGGTCACGATCTGTGGTCGAGCATCGGATCAAGTTTGCCGAGCATTTGTCAAAATTGGTCCGTAGACCCGATGCCACCCCGAAGTCCTCTATGATCCCAGAGATCACCTGGAAATCCACCACAAACGGCCTTAGGAAGGTCACCACATCATCTGCGTAGATCAAGGTGCGGTGCTGGAGTCCCGATGCCGCGAGCCTGGTGAGGAGGCCCAGACTTTCCGCTCTGATGACCATCAAATGAAAGACCTCCATGATGAGAATGAACAACTATGGGGAGAGGGGATCCCCTTGCCGGAGGCCTCGCCTGTTTGCCACTTTAGAGCCTGGACATCCATTCAATAGGATGCGCGTAGTGGCCGTAGACAGGAGCGCATAGATGCAAGAGAGCAGTCGTTCGCCGAAACCCATCTTTCTCAGGACCTCCAATAGGAAGGCCCAGTCCACCGTGTCAAACGCCTTGGTGATGTCAAGCTTCAGGAGCACTGCTGGGGTCTTGCTGGTGTGAAGCTTACGAGCCGTCCCTTGTACCATCATGAAGTTATCATGAAGACACCTTCCATGCACGAATGCACTCTGGTGGACACCCACCATCTGAGGGAGGATGGGCGCCACCCTGTTCGCTATCACCTTGGCCACCCACTTGGCGATCCCGTGGATAAGGTTGATCGGCCTATAATCCCGTATCTCCTTCGCACTCGGCTTCTTGGGCAAGAGCGTGACAAGGGCACCGTTCACCGCTCCAAAGCCTCTGCAGTCACACCTAGAGAGTGAGTTGAAGGCGTCCATAACATCATCCTTGATGATGCTCCAGCAAGTCACGAAGAAGCGGGCCGAGAACCCATCCGGTCCCGGGCACTTGTCTAGAGGCATGCCCCTGATGGCTGCCAGCACCTCCTGCTCCGTGAATTCATCGTCAATGTGCTGCAGGTCCCTCGACTGTAGCCCTAGGAAGTCTAGGTCAAGTGAGAAAGGTCGATCCCCAGATTCTCCCAGTAGGCTCGTGAAGAAGCAATCCATGGCCTCAGCCTTATCATCATGGTCAGAGATTCTGACATTATCCACTAGGAGGTGACTGATGAAGTTCTTCCGCCTACGGTGACTCGCATGCGTGTGGAAAAAACGTGTGCATGCATCACCCTCCCGGAGCCAGAGAAGCCGCGACCTTTGTCGCGCCAGCGTCCTCTCAAGGGAGGCAAGACCCAGGAGCTTCTTCTTCAGAAATCGACGAAGCCCACGCTCTGCTGGGGAGAGCTGTCTACTTTCCATAGCCACATCGAAACGAAGGATCAACTCAGTAGCCAAGAGGATTTGCGTCTTGACGTTTCCAATGAATCTGGTGCTCCAGACGGACAACTTTTTGGCCACGGCTCTCAATTTAATATCCAGCCTCTTGAACGGGTTAGGGTCCCATGGTACCGAGCTCCACGCCTCTTGAACGACTTCCATAAAGCCATCCACTTTGGGCCAGAAGGACTGAAACTGAAACCTATGGCCACGCTGCAAGTCTGGAGTGAGGCAGAGCAGCAAGGGGCAGTGGTCGGACGGACCCGAGGATAGCGCAGATAGGAAAGCATCCGGGTAGCGAGCATCCCAGTCTACTGTTATGAAGACCCTGTCCAGCTTATCCAAGGTCGGCTGCGCTCGCTCGTTCGTCCAAGTGAATCTACGCCCGTTGAGGTAGAGTTCCTTAAGTTCAAGGAGGGCGAGAGTGCTCCTGAATCTGGCCATCATGCAACGATGCAAGGGTCCTTGCTTCTTGTCCTCTGGGTTGGTGATGAGGTTGAAGTCACCTGCCACGATCCACGGACCAGCATGAAGGTCCCGAATATCTTGGAGTTCTTGGAGGAACGCCCTCTTATCGTCATCGCTCTGGGTCCGTAGACACCTGTGAACCACCAGCTATGATCCACACCCGACGAGATATGTGCCGTGATTGCGTTGTTGGAGTAGTGGGGATGATTGACGGAGACCAGACAAGATTGCCAGGCCAGCAGTATCCCACCACGGGTCCAGTCCGCTGGCAGGAAGAACCTGTCGAATGAGGGTCCGAGAGTTTCTCTCACCACGCGATCAGATATGACCGCCATCTTGGTCTCCTGCAGACAAACCACCGCTGCCCTGGAAGGGGACAGAACTCGCGAAAGCGCAAGGCGACGAGCCGAGGAGTTTAAACCACGCGCATTCCAACTACCAATACAGAAGTCGGGTTCGTCCATTAGTACACAGATGCTAGGTGAAGCAAGTCCGAAACGAAACTGGAAAAAAAGACCACTAATCAGACAAGGCACTCCACCGGTGCATCGTCAAACAAGGGTAGTGCCTCGGGCGTCCTACCGAACAGGCGGAGGATCACGTCGATGTGCTGCTGCCGGAGAGGTCTTGCGAAAAGATCCAGGTAGGCGTCCAAGGCCTCGTCCCCAATGACCTCACCCTCCCGAGCAATCCCGAGCCTGGTAATGAGGGTGCGCTGTTGCTGGCGTATCGGCGTGCCGGCGGAAAAGCGTCCACGGAGCCTTCCACTTCTCCTGACTGGCCCTACATGCTTTTGCTTGCGGCCACGCTTGGTGGCCGGCCTGCACAGGACGGAGTTGACCGGCATCTTGCAGGCGTCTCGGAAGGCAGCCGAATCCTGCAAAATTGTCGGCGTCGAGCCGGGAACCATGGCCTTGGGCCCATGTTGCTGATCCGAGCCATCGTCCATAGGCGAGAGGTGAACTGGGAACACATCCAGCAAGTCGAGGACCGATCTTGGGGACTCGGGCTGACCCGAGGCCGCCATCCAGCAAGCAATGTCGGAAGCGCCAGAAAGCAATGGCAGCAGTCCCGGCGAGCCCAGCTGGGACGCATCGTCATGGGGCGTGCAGGGAATCACACGGTCGCGCGCGCCAGATTCAAAAACGAATGGCATGGTCAGAGGCGACGGGACCGGGGTCACCGATACCCCCACCACGCCAGCGCCCATGCCACCGAGGCCAACAGCAGCTGTCAGAAGTGTCCCAGCCGGAGTCACTTGACCGTCCACAGGACATTGCAGTGCACCAGCCCCGCTAGCAGAAAATGCTCCCACGTCCGGGCCACTGGGCGCCACATTTTCCCGCCCAGGAAGGGGCAACGCGGGCTCCACCTCTCATCACATGCAAAAGCAGAAAGCTCTTCAGTGGCCGTTCCTTCCCGCCCAACCAAAGCCACGGTGGGACCCGCCTCAACAGGCATTTCAGTCAAAAAATCGGCTGCGTTCAGCACATCTCCTGCCATCCCCAACGTACCCTTTCCTCGTGGCGTGGCTGTGGTGGGTGCCTGGTCAAAGGGCGGTTCCAGCGCCCCACTTTATCGCGACAAGAGATCAGAGTGGGCCTCCCCATCAACCTCATTGTCGCTTTCGTCCTCAACGTTCTCCTCGTTAACCTCATGCCATGGCGCGACCTCCAGCGGGCGTCAATGGCGATACGGCGGCTAGCACCCCAACAGTCGCCGGCACGCCGGTTCGGAGGGAAATCTCCACGCCCTTCCAGCTGCCCAGGGAATGTCATGGGCGCATCAGAACGGCTCCTCGGCCTCCCGCTAGGCCCATCACCACGCCCACTGCGCCCTCTGTCGCGACCGCCTGGGCCAAGGACACCATCTTCGCCGCCATCGTCATCTCCCGGATCAGATCCAGATGCGGTCATGTCCTCAGCCCTTACCAGCCGAATCTTGGTAACATAGCGCAACATGAGCTTCTCAAGGGGAATGAGAGCATCACCCGGGAGAACTGAGCAGCGCTGTCACCGTGGTTCAGTTCCACGCATGCGCAGGGATGCCCGTTAGCTCGAAGTGGGCGCGAAAACGCAACGGTCGGCGCACCGCCTGCAACTGCCGGTTCCACGGCGAGAAACGGAGGGAGAAGCCTCGCCCGTCAACCACTCCAGCCGCCATCACGTCGTCATGTACACGCCTGCTGCTGCACACGAGCAGGAAGTCGGCAGGCCATGACCGGTGCAAGGTGAAGTTATCCTCCGCCCGCGGGACCTGCGCCGCCACGGCCGCCCTGGCCTCGATGAGCGAGATATGGCTCCGGTGCCCAGAGACGAAAGCCACCAGCGCCCAGCGCAGCGCGTCTTCCGCCGCGGCAATCTCCGCCGAACGTGGAAAGACCACGGTTTCCATGCACGGGACGGGGGAAACCACACGTCGGGAAGCCGATGGAGGCTCGCGAGAGGAGGACCGATCACCACGCCCAGGCCCGTCGGCGCGCCTCTGGGAGGGAGGGCTCCGACCCCGCTCACGCCCGCCACCATCGGAGGCGTCGCGCCCACGTCCACCACCGGAGACGTCGCGGCTTTCATTGGTGCCATGCGCACCGTCACGCGCTATCACCTTCCACGCGACCAGCGCCCATGCGCTTCCGGCGCCCATGCTCCGATTCACGGGGATCTCCTCCCGTCGAGCGAACCTGGAGCCCACCGAGCTTGGAGGAGGGACATGGGAGTCGTGGCGGACCCCCATGCGTCTACGGGCCGGGACCCGATAGGCCCCTGCCAGCGGAGAAACGGGCTCCGGCGGGGGCACCGGCGTCGGCGAAGGAGCCGGTTGGATATGGCTGCCTAGGCGATCTTGCACGCCTCCACGGCGCCCGCCCGCCTCAGGGCCAAGATGCAGCCTTTCAGCCCCCGCCGGACCTTTCCCACGCGCGTCGCCGGGCCGCCGCCGCTCCTCAGGTCCACGCGGGCGAGGCCGCTGTCTCTCTCCACGCCGGTCAGGGCACTCGCGGGCGTGGTGACCCTCGTGCCTGCAGCGAAGACACACAGTCTCGAAGGTGCAATCCTTCGAGATGTGGCACTTCCGCAGGCAATTGAAGCAGCACCCGGCGAGGTCTGGCGGCAGGTCGTCCCTGATGGCAAGCGCTGAAAGCTCAGCACCTCCACCTCCACGGCGCCTCTTGCTCCCGCCGGCTTGCTGCCACGCGCCTGGCCCCCTGCGTGCGGCGTCGCGGCCTGCCGCCGGGACCTCCCGCCGCGGCGAAGCTGCACGACGGGCGGCGGCCGGAACAGGGGCCGGGGACACCACCGGGGAGGGGGACCTGAGGAGCGGCTAAGCATTAGTTCCAACGCATAAATATATTCAAAAGACCCATCGAGTCACTTACATCAAGTACTATGAGGGCCCAATAACTCTAAGACTAGACTCGCAAGACAATTAACAACGACACCTAAGTCGTCATTGAGGAACGACTTTCTCTGGTTATATATTAGTAGCACACTTAATTTTTATACTACTACAATTACCGTCAAAATAAACTGTTTACTCTAAGATTGGGTTATCTACCAGAAATAGAGCAAAGGCTACTACTACAATTACCGTCAAAATAAACGTTTTACTAGCTCTAAGACTTACTCACACTTTTTTTGTTACATTTTTTTCAAGTAATACTCCTAACTAGCATGGAGATCTCAGTTTTCCAAAGTGGGAGTCGTACTCGTCAATAAACTTTGCTCTTCTCTTTCCTAGGACGCGTTCCTTCAAAACTCGGTGCAGATCAATCCGCAGCAAACCATTTTAGCAATAGAACCAAACAAAAACACTGTTCAGGAGTAATGATCAAAGAAACATACTCCCTCCGATCCGAAAATAATCGGCTAGGCTTTATCTAAATACTTATGAATCTAGATAGATTCAAGCCACTTATTTCTAGATGGAGAAAGTATTTTTTTTTTTAGTTTGAAAGGTGGGTATAAAGAATGGAAAATCACTCCTTCCATTGCCTAAAAAAAAGTCGAACGGTCGCTGTGTAGGTAATTCGCCTCCAAATATATACAGCTAACTAACTAACGAAACAACAAGTGTGATCGCTCGCACATGGTAGGCTGAAAACACTCCAAGAAGAACTCGAAAGGTCGCATCTCCAACTCCCACGCTCATCACGCGCGCGCGCGAGAGAGATACATAAACAAGGTACGCCAATGAGCGACGGCGTTGACCAACATTAGTACGCACGTAACTACAGAATAATCGATCACTGACCCACGACCAAGTCTCTGATCTGATCTGGCGTTGCATATCATGATCATCAGCTTTTTTAAATAGGTACATCAGCCAACTTGCTCCGTCTCCTAGTGCTATCATTAACCCACGCCACGGCAGCCAATAAAACTAGACCAAGAAGAAGATAGCTGTTTATTTTTTTAAGCGAGGTAGAGAAAAGGAGGAACAGCAACAGGTGGAATAAAATACAGGCGCTGTCGCAAACATCTCTTTCACGCGAAGATCGCGCGGACAGAGGCGACACCTTGGCATTTATCCTGTATTCCAGTATCCCCCTCTCGCTCGTGCTCGTGCCCATCCCATTCAAGCCAGCAATATATAGGCCCATCCATCATCACCGGCGTAGCTGTTGAGGCGCCGGCATCTCGTCCGATCCATCATCACTGGGCCGGCCTCACATATTTTCCATTCCGTTCTCTTCTCATCTCGTCTGGTCGTCTTCTCCCTGCGTCCACCATGCACAGAGGCAAGAACTGCTCTGCTCTTGTGATGATTCTGTGTGTGCTTCAGTTGGACTCATCTCTGCTGTTTCTCTTTGTGTGGCGCGGGTGCAGATGGATTCGGCAAGCTGCTGCTGCTCCACGTGGCCGCGCTGTCCACGGCCGGCGCGGTGGCGGCCGCTGCTGCCGGCGTGCTGCGGCGCCGGCACCGGAGGAGGATGAAGGAGCCGCTGCCGCTGCCTGCGGCGCCGGCCATGGCGGAAATGCCCCAGGTGGTGATGGCCGAGCATGGCCACGTCCAGCACATCGAGAAGTTCTCCCACTACGTCGGTCAGTACCCACCCGCCATTTCCCTCGCTCTCCTCACGGCCGCTGCGTAATTCTTTTATTTTTTGTGAGGGCAAGTTTCCGTTCAGTGGTTCATGTACACTGAGTTTTGATCCCAAAAAAAACCGTCGGTTCGATCTATGAGACCCGTTGTTCTTGATCTATATTCTGCGACGCGCGTCTCTGCGGATTTTCGTCCGCACAACACAAGACGAGGATATTTCGCTTGTCGTAGTAGTTACGTTTGGCCGTTTCGGGCCATGAGATTTTGGATAGTTTTTTGTTTGTTTCCTTCCTTCTTGTGCAAAATTGCTCGGATACTTAACAGTTTGAGCTCACGCTGCTTGAATTTTAGAACACTGTGGAGTGATTGCACGGGTCATATATATAGAATAACAGTAGTAGGAAAACGAGGCGATCCAAAAGTAAAGCGTTTTTTCTCAAGAAAAAAAAGAAAGAAACGAAAAGTTATCCCCTGATGATTGGCAAGGGCAGTACTGTTGCTTTAATGGAAGATTAGCGTGTAGCCACCGAACTGCTATACACATGTATCTTGGAAAACCGAACACATGGCTAGCTAGCTAGCTAGCTGGCTGGCTAAGCATCAACTATACGCATGACATCTCCAAGTCCAAGGACAGAAACACTCACTCGTCAGTGCCCGTCGTGCGTCAAGACACAGTGCCTGTCCGATCGACGCATGTACGCACGACGGCACCACGAGTACGACGCCACACACCGATCCCTGGCGCGTGGGCAGGGAACGTACATCGCACGTGACGAGGTCGTAGTACTAGTGCGTCCTCGTAGCAGTGCTAGCAGCTCCGTGTTAAACTAAACTGTCCTGACAGCGCACTGAAGAAGAAGACGGATCGTAACGGCACTAGTAGGAGTATTTTTTTTTCCTGTTAAGCGGAAGATCATCATGGCATTTGATTTGCTTCCCTGGCTAGCTAGTAGTAGTGGTCTGTAGCTGACGGCGTGCTGCTGGGTCGATAGGGTAGGGCCCCCGTCTGTCGGGATCAACTTGTACTACAACATGCAACTTGGAGCTAGCGGCGACGGCAGCCAGCCATCCTGGGGGCTCATCGCACGGCCCGCGACGGCTTCCTTCGTGTGGTTTCAGCCGGTTTTAAAGGACAATCGGCCATCTTGCCGGTCTCAACCCTGCTCTACTCGATCCCTCGGAAAGAAAATTCCAAATTATACTCCTGTTGTAACTCAATTGTTTCCAAGCTAGCTAACTACTCCCTTCATTTTAAAATATAAGATGTTTTAGTTTCGTGAAAGCAATGTATCTAGACTATTTTTAGTGTATAGGTTCGAAATAAACCTCTATGCTCTACACACTAAAAGTAGTTTAGATATATTTATATTTTAAAACAGGGAGAGTAGGCTTAACCAATTCGTTGGCTCTCTGTGTGTGTGTGTGTGATGAACTGCGTCGTATGCAGCTCGGCAGATGGGTTTCGAGGATGCGAGCGAGTGCCCGCAGCTGTGCAAGGTGGCCAACAACTACCTCCGGAAGACCAAGAACTGCATGGACGACATCTACGACCTCCTGGCCAACGCCGCCGACGCCGACGCCCTCTACGTCAAGCTCGTCGAGGAGCTCGACAAGTGCATCCTCGGATACTTCGCATTCCACTGGGACCTATGCACCACCCTCATCAGCCAGGTACTGTACATTTTGGTCCATCCACACATTATTATTACCATGTCTTCAGTTTGTGCCAAATAAAATGGGCTGTTTATTCGATCGATCCCCAAATCCTAAAGTCGTGCGCCAAATCATTGCGTATACTCTCCGTACGCACATTATTTGTGGGGGGAGACAAACAGTACGACCAGTTTGGTGGAAAGAGATCGTGCCAACAAAGCCTGTCCGATCAGAGAGACCGTCTCACCATATATCTTTGGCGGATCTCCAAGCAAAGTGGACGTGCTATGCACACATACATATACTACACGTTATGGAGGAGCAGATAGACGTATACGTGCCGCCGTGACTTGGACATGGCATCAATCACGCTGCTTAACTGATGCATGCATGTGCAGGCCTTGACCGTGGACAGCGCCACCAAGAAGAAGTTGAGGAACTTGGTGCTGGAAGCCACCAGGTACGCTCAAAAGTCAAAACCAACTGCTGCAACCACTATTTTGTATTCTCTTATGACCTGTTTCCGTTATTTATTTCTACTGCTACACCTAGAATGAATGTCTAATTATAAGGTCTGAAAACAATGCACAACAAACATGTTTGTATTGTCTTTACTCATTACCCGTGTTTATCTGCAAAGGGATATTATTATATTGGCCCCGTTTCTATTGTTGTACATACTATGCATAACATAATTTGACAAAAAATTATTGGACCAAGATCGATTGAATTATGTATGTTCAACAAGAGCATCGATCGTTACGGACGAGACATGTCCAAAAGAGATATTTATGAACGTGTTTGCACTTGTGGTTAGGTCGATGCTACTAGTAATAGTACTATATAAGATTGTTTATGGTTTGCCTTACACTACAGGTTCCAGCTGATGGAATATTTTAACAACTTCAACTCTTATCAAGAACATGCATAATGGTTTATCAGGAAATATTTTCTTACGTGCCGCCACGTATCATATAGGGAATACAAAACATATTGCATCATCTTTTTAAATCCACTTGTAACTTTACTATTTATTGTTTAAATTTCTCTGTGCATTCCAGGAGAAAATATACTAACTAAACATAAGAAACCATGCATATAAAGAAAGTAAAATGATGCAAGTACTAGTCTCTACGGGAAAATTAGATAATATTGGAACGATGTAGAGAAGATAAACATAGACCCTACTATCAAATGAAATAGGTCCTTGATAGCGGGGTCTAAGATAATAAGTGGACTCCTTGACACACTTGCCGTTAGGTGGATGCTAATAATGGTAGTATACGAGATTGCTTATGATTTGCCTTGTGCTAGGACACAAATAGAATCATTTAACAATCTTCAATTGGCTTAATTTCTAACGTTGTTCACATTACACATAATTTGACTAAATTTTATTGGACCAAGACTGAATTGTGTATATCTTTCAAGGAAATCATTAGGATGATGACCTGTGCAAAAAAAAAAATCCTTATAACGTGTTTGGAAGAATAACAACACACGTAATGCCACACACTAGTACTTGTCGTTAGGTGGATGCTAATAATGGTAGTATATGAGATTGCTTATGATTTTCCTTCCACTAGGACACAAATGGAATCATTTAACAATCTTCAATTGTCTTAATCTATAATGTTGTTCACATTACACATAATTTGACTAAATTTTATTTGACCAAGACTGAATTATGTATATCTTTCAAGGAAATCATTATGATTGATGACCTGTCCAAAAAAAAATTTATAACGTGTTTGGAAGAATACCTACACACATAATGCCACACACTTGTTAGGTGGATGCTAATAATTGTAGTATATGAGATTGCTTATGATTTTCCTTCTGCTAAGACACAAATGGAATCATTAACAACTTCAACTCTTATTAAGAGTATAGTGGTTGACAGGACAGTCTTCTCTTATGCATTTCATGCCAGATAACTCAAAATAAGATGATTTATAATACTAGAATATTTCTCAGTATTCTCAGTATGTCATCTCGTGCGTGCAATTATTGCGTGTATGCAAATAAAATTACGTGATGGTTACATTAATTAGGATATTGTGGGATGGACATCTCAATAGAGAAAATCATACCTTTTCTTTTAAAAATAATATCGTATGTAATGTTTCTACTGGGTTTCATATTCATGGGAATGGCTAGTTTTTGTGTTGGCTTGTCAAGCCTATCACAACCATCCTCCTTTACCTGGGATTGGGACCGGCTATATACCTAGAGAGACATAATCTCATATGTAATGTTAGGGGAACAAATTATCTTACTCTTTCACACCATCAAACATCCTTGCTAAGATAGCACTATTTATACAATATACATGCTCTGATTAATTATCATACACATCAGTAACACCATGTTTGACTCATGCCTATGTAGTCGTGTAACTCTTTTTTTTGCATAGATAGTTACGTACAACTCTAATCTTGCCTTCCATGAAACCACCATTTGTAATTCCATCTTAATATTTGTTTTATTTGGCAAAATTTGACCTGGATGGCCAAGCAGATTGCTTCCATAGTCTGGTAGAGATTATTATTAATCTGAGTTTCCCTGCTTCTAAAGGTAGATAGAACAACCGTGGAGCTAGACACACCCGGGGAAGGTTCTGCTCTGATTTCCGCCACATTTTCGTAGTGTTATGACCAAAACAATTTTGTTCGAGACTTCCAAGAGTACGACAAATGACCAAAACAATTTTGTTCGAGACTTGACCGACCCAGAAGTCATTAGAACATGGCTAGCTAGGGGAGATGCCGTGCGTTGATACGCAATAATTGGATCGTCAACCATTTTGAATTATACTCTCCCAGATCAAAACCGTCCACTAGGCTTCGTGTACACATCACACGAAGTATGCCAAGCCAGGTGGATGGTGATAATAATGCAATCCCTATCAATGTTGAATACTTTCTCTATACCGGTTAAAAGGACCGTCACGTAGTCTAAAAAAAAGTTTGACCATATATTCAGCCAACGAAACATGAATTGTATATCATAAAAATTATACCATTGAAAATCTATTTTAAATATGAATCCAATGTTATAATTTTTAAAAATTATAATTCATATTTTGTTGGTCAAACTTATAACCAAATGTTTTTATTGGACTACATGCATGCTGGCCCTTAAACCGCTATATGGAGGAAGTATTACTTACCATATACTTATAAGCCATCGCTACTAGCGATATGCTCGATTTACTCCTACTTCAGTTGTGTTCAGCTAAATTATTCTACTCATCGTCATCAATTATTAAACGTCTGAATAAAGAATGCCGCTAACAACAAGTATGGGGTGTGTGCTTATAAACGTCTCAATAAAGAATGCACATTGCAGATACTAACATACTGGTATATATTCATGTGCCTGTCAAGTGTCGACGACCAGACCAGACGAATCTTAAGGTGCAGTGAAGTTGCAACAAAAAACGCAATATGACGATGGCACCTCAGCCGCGCGCTGGTGGGCACCTAGCCCATGTGGCGTGTGCATGCATGCATGTAGATCCAGGTCAATGCATGCAGCTGGTGGCCATTAGCCGGCCGGCCGGGTTAATTAATTAGTAGAAAAATTGACATTAGCGATTGCTTGTCCGATCAGACATTCTAGAATCTCCGCAGAACAGAAGGGGTGGAACATTTCTTAAAAATAAATTAGTAGTACAAGGAGTACGTATTATTAGTGTATATTTCAACCGCAATCGCCTTAATTTTGACGTACGGTACGTGCGTGCAGGAAGCAACGTTTCGAGCGGATTACGAGGGACCTGAAGGTGACGCGCGTGTTCTCGACGCTGGTGGACGAGATGAAGGCCATCGGCATCGTCAACGGGACCAACGGCGGCGACGAGGAGGCGCAGTGCACCGACGTGATGGCCCCCGTGGCGCACGCCGACCGGTCGCCGGTGCTGCTGCTCATGGGCGGCGGGATGGGCGCCGGCAAGAGCACCGTGCTCAAGGAGATACTCCAAGAGTATGTACAACTTGAATTTGCCATATATGTACATGATACACAGGTCCAGGGCTACATCAATTAACTAATCTGTTCAAAATATTTGCAGGCCGTTCTGGACGGAGGCGGGTTCGAACGCGGTGGTGGTCGAGGCGGACGCGTTCAAGGAGACGGACGTGATCTACCGCGCCATCAGCTCCATTGGGCACCACAACGACATGCTCCAGACTGCTGAGCTGGTACGTGTGGTAGTAGTTTGTCCTTTCCTTATCATATCCACATATATTCGGTCGATCGCACACTTAATTAGTTGACGTTGATCACTGTCATTGCTGCTGCTATGTATACAAATCCGATCGACGTACGGCCAGCCGCATTATTGGTTCCAGCTCGTCCCTCCCGACACTGCAGTTAGCAAGCTAGCTAGCTAGCTAGTTCTTCAATCGGTAGGTACAAATGATTTTGACGTGCTCAGACGACAGCGGCGTGCCACTCGACTAGCCTAACTTAATCGATACTCCTCGCTCGTGCTGCTGCTGTTGTCCGACCGACCGACCGACACTTTCTCCAACTGTACATCTCTGCACCTGCTTAAGCATCGGAGAAATGGCATCCACTTATCTATGCATGCATCGATCTCACACAGTCTATGCTCGCTAGAAATGCTCGTATATTCGATCGACAAAGGGGGTGTGAAAGGTGCGGTGCATTAGAGCACTACGCCTAATACCATGGATCTGTTTCTTCTTCTTCTTCTTCTTCTTCTTCTTATTATTATTATTATTATTATTATTATTATTATTATTATTATTATTATTGATGGATCTGCATTTGCTCGTTGCCGGGTCCATGTAACAGATATTATATTGCACGACGATTGATTAGGATTCGTGGGCACATATGTCCATAGTCAGCACAGGGAACAGGCCGGAGCATACAGACAGACAGACACACACAGAATCAATGTTCGCTAACTGTGCAGGCGGGCATCGTTTTCCTTTTCTTAACAGCCAGTCACTGTTAACAATAGTGAGTATGGTGTCATTATATATTTTTTTTTTGAGTGAAGAGTATGGTGTCATTATAAAGCTTGCTTCGTGTTCGCGGTATTGCCGATGTGCAGAGCCTTAACCTCCCTCGGCCTGCATGCCAACAACCCTCCAAACACTACTAGGCCGAGAGCCCACAGCAGCTAGCGGGCTGGGCCTGACCAGGGAACTGTTCGAAATATGTTTTTCCGAAAAATCGCTCTGACTAACTGACTGACTGACTGACTGGCTGACTGACTGACAGGTGCACCAGTCGTCTACTGACGCGGCGTCGTCGCTGCTGGTGACGGCGCTGAACGAGGGGCGGGACGTGATCCTGGACGGCACGCTCTCCTGGGAGCCCTTCGTGGAGCAGACCATCGCCATGGCGCGCGCCGTGCACCGCCAGCGCCACCGCATGGGCGTCGGATACAAGGTGGAGGACGACGGCACCGTCACCGAGAACTACTGGGAGCCCGTCCCCGACGACGAGGACTTCGTCGCCGCCGAAGAGACCAGCAGGAAGCCGTACAGGATCGAGGTCGTCGGCGTCGTCTGCGACGCGTACCTCGCCGTCGCGAGAGGGATCAGGAGAGCGATCATCACGGGGAGAGCGGTGAGGGTGAAGTCGCAGCTCATGTCGCACAAGAGGTTCGCGGCGGCGTTCCAGAGGTACTGCCACCTGGTCGACGGGGCCAAGGTGTACAGCTCCAACTCACTCGGCTCTCCACAGGTTCGTACTTGTACTTTACCAGCTGGGTAAATCAAATTAAGTTCGACTTTGCTGTACAGATAGTATTAACCAACCACAAAATTGAAATTCTCGATTTGCATTTTGTAGCTGATTGCGTGGAAGGGAGGGATGAACAGCAGCCTGCTGGTGGAGCCGAACGAGATCGACTGCCTGGACAAGGTGGGCAACCTCAACGAGAACGCCACCTCCCTGCACGACCTCTACCCCGGCGGCGCAACCACGTGCGGATCACGCTCCATCTGGGACGACATGATCGTCTCGCCGTCCCGAGCCCTCATCCAGAAAGAGATCCGGGAGGCCATCCGCTTCACCGACCCACCAACAGCGACAACACCAGCATCTTAATTTGTAGCTTCAATCCATGAGCGAGCCTCGATTATTATGGCTTTAATTTTCCGCGCGAAATGGCGGAACATTTGGGAAGCTCAACTTGTCTTGAGAATGCCGGACCATTTGAGAGTGAATGTTGCAATTACCTACCCAATGAGTAATTTTTTTTCTAATATAACCCGATGCATGAGATACAAGTTCTCCCTCCAGGCCTGAAGTCGCAAAAATAAAGAGGAATATAGGAGTAGATGATTTCCCTACCGAGTAAATAGCTGCTACTATCTCGGAACTCTTTAAAATACTATCTCCGGCCTAAATTAGTTGACTCAAATTATCAAGATACGGATAAATCTAATACTAAATCATATTTAGATTTAGTTGAATCTAAAAAAAATCTAAGTCAACTAATTTGGGTCAAAAAGAGTATGCGAATTTTTTATTTTTTTTGAATATATTTATCTAGACATCTTTTAGTGTAGGTTCACTAATTTTGCTCTGAACCTAAGTATTAAAAAATATTTAGATACATGTGTTTTAAAAAAGCTAAAGCATTTACAATTTGAAACAACGAGAGTATAGAACAACTAAGTAATGCTAAAGCAAACGTAAGAGTGTTTTCAACTTATAATACTTCCTCCGTCTTAAATTAGATTGTCTTAAATTTATTAAAATTTGAATGATTCTAGACACTATTTAATATATAGATTTATTCAAATTTTAAAAAATCTAAGACATATATTTTAGGACAGAAAGAGTCTCTATTTCTCTGCTATCTAAAAAAAATATGGTGTTCCGTTTTCTACCACTCCGTCGCTTCTTTCGTCGCGCATCCCTCCGTCGCGAGCGTCCCGCGAGAAAAAAAAGTCGAGCGTCCTGCCCGCTTCCTCCGCCCCGTCCCTTCCCCCCCCCCCCTGAATAATCACACGTTCTCATCTCCCCTTGGACCGGTCCCCCTCCAGCACGCTCCACGCCACCGCCCCCACATCTTGCGCAGGAACGCTCGCCACCGCCCCCGTCCCTGATATCAGGGTCGCGGGACACCCCGTGTGTTGCCAGATCGCGAGATCTCCGCGCACAGCCGCCGTGGGCGCTGACCCTGCCTGCCTTCGGATCACGTCTGACGTTGTCCTCCATGCCGCCGCCCCGCCATGAGCCTCTCGGCTATGGGTCTTCGCCGCGTACCTCTGCCCCGTCAAGCCCCTGCTCTACGGGCCCAGGGTCGTCATCACCTGCACCATTGACGGCATCGGCCGGGCCTCGCCATACGCCGCACTCCAGACTCGGCAGCGTGATCGTCAGCCGCAATCCGTATGATCTCACCCCGTCTTCGAGGATATCAGGGTCAAGGACTACAAGACTAAGGTTTGCACCTTCGTGATTGACTTCGTCGGCAAGGGGCCTTGGTTATAGGTGTCTTTCGATTTCGGCAGCATTCCTCAACTGCAATCAACGACCGCCCACTCTGATCACCTCCTGTAAGTATACGTCCATCAAACTCAATAAATTTTGGTTCAGATCTGACACCTCCCAACACCACGCCCAGTGTCTGCACACTAATGCTCCGGTACAACATGTAATGCCGCAGTTCGGAGAGGAGGTGACAGAGGTGTTCGTCTTGGAGCCGGCAGATATGTATCTTGGGTATCTTAGATGCAGCTTCAGATACTGAAGACAACTAGAAGAGGGACTAGAGAATGAGGAGCCTGGACAAAAGAGGTAATCACAAATATTTTTTGAGGAGGTAATCCGAAAATTTATGTTTAGTCTCTTAGATATAAAACATCCATTCATGCTATTGTAGTTTGTTTGGCCAGAGATCAGAAACTAAGATCCAAGACTGTTTAGCTTTGTAGTATTAATTGGCAGACAGAAATGAAAATTGCTACATTCAGGTTCATGATTTTTACAAGTAAACATGGTTGGACTTTGCCTGATTAGACCACATACATACAGTTTGTGTTTGGTTTATATTGGAGGCAAATGTATACAGTGCTGAAACTTGAAGTCCTTTGTAGTTCCGTGTAGAAAAAAGTATCTATAACTTGTTTTTGATTTAAGGTTTCCTACTAAAATGGTATCAGTTTAATTTTTAGGGTGCAGTCACCTCCACAGCAGATCCCTTTAGGTTGTATAAGTGCACTAGAGTAGTCTATAAGAGAAGTGATGCCGAGTTGTGTATGAAGTTATGGTAGAGAGAGGAACGGGAAAGCTTACATGTATATGTGTGTATGGTAGTTTTGAGCACATGAAAATGATTTTCTCCAACTCTCGAAAGGCAAGTCTCACATTTTACATTCATAAATTATTTGATGGTAGCCTAGGTATATTATATCATATGTGTTTTTTGATTACTAGGTGTAACAATATCCTCTCATGGATCATTTTAGTAGAGTTTACAATGTAAAGGAAATAATAGATAGAAAGGGGTGAATAGATTTTTTTCTAAGGCCACAACCAAATTTCTGAAGCATTATATATATCTAGCAAACAACATGCTACTTTCAGTACCTTGCATGTGCAAATTCCGGTTGTATAAAAAAATGTCATGAATCAAGGAGTGCATGTGCTAGGGGATAGTGTGCAATCTGAACCATATCTAGCATTTTTTTGTAAAAAGAATAGCAAACAAGAATAGAGGGGAGACCATCGCGCATATTTGTTCTTTCAGTATCAACATATTACATAGAACAAGGTGACGTGCAACAAAAGGGCCACATACAATAGAAGTCATGTCTTAGACTAATAAAATTGGCATTTCAAAGTGTGAAACTCTTTTTTTATCTGCAGTGAATGATGACTATGGCAACCTCCTACTGAACGTCTCTTCATTGGTAAGTGTACCGGAGGATCTTCTTGTGCCTTGATGATATTGTTTCAGAGGTAACAACTCAAGTTAATTTGCTGCTTTTATGTAATTTTTTAGTAGTCAAATAGTAAAGTTTGTGTGGTGAAAGGAGTGTTGTTTGATGAGCAGTCTGGACTATTGCTTTTATTACTTCATTAACTGAAAGTTCAGTGGTGTTATACGCTAATGACATAGATACATTATTAAGTTTGACCTTTTTATTTTGATCCTGAAGTTACATACAAGGTTTTGATTATATAATGTATTTTGGGGTCTTTGCATCTCAAATGTTGTAGCCATGATGGTCCATCCGATTGTGTGTGATGAAATGCACCAGTTTATTGTACCCTTGCTTAAAATAATTGTCCTACATGTTTTCTTGAATAAAATTTGCAGCTCACTAGCAAATCATAAAACACCAAAGGAAATCTATCTTTACATGAAAAAGAAGTAATTTCGATTATACATGAAGAATGACCTCCTATGTAAGCTGCATGTTAATTGATTCATGCAACAAAACTGTTGTTTATTATTTAACGTATAGTGGCGTCTCGTGGCAACAAAACTGATTATATATGTTTGTGTATGGGGGCAAAACATTACATGAATTATGAAGGAGAGGAACCAGTGGAGACAAAGGCATAAAGCATCAAAGGTTTGTGCTACCATGCTATGATATTCGTGTGTGGAAATCCTACAGGAGTGATGTTGAAGCTACAAAGAGACAACGGGGCCATGGATGGCGAAGAAGAGGATGAAGAAGTTGCACGCCAAGGACGTGCTGGAGTTCTTCATCCATTTCATGGTGGAGCAGCCCTTGCTCCACTTCCTGATCGGCCGTGCCATTCTCCTACTTGGTTCCCTAGCGGGCAGCGGCAGCCGTTTGGTCGACGATTTCCCTTGTGTTGTTCGGATGATTATAGTCATAAGCTCCGGTGAGTTCGGCTCAGTTCTATCTGTTGCCATTCTAAATTATTATGACCATTATCTTTGGGATTGGTAATTCGAAAGACGCTTTGTATATTAGGGAAGGAAAGGTGTAGTTTTGACTTTTTTATTCAAAAATGTTGATATATTCTGTTTGTTAAGTGCTGACAGTTTTGAACGTGAGATTAATGACAACTACTTCTATAAGTTTCTTTGTCAAATGTACTTAACTGAACCATTTAGATATGCTTCTGATATTGCACCTTATGACGATTATATATCTTTCAGTCTTTAAATTTGTGGTTTTGTGATATGCTTCTGATATTGCCCACATGCTCTTTCGGTCTTTAAATTTGATCATGTTTTTGAACCGTCTGATGATCAAGGTATTTACTGTTCCTACAATGTCTGACATATCCTAACTTCTTTTTCAAATTCGTGGTTTTGTGATATGAAATGGAGTCTCCCAGGGAACCAAATATGTACTGTTAAATTTATAATCCTATTGTGCTAATTGCATATGCATTCGTTCCTAAATACTTTAGATATGTTTTTACTATTGAAGGATGTTGATCGTAGTGTCATCTTATAATTGTTTACTTTTAGAGGTTGTATTTGCTGAGAGCTTGCCGGTCATGAGGTCAGTGATGGATGGTTTCAGTGGATACATCTTTGCCTATGGGCAAAATGGAACAGTGAAACCTTCGCTATGGAAGGTGTTCCGGATTATAGAGGTGTTAATTATAGGGCTCTTGAATAACTGTTCAGGGTCTTCGAGGAGAGAAGCTCATCAGTTGTATACACATTTTGTAGCATCCCAATTGTCTAACAATTGCAATGCTACTAGCCTAGTCTATATAGATGCTACTTTCTATATATAAATGTTGCATCATAATTATATCATGCTCATGTCATCATGCCACCTTGCATTTGAGCATCATATAAAACCCTTTTCATTTGGTTATTATCTCATATGCATCATTAATTGTATTTGCCTCTTGATATTGTATTTGGTTCTTGATATATTGTTTAAATGCCCAAGTTGAGTTGGGGGCATATCTTTTGTTAACTCCACCACCTTTCTTGTCATCACCCATCATTCCACCATTCCACCATATATGAGCATTGCAACTTATTTGGTTTTACCTCTAGCTCATATGTGTTGGTGTGGATCCATTCTATCTCCACATGCTCTCATATATGCACCATATTGTTTTCACATTATTGGTTTAGGAGAGCCACATGGCCACCTTTGCATGCCTTGTGAGTGGAACCCTTTCCCTAGCTTCCATATGGATTATTATGGATTTATGCTCATGTTGGGGTATTCTTGGGACTATTAAACATCTAGTGGAATATACACACTAGCAAGTCCCAATTATAATCAAATGTGATCATCTCCATCTACTCCACCTGGAACTTTCTTTTAAATTCTTTTGCTTAGGCCTTACTCCACATTTGGGAATGCATAGGAATAATGCCATGTAAATATTATTGTTTTCACAAGATTAAGCATGGCATTAATTGTTTTGCATGGGCCATGCAAGTACCACCTTTTTCTAGCCTTTTGGTTTTTATTTGAATCTTTGAGTGGATCTCCCCCATATCTCTCTCTACCCTTATGCTTGATCCTGCTTGATGCATGCAAGCATCTAAAACCCCATCACCATCTCCATCCATACCATCACCACCTTTTCTTCTCTCCTCCTTTTGACTATATCTTGCTTGAGCTTGTCTTGATCATGCTTGATCTTGTCAAAGTTTACCACCACATCTCACCTCTCTCTAAACCTCTCTCCTAATCTATACCTAATCTAAACCCATACCCTCTATCTCTAAAACCCTAATCCGATGCCTCCCTAGCTAACCCCATCTACTCTCTTGCCACCCCTCTCCCTCGGCCTCTCTTCTCTCTACCTAGCTAGCCCCACCTGGTCACCCTGGTCCCACACCCATCTACCCAACCCTAGTACCAAACCCTAACCCGAGCCTAGCTCCAACCCGAGCTCCATGCCGCCCCTCTCCCTCTCTCTCTCTAGCTCTCTCCCTGCCCTGCATGCCCCACACCGAACCACCCTCCTTGGCCTGCCTCGCCCTCCCACTGAAGCCACTGCGCCGCTCTCCTGCCCCGACCCGAGCACGTGAAGGAGAGGAGGGAAAAAGGTGGCCGAGCTACCTTTAACCCTACCCACTCCCCCACGGCACCCCTCTCCCTCTCTGCTTTACCCACTCCCTCTCTCTCGCTTGCTGCCTTCCCCAGATCTACCCCAGGGCGCCTGCCCCTCCTCCCCTCCCTCTCCACCGACGCCAACCTCTCCCGCCAGACGCCTGGTCATGCCGCTCTCTGTCCCTCATCGTTCCAGCCGGCGTGCCCGTCGTGGAGGTGATCGAGAAGACCGAGGTGACCCTTTGCATCGCCCCCATCCACGCCAGCGAGGAGGAGAAGCCTCGGACCTGCCGCAGCACCGCGTGGCCGACGAGAAAACCCTAGCTCCATCACCACTGCGTCCCTCGACGCTGCTCCCAGCCCGAACCACCTACACCGACCGCCCCACGGTGAGCCCTTGGACCCCTAGACATCCTCTCCCTCTCCGTCGCATGCTGTCCTCGCCGCGCGTTTAGCCGAACACATCACAGGCCCGGGCGGCGCGCCATCGTCGCTTGGCGTGCATCGATCTGTCGTCAGTAAATTCAGAGAAGAAGCACAGTGCGAGCCGTGTCGTTTTACAGAAAACCCCCTCTTTTGCTTTTCGCTCTACCCACCGGTGACCTCCCGGCCTTTTGCAAAGACCCCCCCGTAGTATCTTAGCCTCAACCCGCGGTCCGGTACCCCCTCCTGCCAGCCACGTCGGTATCCCCCTCATCCGTGGACCCTCACTGACCTGACCCCGGTTTATCTGGTTTGGCAAGCATGATGAGGAACCCCTTCTCACTGTTTGCCAGTCACTTGGCCCCACTTGTCATTGGCTGGCTGAGTCTGGGTCGAGTAACAAAAGGATTTCTCTGTTTTCTGTTTTAATTTAAATCTTTTTCAAATTAATTCAAATTCAAATTTAAATCTGTTTTCAAATAACTTTTGAATTATAATTTCAAATAATACAAATAATATATGTTTTGAAATCAGAAAAATGTGAGGAATTCAAATATGGCCTTCAAAATATATTTTGAACACTATATTTTTACAAGTTGAAAAAAATTACAATAAAATGCCCTTTTTCTTAATTATTTAATAACTTTTGTTTTATAACTCCAAATTTGACAAATGATATGTCTAAAATGATTAGCTCGACGAGACCTTTCTGTTTATGCATTCCTTGTTCTGTTTGGCAGCATGCATCATATAAATATAAAGTATGCAGCAACTTATATGAGGCTAAAATGTGAATAAAACTCCACAAAATGGTTATTTCTTGTATTCCACACCTCACCCATGCCATGCTACTTTATTGCCATGCAAATTGTGCATCATTCATCATGGCATGATTGTTTGCTTGATGCATTTTTATTCATATGCTTGTGCACTTTATTTATGTTGGCCCTTGTTTGTTTGGTTCTTCTTGAATAGGCGAAAGGGATATATCAAGAGAACCAGAGCACTACCAGATCCATCCCTTGCTTCAATCGAGCTGCTGTGCAAGCACTACCACATGCTTGCATACATATAGTACCTACTGCTTCTATCTTATTCTTGCATCATTGAGTCGCGATTGCATTAAATTGAATCCCAAGTATTGCATAGCCTTTATTTTTTAAACCCCACCGAAGCTTGTTCCTCCATCCCATGAGCCATTACTACAGGAGTTGTTTGAGCCATGCAGTCGAGAAACGACATGTGTAGGGTATGTGAGTGTCGATGGATAACGAGGTACTGAACAACTTAACCCGAGTAGTAATGGGATAACTAATGAAAGTGGCATCGGTGAGCCATATTCGCTAGCTATTTGGTTTTCAGGCTCACTTGTGTCCGTGGGACCCAGTACTTGATTCCTGTTCCTTGAATATTCGCTATCCACATCCGGGAGGCTTATGAACCCCCGAGCGAGCTTGATTCATTCTTATTTCTTGGGGCCACAAACTAGTTTGAGGTTTTATTTACTATCCTGTACTTATGCCATGCTTTCTTGCTTTATTTAAATTGTGCGAGTCTTTTTGTCTTGTTAGGGCGTGACACGTTTTATTTGTGTCGATAAGCCCAGTCCACACTTTCGGGTTCCCAATCGTTCTGACCGTCCCCACAAACCTTGAGTCCGTCTCGTAGCCGGCCAACCGTTGCGGGTAGCTTAACAGGGGCCCCAAATATTTCTGAATCTGTGATCGCTTTGTCGTGCCGCCTCGTTGGGTTTTGATTTGGTTTTTCCGAGGTTGATCGAGTGTGTGTTATTTGTGCACCCTGCAGGTAAAACTTTCTGAAAGCCGTGTCCGCGGTTATGGACGACTTGGAGCAGTTTCGATCATAGACAAGTATAACTAAAGTACCGCTTCTAAATTGACTAAATAATCGACTAGTAAGTAGTGCAACACTCATGGAATGGTTAATAAAACGCCAGCGGATGGGGGTTGTTGTCCGCTTCCTCGTTGGTAGCGAGAGGAGGATGGATCTGCGTGAATATTACCGTTATAATCGCTGTTGTTATTAATTCACGAACATCCGCCTATCTCTCGGTTAGGCGGATGGTTAGCAGTATCTATAGAATTGTTAGGGTTTATCTTTCGCTGCAATTGCGTCACCTCGTGTTGTGTCCCTTTAGAGGCATAAAGACTTGCTGAGTACCCTAGGGTCTCACACGATAAATTGTTTGATTAGGATGAACAGTAAACTCGCAAGATGGATCTTGGGTGGAGACTGACGATGCGGGCAACGATCATTCGGTATAGAGATTAGGGAACGGGGATCCGTGAGATCTGTGGGCGGGATGTGTTTATTTATGGGGCATCTTATGCCGATTTGCTTCTTATCCGTACTCGGATCTTGTTTTCCGCTTCCGCTTGATACTCTGATGTTTGATGTATGAGGAGATATCCTAAACTATTATATCTATCTAGGATATTTGGATCTTGCCGTATGTTGCTATATTCCTTTCTTTTTAGATGGAATGACTCGAGAACCATTGTATGGTGGCTTGCATACATACTCATTTGTGTATGTAGTTGATCCTTTCGATTACGCCGCCGTTCTTGTCCTGATGTTTGGAAATGGTTAGGACGTAGAAAGGTCTACTGTGAGTGGCATTTGGGGCCCCATTACTATTTTAACCATTTCCGCTCATCCAGGCTTGTAACTAGGAGCGTAATTCACCGAGGTAGTTACAATTGGTATCGAGCCATCCCGCCTTCAGGGTCTCAGCCAAATGGTCGTTGTCAGTCTAGAAAATATTTTGGTAGCTATGTATACTAGGGAAAAACAAAACGCGAGAGTAGGACTGCTTCCACTTTTCTTCTTACCCACCCACCCATCCTTTTTCTGGTAAGGAAGTGTAACGTTTTCAATCCTCTTCTTAAAATTCAAACTAGGATTCACGTGTTCGGGGTTTCCGTAATACCATAGAAAGTGTGTGTGTGTGTGTAATTTCTTGTCTATCTGTTGCATCCAATTTGTTATCACAATCTGCCTTTGGTTATCAACTGTTGGTACGTTCCATCTTGTGAGCTTTTGAGAAGTGGCGATCTATCTGGCTCCTTGTTAACCGGTGCCATCTTCTTAAGGGTGTCCTTCCTTCTAGCAATTCCACATTCTGTGCAATCATCAGTTGCTAATCGCTACCTGATAAGTGTTTTTTCGCATCTATTGGTATTTTAATGCCGAAAAATGCGGAAAATTTTTCTTTGATACATCTGTGCTTCCACACTCCTTTTCAGTCGTGTGTGAAACATTATCTATCTCTCTTTTATCAGCATGTCCATGCTAACTCATTCTTTTGTCACCGGTGCTTAATCCTGGAGTTTTATTTCATCTCCATTTCTCTTGGGCTAATTACATAACATGTGTCGATCCGATGCTGGTGATTGTAATAGGCTCTCGGCATAGCTATATGACACGTATCATGAGTGGAATATGAAAAATGCAATCACACTATCCTCCAAATGGTGACGGTTATCTCCTGTGATTTCGAGTACACCGTGATCATATCTATGCATATTCAAGCATCTTTGGAAATCCGGAGTTTCCCAAAGCACTACGGCGATCTATCCTCTGTCCATCATGCTGCATATCTTTTTCAACCCCATATCTGCACAATTCTCCTGGATACGAGGGAATTGCATCTTTTCGTCTCTGGTAGTTTTGCTTGAGGTATGAGCTATCATCGTTTCTTTATCCAAGATCTCTTTATCTTTGTAACCGGTGATCCGATCGACAATGTGAACCAGGTTACATCTCTTTTTCTTCCGAAGGACCAGATAATCTATTCTTCCAGTGCATCTTCTTCAACACGAACCCGTGCTCTTAATATTGATCTTTCTCAGAGCGTTGAGCTCAGGAAGTGTTCGAGCATTTGTTCGTTTCTCTCGCCTCTTGAACTTGGTATTCTGGGAATATCTTGTTAAACCATGGTGGTATATGTTGATAATATGCTGGCCTATTCCATATCAATGGAAGGACATGGAAGATCATCTGTGTCTCGTTCTCTCAAGCTTCGTGAGCACTACCTGTGAGCAAAGTCTCAAAGTGAGAATCCTGACTTTTTGAAGTCACCTATCTCGACCACGTCCTTCTGCTAAATAGATCGCTTCAGTTCTGGAATCAGCAAGTTCATTGTTAATTCCATCCTCCATCTTCAATCAAACCCGGAGTTTTTCCTTGTTGGCGAGTTATCATCGTCGTTCCGCCGAAGTTTTCCTCAAGATCGCTAAACCTCTCTCAATCATTTCAAGAAGAACATGGAGTTCTTTCACCTCAGTCTCATCAAGTAATCTTTTGAAACCCTCTCGTTCTATCATCTATGCTCAATCCACCGGAGGCCATGAAGATTTTTCAGATCTTTTGTAATCCCTATGTTCAAGTGGTGCTATCTTTTTCTTTGTCTGTGGAATCTTGCAGTTCTTATCCGTAATCTTCCTTCGTATCTTTCTGGTGGCTTGGTACTTCAGACATGACGACAACATCATCATCTTTATCTATCTATGAACCCGGCAAATCGTTTGCATCTATCCTTGTTTTCTAACGAAGTTCCATGAGTTTTTGTCAATACCTTCAGTCTGTTTCGGTAGTTGGGTTGCATGGTTTTCTTATTCATGTGCGGAGTAATGCTTTGAGTGCGGGATGGAGTAGCTACCATACCACTACTCTTATCATTCGCTCTTGTACATTGAATTGGTGAATTTATGTGATTTCACTCATTCCACGGAAGTTAAAAGTGGCCTTTATCCCTTGATACTTTTACTTCCGTCCTTGTTTTCCCGGAGTGCTCTCTCGAAGAAAGTAATCAATAATCTCTTGTTGGTGGTCTGTCTATTCTAGATGGAGCAAAATCT
The DNA here is from genome assembly GCA_023614405.1 of Avena insularis. Taxonomy (NCBI): domain Eukaryota; kingdom Viridiplantae; phylum Streptophyta; class Magnoliopsida; order Poales; family Poaceae; genus Avena; species Avena insularis. Next base: position 280,060,039 of record CM042691.1, read on the forward strand.
TCTTTTATCTGGTGGAAACAAACGCAAACTTTTTCTGTCCTCGTCTTTCTACCGATGCTCGACATCCCCAAACAAGATGAAAGGAAACTATCTCTCTCTTTGTTTCATCAATTCTTTTTCTGTGGTAAAGCCAATTATGGTTGATGCCATCAGCCGCAAATCTATTGCGTTAGCCTCAAAGCTAAAGAAAGCAATAAGTATCTCTACAATAAACTCCAGATCCTCCATATTCTTTGCTTCTCGGGATTCCACCATGATCTGGCTTCACATCTGTCTCTAGAAGTTATATCCGCGCACCTCAATTGCGTGATCCTTTGGTTCTTACCGGCGCAACAAGAATCTTATCCGACGATGTCGAACTAAATCTTTCTGTTGATATCAAGGGACTCTATTGTTTGAAGGCAATGTTGTTTCCGTACTTCCTTTCTCTTATCCGAGAGAAGATACGATGCTGTTGTCATAGTGGTTCAAAATCTCTCCAATCTAGCTCTTTTCCTTCCGGCGAGATAAAGATTCAACCTCTCTCGTATCAATAAATCTTTAATCTTAATGGTGTGTCTTTCTTTATCCATGATACATCATCTTGTCCTTTCTTTCACAAGTGGTTCTTTTCTCTTATCTTGTTTCTTGGGAAAAACCGGAGCTATGTCCACCCTATCCTTCTTGTCTCACGACAATCCTTCAACTCTTCTAATCCGTTGTTTCTCAAGCAAAACGCAAGACTCGCAACAAGTCTAGCAAGTTTTGCAAGGTGTAGTGGTCGCACCATTCCGTTGTTCATCAACTTGGGAACGTGAGGGTCACCTTCGTTCGAACACCTGCCTCTCCTTGTGTTGTTTTCTTTTTCCTAGGAATCTCGGGGCGAGATTCTTGTTTAGTGGGGGAGAGTTGTAGCATCCCAATTGTCTAACAATTGCAATGCTACTAGCCTAGTCTATATAGATGCTACTTCCTATATATAAATGTTGCATCATAATTATATCATGCTCATGTCATCATGCCACCTTGCATTTGAGCATCATATAAAACCCTTTTCATTTGGTTATTATCTCATATGCATCATTAATTGTATTTGCCTCTTGATATTGTATTTGGTTCTTGATATATTGTTTAAATGCCCAAGTTGAGTTGGGGGCATATCTTTTGTTAACTCCACCACCTTTCTTGTCATCACCCATCATTCCACCATTCCACCATATATGAGCATTGCAACTTATTTGGTTTTACCTCTAGCTCATATGTGTTGGTGTGGATCCATTCTATCTCCACATGCTCTCATATATGCACCATATTGTTTTCATATTATTGGTTTAGGAGAGCCACATGGCCACCTTTGCATGCCTTGTGAGTGGAACCCTTTCCCTAGCTTCCATATGGATTATTAGGGATTTATGCTCATGTTGGGGTATTCTTGGGACTATTAAACATCTAGTGGAATATACACACTAGCAAGTCCCAATTATAATCAAATGTGATCATCTCCATCTACTCCACCTGGAACTTTCTTTTAAATTCTTTTGCTTAGGCCTTACTCCACATTTGGGAATGCATAGGAATAATGCCATGTAAATATTATTGTTTTCACAAGATTAAGCATGGCATTAATTGTTTTGCATGGGCCATGCAAGTACCACCTTTTTCTAGCCTTTTGGTTTTTATTTGAATCTTTGAGTGGATCTCCCCCATATCTCTCTCTACCCTTATGCTTGATCCTGCTTGATGCATGCAAGCATCTAAAACCCCATCACCATCTCCATCCATACCATCACCACCTTTTTCTTCTCTCCTCCCTTTTGACTATATCTTGCTTGAGCTTGTCTTGATCATGCTTGATCTTGTCAAAAGTTTACCACACCACATCTCACCTCTCTCTCTAAACCTCTCTCCTAATCTATACCTAATCTAAACCCATACCCTCTATCTCTAAAACCCTAATCCGATGCCTCCCTAGCTAACCCCATCTACTCTCTTGCCACCCCTCTCCCTCGGCCTCTCTTCTCTCTACCTAGCTAGCCCCACCTGGTCACCCTGGTCCCACACCCATCTACCCAACCCTAGTACCAAACCCTAATCCGAGCCTAGCTCCAACCCGAGCTCCATGCCGCCCCTCTCCCTCTCTCTCTATAGCTCTCTCCCTGCCCTGCATGCCCCACACCGAACCACCCTCCTTGGCCTCGCCCGTCCCCACCTGGAAGCCACCTGCGCCTGTCCTGCTCCTGCCCCGACCCGAGCACGTGAAGGAGAGGAGGGAAAAAGGTGGCCGAGCCACCTTTAACCCTACCCACTCCCCCACGGCACCCCTCTCCCTCTCTGCTTTACCCACTCCCTCTCTCTCGCTTGCTGCCTTCCCCAGATCTACCCCAGGGCGCCTGCCTCTCCTCCCCTCCCTCTCCACCGACGCCAACCTCTCCTGCCAGACCCCGACGCCAGCCGCCGCCGTCTACCTCTGTCCCTCATCGTTCCAGCCGGCGTGCCCGTCGTGGAGGTGATCGAGAAGACCGAGGTGACCCTTTGCATCGCCCCCATCCACGCCAGCGAGGAGGAGAAGCCTCGGACCTGCCGCAGCACCGCGTGGCCGACGAGAAAACCCTAGCTCCAGATCGCCTGCGTCCTCGCTGATCGGCTGCTCCCCAGCCCGAACCACCTACACCGACCGCCCCACGGTGAGCCCTTGGGCCCCCCCAGACATCCTCTCCCTCTCCGTCGCATGCTGTCCTCGCCGCGCGTTTAGCCGAACACACTGCATGCGCCGGTGGCGCTATCGTCTGCTCGCAGCTGCACCTCGCAGACGGCTTTACCTAGCCGCGTCGCCCTCTCCTATCCAACCTAGTAGCTGGCTGACACCATCACAGCGTGACCAGCGTCATGAGTTCGAGCCACACAAGGCTTCTGTCATTGGCGTGCATCGATCTGTCGTCAGTAAATTCAGAGAAGAAGCACAAGGCCGTGGTGTCGTTCTGAGAAAACCCCTCTTTTGCTTTTCGCTCTACCCGCGGTACCTCGTGGCTCACAAGTCAGCCTCCCCGTCCTTTTGCAAAGACCCCCCCGTAGTATCTTAGCCTCAACAGCGGTCGTACCCTCCCCGCCAGCCACGTCGGTATCCCCCTCTGTCACGTGGACCCTGTGCCCGACCCCACTGGCCTCACGGGTGGCGGCCATGATGAGAACCCCTTCCTGCGCGCTGTTTCGCCAGGTCAGCTTGGCCCCACTTGTCGCTGACTGTGGCTGAGTCTGGGTCGAGTAACAAAAGGATTTCTCTGTTTTCTGTTTTAATTTAAATCTTTTTCAAATTAATTCAAATTCAAATTTAAATCTGTTTTCAAATAACTTTTGAATTATAATTTCAAATAATACAAATAATATATGTTTTGAAATCAGAAAAATGTGAGGAATTCAAATATGGCCTTCAAAATATATTTTGAACACTTTATTTTTCCAAGTTGATTAAAATTACAATAAAATGCCCTTTTTCTTAATTATTTAATAACTTTTGTTTTATAACTCCAAATTTGACAAATGATATGTCTAAAATGATTAGCTCGACGAGACCTTTCTGTTTATGCATTCCTTGTTCTGTTTGGCAGCATGCATCATATAAATATAAAGTATGCAGCAACTTATATGAGGCTAAAATGTGAATAAAACTCCACAAAATGGTTATTTCTTGTATTCCACACCTCACCCATGCCATGCTACTTTATTGCCATGCAAATTGTGCATCATTCATCATGGCATGATTGTTTGCTTGATGCATTTTTATTCATATGCTTGTGCACTTTATTTATGTTGGCCCTTGTTTGTTTGGTTCTTCTTCGAATAGACGCTGAGCAGGGGATATATCAAGAGAACCAGGAGCACTACCCAGATCCATCCCTTGCTTCAACTGAGCTGCCAGGCAAGCACTACCACATGTTTGCATACATATAGTACCTACTACCTCTATCTTATTCTTGCATCATTGAGTCGCGATTGCATTAAATTGAATCCCAAGTATTGCATAGCCTTTATTTTTTAAACCCCACCGAAGCTTGTTCCTCCATCCCATGAGCCATTACTACAGGAGTTGTTTGAGCCATGCGAGTCGTAGAACAGCATGTGTAGGGTATGTGAGTGTCTGATGGATAACGAGGTACCTGAACAACTTAACCTGAGTATTAATGGGATAACTAATGAAAGTGGCATCGGTGATCCATATTCGCTATTTGGTTTTTCAGGCTCACTTGTGTCCCGTAGGACCCCGAGTACTTGATTCCTGTTCCTTGAATATTCGCGCTATCCACATCCGGGAGGCTTATGAACCCCCCTGAGCCAGAGCTTGATTCATTCTTATTTCTTGGGGCCACAAACTAGTTTGAGGTTTTATTTACTATCCTGTACTTATGCCATGCTTTACTGCTTTATTTAAATTGTGTGAGGTACTGCACTTGTACTGTTTAGGGCCGTGACACGTTTTCGCTGTATCGATAAGCCCAGTCACACTTTCGGGTTCCCAGTCGTTTACAGCCGTCCCCACAAACCTTGAGTCCGTCTCGTAGCCGGCCAGCTTGCTATGGTAGCTTAATGGGGTGGCCTCAAATATTTCTGAATCCTATGATCGCTTTGGTGGATCGCGTCGTTGGGTTTTGATTTGGTTTTTCCGAGGTTGATCGAGTGTGTGTTGCTATTTGTGCACCCCTACAGGGTAAAACTTTCTGAAAGCCGTGTCCGCGGTTATGGACGACTTGGAGCACAGTTTCTCGATCATAGACAAGTATAACTAAAGTACCACTTCTAAATTGACTAAATAACTGACTAGTAAGTAGTGCAACACTCATGGAATGGTTAATAAAACTGCCAACGGATGGGGGGTTGTTCGTCCGCTTCCTCGTTGATAAGCGAGGAGGAGGATGGATCTGTGGATATTACCGTTATAACTGTTGTTATTAATTCACGGGCATCCGTCTATCTCTGGTTAGGCGGATGGTTAGCGAGTATCTATAGAATTGTTAGGGTTTATCTTTCGCTGCAATTGCGACACCCCAGGTTGTGTCCCCTTTAGAGGCATAAAGACTTGCTGAGTACCCCTAGGGTCTCACACGATAAATTGTTTGATTCAGATGAACAAGTAAACTCTCAAGATGGATACTGGGTGGAGGAGACTGACGATGCGGGCAACGATCATTCGGTGTAGAGATTCCGAGAACGGGGATCCGTGAGATCTGTGGGCGGGATGTGTTTATTTATGGGGCATCTTATGCCGATTTGCTTCTTATCCGTACTCGGATCTTGTTTTTCGCTTCCGCTTGATACTCTGATGTTTGATGTATGAGGAGATATCCTAAACTATTATATCTATCTAGGATATTTGGATCTTGCCGTATGGCGTTGCTATATTTCCTTTCTTTTTAGATGGAATGACTCTGAGAACCATTGTATGGTGGCTTGCATACATACTCATTTGTGTATGTAGTTGATCCCTTTGCCTGCCGATACGCCGCCCGTTCTTGTCCCGATGTTTGGAAATGGTTAGGACGGCCGAAAGGTCTACCTGTGAGTGGCATTTGGGCCCCACCGTACTATTTTAACCATTTCCGCTCATCCAGGCTTGTAACTAGGAGCGTAATTCACCGAGGTAGTTACACATTTTATGTGAGTATATTGGAAGCCTATAATGAAAATATCAGGCACCTTCTTGATGACACCTCTGAACAGAAGTCAAAAAGGTACATCTCATTTTCATTCTTGTTCAATCTGATATGATAGTAAATCATGAAGCATAATATCTTGTTGCATCCGAAGGTTGGACATAAAGCAAATTGCTGACAGGACACAAGCGTTAAGTTACTATACTTTGACATCCCAATGAAATTAGTTCAGGCATTGGGATAATGATAGTCGGCCTTCTGTTGTACTTGCATGTTGTTAGGGTCACTGTTACGAGTGAGCATTTGGTTACTTTTGTCGGTCAGATTACTCAATCAGTTAGGAATTTTTTGTAGGCATTCTATGATTAGGTTATAATTTCTTTTGCAGATTACATATTGGATAAATCATTTTTGTTGCAGATTACATCTTGGATATTCATTTTATTTTCCAAGATTGATGCCTTCAAAGTGTTGTTAAGAGAAGTATATTAGGAGGCACTTGCAGCACAATGTCATAAAATAGGCATAAAATGGGTCTAATTATTATAAGTGAATGAGATGTGTTAATACTTTCATTCAGCTACCTTGTAATCTCCGGCTTTGGCCGGATGTAACCTTATAAAGCACTTTTTGCATATATGGATATATAGGCAGGACATTTGAGGTGACATCCATGAAGCTCCGAATTTTTTCTGTTTTTCCTTTTGTCAATTCTCAGATCTGAGTATTGTGCCTTTGTTCACTTTTTTGCAACATATGTTGTTGGTCCAATAATAATAAGGAAAGTTGTACTCGTTAATGATAGCAATGGATTACTTTATCGTTTATTCCCTTCGACATGTTAAAGACAGTGTGTGGCTTGGGAAATTATATTGGAAAACTACCAACATAAGTCGGGACTTGGGAGTGGAAACCACATGAATGGTGTTTTCGGAAGTGTTATGATGATTGATGTAATCTCCTCTTAATCCACTATGATGATTTGTCAGTGTGAGAAAGCACGGGCTTGCAAGAGCAAGTTATTTTTGGAATAGAGTGTTTGAAGTACAAAGACGACATTGTTGGGAAATTATATTGGAAAACTACCAACATAAGTCGGGACTTGGGAGTGAAAACCATATGAATGGTGTTTTCGGAAGTGTTATGATGATTGATGTAATCTCCTCTTAATCCACTACGATGATTTGTCAGTGTGAGAAAGCACGGGCTTGCAAGAGCAAGTTATTGTTGGATTAGAGTGTTTGAAGTACAAAGATGACATTGTTGGGATAGAATGACTAGGAAGGACAATAACATGATTTGCCACTGTTAGAAAACACCATCTTGCAAGAGTAAGTGATTGTTGGATTAGAGTGTCTATGAAGTACAAAAGCAACATTGTTGAGATAACGATGTTTGAAAGAGAGGGAGGGAGAGGGGGAGGGAGATAAAGACCATCAATAGCACATTGACAGCTGGTGGAGTGCCTTAGTCTCCTCAAGATTAATAGAATGTTCACCACATATCAAGCTACTCATTCCATAACCCTAATAAGCATGACAAATACAGATCGAGCTACTCATTCTATAATAAGAATGGAGGTCACAGTAAAAAGAAGAAAGATGCTACTCAAGGAGGATGAGAAGGACCGATGACCCCAAAAGGAAGAACAAATACTACCAAAAGAGAGGCCGGTAATACCGTGCTACGTAATTTGCCTGAGGATCCTAGATGCGATTAGAGTTCAACACTAGAACATGGACACCTGTTGCAACGCACGGGCAATTAACTAGTATCTAAAAAAAAAGAATTGGCGTTCCGTTTTCTGCCACTCCGTCGTCCCTTTCGTCCAGCACCCCGTCGCTCAGTCCCGCTCCCGCAAACCGCGCCTTGCCTCGCGAAATAAACGGGTCATCAAATCAATCCCCTTCCACACCCACATTACCGCGGCTGGCCGACTCCCAACTCCCTTGGGCACACCGCCTGCGGCTCCGTCTAACCATCTCCCTCATCTACCACGCCGCCACCACCATCACTCATCGCGTCGTGTACCGCATCTCGCACCGCCTCCGCCATGGCATCGCGCGGCGGACAACCGGCCAACACCTCCGCGCCATCAAGAGCAATGTCCGCGGCCTCCTTAGCGCAGACGATCAGCTATCATAGACGATGGGTGGCCTCAACCCGCGCCCGATGGCTATTCTCCTCATCGCGTTGCCGGACCCGCGGACGAGGCAGCCAGACTGCATCGATTTCAGATGGTCCGCATGCATCACGATCTGCCTCCTGCATCGCCCCTATGCCTATCGACAGCGATGCCTGCACGCCGCCTTGAAACTGTGATGCTACCTCGCTGTCCTACGCGTGCACGTCCGCCCTTCCGCTCGCTCCCACGTCTTCACGCATGCGACCGGTCGTACTCACCCCAACCAGAACCAGAGATCCGCTACCCATGACTAGCAGAAAGGATCCAACGACAATGAACTTTTACAAGGGGGATTCAGTCCAACTCGCCCCACTGTGACCAACGCATAGGATCTGGGACGATTGTGTTGCTCCATCAACCAAGAAGCTCAGGTTATCCGGTTCTCAGGTTTGGTATCCCTTTACCTTAATTTCATGGGTTCCTATTTCGATGAATGCATGGATGCCTACTTGGATAGTTGGTTTGATGTGCTCAGATTGATACTCTACAATTCCCCGTTATTTATCAGGAAAGCTATTTGCTGATTTCAACCTTCTCTTATCAGGAAACCTATTCTAGAGGTTCAGAGGAATTTATTACAGACACAAGGCAAGCTATTTTAGCCGAGGATGTGAGATGTTATTCATGAATGAGTTGCCGGAATGCCATTCCAGGACATGTGCATGAATAAGGTACTATGCTTTCTTGATGTTCAATTGATCGATAGCTGCATAATTGAGTTAGCAGAAAAAATGATAACTTTAAAATATGACCCTGTTGAATATAAATTGAAGTGGCGGAAAATATTTAGATCTTAGATTGAGAGACGAATGACTTCAATCAGGCAAGAATGGTTTACAGTTTGCCATGGTTTACATGTGGGCATCCACCATAGTGGAGCTCGATTAGGTGTCATAACAGTGCGTCATGGTATAGACATGCCCAACCAACAATGGTCAATTACGCATGTTTTTTAGGTGATTAATCACCTTTGGATGTGTCATTTTGTTCAAACCATGCTACATGCCATTAGATTTCTGCAGTGGATGGAAGCAAGATGTAAAGTTCATGTTTGTAAATTCAGTTGGATGTTTGCCAAAGTTTTATTGTATACGATCTTTACTAGGTTGACTGACTCTATTTTATGGCCAGTACATTGACATTTTTGGTCAATTTCTAATACTTTAAATAATAAATTTAGTCAGAATCTGGTGGTACCGTACCATCGACTGATCGCCTCGAGTCTGACCTTAATTATTTTAAAGGATAAACTAAAGATTTTTTAAATGTTGTCGGTCTTCCTATGGTTGTAACCTACTTTCACATGCTTCTTTTTGTAGAGTCTAATTATCTATAATGCTGTTGCATTATTTAGATGGTGGGGGGAATCAATCGGGACAGTTAGAAAATTATTTTTTTGTACCAAATCATTGATCGTATATATTTCCCATTTATATAATTGCTGGGATGATCAGTGTCAGGATTGCATGAAAGATGTGAGTGAATTTTCTCACTATGTATTTCATCATTTACCCCCCACTCGAGTCATGTTTACATCAAATAGTTCGTAACTTGACGATAGTGTTGTTATGAAGCGTTTTATTTAGAAAAAATCAGAATTAACAGCTCACTTCTTCCGAAACAGTTTCTCCTCCCTTTTGTCCACCTCTTAAAGTTGTACAGTTATTTCTTTTCTTTTCTACCTCTTGCATAATCTTCCTTTGCTGCAAATATTGGCACCGTCCTCCCCATTTTATATGTACAGCTCTAGGCCAATGCTCTAATATTCTATACATGGGAGTGATTTCAAGAATATTAAGATCTTATGCATGGTTGATGGATGGTAGTAGTCCCTTGTTTTTTTATTTAGGCTAAAACTGAGTTAATAGTATTTGGGATCTGATCACCTACGCGGTCGCCAAGGCCTCTGTCTCAGCCCGCGACTGCATTGTAACTAAGGATGTAAGTGGCGGCGGCGTCCAACAGACCCGTATACGCCGCCCGCGAAAAAAGCTGTATATGGCAGTTGTGGCAAGCCCCTAAAATTAAGTGGCTAAAGTGGTGATGACCGTATAATCCGCTGGAGCCGGTGGTGTCGACGCTTCTCAGTTGTGGGACTTCGGTCCGGCTAGAGCGCACTAGTATCCTCAGCTGGAACCATGCACGACAGAACGAGGGAGCCGGAGGTTAGCTAGTTACAGGTCAGTTACAGGTCACGGTCTCACAGATACAAATATACTGCTGGTTCAACGATTATTATGTTGGGGATTTTTTATGCGGTTGGAAATCGTGATATGTCACGGTCTCATAGATACAAATATACTGCTGGTTCAACGATTATTATGTTAGGGATTTAGGCTAGGAACGCCCGACCGAGTGGAGATGCTTGACGCGGTGACGGCTAGAATTGTTGGCTACTTGTTGCAGGTTGGTTACCGTGTGTGTTTGCAGAGCGTGCGCATGCACATGGATTACTTACTTTGTCGTATTCGTTGCTTTTGTTCAACAACAATCATAATAACAAAATAAAACAGCTGCAGAGCTGCGAGGGAGCCTGGAACACGTCTGGCGCGAGACAGCAGGAAACGGCGTCGCGGCGCCATCAAGCCGCAAAAGACCGCAAAACAAATAAAACGGCTGCCGCGAAACATGCTTAATTGATATTGCGGCGGAAGCGGCTAATCCCGCATCGTCCCGCGGACGAGCCACTTACATCCTGAATTGTAACGCTCCACGTCACCTTCACCAATTGATTTCGGCGGGACGAAAGGGGCAGATCCGCCGTCAATTTGCTCGCCGCGTTTCCGGGAAGGAACTGCTCTTGAGTTTACCAATGTTTGTGTAATACTTCCCCGTTTATACATATGAGTAATGATCTATAGTGATTTGGGTGGCAAATTGTAACTCACATTTTCTATTTTCAGTTGTAGGCTCTGCCCATCAAGCTAGGTTCTGGAATATGTCCTCTTCTTTCTATAGACCCGTCTGATATTTTGGGTTTTGAATTGAGATTAGATTTATTCGCATCTGGTTGTTATACGCCCCCACGTACTTTTAGGTGAAGAAGAGGAGCGTCCGGCGCAGAGCGTTCTCATTTAGTATTGGGGGTTTCGCCTGTCCTGGAAAATAAGTTGGATAAAAAAATCATTATGGTTATGGTGGCCAAAATCTCAGTCACCGAAGGGATTTTGTATAAAGAATCAGGTTTGATAGTCAATATGATGGAAAGATGACTTGGATGCTTTCTTTAATGTCGTGTCTCATTGGAGGATGGTCTCGTGGGATCTGTTCTGGTTTACCGATGCGTAGTGTGTGGTGCAAGGGCATTTATCTGTCTGTTGGTTCAGTCTTGTACTTCTTCTTGGCCAATATGAATTCGCGCTCTATGAGAGATGGAGGTCTGTATGCGCCGGACTGAGTGCATCCTCCAGCCGTCTGCCACATCTTTCTGTTATTATAAATTTGTTTTTCAGAACACAAACATCGTTGCACATCATTGAATTCTTTTTTGATCCGACATGCATTTCTTACGTGTTGGTCATGGTCTGATGACGAATGACTACTATCCTGCAGTTCAAGCTGTTGCTCTAGGTTTTGGCATTCACTTAAACAAAGATGTACTATTATTTTGTTCTTGGGATATCATTTAATGATCAATAAATTCAGTATATAGTTCTCCTATTTTATGTATGTGAATTTCACAAAATAGTACTGGAAAGCACTCTTACATTTGTTCTCTTAATTTTCCATGACATAAAAATCCTGGCTGTTTAGAGTACTTAACTAGCACTGTTACTTGAGTGAAACATATATATTTTCTGAAGTTTTCTTGTATTTTGCCTGGCCTCGGACTTGTTTAGTAGTTCTATCCTGAGCTTTTTTTTTTAGCAATCTTGCTCAGGTGATTTGATCGGGAAGCTAGACGATTTAACAAAATCGGTTGCTGTTCTTATTTTGTTCCTTCATTCAAGGGAAGTGAGATGTATGCAGATTTTCATACAAGACGGTTGGAAATAGAAGAAATTTAAGGAGATATATCAAGAAATCCATTTGCAATTAGTAAGTGATACCATCATGTCAGCTTAATTTTGCATGTTTGTATTCTTACAACTAATAAAATGTATTTATGTTGCACTAATGACCTCTCTGTGAACATTTGTGTGGAGCCGTAGGCTGAGCCAGTCTTTGATTGGAAGGGGCATTGGTCAGTGGAGGAGAGAATGTCGAAGGTAAGCATGTCAATCAAAAGACTGGATTGCAGGTGATATGCGCTTGTGATTGTATTTTTCTTTGAAACTTGGGCTGATCCTATGTAGGTGGATTGCTTGTTGGCAAATGGTCCTCATTCATATGCAACGGTCTAGAGCAATCATGTTACTATTCCCGGCGTGGTCTGACTTATGTTAGCAAAAGGCCCAGCTGCGTGTTTGAAGTCAGCAATTGTGTATTACCTCATGATAAGATATCATTACTGATTTGCCATGTGGTATTTTTTTTCTTAAATTTCATGCCGTCATGCCCAAATAGGAGAAATTCACACATGTGAGAAAAGGGTTTGTGTCCATGTTTTTTTTCTTTAATTCACTATAGGTCACATTTTAATGCAATATAATGCATTGTTTGTGTGAATGTGGAGAGTACACGTTTCCCCCATTTTATTCGAAACACACATGAATTTCGCAACACCACTGATTGATAGCAAGTCAGAGCCCATTGACATCTGGATGAGAATCTTGCATTGTATAACTGAAAATGGCTTTCTATGATCATGTAGCTAATTTTTTGTTCATGCTGGTTCAGTTTGGAGATACAGAAAAATTTGTTCGTTTGAGATGATGAAACATGTTCATGAACTATGCTAGACGATTTACAGATTATTACATGTGCGTATATCTTCTTACTGAGCATGCTTATTAACTTGTTAACTGATGATTCTTTGGTGTCATGTTATCTGATCATAGTTTCTTTCTCTGAAACGGCCAGAAAGATTGCATCTGTGTAGTTAATTGACGACCGCATGTAAGACTTCAAGAAGCTTCTAATCTTATGCCGTCTCTCATCCATCCGCCAGCTATTATAGTCAATGAGTTTATTTCAATGGAATTTAATAGGGAAAATTATCATGCTCAATTACAAAGATTTGAAGGAAAGGAAACATGTGAACATACATTATCTGCTTTGTCTCTCGATGCCAGACATGTATCATTACTTCTATTATTTGTTTTGTAAGTCTTAAATATATTTTTTAACTATGCCATTGTTCCACAAACTGGTATTTTTAACTGCAACGTTTGGATTTATTTCTTTTTTGTCATGTAAAAATACTGGAGTGAGGAGCATTAAAAATAACAAAATGTGGCTAGGACAATGCGGGAACAAGAAAGATACCGCGGGATGGCAAGGTCATGGGGCTTGCTTAGTTGACCCTCGACTCCGTGGTGTTTGAGTATGGAGGAGGGCGGGGTTGAAGTGGCGGAAAAAATCCATGGGTGATTTTCATAGTCAGGCCGTAGCGACGCACGGGCACATTTCCTAGTACATTTAAAAAACAATAACTCGTAAGTCCTACGCACGTATTCATCTGTATACCTAACGGCTGCGTTTGTGGTCCTCTCTCCAGCTATATGGACAACCGTGACGTGTTTACCATGGTCTATACATGATTAGTACGCGGCTGCGGAGCTTGCCCCAGCTGCACGCGCTCGCCTAGTCGTTGCTATTACTGTCACGATATAAATCGATGATGTATCATGGGCCAAACCTTGGCCAATGTCGTCCATACTCGGCTTTTTGCGTAGGCTTCCTGAACCGGCGGGCTCTGCCACTAGTCTCGAAATAGCCTTTCGCCTAGCTATATTAATATAGCAACCGTTTGAAATTGCTATTGGGTCAGACAACACAACGTCCAAAGAAATCACAAAGAAACCAAAAAAAAAGAGAAAACAAAGCCGAAAAAAGTGGCTCGACGAAAACGAGGGTGACCCGCAACCGCTGTGCCCGCCGGAGAATTTCCACCACGCTCCTAGCGCTCCGAAGCGTCACGTATCAAGCAACACCTCCAAGAAGGAAAGCGACGACAACGACGCTGCTACCCAGACTGGTCCTAGGGTTTCCCCCGATACGCTACGGGAGGTGGGGAAGAGATACACCCGACGCCCTTCAGGAAGGACGGCGACACCCGCAGGCGTCACCACGTCGGTGTCTGGATGACAAGGATTTCTCCCGACCCCTCAAAAAACCACACTCCCGGACGCTTCGAATTGCTCCACCAAGCTCGCCGTCCACTAGCACACGCCACCACGGTCTTGCAATCACCATCGTCGTCTCACCGTGACTCACGATGTAAGACTGGTACGACCGAAAAGAAGCAACTTAAGCGAGGGTCGACGGTACAGTGACACGCGGGAGGGAACTACCTCCACCGCCGAAGGGCGATAGTCGACCGGATGTAGCAAGAACAAACCAGGCCCTCTCTGACCCGGCCAAACCCAAAAGGGCTCGTGAAGCCTCGTCGCCACACTGCAACAAGGGTGTTACTGTGACCATCAACCCTCGCTATAGTTTCTACTCCTCTGTCCGCCAGTGAGTCCGCCGCCACCACAGACCCCCGCCGCCAAGTGGCAGCACCCTCCACATCATAGTCACCTGGACCTGCCGGACCGCCGCCGGTCTAAGGTACAACATGTCGTGCGCAGGAGAGACGCACACCGGTGCTCCGACGGCTCAACCGAGGAAGCCAGCCCTAGGCCCAGACCCGCCTGGTCTAGACCCGCCGAGGGTCTGGATGCAGAGGGATCATGCCATGGCAGGGGGGACGTTGGCAAACACCGGATCTGGGCCCGCCTGGCCTGGATCTAGTGTCATAGCCGCAGCTAGGGGGTGGGCCGAGGCCGCACCCCCACATCAGCATCCCCCTACAGGCCCAGATCAGACCTGAATGGGCCCAGATCTGGGCCACGCCGCCCTGGCTGCCCCGCTGACTCCCTGCCCCGACCACCTTGCTTCTCCGGCCGCCTGACCCGCCCCACCCAAATCGGGCCTAGCTGGGCCTAGATCTGGGCTGAGGCGCCGCCGATGTGAGAAGTAACAACTGTAGCCAGTAGAGAGCTCCGCCAGCCTAGATCTCGCCGCTGCCAACTCCGGTCCGCTGTCGTCCACGTGCAAGCACCTGCAAGCTAGATCTTTGGCCCAGCTCGGTTTGCGCCACAAGATCCCGGGTGGCTCATGCCTCGCAAGATGTGGCCTCCTGCCTTCTGATCTGTCATGACATTAGCCTCTGATGTGGTTTTTAATATATCGTCGACGCCGTATAGGGCTACAAGATTGGTCATCGACGACCTTCAACCGCATAATGTTAATTCCTTGGGTCCCTAAGAAAAAATACCTAATCTACAAAAGGAAAGCTATTGTCTAACGACCAGCCAACACACGGGAAACTTTCTACCACTAGAATTACCAAAAAATCATGAAAAACACATATTAGGGGAAGCTAATGTACAAAGTAATTGTAATAAGTTAACCTTTTTATCAATGCCGGTGAAGAAAGATATCACATAACCCTTTATTCACTTAAGCAATGGAAAGGAGAAGTCGGATCAAAAATACCACATCGGGGCAGATGGAGAAATCGAGAAAGAGATGACTTTTCTAAGGCACTATTTACTTCTCTTGTATTTTTACGCCAGAGGTTTGGTGATGAGATGGGATTTGGTATTGACCCAATCACTTTTAATTCTCTCAAATATCCTTCCCTAAAAATACACTAGTATGATGAATATTTTTTAATCTAGGAAAAAAAGAGATTTTGTGTGGATATCTCGGATCGTCCCATTCAAACCTGGCTTAGTAAAAGGATACAAGATTTTGCGGGACTGAGATAATCCCCCGATCCTCGTGAATACACAAGAAGTAAACAAAGTCTAAGGCGAAAGGAGAAGGTGACCTTACATGGACGACGGTAGCAACTTTTAGGGTTTCGCAGCATAGTAAATCAAAAAAATTCTACGGATGCGAACAAGAAAGCAAAGATCTAATATAGGAGATGCAATCAACGAGAGAGAAAGATGAGATCTTCATACCCTTGAAAAAATCGCACAGCGGAAACGTTCAACAGAACGTGGTTGATGTAGTTGTACTCGCCCTCTCCTCCTCGCGATCCGATCCGATCCTACGCCGCAAGTGGCGGGCGCCTCGAAGATGCTGCGTCACGGTACGACGTCTTCTCCTTCCTTGGTCCAGCAAGTAGGGTGGAGAGATGGATTGGATCTGCAGCACGACGGCGTGGTGCTATGGTGGAGAGTTTCTGCGACAGGGCTTCGCCTACGCGCAGTCGGGAGAGAGAGAGGTGGAGGGGCAGCAGGACGGTGGCTAGGGTTGGAGCGGTGGGAGGGGGAGGCTGCGCCCCTGCCCTCTTTATATGGGGGGGGGGGTTGTCCGGCCCCCTTGGCCCCTCCTCCAAGCCCTAGGGCGGCGGCCCCAAGGGTGGAGTGGGGGGCAAGTTTCCCCCTTCCTTCTAGAATGCTCCCCTAGGGTTTCCCCTAGGGCTGGCCGGCTGGGCCTTTGGGGCCTTATGCCCCTGGCCCAAAGCGGCCAGGGCACTTCCCCTTAGGCCCACGCAGGCCTCTGACAAGTGGGCCCATGTTGGTCCCACTCCGGAACCTTCTAGAACCTTCCGGTACAATACCGATAAACTCTGAAACGATTCTGAAATCCAAAAACCGCTTTCCTTTATATGAATCTTATTCTCTGGACCATTTCGGAACCTCTCGTGATGTCATGGATATCATCTGAGACTCCTAACAAAAACTCATGAACCAATCATCCATTCTATACTAGTGTCGATGCACGTTAAGTGTGTGACCCTACGGGTTCGAGAATATGCAGACATGATCTTATATCAATAATCAACAGCGGGATCTGGAAACCCATATTGACTCTCATACATTCATCGATGATCATATCGGATGAACCACGATGCCAAGATTCAATTAATCCCATATATGTATTCCCTTCGTCACGTGATATTTTACTTGCCCGAGATTCGATCGTTGGTATCGGCATACCTAGTTCAATCTTGTTCACAGCAAGTACTTTACTCATTCCGTAATCCGATATCACTTTGTGATTAACTCCTTAACCACGTGCTTGCAAGCGGTGTTGATATCGATTACCGAGTGGGCCCGAAGTATATCTCTCCGACTCGGGAGGGACAAATTCCATCTCGATACATACAACCCAACAAGTACTTTCCGATCACCTGAGAGACACCTTTATGATCACCCTCACATAGGATGATGTTTGATGACCTCAAAGCTTTCTTCCGATACCAGAGAGTTGTATTATCTCATGGTCTAAGGAATATAATACTTGACATAAGAAAAAGCTTCGCAAAGATGAACACGATGACATGATCTAATTGCTCTGCTTAATTTGGGTCTGTCCATCATATCATTCTCCTAATGACATGATCTCATTATTAATCGATAACTCATGTCTATGGTTAGGAAACCTTAACCATCATTAATCAATGAGCTAGTCCATAGAGGCGTACTAGGGACACGGTGTTGTTCATAAACCACACAAGTATCAAAGTTTCCGCTTAATACAATTCTAGCATGGAATATAAACTTTATCATGAACAAGAATTATAATAATAATATCTTTATTATTGCCTCTAGGGCATAATTCCAACAGTCTCCCACTTGCACTAGAGTCAATAATCTAGTTTACATCTGGCAAAAATCTTACACCCATGGCATTAAGGTGTTGATCATGTTTTGCTCGTGGAAGAGGTTTAGTCAACGGGTCTGCGACATTCAGATCCGTATGTACTTTGCTAATCTTCAGATCTCCATCTGCTATATAATCTCGAATTATATGAAAATGGCGGTTGGTGTGCTTAGTCTTTGGATGACATCTTGGTTCCTTAGCCAGTGCTATGGCACCAGTGTTGTCGCACAATATCTCCAGTGGGTCCAAGGCACTTGGAACCACACCAAGCTCAGTGATGAAGTTCCTGATCCAAACTCCTTCACTTGACGCTTCTGAAGTAGCCATGTATTCCGCTTCCGTTGTAGATCCTGCGATCACGCTTTGCTTGCAGCTTCTCCAGCTCACAGCTCCTCCATTCAAAATATAAACGTATCCTGTCTGAGATTTAGAATCATCCGGGTCGGTGTCGAAACTAGCGTCGACGTAACCTTTTACGACGAGCTGCTCATCACCTCCATAGACCAAGAACATTTCTTTAGTCATATTTAAATACTTTAGGATGTTCTTTACGGCTGTCCAGTGTTTCATTCCTAGATCACTTTGGTATCTGCTCGTCAAACTAAGAGCATTGGACACATCCAGTCTAGTACATAGCATGGCTTACATAATAGAACCTATGACCGAGGCATATGGCACTTTGCTCATAGTATCTCTATCTGTTACCGTAGCTGGACACTGAGCCTTGCTTAATATCTTATCTGACAACATGGGCAATGAACCTTTCTTTGCTTTATCCATTCTGAACCTTTTCAGAACTTTGTCTAGATATGTACTTTGGCTTAAAGCTATTAGGCGTCTTTGTCTATCTCTATAGATTTTGATGCCTAATATATAAGCATCTTCTCCTAGGTCTTTCATTGAAAAACATTTATTCAAATAACTCTTCACATCGTTAAGCATACCAATGTCACTTCCAA
Organism: Avena insularis; assembly: GCA_023614405.1. NCBI lineage: Eukaryota > Viridiplantae > Streptophyta > Magnoliopsida > Poales > Poaceae > Avena > Avena insularis. Next base: position 280,078,515 of record CM042691.1, read on the forward strand.
TAATCAATATGTCATCCACATATAGTACTAAAAATGTCACCGAGCTCCCACTCACTTTCTTATAGATACAAGCTTCGTAGCAATTTGGAACAAATCCAAAACTCTTGATCACTTGATCAAAATGAAGGTTCCAACTCCGAGATGCTTGCTTCAGTCCATAAATGGAACGCTGAAGTTTGCACACCTTATCAGCATCCTTAGGATCGACAAAACCTTCGGGCTGCATCATATACAACTCTTCATCAATGTTGCCATTAAGAAACGCAGTCTTGACATCCATATGCCATATTTCATAATCATGAAACGCAACAATTGCTAATAAAATCCGAATGGACTTAAACATCGCTACAGGAGAGAAAGTCTCATCGTAGTCAACACCTTGAACTTGCCGAAACCCTTTTGCGACAAGTCGAGCTTTATAGACAGTAACATTACCATCCGCGTCCATTTTCTTCTTGAAAATCCATTTGCACTCAACGGCCTTACGGTCGCTAGGAGGTTCCACCAAAGTCCATACTTGGTTTTCGCTCATGGATCCCAATTCGGATTTCATGGCCTCTAGCCATTTCTCAGAGTCTGGGCTCATCATTGCTTCCTTGTCTAACAACAAGACGGTTGAGACAGGGTTGCCACACCATTCAGGAGTGGCACGTGACCTTGTCGACCTGCGAAGTTCAATAGTAGCATCGTTCGAAGTTTCATGATCCTCGTCATTAGCTTCCTCACTTGTTGGTGCAGACGGCACTGGAACAATTTTAGGTGCTGCGCTACTCTCCAACTCGAGAGAAGGTTCAATAACCTCGTCTAGCTCTACCTTCCTCCCACTCACTTCTTTCGAGAGAAACTCCTTCTCAAGAAAGGATCCGTTCTTTGCGACAAACACTTTGCCTTCGGATCTGTGGTAGAAGGTATACCCAATCATTTCCTTAGGGTATCCTATGAAGACGCATTTCTCCGCTTTGGGTTCGAGCTTGTCCGGCATCAACTTCTTGACGTAAGCTTCGCATCCCCAAACTTTAAGAAATGACAACTTAGGTTTAGCACCAAACCACAGTTCATACGGTGTCGTCTCAACGGATTTAGATGGTGTCCTATTTAAAGTGAATGCAGCGGTTTCTAATGCATAACCCCAAAATGATAATGGCAAATCCGTAAGAGACATCAAATCGCACCATATCTAATAGAGTTCGATTCCGGCGTTTAGACACACCATTGCGTTGTGGTGTTCCGGGTGGCGTGAGTTGTGAAACGATTCCGCTTGCTTTAAGATGTATGAGAAAATCATAACTCAAATATTCACCTCCATGATCGGATCGTAGAAATTTAATTTTCCTGTTACGATGGTTTTCCACTTCGTTCTGAAATTCCTTGAACTTTTCAAACGTTTCAGATTTATGTTTCATTAAATAGATATACCCATATCTACTTAAGTCATCAGTAAAAGTGAGAAAATAGCGATATCCACCGCGCGTCGAAACACTCATTGGTCCGCATACATCGGTATGTATGATTTCCAATAAGTCCATTGCTCGCTCCATTATTCCGGAGAACGGGGTTTTGATCATCTTGCCCATGAGGCATGGCTCACACGTGTCAAATGATTCAAAATCAAGAGACTCCAAAAGTCTATCAGAATGGAGTTTCTTCATACGTTTTACACCAATATGACCTAGACGGCAGTGCCACAAATAAGTTGGATTATCACTATCTACTTTTCATCTCTTAGCCTCAATGTTATGGATGTGCGTTTCATTGCTTTCGAGATTCAGAAGAAATAAACCATTCACCACAGGTGCATGACCATAAAAGATGTTATTCATGTAAATAGAACAACCATTATTCTCCGATTTAAATGAATAACCGTCTTGCAATAAACACGATCCAGATATGATGTTCATGCTCAACGCAGGCACATAATAACACTTATTAAGGTTTAAAACTAATCCCGAAGGTAAAACTAAGGAGAGCATGCCGACGGCCATCACATCAACTTTTGATCCATTGCCAAAGCACATCGTCACCTCATCCCTTGCTAGCCGCCGTCTATTACTTAGCTCATGTTTCGAGTTACAAATATTAGCAACTGAACCAGTATCAAATACCTAGGCACTACAACGAGCGCTAGTAAGGTAAACATCAATAACATGTATATCAAATATACCTTTAATGGTGCCAGCCTTCTTGTCCGCTAAGTACTTGACACGATTGCTTCGATGACCCTTGTCCTTGCAATATAAGCACTCAGTGTCCGACTTAGGTCCAGACTTGAGCTTCTTCTCAGCAGGGGCAACGCGCTTACCGCTGCCTTTCTTGAAGGATTTCTTTGCACCCTTATCTTTCTTAAAGCTAGGGTCTTGTTGACCATCAACACATGATTATCTTTCTTGATATCCACCTCCACAGCTTTCAGCTTAGCGAAGAGCTCAGTGATCGTATCAGTGGAACCAATTTGATTGTGAGTGACTACAAAACCTTTGTAGCTGGGAAGGAGTGATTGCAGAACTCTGTCAATCTTGAGCTCTTCTGGAATCTTGCAGTCCAGTTGCTCAAGACGTTGAGTGTAGCCCGACATCTTATGGCGTGCTCACTAACGGAACTCTCTTCCTCCATCTTGCAGTTAAAGAACTTCTCAGAGATCTCATATCTCTCAGAACGGGCCTGAGTCTGAAACATGGTTTTCAGTTCCTCAAGTATCTCAAAGGGCCCGGCGAACTCCTTAAAACGATTTTGAAGGTCTGGTTCCATAGCAAACAACATGGTCCTCTTAATCACTCCATAATCATCTTTGCGCGACTGATAAACTGCTTTTTCATCAGCCGGCGCATCAGTAGTAGGGGCATCACCTAGCGCTTTCTCTAGTACATAGTACTTTTGACCGCCAGCGAGAATGATTCTCAGATTGCGGAACCAGTTGGTGAAGTTAGACCCATTGTTCTTAAGCTTTTCTTTCTCAGCAAAAACGTTGAAGTTGAAGTTGGAATTAGCCATTTGATCTATAAAATTTGCAAATACAATTTATACTATGTTCATGATAACTAGTTCAACTTAATCAAATTACTGGAGGAACTCCCACTAAATTCAACATCCCTCAAGTTGTTTAGTGAACATGACCCAAATTCATCACACCTAATCCGATCTTCACGAGAAGAGATGTGGTTTCAATGGTGGACAACAAAGTATCGATCATATCATTCATATGACTCATGCTTAACCTTTCGGTTCGTGTGTTCCGAGGCCATGTCTGTACATGCTAGGCTTGTCAAGTCAAACCCAAGTATTTCCGCATGTGCAAAACTGGCTTGCACCCGTTGTATGTGAGCGTAGAGTTTATAGCACCCGATCATCACGAGGTGCTTGAACACGACGAACTTTCGCAACGGTGCATACATGGGGAGAGCACAATTTTATCTTGATCTTTAGGTGAGGAATCATCTTATAATGCTACCGTCGTGATCTAAGCATGATAAGATACATAAAAGGATAAACATCACATGCATATAATTTTATGTGACATGGTATAACCAATCTCCGCGCAATGATCTCCATCTTGTGCGCGCCAGCATGATCTCCATCATTCCACCATGATTGCCTCCACCACGAATAGCAACTACAATTATTGCTAACTACTTAGCGATAAAGTAAAGCTATTATATGGCGTATAAGAAGTTGACACGCAGGTCATACACAATTATAAAGACAACCATACGGCTCCTGCCGGTTGTGAACTCATCGACATGCAAGTCGTGAAATATTATAAAACATGATCATTGCATACATACACATCATGTCTTGGGCCATACCATATCACAAAACACTCCCTGCAAGAACAAGTTAGACGCCTCTACTTTGTTGTTGCATGTTTTACGTGGCTTATGGGAGTAACAAGTTAAGAACGATTCTTACGTATGGAAAGCCACAATGGTGATATTATGGTTACCAACATCCTTTGTAGACCCCATGACTACTATAGTGAGAGAAACTAGCATCCACCAGCCGCATGTGTGGAACAAGCCACGCGTCAAGTGCGGAGCCGGTTTCGCGAACTAGGTCGCGTAAAGTTGGCCTGGACAGCTTCGATCTCACTATGTCGCGCCATAAGGAATACACAACAAGAGGTTTGCAACAGAAAACATCAACGCCCGCAACAAGCATGTTGCGTTCTACTCGTGAAACACATCTACGCATAGATCTAGCTCTGATACCACTGAATGGTTTTGCAGCATAGTAAATCAAAAAAATTCTACGAATGCGAACAGGAAAGCCAAGATCTAATCTAGGAGATGCAATCAACGAGAGAGAAAGATGAGATCTTCATACCCTTGAAGAAATCGCACAGCGGAAACGTTCAACAGAACGTGGTTGATGTAGTCGTACTCGCCGTCTCCTCCTCGCGATCGGATCCGATCCTACGCCGCAAGTGGCGGCGCCTCCGAGAGATGCACACGTACGGTACTGCAACGTCTCCTCCTTCCTTGGTCCAGCAAGTAGGGTGGAGAGATGGATTGGATCTGCAGCACGACAGCGTGGTGCTATGGTTGAGAGTTTCTGCGACAGGGCTTCGCCTACGCGCAGTCGGGAGAGAGAGAGGTGGAGGGGCAGCAGGACGGCGGCTAGGGTTGGAGGAGTGGGAGGGGGGAGGCTGCGCCCCTGCCCTCTTTATATGGGGGGCTGGCCGTCCCCCTTGGCCCCTCCTCCAAGCCCTAGGGCGGCGGCCCCAAGGGTGGAGTGGGGGCCAAGTTTCCCCCTTCCTTCTAGAAGGCTCCCCTAGGGTTTCCCCTAGGGCTGGCCGGCTGGGCCTTTGGGGCCTTGTGCCCCTGGCCCAAAGCAGCCAGGGCACTTCCCCTTAGGCCCACGCAGGCCTCTGACAAGTGGGCCCACGTTGGTCCCACTCCGGAACCTTCTAGAACCTTCCGGTACAATACCGATAAACTCCGAAACAATTCCGAAATCCAAAAACCGCTTTCCTTTATATGAATCTTATTCTCCGGACCATTCCGGAACCTCTCGTGATGTCCTGGATCTCATCCGAGACTCCGAACAAAAACTCATAAACCAATCATCCATTCTATCCTAGCGTCGATGCACGTTAAGTGTGTGACCCTACGGGTTCGAGAATATGCAGACATGATCTTCTATCAATAATCAACAGTAGGATCTGGAAATCCATATTGATTCCCACACATTCATCGATGATCATATCAGATGAACCACGATGCCAGGATTCAATTAATCCCATATATGTATTCCCTTCGTCACGCGATATTTTACTTGCCCGAGATTCGATCGTTGGTATCGGCATACCTAGTTCAATCTCGTTCACAGCAAGTACTTTACTCGTTCCGTAATCCGATATCACTTTGTGATTAACTCCTTAACCACGTGCTTGCAAGCGGTGTTGATATCGATTACCAAGTGGGCCCAAAGTATATCTCTCCGACTCGGGAGGGACAAATTCCATCTCGATACATACAACCCAACAAGTACTTTCCGATCACCTGAGAGTCACCTTTATGATCACCCTCACATAGGATGATGTTTGATGACCTCAAAGCTTTCTTCCGATACCAGGGAGTTGTATTATCTCATGGTCTAAGGAATACAATACTTGACATAAAAAAAGGCTTCGCAAAGATGAACACGATGACACGATCTAATTGCTCTGCTTAATTTGGGTCTGTCCATCATATCATTCTCCTAATGACATGATCTCATTATTAATTGACAACTCATGTCTATGGTTAGGAAACCTTAACCATCATTAATCAATGAGCTAGTCCATAGAGGCGTACTAGGGACACGGTGTTGTTCATAAACCACACAAGTATCAAAGTTTCCGCTTAATACAATTCTAGCATGGAATATAAACTTTATCATGAACAAGAATTATAATAATAACATCTTTATTATTGCCTCTAGGGCATAATTCCAACAGCAACATTGTCTCCCTAAATATGAACAACATGCGGACACAATGGGATGAACAGAGCAACTGCCGCTGGTGTGAAACTCCTTGGTGTGTAACCCTAGTTGCCTCTAAGGGAACAAAGTAACCTAGTCTTGTTGTTGTAAAAGAAATGAACAAAGAATATCCCGATGATTCAAAAAAATATCTTAAGAAAACAGAGTACATATTTTCACCTTTATTTTTTTAAATCCGATGATTCAAAACAAAATATCTTGAGAACCGTTTGTTCAAATTACGAACCGTTTTCACTTTTGAGCTCCCCGTGCCGAGTTATTTAAAATTAGATCACATGTTGATAGGTTTTGAACAACTTTTTTTGTACTTTAGATTACTTCAATTATGTATTTTTGTACTTTAGGTTCTTAGTTTACTTTGTACTCGGGTTACTACATATTTATACTTCCGTGTACTTTAGCAGTGAGTATACTTGTACTTTTCTATACTACTTAGATCTAAGTACGATTCTACTTTGATTTGTGGTAAGGTTGTACTTTCATGTACTTCGGCTCTAAGTATAGTTGTACTTTTGTGTACTTAGTCTATAAGTATACTTGTAATTTCATGTACTTTGATGTGAGTACACTCGACTTTTCTGTACTTGGTTCTTAATACTATATGGAATATGACCGAGAGGCAATAATAAAGTGGTTATTATATTATTCTATGTTTATGGTAAATGTTTATTTCTCATATTATAATTATGTTAACAGAAACGTCAATACAATGTTTAATAAACAAATAAAATGGTTTCTAGTAATGCCTCTTATTACACTAGCTTATTGATTAACAGATGATCAAGATTTCCTGATCATGAATATTGGATATTGTTAATAACAAGGTCATGTCATTGGAAAATGATATGATGAACACTTACACGCATAGTAAAAATAACAATACGATCAAGTCAATCAAGTTTCATTGCTGTATCAAACTCATACAAAGTAGTCCTAATCCTTAGAGACAATGAAATCACGTCAATCACTAACATCGAAAGAGTATTTTGATTTTAGCAAACGTCATACCATAATAGAGTGATTATAAAAATGTCATCGGGTAATTACAAAGTGTTAGTTGAGACTCGTGGATGAAGAGTAGAATTTGTCCATCGTGATGATGGAGAGATATACTCTTGGCCCTCTCAGTGATATCACATTCATAACAACCTGCAAGCAAGTGATTTGATTACAAGGAATGTTATATCACGGAACGAGTAAAGAGTATTTATCGATAACAAGATCGAACTAGGCATGGATGATACCAAATGATCGGATCTTGGACAACTAATATACCGCGAGACAAAACGAACTGACTATAACGTTAATGGTTCGCACGATCACTAGATTCATTGTTGAATAAGTGGGAGTCATTACGGATTTCCAGATCCCACTGATGCTATTCATCGGAGAGGTGTCTCAATCATGTCCATATCATCCATGAACCATAGCGTGACACACTTAAGGTTCGCTGGCGCGTTTTGAGTAGATTTAGAACTCAGACCGAATTATTGGACATCATAGAGGTTGTTTTGGAAAAGCGTCAAAATTATTTCAAAATATCGAAATAACACAAGGGGTAATTGTTAATGTTTGTTAATTCCATAAGTGTGGTTTAATTGTTATGAATGGCATGCAATTAAAAGGGGAATAAGAGAGAAGGTTACTTAATTGATGGAGGAGGTTACAACCATGAAGAGGTGGTTACCACCATGAAGAGGGGGAGGTGCCCGTCTAGGGGCTGCCTCCCTCCTCTCCTATAAAAGGTGGACACCCCTCCTCTCATCCTTTACACACTTGATCCTCCTTCTTATCCCTCCCTTGTTGCTTCACCATTGTCATTGCTTAGCGAAGCTCTGCCGCAAAATAGTTTGAAGTCTATACTTAGAGAGTAGGAGTTTTTAGCAGATCCCTTCTTCCGCTGCCCCGTTGAACCGAGGGTGTGGAGGACGTCGACGAGCCGCACGTGTGATCTAGTATGGAGGTGCCGCCGATTGTGGCGTCGTGAGTACTTGATCTTGAGATCGTCGCGTTTACACCTTCATCGACAACGTTTGTGCGAAAACGTAATCCCGCTTACGGTCTTCGAGGGTGAGTTACTCGTTGTTATCATCACGTAGATGATCTTGGCTAGATAGTGGTTTGCGCGTAGGATTTTTTTATTTTTCATGCTACGAATCCCATCAAATACAGTAGTACTTTCATGTATTTGGCTCGAAGTACAGTTGTACTTTTTTATACTTCGGCTTTAAGTATAGTTGTATTTTTGTGTACTTAGTCTCTAAGTATATTTGTATTTTCATGTATAGTTGTACTTACATCATTAACTATTTCATTCTCGCAGGACATCACTAGCGCGCCATATGTCAGACACGGAGCAACTCCAGACTCCATGGACGGATCTTGCATGAGGCAAGGGTGTACATTTGCATGGGGCAAGGGTGTACAAATGTACACCCAATTTTTTCAGCAAAAAACTCTTATATAGTTATACGATGGATATATACAATACTAGTAACATGTTTTATCTAACATATATAGTATTTTTCCCAACCACAAACTAAGTGAAAATCCCATAGTTTACTCCTGCCGCTCATAGATAACTGTCGTGTCTAGACAGTGGCGGATCCAGAATCCACCAAACCCAGGGCCAAAATCATATTATATGTTGAAGTTGGGCTAAATTCTAGAAAAATTAGAGCATTTCTACTAATATATAGCTGAATTTTTTGTCTACACCCCGGGCCATGGTCGGGGTTGCCCGGGGTGTAGATCCGCCCCCGTGTCTAGATACACATGTATTTAGCCATGTTTTAGTGTACAACTGTGTATCTAAATAAATCTGCGACGCTTATTTTCAAAGCAAAAAGTGCAGCCTAAGTTGCAAGCAGCCCATTAGGCATTAGCCGTTGTATATTATTTTTTAGAAACATTTCTACCATTAACAAATTTATGTGATGATCTTGTGATCTTTATTCCTTATCCGTTCAAAATAAAAATTCTTATAGGCGCAATTATCACATTTTTCCATTTGAAGAAAAGATGACCCAAGCATTGGACTGACAAAACCATACGGGACGGGGTGGCATCAAAGTGGTAGAATCAATAGACCTGTATTTTTTCCTATAATCTCTGTCCATTCTCAAGAAAAATCTAATATATTGTTCTACGGTATATAAATTATACTTTTATCTATGTTACCACTTTTTTTGTGAAATTCCACGAATCTATTAATAATTATCAACAACAGTACAAAGAGTCGTAAAGTAATAAACATTATAAATATGTTAATGGACCACCTAGCAAAGACTACTGACACTAGCACGAGCCGAACTCGTCTCTCCATTGTTGAAACAAGGCAAAGCTTGTCAAAATAAACTTGTTATAGTAGACAGATGTGAAGTCGTCGATCTTTATGTTTTGTGTTAGTTAAAATTTGTACAACTAAAGCTGAAATTGTGGATCCCGCCCGTGACAGACTCACAAGCGGACATTTAGAAAGGTCGACCTTTTATTAGCAATACCCGGTGGTTTCCCTCCAACCTTTGATTTCATACCTTTTTTTTAACTTTGAACAGCACCGCCTGTTCATGTCGGGCTTTGGCTTCTGGCTCGTCCACGCGACCCTCGATTCGAACAGAGCGGCCCATATCCTCAAAGGGTCCGGCCTCAAGAGGAACCAGACCTTTTTTTCTCCTTCTCCCACTCCCCCTGCCGGCCGCCGCCTCCTCAGTTGCGGCGAGCCCCTCTTCTCCGCACGTAACCTAGGGTTCGCCCTCCTTTCATAGTCCTTCCCCTCCTACCGTCGCAGCCTCCACTCCAATTCCCACCCTCGTCTTCGTCTTCCTGATCCCCGTCGGCTGCTGCGCGTCCCCGCGACGGCGCGATGAGGTTGGAGAAGTGCTGGTTCTGCTCCTCCACCGTCTACCCAGGCCACGGCATCCAGTTCGTCCGCAACGACGCCAAGGTAATTTATTTCTCGTATCAGCAACTTGGTAAAATTGCCTCATCTTGTTGGTCTCTCCGTGGTTGTCGGGAGTAGGTCTGGACGCCATGCTATTTATTCCTCGTATTCAGGACCTAGTGGCGAACAGCTCTGCTTTACTTTGTTCCGGTTCCTATGTGTTGCGTCGCATGGAAAGCCTGGAAATAGAGCAGTTCTTATGAGATTCGCTTCGATTCATACCTTGGAAATAATATGTTTAGCATCGCTTCTGCTTGTACTAGGATTTGTATGGAGGACTATAGGATTATTTTGAAAAAAGGCTGAAGATGAAACAGCTCTTGGAGATGCCATTCTTGCCTTGGAAGTAGTTTCTGTAGCCCTGGTTTACACTTTGTTGCTGTTCCTGTTTCTGTGCATTGCATGGCATGTGAAATTTGTTCAGAGTTTTTTTTTTGAGGGAAGTTCAGAGATTATTTAACACAGGAGAAGAACACACCTTCTGGAAAACAGAACAAATTTTATGAGATCAGAAATAATCTGTTTAGCTTCACTCTTGATGGTATCTGGATGGATTTGGCTGGGCAGCTGTAGCCTTATGAACAGCTGAAGTGCAACAATTCTTAGATATGCCATTCCTACCTTGGAAGTGGGCTCTGAATTTCTGTAGCTTCACTTCTGCTTGTATCTGTATTTGGTTGGTGGCATGCCATGTAACCAGTTCACACATCTGCTTGTCAGATTTTCCGCTTCTGCCGATCAAAATGCCACAAGAACTTCAAGATGAAGAGGAACCCTCGCAAGGTTAAATGGACGAAAGCGTATAGGCACTTGCGTGGCAAGGACATGACACAGGTAACAAACTTGCTGTTTTTTATATCGTGACAGAAGCGAGTAGAGAGCGCTGTGTGAGTCCTAATCCAATGATTGTTTGCATCAACCAGGATTCCACGTTTGAGTTCGAGAGGAAGAGGAACAGGCCGGAACGCTACGACCGTAACGTCACCGAGCAGACTCTGAAGGCCATCCCGCTTATCACGAAGATTAGGCAAGAACGGCAGATTAACCACATCGCTAAGAGGTCGGTCGCTGTTCTACAACTCACTATATCTGATTACTCTTGGAATGGTTTCGGTGTCTAACATGCGCTGTTTTCTCCCTCTTAACAGACAGATGGCAGGTAAGAGCATGTCACGGGAGAAGGACGCCAAGGAGTTGGAGCAGGATCTTCAGATGCTTCCCAAGAAGGACATCTCACATTATGAAACTAAGACGAAGGTTCTTGTTTCTCAGCTCAAGACCGAAGAGAATCTTATGGAAGAGTAATGGAATGGAAATGTCTTCCTTGTGCGTGCATGTAGTCCTTAGTTCCTTACTATGCGATACTTTGGGTTTCATCAGATTGTAGATGACAATGAAATATGTTTTCGATTGAGTAGAAGCAAGTTCTGCATGTGCTGTAATCGTGCAGACAATGGTCTGATTTGGTTTCTTAGCATCGTGCACTTTACCAGTCATTATTAATGTGTGATCATTTTCATTTAGTACCATACCTGAAATACTTTTGGTACTATTCCAAAAGTTCAGGTGGTTATTGTTTTCACAGAATCCCAGTTTTATCTGAAGGATTTGTAAAAGCTTGGTTCACATCTCACGTGTGTGGAAAATCTTTGCCCGCTATACCTACAGGTGCAAACTGTAGAGTTGCCAGTGGTCTAGCATATCAGCAAGTGCAGTGTTGAAAGTATTTTAGACTGACTACCTTAATTTATCTTCAAGGCATTTCCATGCTATTGTTTTTCCGGTCCTTTTTGTGATCAGGTTACTCTTGAACTTTGAAATCATTTTTGTGTGATCAGGTTACTCTTGAACTTTGAAATTCTTTCTTTAGTAGTAGTTGCAGGTCGTGTCAAGTGTTGGAATAGTATTCAGTATTCAGACTAGCTGCTAGCCTCAGCGTACTACTATCCTATATTATTATTTTTTGAAGTAAGAACACTTATATTATAATTAGCAGCAGGCTTGGCTCATTAAAAACCTTCCAGTGGTAAAAAAGAGAGTGCGTAAGTAACACACCAGACCCACTCTTTCCTAACTGGGCGAGAGTGTGAACAACCCGGTTACTCTCCCTGCCCACCTTCCTCACATGCAATAAAGGATTTGTACGAAGGATGTCCTTATCTCCTTGTAGTAACCCAGGGTGAAGATCGGTCAGTTTTGTGTGAATTTATAGCCTGCACTACACGTTGGCGGTCGGTATCTATAATACCTGGCAGTCTTTTGATCTCGATCAGATGATGAAGGCCAAGTAAACAAGCCCTTGCTTCAACCTCCTCGGCACTAGGGCTGAATTGAATGGTCTGCCATCCACATCTTTGACAACAACGCCCAGTCCAGCCTTGTTGCTAGCAGCGTCCCAGCCCGCATCAACATTAGAGAGGACAAAGCCTTGGGGAGGCGGCTGCCACTTCGATGGGAGATCTGATCCTAGAGCCGGGCTTTGACTCGGGAACAACAAGGACTTCCCTTTCAAAGAAAGGCCACTCATATTCGCTTCCTCGAAGGACACATCGTAATTCTGGAGGAAGGGTACCGAAGCGGAAACTGAGGCCTTTCCTTCAGTATGAATAATATCATTACGATGATGCCACGTACGCCAAAAAAGGAACAGGAGCTTCACTCTGAGTTCAAGAGCCGAGTTGTTGATCAAAATCAGGAACCACTCCCTTCCAGACTTCTGAAACTCCTTCTCCGGGGGTAGAGTCCATACCCCTCTCATTTGATCACGAAGGGCGCGCGCTGTGGTACACATAACCAGCGCATGGTGAGCATCCTCGTCCGCTGTGCCGCAGATAGAGCACGTCGGTCTGTCAGACTTGATTCTTCCGTGAACATTCTCAAGAACATCAAGGGTATTCGTCGCCGCCTTCCACCCAAAAACACGAATTTTCTGAGGGACCTTCGCTTTCCAGATACTGTCCCAAACTAGGCAATCTCCAAGAGGCGACACGCTATTTTGGCCAGTGCTATGTGCGTCCAACATTGGTTGGGTGCTGAGACGGTATGCCGATCTCACAGTAAACACGCCGTTCTCCTCCATGTTCCAGGCAACGAAGTCCTCCGAGTTCCGCTGTGTGAGTTTAATAGCCAGGATTACTTCCGCGTCATGGGGTTAGAAGTACCACCGAATTTTCACTTCGTCCCATGCATGTGAACCTGGAATGAATAATTCTGACACCCATCGCATACGTGTCTCCCTCCTCTTACCAGACACTTTGAGCGAATCACTACGCGGAATCCAATTGTCATGCCAAATTTTTACTTGAGAACCATTACCAATCCTCCAAAGCGTGTCCTTTTTAATAAATCCAAACCATGCATCACTCCCTGCCATGTGGGTGATGTATTTTGAATAAAAACCGTGTCTAGAAGGTTACCATTAGAATAGTATCAGGCCCTTAGTACTATGGCGCACAAACTATCTGGATTATCAATAAGCCTCCAGGCCTGCCGTGCCAGTAATGCTTGGTTAAAAATCCGTAGATCCTTAAACCCCATACCATCGTGCGTTTTTGGCCGTGTTACCTTTTCCCATGACATCCAATGCAGCCGTCTTCCGTTTTGTTCATCGCCCCACCAAAAATTACGGATGATCTGGTTCATCTCATCAATAATACCAGCTGGGAATTAGAAGACCCCCATGGCATACGTGGTTAATGCTTGAAGAATTGCTTTCACTAAAAATTCCTTTGCTGCGCTGGACATATAATTTTCTGCCCAATCACTGGCCCACTCCATAAATTTACTCTTGACCGGCTGGAATTTTCCATTCTTCATCCTACCTTCAGAAACTGGAAGGCCCAAATACTTCTCCTCAAAACATTGGGTCTCATATTTAAGAACATTTTGGATAGATGACTAAATCTCCTGAGAACACTTGTTCCCAAATAAGATGGAACACTTTCCCAGGCTAACAAGCTGCCCCGTGCCTCTCTCATACCTTTCCAGGATTGATTTCACCACTTCTACTTGTGCCACGTTTCCCTCAAAGAACATAAGACAATCATTCACAAAGAGAAGGTGTGAGATTCCCGATGCACGCCAGCAAATATGCATCTCTCGAAGTGATGCGCTTTGAATCTCCTGCTTAATCATGGTCGATAAACCATCAGCCACAAAAAGAAATAAGTAAGGTGAAAGTGGATCACCTTGGCGCAGCCCCCGTGATGGAGTGAAGGAGTCCAACACAAGTCCATTGAAGCGAACCGAGTATCGTACGGTGGTGACACACGTCATTACCCACTGTATCCATTTACTATGAAAGCCCAGTTTCGCCAACACTCCTTCCAAAAAAACCAATCAAAGCGGTCATATGCCTTGGCCATATCCAGTTTATAAGCACAATAATTCCCTATTGATCCCGTCTGAATCGCATGAATGCACTCGAATGAAATTAGTGCATTGTCCGTAATCAGTCGCCCCAGAATAAATACACTCTGAAACGGTGCAATAATATTCTGGAGCAAAGGTCTCAATCTGTTCACTAAGCACTTTTAGATAATCTTGTAGATAACATTGCAAAGGCTTATAGGCCGGAAGTCCTTCGGCTCTTCCGGGTCATTTTTATTTGGAATAAGCACAATTGTCGTATCATTCACGTCATCTGGCATTATAACTTCATGAAAGAAGCGCTGGACTACAGCGATGACATCCTTCTTCATGATTCCCCAGTTCCTTTGCAAAAACCGAGCTAGATAACCATCAGTCCGGGAGCCTTTAGGAGTCCAATATGAAATAAAGCTTCTCCAATTTCCTCTTCAGTAAACGGCTCATTCATTTGATCATCAACACATGGATGAAGGTGATCGGTCATAATTGTCGGGCAAACATTGGTGTCTTTCATGAACAAACCACTGAAGAAATCTGTAGCCATGCCCTCTGTCTCCTTTTCGTTCTTTGTGATGGACCCATTGTCTCCTTTTCGTTCTTTGTGAAGGACCCATCTGGTTTTTTCAACTTCCTCACTTTATTTTTTTCTGCCGCCCGGAAGCCTTTCCATGGAAATATTTGGTATTCCTATCACCTGCATGTAACCAGTCCACACGCAATCTTTATAACCATTGGAGATACTCGCAGTAAAGCATTTCGTCCATGTCAGTTTGCAGTTTTTCATAACATTGCCGACTCGCCTCATCCGTGAGTGAAGCAAGTTCCTCCATCTTCTTACGTAACTTGTCCAGCTCGCGGTGAAGAGTAGGGAAGTGCTTAGACTTCCAAATGTACAGGTCATGCATCATAGAATCCTTGGCAGCATGGATGGATCCCTAACTAGGTGAATCCGCGTCCACTGCAGACACATATGATGGCGGCCCAGCCGCCCAGCCTGCCGACGCCACCCTCCCGCTCCACGCCTCCTCCACCACCGCAACCAGCGACGGTTCTCTCTCCCAAGCCACCTCATATCTGCGAATCGGTCAAATAGACCGCATGTTTACTATGTCATCCACTCATAGAAGAAGGGGCGTGTGATCTGAGCGTGAAGATTGAAAATGTTGCACTCTATGCCGCGAGAACATTAGACTCCATGCCGGGAATGCCACTGCCCTATCAATCCGCACGCGAACATTATCATCTCCCTGTCTATGATTAACATAGGTCCAAGGTGTCCCAGCAAAGCCTAGATCATGAAGGTCACACGTAGACAACACCTCTCGAAAATTTTGCATGAGTCTTTCTGATCTTTTAGATTTTGAGAAATGCTCACCTTGCCATATAGCCTCATTAAAATCGCCAATCATCATCCATGGCTCTGCCAAATGAGGCTTTCGACGCAGCAGTGTCCACATGTGATGACGATCTGTTGGTTTAGGTTCACCGTAGACAAACGTCCCTCTCCACTTCTTCTCAAACGGTCCACCCTCAATGTGTGCATTAATGTGTCGATTGCTGAAAGATAAAACATCTACCCGGACCTTCTCCGTCCAATAGAGTGCAATGCCACCTCCTGTCCCAACTCCTTCTGGAACATGGTAGCAATCCTTCATCCCTAATCTGAATATCAGATTTCTGACAAGATCCTTACTTTGCATTGTCTCACTAATGAATACAAGGCTGGGCTTATGGGTCTACACTAGGAGACCAGTTCCTGAACCGTCCGGGGTTGCCCCATCCCCTGGGGGTTCCAAGCTAGGGTACTCATTGTACCCGGCGGTCACCCTCGAAGGATGCCATCGATCCAGTAGGGGTACGCTTGTGTCTCTTACTAACAGTAGAGCCAGCCAAAACTGAGTTATGTCATTCCTCTTCGATGGGAACCATTGTAGCATTATTGTCTATATCACCATCGCCAGCCACATTCACCTGTTCAAAGGCCAGGCGCTTCCTAGCTGCCTTCTCAGCCTCCATCATCACCACATCCCTCGGCTTCACCGGGCTGGACGATCTGTCCTTTAAATCGTCATCTACTTTAGTGTAGCGGTGCTCAGGATGCTCTCTCCAATCTACATATGGCCCAACGCCATGACCAAAAGCTTCTCCCATGCCACCTCTTCCTCTACCAGCCGGGGGAGGGCCACGTGGAGAAGCAAACAAAGGTGCATTGCCACCCCTCAGATCGCCACGGTTGGGGACTCCACGGCCTCTGCCCGGAGAGGATGCGTGGATCTAGTCCCCCCACCTCAGTTGTTTCTTCTCGAACACACCTGTATCGACTCCTTATATTCATAGCCGAGCTGCCCGCAAGCAAAGCACGGGAGGCCAATTTTCACATACTTAACCTCGTAGAGGTTACGCTTGCCCTCCATAACTATAGTCACCCATCTTGTTAAAGCGGTATGCACATCATGCTTGACCCGAACACGAACAAAGTCACCTTTGAAGGAACCAGTCGGGTTCATCTCGACGGTACAAACCTCACCAACAACACGCCCTCGGGATCAGACAGCCCATCGTACGGTGCTAGCACCGCCATCCAGTCTCGGAACAACCACTGACCATGCTCCGTGACTTTCTCCCAGTCACCTAAGCAAAAACATTGGATCACAAATCGATTAGCAGCCACCGCCCTCATGGTGATGTCTCTCGCAGGATTCCAGGCCAATCTCATTTGCTGAAAAAAGGCTTCATGACTGAAGTTTTTTTGACAATGCACACGGCAATAGCCATCCACTACATGCTAGTCTTGATCTCATCCACATCTTCTTCCAGTATGAAATCATTGAATTCCTCCTCACCAATGTCCAGGAGGTCAAACATTGAGTCAATCCCGAGGCCTTGATGGCTAGGGTTTTTGGAGGAGGAGGCAGCGTCTCCATCCGAGGATTGCGACTCGATAACTGGACCAGGATCAGTCGCCTAGGCGATTGTAACACCTCAAAAATATTAAACAAGATTATCAAGTTCCAATCACCCAAGATTAGGGTTAACAAAAACTTTTATTATTAAAATCAATATGAATGCATGTGTGTGGTGATGAATGCATGAATGATTGACATTGCCATGTTTGATTGCTATGAATGATAAGGATTGGTTTAAAGATGAAAACAAGATCATCTAGATCATTTCCAAGTAGAATCAAATAAAGAGAAAATCAAATATAAGACATATGAGAAAATGGTCATTTTGGCCAAACTTGTTCACTAGACCACTTTGGGTGTTCCTAGTCCAAGATTTCTAACAGAAACAAATCCAATTCTTTTCACCCCTTGCTAGACCAAGTAAAAGTGAACCCAAGTCCACTTTACAAACCAACAACAACAAATTCCAAATCTATTTAAAGGACAATTCAAAATTGAATCCTTAGTAGATACTAAGATGGCCATTTCTAAAAAACTAACCAAACCACTTCACCTTGCCAAACCCAAGCAACCTCGGACTACCAAGCATGTGACTAGAGCACTCACCAAAATTCAGCCAAAGATTCAAATTTAAAATTCATGCGCCTATTTCATCAAACACATGGTGAGAACAGATCAAACTTGCCTAACTTCTACTATTTTGAGCAGTGTTTGATCAAACCATTGTCCCCATTTCAATCCCCTTGTCACCACCAGCACCCATCATCGCATTAAACAAGCTACCCCTCTACCCTTTGCACCAGTGCCATGCCACCCAAAGACACCATTGTCGTCCGACCATGGCCAGCACACAGGAGGAAGCACCGCGCCCATACAGGATGTCCAGGAGGCAGGCCACCGTACACCGCCACCCCCTGTCCAACCTTCGAGCATAGCCAAGCCCTGGACCATCAGAGAATAGCCGCGCCCATTTCTCTACGACCATGCCGAGAGCATGCCAGAGCGCCATAGCCAACATGCTCGCACACGCCATGCCTCGCCCTCACTGTGCATAACTGCACGTGCCACGACCCTAGCTACCTCCCATACACGACCGTTCGCCACCGCGCGACCAGCAGCACCTATACACCGTCTCGAACACCGTCATTTCCGCTTAGAGCACCGAACGTGCCCGACCATTCTCGATCGCCCCTTGCCGCGCCATTAAGCCAGCGACGACTGCCAGGAGACACTGCACCGTCCTACGCCCTGAGCCATGTTGTTAGCTCACTGCATCGCCGTCACCATCGAGCCCTGACCATGCCGCACTGCCCCTCTCGCCGGTGTATAAATAGAGGCCACCCCCGCCTCAATTCTCCACACCATCTCACTCCCCTCTCTCTCAGAACCACCCCTGACCCTTCCCCGGAGCAAGGCGAGCACCAGGCCGCCAGAATTTCACCGGAGTCCGCTGCTGCAGAGGAGGAGAGGAGACGTTGATTGGAGCCACCCTAGGAGCCTCCACGGCCACCGTTCGAACCACCATCGTCGACAATGTCGTTTCCCCCCATCGCCGACCCTAGCTGGAGCCTAGGTGAGCCACCGCGTACCCCCACCGTCACTGTTAGGGTTCAGTCTCGTCGGAGCTGTTTGACGGAGACGACGAACCACAGCCATAGATACTAGTCTAATCGCACGACCCGGATTGAAACTTACCGCTTGCTTAGCAGCGAGCCGCTGACGCCGTTAGCAGCGCTCGTCTGGGCCGGCCCAGTAACTTTCCCGCGCGTAGCCCAGAGATTCAAACAATCTTTTTCTATTTTAATTCAAACCTACTTTAGTCAGTGACTTTGAAAATCAATTAAAAGATATTTACTAAACCAAATTACATGATTCCAATTTTGTTAGAAAGGTATTGAAATTATCAATCCAAGCCCATTGGATTCAAAACATTTGGAATTATAGATCACCTACACCAAAAATAACAAGACAGAGACTTTTTCACATTCAAACATTTTTCAAAAATCAACCATAAATGCTTTTGAGTTGATTCCAACTCTCAAAAATCACATTTTGACAAGATCTTTCTGAATATGTAAAAATATCTAGGTTTACATACAGTGATCTTGGACAAGTACTAAAATAATGCTTTATAGGCATTTCTAGTCACTTTAATTATATAAAATAATAAGTTTAAACTTTATAAAATATGACCACCACTTTAAATCACATTCCCAAGTATTAGAATATGTGGTGATGATATGTGTCAACATGATCCCATATTTTAATTGGAGAATATTAAATCTTAAGTAGTTTTCAATGAGTAGAAATTACTTTCCAAAATAAAATAAATAAGACTAGGTCTTTATTTTATGTGATAATTGTGATGATGTTTGATCATCTAGTGTGAACCTTTGTGTGCCTAATAGAAGTAGTTAAGTACTGTTTGGTGATTGTGTACCTTGTATTCATTTATAGATGCTAGTACCGACCAAGGGTACGAGGAGGAGGAGTACTACGAAGAAGAAGAAAACTTCAACCACTGCACCAATCAAGGCAAGCCATTCTAGCAATCTAACATTTGCAAGTTTCTTAATTATGCAAGCCATCCTAGCAAGATATCTAATGCAAGCCTAACCCTACAAGATAACCTATGCAAGGCAATAGGCATGCTTGGGTTATGCAACCTTGATTATACCAAATCCCAGTTTTACTTGCAAGCTTTATTCTTTTATTTTTACCAAGTTCTTTATTATTTTTAGTTAGTATTTTGTGAGTTTTGGAAAGATAGTATAGATATCATAAAGAGCATAAAACTAGGCCTAAGTAGTTAGAACTAGATGTTATACTGAGGCATGAGACCAGATTTGGATAGTCACACTTGATTAGCACCCCTCATTAGTGATTACCCTCAATTTTAGTGGCTAGTGCTAAGCATAAAAGTGGATCACTTTAGATGGGAATACTTGGTGAAAATGATTATGAAAACCTTGGAATGAGGATTCATTCTATTGAAATGTTTTGACATGTGTTATGAACACCAGATGACTTGATGATGAAAATGTTGAGGCATGAGCCTTAGACCTTTATAAAAACCGATGGTTGGGTTCAGATGCGATAACATTCCAATTTTACCGTACAACCACAATACCCAAATTTGGGTAGGGCTTGACTGGAAGTTTATATGTCTTAGTGTGGGTTCCCTTGCGGAATAGGTTGAGCTGAGGCTACCTCGTGAATGTGAATGTCCACCTATGCAATTCCCAAGATGACAGATGGTCATGGTTTGGAGGCCAAACTCATAGGGAAGGTGCCTATACTAGGGTGTGTAATTGAAAGGATAGAATTAATTATCCGCATACTAAGTATGATGATTCAGGGTTATTCCTGATGGATGTATCGAATGTTGTGGTGAAAGTGTACCACCTCTGTAGTCAAACTATTCAAATAGCCGCATCCGTGGTCATGGACAGTTGGAGTGCCATACTGTTCCGTCATCAGATGTTTTCAAAATGACTTGTGAAATGAACTATGACTTTGACTTGACCACAACAGGGTTGTGAACATGAAAACTAAGTTCCCACTTAGGTGTTATAGAACATTAAACTAGTTTTCTTTACTTCTAAACTCAGTTAGAGATAAACCTACCTTTTTGCAAATAAACCTAGAGCTTAGGATTCTGTTGGTTGTGCGTGGTGCACTTCTTTGGAAACCCCAAGAGCAAGGTGTGATGAGCATATCAACAAGTTTTCCCTCAGTAGAGACCGAGGTTATCGAACCAGAAGGAGGAAGGAAACGTATCAAAGGTGTTGCAAGCAACATGGAAACCTGCACAACACAAACTCAAGACTTTGTCCCAACGAATAGTGAGGTTGTCAAGCTCACCGGTTCGTTGTAACAAAGGATTAACTGTATGGTGTTGAAGGTAATGGTGGTTTGCAGCAAGTAAACAATAACAGTGGAAGATGTATCAATAGTAAAGATTGGACCGGGGTCCATAGTTCACTAGAGGTGCTCTCCTTAGATAAACAACATGGCATGAAGGGTAAACAAATTATAGCAGGGCAATTGATAGGAACTGAGCAAGGCATAACAATGCAATACTAGTTAGAAAGATCCTATGAGATTCGATTGGGCAATACAACAAGATACATAGACCGCCATCCAACTGCATCTATGACTAGAAGTCCACCTTCAGGTTATCATCCGAACCCCCTCCAGTATTAAGTTGCAAGCAACAGACAACTACTTTAAGCAAAGTGTGTAAGGTAAACAATCCACTTGTTCCATGAACAAAAGACCGTTGTTTTCTCCCTGGTGGCAACAACACATCTACAACCAAAGAGATTTCTGTCACTTCCCTTGGAAACTAGAGGCATGAACCCACTATCGAGCATAAATACCCTCTCTTGGAGTCACTAGAAACTACTCGGCCAAGATAGCTACTAACAACGAAGAGAATGCAAGATCACAAACAACACAAACATGATAGAATCAAATAGACAAAACCATTAACCAAACTGACATAATAATTTCAATATCCATCGGATCCCCGCAAACACAACATGCATGATCACAAATAGATTAGATATTGATCATGAACGGAGCTCACAAGATCTATACATGAAATCATAAGGAGGAGATATAACTATCTAGCTACTACATGGACCCGTAGTCCAAGGTGGAACTACTCACGCTTCATACCGGAGAAGAAGGCCTCCGGGATGATCTCCCCTCCGACAGGGTGCCGGGAAGAACTTCAGACCCCCCTGGTCTAGGGACAATGGTGGCGGCGGCTACAGACGGTTTCGTGGAGTTTTGGTCGGGTGCCTAGGGTTTCTGCATCGGGGGCTTCTTATAGGCGAAGAGGCGAGGCTGGGAGGTGATGACCCACAAGTGTAGGGGATCGCAACAATCTTCGCGGATAGTATTACCCAATTTATTGATTCGACACAAGGGGAGCCAAAGAATACTTGCAAGCCTTAACAACTGAGTTGTGAATTCAGCTGCACCTGGAAATAGTTCTTGCTCACAAAAGTTTATTAGTAGCAACAGTTTGTAGTAGCAACATCAAAGCAACATCAGCAATAATAGTAACAGTGAAATAGTAGCAATAGCAATAGTAACGGTAACAGTAGGATTCGAGTGCGGTAGGCATAGGGATGGATGGACGGGCGTTGCATGGACGAGTCTAAACATGTAACTTCAAGATCTAGGGCATTGCAGATAAATAATAACAAGCATCC
This sequence comes from Avena insularis, assembly GCA_023614405.1. Taxonomy (NCBI): domain Eukaryota; kingdom Viridiplantae; phylum Streptophyta; class Magnoliopsida; order Poales; family Poaceae; genus Avena; species Avena insularis. Next base: position 280,100,936 of record CM042691.1, read on the forward strand.
AAGTACTAAACAATCCTAGGCATGTGCTCCAAATATAGTCATACGTGCTCGCAATGAGAACTTGCACAACATCTTATGTCTAGCCAGCCCGTGGCAGCGGGGCCTCTAGGGAACTACTGGCAATTAAGGTGCCCCTTTTAATAGAGCACCGGAGAAAAGCATTAACACTCCATGAACACATTTGATCCTCACACCACAGCCATCCCCTCCGGTTGTACCAATTATTGTCACTTTGGGGCCTTTGGATCCGAACAATGATATGTGTACACAACTTGCAGATAAGATCACAAACAATACTATCATAATGATTCAATAATAAGTTCAGATCTGAGATCATGGCACTCGGGCCCTAGTGACAAGCATTAAGCATAACAAGTTGCAACAAAGTCAAATAGCACAAGAGATACTAGGCACTATGCCCTAACAATCATATTCGATTACATGATAGAACTCATCCAATCCCGACCATCCCCAAGCCTGCAGCGGGGGATTACTCACTCATGGATGAGGGAAACATCGGTGGTTGATGGAGATGCGTTGGTGATGACGATGGCGATGATCCTCTTCAAATTCCCCGTCCCGGCAGGGTGCCAGAACGGAGTTTCTGGATCCGAATCTTGGTTTATGGTGGCGGTGGCGTAGCGGCACTCTTTCTAGAAAACTATCGACCCCCCTCGGTTTTTAGGTCGAAAGGCAACTTTTAGGCGCAGAGGGAGGCCGAGGGGGTGCCTGGGGTGGCTGCACCCCTCCTGGCGCGGCCAGTGGTGGGCCTGCGCCTAGGGTGGGTGTGGGCCCCCCAGGCCTCCTCTCCGTCTCCTCTTTTGACTCCGTGGATCTTCTGGTGAAATATAATTTTTGGCATATTTTTCGGGATTTTTCCTGATAGTTTATTTTCTGCACAAAAACAAGACACCAAAGTAATTCTACTAAAAACAGCGTCAGTCCGTGTTAGTTGCATCCAAATCACACAAGTTTAGAGGAGAAAAAATAGCAAAGTGTTCAAGAAAGTAGATACGTTTTGGACGTATCAACTCCCCCAAGCTTAGCTTATTGCTTGTCCTCAAGCAATTTAGTTGAAAACTGAGTGCGATAAAAGAACTTTCACGAACACATTTCTTCATATGATTTAAATATTCTCAGCACAGGAGTAAATGCTTAGACAATTCATAATAAAGAGCATGCAACTAAGTCTACTCAATAGTCATTGCAAGCTATGAAGAGAAACGAACTCAATAATAATAAGTAGCATGAATCATAAACATAAGCACCATTGCAATGCTCATAATAAGGTATGATAGAGTGGTATCTCGCTTGACTTTGTTTGAAGAGCACAATATAAATGCCAAGGCACCTCTGAAGTTCACATGAAGACTAGAAGTAAAGATATCCGAGATACAAGCATCAAAGTCATGACATAATTAACCAAGTTTTGAGACAAACACAAGAATGACAACTATGATCTCAAGAAGGTGCTCATAGAATAAGTGGTGACTCAACAAGGTGGTGAAGACGGTTTTTGAAAGGTTTGAAAGGCTTCCCAATGCTGAAAGGAAGGTACTCATTAGCTTTGAGCTCTCATTGCCCCTATCATAAGCATCTTTATGTGGTTAGGGTGAAAGTGAGGTCCACTCTGAATCATATGCTTGACAGACCATAAAATGGAAATCCCAAGTCCCTTGAGTACGAGGGCCACTCTACATGCTACTCAACTTTGGGTCCAGGCAAGTTCTTGTCATTGTAAGTATTTGCATATCATTGAGAACCGCCAACGGGGTACCCTTTGCACATGGTACAGGAGCTTTCCCATAACCAAAATGACAAGGCAAGCAGACAATGAGCATCTCACCAATCTTTTTATTTACTATATGCATAGTTTTTTTTATTGAGGATGCTTCATAGATAGCTCACTATAGTGATGCTGCAAGTTTCCACCATGATTAGGCATGGCTTAGGCTAGAGGCCCATGCATTTCTCTAACACAGAATACAAACTCCATGGACTCACAAGTCCCCATTTCATTTTACATCGTCGACATCCGCAAACAAAAGAGCAAGGTATCAACTAGATATAAATATATCTAAAAGGTGTTGAAAGCGTTCCCCGTGATAGCACGGTTCTGCTGACTCCCAGCATATAATTTGCAAGCATATAACTTTCATGGACTAGTCACAATGGTTTAGAATTATTAAGTGCACAGAATAAAGTGTGCCATCAAGTTCGTTAGAGCTTTACTAACTAACTTTCTCAAAACAGACAAACATTTTATTTTGGAAGAAAACACGGCATATAAAATATGCACTAAAGTAGCAAATGATGCTAATAGGTAGGTATGGTGGACACAGATGGCAATATTGGTTTTGGGGAGTTGGAAGCATAGGTAGAGCTCATACTCAGTGCAAGTGAAGGCTAGCAGTAGAGAGGGAGCGACAAACGAGAGAGCAATAACTGTCATAATCATGCTTGCAACAAAACATGACTAATTATGGCATGAAAGTGATACAAGAACTCTGAGGCAAAATAAATCATCGAGACTTACTGAGTATTGATTAGTCATATGCATGCGTGAGCATGTGCCAAGTCGATTCACATGAACAGTCAGAGGAGGATACCACAATATCATACTAAAGTATGAATAAAATAATGCAAGCAAACATTCATATGACATGCTACAAACTATTAGCAAGCTAGAGCTAATCATAGACAAGCAAGAACTACTAAGCATCCATAATGACATACACCTTACACAAACAGGATAAGCATGCTCACAATGATGAGTATATATACAAAAACGAAACAAATAGAGTTCGTTACCATCCTCTTACCACTTCTCGAGTTGTCTTAATCTTCATTATTGCCCTTCACTTGTGTGACTTGAATAATTAACATGAAGCCAAAATCCACTGAGAACGGCTGAACTCTGCAAAGAACTCACAAAACCGAAGAAGAACAACAAATATTTTTGGTGTTTTCAATTTTTTAAAGAAAGCAAACAAAGAAAAACCAAACAAGAGGCAAACAAAACAAAAGAAACAAACAAGGCAAAATATTTTTGTATTTTTTCTTTTAAGGCAAACCAAAACCAAAAAGCGAAGAAACAAACCAAGAGAAACAACGAAAATATTTTTGGTATTTTTGTGTTTTTGAGAAAGAAGCAACAAGAACCAAAAAGAAAGCGAAACAATGGATATACAAAGAACCGACCAAACATGTTATATATATGAGTGCGATGTCGGTATACCTCCCCCCAAGCTTAGGCTTTTGGACTAAGTGGGGAGCAATAGCGCGGGTAGTAACCCCAAGCTGGTGGGTCATCATAGGAATGATCATAGTCAGGCGCCTGTGATGAAGAAGAAGACGCGCCCCAATCAAACGAGGGTTGCTGGTATGAAGACTCTCCCAAGTTGGAGGGCTGAACCGAATTGTCTTCGGCATCCTCTTCAACATTCCCCTCTTGCTGGGAGAGCTCCGCCACATATGTGTCAACCTCCTCCTCCGTAAGCGACCATCCTTGCATATTATCAAAATTAAACAAAGTAGGTGCAGGAAAATAAACTATTTTATCAGTCCTACCCTTTCTCCGACCTTGCTGGGCAAACAATAATTCATACGGTAAACTTCTCACATTATCCCCCAAGGAAACAAAACCATGCTGAATCATGGACTCAATATCAAGATTCTCTATGGGGAACCGATAATCTGAAAAGTGAGGCTCTAAACCATGGAAAGCTAGCAACCTAGAAGCAATGAGACCTCCACAAATTCCACCCTTCTCGCGGTTGGTGGTGAGACGGTGAGCTACCAACACACCCAGGCTATAAGATCTATTCCTATTCAGAGCAGCTGCAATAAAAGCTAGATCAAAAGAAGATAACTTTCTAGCAACCTTTCTAGCAAGAACACACTTGGTAATGAAATAGGCAAAGTATCTAATAGCTGGGAACTGAATGTTCCAAATTTTACCACTTTCCTTTGAGAAGTCGAAACCTTGGCAAATCTCAGCATATAAATCCATAAGTGACTTGGGCCTCTCCTTGATCTTCTCACAAGATCCCCACTGAGGCACTCTAATTGCTGCACAAAAATCAGCAAAAGGCAGGTCGATAGACATATTATATATTTTCTAATGGACCATGGGATTAGATGTAGACCAAGTGAACCGGAAATCCTGCACAAAAGCCATGGTTATCTTAACATATTGGAATGGTTCACCTTCAACAAAGTGTTCCAACCCTGCATTTGTAACCATTGTTTGGAAATCTTGGAGGATCCCCGCAGCTCTCATAAATTCATGGCATGGATATAAGGAAGGAAAAAATGCCTCCTCTCAATGAACTTTCATTGGCTCATGCACCATCAAGTCATATTGGTTCAGTGGACAAGCACTCATCTTCCTTGCTGAAATTTTTAGACAACCATCAAACCAAGTGATTTCTAAGTTGATAAATGATGAGAAACCACTATAGGAACTTGTTAGAGGACTAGACATGCATCAAAATAAAGTTTCTAAGCATAGAACAAGCATGCAAGCTCAAACAACCTGACACCTAGCAGAAAAATACTCAAGATACAATCTACCAATCACAAATCTAATTGGACAAGTGGAGGAGGCACATACCAAGGAGCAATCCCTCCAAAAATCAGCACTTGAGAAGGGCTGAACAAGGAGATCGAAAATCGTGAGCAAGAACAGCAAGAACTCGATCTTGAGCAAGTTTTCCGGTGTTTTTCGGGAGAGATAAAGAAGGTGGCTTTGAGGAGGCAACCTGGAGGGGCCCAGGTGGGGCCAGACCCCCCTAGGCGCCACCCCCTGGTAGGCCGCGACTACCCTGGGTGTGGTGGCCTGGGGTGTCCCCCTGGGTCACTTCAGGTGCCTTTCTGCCCCTTTTTCGAGGAAAGATTTATTTTGAATTTTTTGGGATTTTTCAGGAAACTTTATTTTTGGCCAATTTTCAGGGTATGAAAATTGATTTTCTCGTAGAAACAGTTTTTTCAGAAGAAGCAAAAGCAAACCAAAAGCCAAACTACATGATCTCTAAGAAACTCAAACAAACAAACAACTAGCAAAACTAAAGCTAAAGCAAAGACTAGGAAGGAGAAAAGTAAAAGAAAGAAAGAATAACCATAGTGAAAACATTATTTTGTTCATTAAAATCCTTTTGTTAACAAGGTTGATCAAGTCTTGTTACCAAAACAATATTATATGAAGCAAAACTTTGTATTCCACCAAGTGATTACGTTACATCAAGATTGATAGCAATGGTCCCAATCATAATGGTTTCAAAATTTTCTTGTGGAATGGGACAATATATTTCTCCAACCTTGATGCTCTCTATATTTTCAATGAAATTCAAGCAATAGCTCTTAGCAACCTTCTTGGGGAAATAGACAGTGTGCTCTTTGTCATATTGAATGCTACTTTTCCTTGATTACAATTGATGACAACACCTGCAGTATTAAGAAAAGGTCTCCCAAGAATAATAGACATATTATCATCTTCAGGCATTTCAAGCACAACAAAATCAGTTAAAACCATGCAATTATGAGCTACTTGAACAGGAACATCCTCACATATACAACCAGGAATAGTAGTTGACTTATCAGCAATTTGCAAAGATATATCAGTTGGTATTAACTTTTGTAGCTGGAGTCTCTTGTAGAGAGAAAAAGGCATAACACTAACTCCAGCTCCCAAATCACATAGAGAAGTTCTAACATAATTATTATTAACAGAGCAAGGAATAGTTAGTATACCTGGATCACCAAGTTTCTTTGGAACCTTACCATTGAAGGAATAATTAGCAAGCAAAGTAGAAATCTCCTCATTAGGAATCTTCCTTTTATTAGAGACAATATCCTTCATATACTTGAATAAGGAGGCAACTTAATAGTATCAGTCAAAGGAATTTGCAAAAATAAAGGTTTCATACACTCAGAAAACTTGTTGTAGTGTTCTTCCTTCTTTGACTTGTGTTTCTTACCTGGAAAAGGCATAGGTTTCTGCACCCAAGGTTCTCTCTCTTTACCATGTTTATTAGCAATAAAATCTTCCTTAGTGTACCTAGTGTTCTTAGTGTGCTTCTCAGGTTCTTCCTCAACTTCTCCCTCATTATCAGGAGTATCATTTTTATCGCTACCACTCCTAGTTTCAGCATCAGAGACAGATATACTGTTAGGATCTACAACAGGTTCAAGTGGTTCCTAAACTACTCTATGTTTCTTGTTCTTTCTCTTACGAGGACTACCACTATCTACTTGTTGAGAATCCTGCTCAATTCTTTTAGGGTGTCCTTCAGGATATAAAGGATCTTGAGTAGCCATACCACTCCTAGTTCTAATTCCATAAGCATGTTTATCTCCTAAAGCATTAACTAGCATATCCTTTTGTACCTTAGCAAGTTGATCAAGTTGGGTTTGAACCATTTGAAAGTGTTTACAAAGCATTTTAATATCATTAGAAGTTCTTTCCACAATATCTTTCAACTCATTGATAGCTCTAGATTTTTCCAACATTCAAGCAGCTAATCAGTAAACGACTTCTCCGTAACAGTTTGAAGATTGGCTCGCAACGCAAGTAGCGGCAAGAAAGGAGAGCAAGACTTCCTTTTATAAAAGAAGAAAGAACTATACTTCTATAAGAAGATTTTGATAATCGTAGATCGTGGAATATTCATCTATCTTATTAGGTAACTACTTTCTCTCGAAACTGAACCATCGTGAATAGAACTAGCGCTTAAGGAAGAGTAGGATCTGTTAGCAAGTCATATTCAATCACCCGGTCTTCTCCTTCCTAGCTTTTAGATAGCCCTGATTCTATCTTGGATTTTCATACACTTTAAATGTACGTATCTTGGCTAAACTCGAACCTATAGTTGATCCATCCATACTCGGTAAAGAATCAAAAAGGTACTTGAAGACGACTTTGAATGGGAGGAGGTTTTCTTTTTATCCCCCTAACCTTATTTTTATGTCTTCTTCGTTCTCAGTCCCTATGGTCCATTGTAGGATGATTTTCCTAAGGCCTTGAATTCGTTGGCAAGGTGATCAGGGTCCTCTCCCTGGTCCTATCGAACCAGTGACTTCTCTCCTGGGATTTAAATGATTCTAAACTTGTTTATTAAAATTACCTTGCTTAACAATAAAAATGTCAAGTTCCTCTAAGCATTGATTAGGAGGCTTACTATAGGGGATATCACCTTCATCAAAGTGTTGGAGAGAGTGTACCTCAATAATAGATGAGTGGGGAATTGGCTTACATAATTCTTCTATAGGAGGCAGATTATTCACATCTTCGGCTCTAATACCTTTCTCCTTTAGACACTTCTTAGCTTCCCTCATCACTTCATCATTTAATGCAATAATTCCTCTCTTATTTGGTGTTAGTGTTGGAATTGGTTGAGGAACATCTGGTTCAGGAGTAACAGGCTCAGGTGTATTTATCTCAGTTGAAGTCCAATCACCATAATTCTTGCTTATCTTAGCCATTAATTCTTCAGCATCTGTAGGAGTTCTTTTCCTGAAAACACAATCAGCAAAGCTATCTAGGTAGGTCCTAGAATCATCACTTAGTCCATTATAATAAATATCAAGCAACTCATTCTTAGGTAATGGACATCCAGGATATGCATGAATCAAGGCACAGAACCTTGTCCATGACTCAGGCAATTTCTCTTCTTCTCCCTATTTAAAATCAAAAAGTCTCTGCAAATCAGCATGTCTAGCACTAGGTGGAAAATATTTCTAGAAGAAAGAAGCAATCAAACAATCAGGGCTATCAATGGAACCAGGAGGTAATATATTAAACCAAGCCCTAGCTTCTCCTTTTAGTGAAAAAGGGAAGATCTTAGTAACAAAGTACTTGCACATCTTAAAATCATTAGAGAATAAAGCACTCATGGTAGAAAGCTCATTCATATGAGCCACAACACTTTAATTTTCAGTCCCACAAAAAGGTTCTTTCTCAACAATATCTAAATAAGATAAATCAAGAGAGAAATCATAATCTTTATCTTTAATGTCTATGGGAGAAGTGGCAAACTTAGGATCAGAGGACAACTTAGGAATAATGGTGCGTCTAGCAAGGAGACTCTTAATAGCACTAGTACCATGTGTGTTTCAGCAATCTTCAACAAAATCATCAATGAACACAATGTAACCATCATTAATATCATAACTCTCACTAGCCTTGGGTGAGCTAACAAGTGTAACAGTGTCTTCACTAGGAGTTTTGGTATTTCCTATACTAGCCATAGTAGCATCTAGAAAAGGACCTAATGAACCACTCGCATCAAGCACAATAGAAGTAACATCATGAGTATCAAAAGCAGTTTCAGATTCAGCAGTAGTAGCAGTGTGTGTAGCATGAGCATGTGGTCATGGTGTGACAAGCTTACTTATAACAGATGGTGAATCAAGAGCAGCAGAGGTGTTTAGGATTGTACCTCTTCTTGTAGTGGATGGTAAAATAGGGAACTTTCCATCACGAGTCTTCCCCATGATGAAAGGAGTAGCAGTGAACAATAATAGATCCAAGTGAACTTACAAATAAAGCTATGCTCCCCGGCAACGGCGCCAGAAAATAGTCTTGATGACCCAAAAGTGTAGGGGATCGCAATAGTCTTCGCGGGTAGTATTACCCAATTTATTGATTCGACACAAGGGGATCCAAAGAATACTTGCAATCCTTAACAACTGAGTTGTCAAATCAGCTGCACCTGGAAATAGTTCTTGCTCACAGAAGTTTATTAGTAACAATAGTTTGTAGTAGCAACAACAAAGTAACAGCAGCAGTAACAGTAACAGTGAAATAGTAGCAATAGCAATAGTAACGGTAACAGTAGGATTCGAGTGCGGTAGGCATAGAGATGGATGGACGGGCGTTGCATGAACGAGTCTAAACATGTAACTTCAAGATCTAGGGCATTGCAGATAAATAATAACAAGCATCCAAGTACTAAACAATCCTAGGCATGTACTCCAAATATAGTCATACATGCTCGCAATGAGAACTTGCACAACATCTTCTTTCCAGCCAGCCCGTGGCAGCGGGGCCTCTAGGGAACTACTGGAAATTAAGGTGCTCCTTTTAATAGAGCACCGAAGCAAAGCATTAACACTCCATGAACACATGTGATCCTCACACCACAGCCATCCCCTTCGGTTGTCCCAATTATTGTCACTTTGGGGCCTTTGGATCCGGACAATGATATGTGTACACAACTTGCAGATAAGATCATAAACAATACTATCATAATGATTCAATAATAATTTTAGATCCGAGAACATGGCACTCGGGCCCTAGTGACAAGCATTAAGCATAACAAGTTGCAACAAAGTCAAATAGCACAAGAGATACTAGGCACTATGCCCTAACAATCATATTCGATTACATGATAGAACTCATCCAATCCCGACCATCCCCAAGCCTGCAGCGGGGGATTACTCACTCATGGATGAGGGAAACATCGGTAGTTGATGGAAATGCATTGGTGATGACGATGGCGATGATCCTCTTCAAATTCCCCGTCCCGGCAGGGTGCCAGAACGGAGTTTCTGGATCCGAATCTTGGTTTCGGGTGGCGGCGGCGTAGCGGCACTCTTTCTAGAAAACTATCGACCCCCCTCGGTTTTTAGGTCGAAAGGCAACTTTTAGGCGCAGAGGGAGGCCGAGGGGGTGCCTGGGGTGGCTGCACCCCCTCTAGGCGCGGCTAGTGGTGGGCCCGCGCCTGGGGTGGGTGTGGGCCCCCTAGGCCTCCTCTCCGTCTCCTCTTTTGTCTCCGTGGATCTTCTGGTGAAATATAATTTTTGGCATATTTTTCGGGATTTTTCCTGATAGTTGATTTTCTGCACAAAAACAAGACACCAAAGTAATTCTGCTGAAAACAGCGTCAGTTCGTGTTAGTTGCATCCAAATCACACAAGTTTAGAGGAGAAACAATAGTAAAGTATTCGAGAAAGTAGATACATTTTTGACGTATCAGGAGGCGGCCAAAGGGCCCACACCCTACCCAGGCGCGGGCCCACCCTGGCCGCGCCTAGGGGGTGTGGCAGCCCTGGCTCGCCCCTCCGTCTATCCTCTGGACTTCGTGTCACCCACGGTAAAATTTTGACTTTGGCTTTTGTCCCGTCCAATTCCAAGAATACTGATTTTCTGCGTTCGAAGCAAAATGTAAGAAAACAGTAACGGCATCTTGTGACAACTTGTTAATATGTTAGTTCCAGAAAACATATAAAAACACCTCAAAATATAGACAAAGCAAAGCAAACTAGATACTAAACAAGCATGGAACATCAAAAATTATAGATACGTTTCCGACGTATCAAGCATCCCCAAGCTTAACTCTTGCTCGTCCTCGAGTAGGTAAGTGATAAAAGAATAATTTTTTAGGTGACATGCACCATCAAAACCAAGATCAAACCATTTGCAAGCATTGAAAGCTAGGATCAAAGAACTATAAACATGTGCATGAAAGATGGAGTTCTAACAGTAAGACAAAGTAACTATGCATGCAACATGAAAGGCTACAAATAAAGATCATGAATAACATGCATTGAAAAACGTTTGATTGTTTCACATACAGAAAACATGGCATAGTGGCAATCAGCTTGTCCCTCATAGAGTAGCAAATAGATGCATAGGACACCTTCAAAGTTTATAAGTGTGACTAGATACAAATAGCACAAGAACAAGTAATATCAACAATATGCATCAATCAACAAGTTTTGGGACACTGCACATAGAACTAAGAATGGCAACTATGCTCTCTTAATGGTGCCTAAAGGTAGAAGGTGGAGACTCAATATAATAGTGGAAGAAAGGCCCTTCATAAATGGAAGCAGGGATTTCAAGTTTCAAAAGGAGCTTACAAAAATTATGGTACTTGTTAGCTTTCAGCCCTCATTGCCCCTATCATAAGAATCTTGAAGTGATTAAGGTTAAAGTGAACAAACTATGGAGTATATGCCTGACAAAGTATAAGTTGGCAATCCCACGTCCCTTGAATATGAGGGCCACACCTCATGCTACTCAACTTCAGTCACCTGTAAATTCTTGTCATAGTAAGTAGATGCGTATCATAGAGAACCGTCAACAGAGTACCCCTTGCACATGGTACTGGAGCTTTCCCATAACCAAAATGACAAGGCAAGCAAACAATGAGCATCTCAGCGATCTTTTTATTTACTATATGCATAGCTTTTTATTGAGTATGCTTCATATATAGCTCACTATGGTGATGCTGCAAGTTTCCACCATGATTAGGCATGGCTTAAGCTAGCGGCCCAGGCATTTCTCTAACACAAAATACATAACTCCATGGACTTACAAGCTCCCTCTTTATTTCACACCGGTGACATCCATAGACAAAAGAACATGATATCAACTGTGTACAAAGTACAAGTGCAATGTTGAAAACGTTCCCCATGACAGCATGGTTCTACTAATTCCAACATATAAGTGCAAACATATACAACATAGACGACACAATGGTTCAAGTTTATTAGGGGCAAAGAATATAAAGTGTGCCATCAAGTTTGTGAGGGATTTAATCACTAAGTTTTCACATAACAAAATACTTTTTAATTGGAAGATAGCTGAAAACAAGAATATAGTTGGAATGGTGTAACACACCATGCATAGGAATTTATAGTGGACACTTTGGAATAACTGGGTTTCTTGGGAGTTGGAAGCATGAGTAGAGCTTACTCATACAAGTGGAGGCTAGCAAAAGACTGGGAGCAACCAACTAAGAGAGCAATAATGGTCATAATCATGTAGAGCGACAAAACATTACTAATCAAAGCATAGAGTGTTACTACAAGTCAAGGACTAAATGATCATAGAGGCTATGGTGACTTGTTCATAGTCATAACATGGTGTGAGCATGTGCCAAGTCAACCCAAACAAAGCATCAAAGGAGAATACCACAATACTATGCTTTTGTATGCTAAAACAACGCATAATTTCTTCAAGGCACACTAAGCAATCCCAATGACTTGGAGAAAGTCATGCTACAACAATAATCACTAAGCACAAGGTAAAAACAACACCTAGAATGTCATGCTAAAGTCTAAGTCATAGTCAATGCAAGCTCCTCTTGCACTTTCAAGCAAGAACTTTCTACTCCTTTCCAACACCAATTGACTTATTTGAAATAACACAGCGAGAACGGGGGTACAAACTACTTTATTCAAGCAAACTAAACAACTAAGAAAAGCAAACAAAAACTAAGATGCTCCAAGAATAACACAACTGTGCATGAAACAATAAAAACGAAGTGTCTAGACAGACCTGAGCTTTTTATTGATGAAGAAGGGGATGCCTTGGGCATCCCCAAGCTTTAACGCTTGTACCTCTTGGATATTTATTGGCGTGACACCATGGTGGCATCCCCAATCTTGAGCCTTTGTCAATTCTTCATCTCATTACATCATTCTCTCTCTACACCTGAAATTTTTCCTTCATACAAAACTTCACACAATCTTCATTAGCAACATTAGTGTATTAAAAAGATAATAGACCTTTGGGTTTAGCTTTGGAACAACAAAACTTTCACTAAAAACACAAGTTACTAAAGCAACTTCCTTTAAAAAGTCCAATTCCCCAAAAGAGAACTCAAAAAGAAACCGATAAGAAGCAAATGCAAATAATGGCAGAAATCTGTCAAAACAGACCAACAGGTAGAAACCGATTTTTTCCGAAAATGTTCTGTTGCTCAAATCAAAAAGTGTTGAACTAAATAAAGTTATCTAACATACTAGGGGATTTATTAGTAAATTATAAGCTAAACCCGAGTTATAGAGACTCCTCACGAATTTTTATGGTGGAGGACAGAAATCTGTTTCGGGACAACAACTCCCCAAATCTTACTTCCCTCTCATTAAAGGTCATTCTTGGCACAAAAACAAACAAAAAAGGATAAGGAGAGGTCATTACTGAAGTAATAACTTCCAAGACTCAAGTAAACTCTTGGGTTATCTCCCAACAAGTACTTTTCTTTAACGCCTTTAAGTTAGGCTTGATAGTTTGAGAAGATGCTCACATAGGAAATATGAATTCAAGTAAAAAAGAGCATCAAGAAGCAAATTCAAAACACATTTAAGTCTAACCCACTTCCTATGCATAGGAATCTTGTAAGAAAATAAATCAAAGAAGCACAAAGCAACAAGCAAGTGCAACTTCAAGATTTTCAACATAAAGAGGGGAAACTTAATATTGTTGAGATACATAAGACCATGTTTCCCTCTCTCATAATAACTTTCAGTAGCATCATGAATGAACTCAAAAATATAACTATCACATAAAGTATGCTTGTCATGATCTACAAACACATAATTTCTATCAAGCTCAAAAATAGTGGGATTAAAACCTTCAAACCCACTTTTAACAATTTTATAACAAGAAGACTGATCATTCAATATAGGACCATCATCTAGAGCTTTATCATAAACATTTTCTAAGCAAAACTCTTTAGTACCATGCATATCGAAGTTAGGCACAAATAAAGGATTATCATAGATAATAGGAGCATAACTATTATCACAAGTTTTACCTATAGCAGATATTTCAAAAGAATCCACGGGAATATAACATTCATCCTCCTTAGGTAAGCATGGGGGACAATCAAATAATGTAAGAGGTAAAGAGTTACTTTCATTAGAAGGTAGGCATGGGTAGATCCATTCTTCCTCCTCTTGACCATCAGTTTACTCCTCTTTTTCATCTAATGAGCTTTCAGGTTCAGCAATTTCTTCTTCTATAGGCTCCTGCAAGGCATTAGTCTCTTCCATTTGTGGAAAGCATCTATTAAAATATTCAAGAATATAGCCATTTTTTCCTTGTAATTGTCAAAGCAAAATTTAAGTATCTCATAAACCTCATATTCATAAGGTGCATCATCAGTATTTTCAAGCAAACTAGCAAGTTCAAATGCACCCTTGAAGGCAATAAATTCTTCAATTTGTTCCATATCATAAAAGTCATAAATTCCTTTAACATAAGAAGATTTGGTAACATTATCATTATACTCGCATTGATAAGGCAGGTGTTTATACCTCCTACAGCAACAAGATTTATCAAAGCAATAAGTAACATTATAAGTAGAGCACACCTCTCTAGCAATAGTATTCAATTTATCAATTTGTTCCCATAAGTGTTTCCCTTTTTGTGACAAACGGTGCTCCTTATAATAACACTTTTATTCTTCCGTGAACCCACCTTGCCAATATGAACTAGTTTCAATGAAACCATCCATTGATAGAAAGCATGACAAAGCAAGGCAATAACAGACCGACAACTAGAGTAGGAACTATTTTTGTGTGTGTTTTGAATAGAGAAAGCAAACCAAACTAAACTATTTTTTTGGAGTTTTTGATAAAAAGAGGCAAACAAAACCAAACAAAAGAAACTAAGCAAACTAAAAACAAAGTAAAGAGAAAGGTAGTGGAGGACTCCCCTTGTGAAGACGTCCTTAGCCTCCCCGGCAACGGCGCCAGGAAATCTTGTTGGCTGTGCGTGGTGCACTTCGTTGGAAATCCCAAGAGCAAGGTGTGATGAGCATAGCAGCAAGTTTTCCCCCAGTAGAGACCGAGGTTATCGAACCAGAAGGAGGAAGGAAACGTCTCAAAGGTGTTGCAAGCAACGTGGAAACCTGCACAACACAAACTCAAGACTTTGTCCCAACGAATAGTGAGGTTGTAAAGCTCACCGGTTTGCTGTAATAAAGGATTAACTGTATAGTGTGGAAGGTAATGGTGGTTTGCAACAAGTAAACGGTAACAATGGAAGATGTATCAATGGTAAAGATTGGACCGGGGTCCATAGTTCACTAGAGGTGCTATCCTTAGATAAACAACATGGCATGAAGGGTAAACAAATTACAGCAGGGCAATTGACAGGAACTGAGCAAGGCATAACAATGCAATACTAGTCAGAAAGATCCTATGAGATTCGATTGGGCAATACAACAAGATACATAGACCGCCATCCAACTGCATCTATGACTAGAAGTCCACCTTCAGGTTATCATCCGAACCCCCTCTAGTATTAAGTTGCAAGCAACAGACAACTACTTTAAGCAAAGTATGTAAGGTAAACAATCCACTTGTTCCATGAACAAGAGACCGTTGTTTTCTCCCTAGTGGCAACAACACATCTACACCGAAGAGATTTCTGTCACTTCCCTTGGAAACTAGATGCATGAACCCACTATCGAGCATAAATACCCCCTCTTGGAGTCACTAGCAACTACTCGGCCAAGATAGCTACTAACAACGAAGAGCATGTGCGGTGACCCAGCATACCACTGCATGTGTAGTACACTATAGTCGTTGACATGACATCCACAGAACACCGTCCGTAAATATCACATCCCTCAGAGTGGTACAACAGAAACATTGCGGGTCCATATTACAAAGATACACACATTATTATTATTACAATACCGGAAGTTCAAGACTTCCAAAAGATCCAACTTACAAACCAAAATATAAGATGTTCAACGGAAATTTAAAAGTAATAACTCCGACTAGGAGTGGGGCTCAACAACTTATTCTATAGAGTTCATGCTGCTTGGCTCCGATGGTTACTACTAACTAGATACTTAGTTGGTCTCGTTCTCATCGACACCGTAGCGGATCTCGTAATCCAGGCCTTCAAATCCTCCGGATAGATCAGGTTCCTCATAGAACACATCTTCTTGGCACTCAGCTGCATACATTGGCAAGTCTTGGGAATCCTCATAGTCCAAGCAAGGGATCAAAGGAAAGAATGAGTAACAGCGTTACCCAACAAGTTCATTATATGCAAGGTGGGAAGTTTGATGCTCTATCTACCACCTTGGATTATAAATCCTTGGCACTATGCAGTTTTTGTAAATCTTTCTTCAAAGATTGATTTTATTCTAAAAAAAATATGACAATCAGCCTTCACAGGTTGACTAGAACTTTCATGGAGTTCCTTTCCTGCCGCGTTCGTATCTCCTTCCCAGAACAGGGAGTAACAAGTTACAGTTCTTACACTCTGCAGAGGTGTGTTACTTTACCCATGAGAGATCAACTCCTTGTTGCACAACCGGGCGTACTCTCCCGTCCACAATTCCATGATGTGGGGCCCAGTAGTTGGTCCAATCCAATCACTGCCCCCTTCGCGACCCCGCATGCCTCCTTGGTGTACACCATGCCCACATAATGAATTACGGCAATGGTTTGTACAAACCGTTAGATGCCAGAACTATCGTGGGACGTTGAGGGTTCCCACCCATATGCTGCATATCCTCTACGAATTACCAATTAATATGCACGCTACGAGGATAACAGCCATGACCTGCACATCCGGTTTCATGCGAGAGGAAGAAGATATAGCTGACTTCTCTGTCCCATTCCAAATCTCATGGCTAACGCGTAATATACGGCGCTAGAATCACTAATGTCAGGGGTTATTAAGTCCCTACTTGATTATCATTATTGCAATTAGAACTCTAAGTTCTATTGCTCCATCATATCACCACTTAGGGTGATATCCATAATTTCTTTATTTGGGAAAACAATATTTTCTTTCTTTTATAGCATATATGATAACACACAATTTGCAAATACTTTGATAAAGACTCTTCAAAGGATATGAGAAAGTGATGAACTTGCCTTGTGATGGCAAGGTAGTGAAGTCTGATGCTTGCACTGGACCTTGAGCTTCTAGTTCTACAAAAACATCATTATTGCCTGGTAAGGACAATATTTAAAGAAGCAAAATGATTATGCAAGTAATGTAATGCATTATTTGAATTTATATGCATTTATCCCAAAAAGTTTCTTTTTGAGTAATAAAGGGTTTATAAATATTTCTTTTTAATATTTCTAACATGTATTGATTTATTTTATTTTATTTCCATTTATTTGATTTTTTATTGATTTAATAATTCCCTTAGGAATTATTAATTATACCTTTATTTTATTACTAAATATTTATTTATTAATTTTTTAAAAATACTATAATATTAATAAATAATGAAAGTGATTTTTATTTATTTTTATCATCTTTCAATAATTTTGTAAAATTCCATAAGGAATATTTAAATTACAAAATTCTTATAAAAATTTGAATATCCAAAATTTGATATCTTATTTTATTTGGACATAATGGATTATTGTGAATCCAAAAATATTTTTTTTATAATTTTTGGACTATTATTTTATTTTTTATGATTTTATTAAGTCCAGTGGTATTTTGTTGTTTTTTTTAAAACAGGCCTGAAATTGTTTCTGGGCTGGTTATTTTTATTGGGCCCTGTTGGCCCACTAGTACTAGACAAAAGAGCTACCCCAAAGGGTCTGGCCCAGCTCGGCCCATTCCTCACTCTCTCTCTCTCTCGCGCGCGAGTTTATCTTCTCCTCCTCTGGCTCGCCCCCGTGGCCGGCGATGCCGCCACCGTGGTGCGAGTTGGGGTTGTCGATGATGCTTGTTTGTTCTATCCACTTGGATTTGGCTTTGGGTTTCCCTGTGGTTAGTTCCACCCCATTCCCGAACCCTAGGGTTCGGAAAAAATGTTGTCGCCATCGCCGCGATCCCGCCTGCGGTGGTGTGCTGGTCTTGTGCGCTGCTGCGGCTGCCGCCATGGCAGGTGCGGGTTGCAGCGCCCCTCTGGGTGCTCCCTATGCCGCCGCGGTTCGTCGGCCCTTCTGCTTCCTCTTTTATCCTTCAGCGAGGACCTATGGTGAGTTTGCTTCCCCTCTCCTGGTGCTCTCTGTTCTTGTTAATTCGATGCTAGATGTTAGCAGTGTCCTCTCTAGCTATTGTCTGATTCAGATTAGGATAATTATCCCTTTTAGGGATTCTGTGATGTGCTTGTTCATATACTGGAGGAATTGGTTCATGTTTAGATGGTATGTACCTATACTGAATGCTTATTGGCCTGAAGCTTGTTGGTTGATCTGATGTATGGTGTTTCTAGTGGCTTACTTGATGATTTGATGCTTGGATTGCATCTGATTCAGATGATGTGGTTGTATGGGAACCATGCTTGGTAAAGCTAATGATCTGATAGCTTTCCACTGTTTATTTGATTCATGGTCATGATTATGATAAGATACAGCTAATGCCCTATTGTCGTTAGATTAGAAATTAATATGTGGATTGAGAACCTCATGATCTCAAACAGTGAAGTGTATTATAGGAATATTCTAGTTATGATTCCTGTTTTTAACAGGAAAATGATTAGTTAGTTGATTTTCTGAATCTAGGATGATTTTCTGCTTTTCCTGATTCATATTGAATTGTTCTTGTGACACCATCATGTATGGCACAAAGGTTTAATTCTAAACCATGGATTTGGTTAGTTTATGCTTGAGACAATCTTGGCTTTGAAAACCAGAGATGCTCATAGCTGAATTCCCTATGACCAATGATGTTGGTCTGAGGCTTAGGGATTCAAATCTTATCTAGTTAGTTCATCTAGATAGTCTTGGTAGTGGTACCAGCTATTCTTTATTGAATCAAAGCTTGGAAAAATTGGTAGTGAGCTTGATCAACCTATAGATCCTAAAGATTTGTTTCTAAGGTGCTACTCTTCCTTTAGAGATGTGCCTAAAAATAGATCATAGGTATATATATGATTGAATTGTAGAATAGGGTTTAACAACCAGAGCAAGGATGTTGCTCTGAGCTCTGGTTGGATTCTGGTACCTTGCTGTTTTATTTTAGATTTTCAGAAATCCCTATGATGGATTCACCCCACTTGGGTGTCTTCTGAGGGTTTGTTTTGTAAAACAACACATGCCTTTCTCTAAATAAGATGATTAGATCATGTGAAGGTTTTATGAAACTCACCACAAAAGCTGATACTTGTGGAGTAAGTTGGTGATGATCTTGATCTGGTTTTGCTGGACTTCTGTGCTTGATGTGGAGCTAGCCTGCTCCTCCTAGCTCCTGGCTTGACCTTGCTGTCCACCTGGTTCTTCCTCCTCCTTATGTCACCATTCTGGTGATGTTTAGGGTTAATCTGGTGGTTGGTTTGGCTGCTGTTCTTGGTTTACTTGTTGTTCTCCCAGGTTGTGCTGTGGTGTGGTGTGGTGTTGCACTGGGGTGCTTCCCCACGGCTGTGCTCTAGTTTTGTTTGACCTGGCTGTGCTTGTGCAGTCGACAGCACACCCTTGCATGCTTGTGTGTGTGCAGCCTGTGTGCCTGCTATGCACATATGGATAGGTTTAGAAAATTTGATCTTATTGTTACCAATCTACTTTTACCTTAGCTAGTGAACTGATCCCTTTTGGCTGTCCTTTGCATTCTGGTTCTGAATTTATGAAAGGTGAAATCTTTCATATTGGTGAAATTTGCCCCTCTTTAACATTTCTCAATGATGAGATTGTCAAGTGCACCTCACTGACATATCTGATTGAAATACATACTAACACTAATCTTGTTTTATTTCTGTTTAATCTTTGTTTTGCAGGTTCAAAGATACAGATGAAGATTTAGTTTAGGTTTTATATATAGGATAGTTAGTAGATGTAATTTTCTTAATCCTTTGTAAAAATTTTATAGTTCATGTAATCTTTATTTTATTCAATTGTAATAAAAATTATGTTATTATTAATAAAGAAGATTCTCATTCTTTATTCTATTGTAACTTGTTTATGTCTTTATAATATGAAAATGAATTTCATCATTCTATTGTTTTGAGATTTAAGTTATACTACCTATAACTAAATTAATTTAAGATTCAAATCTTAAATCTAAATCATTTAAATTACTATTCAAACACTTAAGTTTTTAAATTCAAACCCCTTTCAAAACACACATAATTCTTTTAAGATCACATCAAAGTTTATAACAATCCTACTTTAAGTCTAAACCTAATCTTAAAGTAAGAAAGAAACATTGATCACTTAAGATTTTATTTGGCGAAAATTTTACCCACTTTTTCACAAATAGATGCATGCAACAATACATAATCCTAAATCTATCCTTCGTTAGGTTCCTTAATGCTAGGATGTTACAGCATGCAAGATCACAAACAATACAGACATGATGGAATCAAATAGACAAAACCATTAACCAAACTGACATAATAATCTCAATATCCATCGGATCCCCGCAAACAGAACATGCATGATTACAAATAGATTAGGTCTTGATCATGAACACAACTCACAAGATCTATACATGAAAGCACAAGGAGGAGATACAACCATCTAGCTACTACATGGACCCGTAGTCCAAGGTGGAACTACTCACGCTTCATACCGAAGAAGAAGGCCTCTGGGATGATCTCCCCTCCGACAGGGTGCCGGGAAGAACTTTAGACCCCCCCGATCTTGGGACGATTGTGGCGGCGGCTACAGACGGTTTCGTGGAGTTTTGATCGGGTGCCTAGGATTTCTGCATCGGGGGCTTCTTATAGGCGAAGAGGCGAGGCTGGGAGGCGGCCAGAGGGCCCACACCCTGCCCAGGTGCAGGCCCACCTTGGTCGCGCCTAGGGGGTGTGGCAGCCCTGACTCGCCCCTCCGTCTCTCCTATGGACTTCGTGTCACCCACGGTAAAATATTGACTTTGGATTTTGTCCCGTCCAATTATGAGAATATTGTTTTTTTTTGCCTTTCTAGAACCAAAAACAGAAGAAAACAGGCAACTAGCACTGTGGCAACTTGTTAATAGGTTAGTTCCAGAAAACATATAAAAAAACCTCAAAATGTAGACAAAGCAAATCAAAGTATATACTAAACAAGCATGGAACATAAAAAATTATAGATACATTTCCAACGTATCAGATTCCTACTCGAACTACTTTACTTGTTAGTGATAGTTTGGGAGTACTTAAAGAGTACTCATGGCTTTGTCCCTGGCTATTCCTATGGCCAGACTATGAAGAGGACTACCGGGATGATGGACATCAGGAAGTCTATGACAACTAGGATCATCTCCCACCGTCAGCATTGTCTGTGACCCTGAAGATGGAGCTTCGACCATGCTATCCTTATTATTATTCTGCTGCGTTGATTGTATTCAGACTGGATCATGAGATCCTTTATTTGTAAGACCTTTATTATGGTTTGTAATGAATGATAAACTATGGTACCAAATCTGTTATATCTCGCAAAAATGGTAATACTGGTATTGCGATGTATGGCATAACAGACATCTGGGATTAAAAATCCGGGTGTTAGAAGCGATTCCCTCAGCCAACTTCTATGTCCCTGCCATAATCGCAACCACCAGGGATCGAGATCGGGAGCTTTCCGTGGGGGTTGCCGCCACTAAACCAGAGTTTACGAGGGGAACAGGGACTCGGGATCACGTACACGAACCCAGAACGGAGCCTGTCCGGGGCGAAGAGGATCTCAGAGACGGAAGGACACCGAGGTGTATAGGGACTCGCCTCTGGGGTCGCCGCAACGATCGCCAAAGGGAGTACAGAAACCCTAGGGTACTATATTCTGTTCTTTTTAATGGGAGGTTATCGTTTTCCCATATATAGCATCAGGCCCTGGTATCAGGACAGTGTTGACACATCTGCTTGCTTATTTTCCTGTAAGGTAGGCTTCTCATTCAATCCTATCTTCCCAGTGCAGTGAGCTTCTCATTGAGTCCTAT
Source organism: Avena insularis (assembly GCA_023614405.1). Taxonomy (NCBI): domain Eukaryota; kingdom Viridiplantae; phylum Streptophyta; class Magnoliopsida; order Poales; family Poaceae; genus Avena; species Avena insularis. Next base: position 280,122,516 of record CM042691.1, read on the forward strand.
CTTTGCAGTTGCATGTTGCACTGATTTAGTGCTCTTAGAGCTCACCACACGCTTGGGTGATGCGACACCCTTGGAGTTGGAGGAAAAATTACCCCTGAGATGGTACATGTTCCCGGCGCCATTGATCTCTTTTTTCAACAACTCTGCGTCATCAGGGTAATTCTACACATTGCAAATAGCAGACAAACAAAGTACTAAAAAAATATGACACTACCTTTCAACTGAATAGAAATTGAATTACCAATTACCTTAACTTGACATGCATATTCCTCCGGTGCGTAAAAGATGGAAGTACCCCTTACGTTAAGAGGCTGATGACAAAGGTACACCTCCATATGTTTGAGTTTAAATAATGTGCTCCACCTTGAATGCAACCGAATAAGTTCTTGCCATTTTTCATCTCGGTTCCTTTTTGGCATCGATATCTAGCAATCACTTTAACCAAACTCAGCGATGTGACTACTACTACTAATTATTTCGTCGAATAGCACCAGTGGAATCCCAAATTTGGGTGATCATAGCTTCATGTTTGTGGCGACATGCAGAAGAACACGAGATATCAGAGGGCTAAAACTATGATCAGAAGGATCAACTGACATCTTTGTGAAATATGGTGAGCTACTCAACTAACACATCGATGCATCACAAAGTATCGGCGGGGGTTTTATAGGACGAGCAAGACAAGATTGAGGGAAACAAAGAAGTTGGTAGGAGGGATTTGGCAGGGACGAAGAGAGGATGGGAAGGAGTTGGCGGGCACGAAGAAAGGGCGCAAGGGAATTAGTGGGAGACAAAAGAGAGAAAAATAAACTCCACTTATGGTTCTTTGACAACCGAAGATTTCTTTGGTCGATGCACAATCTAGCAGATGAACACCACCAGTGGCGGAGCTATGCACAACCCCCCCCAGCCCAAGAATTTTTTGACTAATACCCCTTCATATTTGACAATTTTTGACCAAAAATAGCCTATATTTAGCCCATTTGCCCCCCCCCTCAACAGTGGCCCAAAGTGTCTCCTTGGCCCATCCCCCCCCCCCCCACCCAACTACTTGGCCCAAGCTTCGCCAATGAACACCACACAGCAGCGGAATAGCCTCCCAACCCAAACTCACCGTTGCTGCTGGCCGGCATCGTCCCCGATGCATGCTGCCATTTGGATAGTCTAGTAATTTGTTTTTGAATGCCTGTAAAATAAGTGCTTCATGAGAACAAATGCATTGCTACAACCTTTTGTATGCCAAGCTTCCTATTACGTGTTGTCTGCATATGTGACTTTTTTTGAGGGCCCGGATGGAATAAGACATTCAACATGCTTTAGACTTAACTCTAATATATTCCCTAATATTTACAATTGTGCTTCATTGTTTATAAAACGTATGAATGTTTCTTTACACAACAAATATCAATGCTTCGGTACTACCTTGTTCATGATTCACCTATCCTAAAACTGTGCTTCCAATTTCTTACAAGCAGATACGAGCTTCAATATTACATACCATGTTCTTCAAACTTAAATCCATCACATGCATTTGTGCTTCGTTGCATGCACAGATGTAAAAAAATAAATTTCTGAGACATATAATGTTGGTAGAAGCATATTTCATTTGCATCTGAAACGAACTCCAATAACAAAGGAAGACAAGGTTTGCCCCAAGGAACATAGTGCATGCGTCAGCTGGAAAAACATAGTGCACGTGTGAAATTAGCTAGTGTATGGTAATTAGATTTCCTTACTTAATTTCCAGGGTTAGTTTCTCATAAATCGAGAGGATATATTTCAAATCAGCAAATACTCCCTTCATATACCGGATTATTGGACTAAATTAGCAAAATGCTAAGACCAAGATGATTTCTCATTGGCTAAAAATATAGAAAGAGAAGCAATGAGTACATGCATGCGAATTGATTAGAGCCCATGCAGTGGTTTAGGACATTTTTTAGGAGGAAATAAAACCATGCATGAGAGTTAATTGGGACAGTTAGTACTCCCTCCGTCCCGGTTTAAAGGACACAATTTGCAATTTTCTGGGCCCTAGGTGTTCTCTAATTGGTCTATTTTATAGTGTAGAGAAGAACATGCATGAGGAGAAAATGAGTCATCAAAGCGTTCACATTTGTTTACACATGTGCATGCAAACATTTTGTTTTTTTCACACAAGAGTAATTACAGATATTAAATGCTTTTGTGTCTAAATATTTTAGGATCGCATGGTTTTCAAATTAAGTCCTTTAAACCGGGACGGAGGGAGTATAATACTACACAATTTAGCCTAATAATTAGGTATATCTCCAAAATTAATACAGTACTACTCCGGTATGGAGGGAGTAATTAATTAGATATCCCACATAATTAGTAGCATTAATTAGAGTATATGACAGATTTTATAAACAAAATAAGTTATACTACTGATTATAACACGCCAGCTACACATCCAGCCAGATTATGCGCCGGCGTAATTGTCCACATTAACATTCTGTGATAAAAAAATCTCACCATATCAATAGTTGGGAAAGATTTGCCTATAAATACGAGCTTGTAACGCCCTTCCTTCCATAGCTCCAGTGTTCCACCAATCCAATCCATCTACCTGTCACACTCACTCGAGTCTTGATCGAGGACGTTGTGTTTGTAGCAGATCCGAGACCATGGCTAGGCTAGTGGCGATGTGCGCGGTGCTAGCAGTGGTGGTGATGGTGACGGCGCAGCCGTTGGCGGCGGCGAGGTTGCCCGCCAGGGCGTTGGCGGCAGAGATGAATTGTGACATGGCGAAGCTCATCGACTGCAAGCCGGCGATGGCCGATGGGACGACGCCGTTGGGATCGTGCTGCTGGAACCTCAAGGCGACAGACGAAAGCTGCTTCTGCCAGTACCAGAACGACCCGGCCTACTTACAATACCTCAACAACCCCAGCGTCCCCAAGACCTTCGCCTCCTGCGGCGTGGCCCTCCCGACCTGCCCCTAGAAACACACATAAGGGATGTGATTATTGTATCCTTTTTTTTTTGAACTTTCCGAGGAGAATATTGGTGATTGGGAATATTGAACTTTCCCTGCCATGCAAACACACATAAGAGAATATTGGTGCTCGGGAGTCAAAGACACTTTCCGAGGCACATGGCAGCGATTTTGTTTCCACTCAACAGCTCTGGCGGCAAGATTTAGACATGATAGGAACCACCAGCTTCGAAATCCTATAAGTGCGTGGAATGGCAAATATTTTTAAGCTGCTGCCCTCGGTCGCGAGTAGTGTATCCCTGCAGTGTGGAACCCGTGTGTGACATAGTGGACACCTGAACAGTTATTCTTTGAACGCACGGATTTAACATACCGTTTCTAAACATGAGCTTCTCCACCATAAGAGCGCCCAAGATGGCTAGGTTATATTTCTTAAAAGCAATAACTAAATAAGCTGGTCAGAAACAAAGTTCTCGGCTCTTTGCTCGGCTTTTTTTGGTAGAATGGACAAAATTAATCTAAAGTTTAAAGAAATTCACAAAATAAACTCCCGGCGAAAGTATTCCACTCAACTAACCTTTTGGTAGCGTCTAACACAAAGACATTATATTCGTGTAGCGCCTCTCCGAAAGGTGCTACTCTCCTTGCCAGCGTGGTATGCAGGATTCATGGGACGTTCTAGTATCGCCAAATGACGTCGCTAAGCTAGGATGTCACTGTGCATGGCGCTATGCTACTCACTGTATAGAATGTCTGTATTGTGTTGATGGAGAACTATACCACTGAGTTGGTAGAAGTTCTTGTTGCTACCTAGTAGGTCAAGAGTTCAACTCCCCAAAACATTACTTTTAATTTTATTTTTCAAAGGATCTGATATTGGTTTTATAGTTGTATGTATGAAAATATATTAATTCCAGCCTCCTTATTTATTTTAAAAAATGGAAACCATGTATGCAAGTTTGTAATATCTGTTCAAATTAGAAGAATGCAATTTTTTCAGAAGCATGAAACTGAGTACGGAGTAAAAAATGCTTGCTAAAACAGTGTTTCTAGATTCACACAGCTAGGCCATCAATGGCTCGCGCACGTCGACGTCGTAGGGGGAGTAGCACGCGAACATGGCCCGCAGCACGTCGGTGGTGAGCAGGCTGTCGGAGCCGGCGTTCTGCGCGCGTCCGGCGGTGAGCACTAATACTTTGAAAAGATACTCGGTTCATATTCCTGGAAAATTTGCATTCTTCTAATTTGAACAGATATTATAAACTTGCATACTTTATTTCCATTTTTCAAAATAAATAAGAAGAATGTAATTAATATATTTCCATATGTACAACTATAAAACCAATGTCACAGCCTTTAAAAATTAAAATAAAAAGTGATGTTTTGGGGGTTGAACTCATGACCTGCGAGGTAGCATCAAGGACTTCTACTTTCTATCAACAGAACAAGGACATTTTATATAGTGAGTAGCATAGCGCCTTACACCTAGACGCTAATGCTATATACAGTAACGTCTAGTCCAAAAGCGTTACTAGAATATCCTATTGGTCCCGCTTATCATGCTAACAAGGAGTGTAGCATCTTTCGAAGAGGCGCTACACTGTTGAGTATAACGTCTTTGTGTTAGGTGCTATCTAAAAGGGTTAATTGAGTGAAATACTTTTACCGGAAGTTTATTTTATGAAATTCTTTAAACTTTGGGTCAATTTTGTCCATTTTGCCGCTTTTTTTTGCAATACTGTTGTTGGGACTGGTTTCGCGGCGCGGGTTACGGGGCCTCCAGTCAACTAAGCGTCTTCCTAACCGTACCACTCCTACAAGACGTCCGATGATAAACGACACAGGTGTACCAGCACGCCAGGGCATGCATATCTTCATGTAGTCCGCCCCAATCTCCGTTGGATGGCACATTAGAGCGGCCTTGGGTCCATGTAGTACTACTAGTAGTTGACTACAATTACAGATAGAACTGGTTTTTTGGTTTATTACTAACATGCGACGAACCGCCTACGCATGCAAAGACCATCGTTAATTACGAGCATGATACATGTTCACGATTAAAACATACCATTGTTGATTGTTTATTTTAAACCTGATGGAAAAGTTTAGAGCATTTTCACTCGATGGACGTTCTTAGGCTGAAATTTGGCGCTATTTACCCCGGACGGATATAACTTTTGGCGTGGAAACGTCCAGTTTCCCACTCACGTTCCAAGCGTGGTTCAATGCCCGACATAATTTGATATAACAGCGAGTTTTTGTCCAAATTCGGCTCAAATTCCAACAGCGTTCGGCGTAGTTCGGCATAAATATGAATGCAGAGCAATGTTTGGCATAGTTCGGCCTGAAAATAAACATAATTTGATATGGAAATAAACATACTTCAACATAAACTGAAATACAACATAGTTCGTCCTAGTTTGGCAAGATCAATGCCCGACATCTACATGTTGCCCTTGCATATCCATATGCTCAATCAGATTATCATGCAGCTATTAATGCACTACCAGGTCTCGGATCTCCTAACACATAGCTATGAAGGCAGACCAGGTTGATGGCACCTGATGATCAGGCTCTGCAAGAGGTCCCTGTCTGTACTATGGCTCGTCCTGCTCGACCAAATTCATTGGGTCCTTCCACTTATCCTCGATGATCATGTTGTGCAAGGTCACACAACAGTTCATCACTTTCCACGTCTGATCTTTCGACCAGGTCATAGGAGGGAACCGGACAAATGCAAACCTCTATTAGAGCACCAAATGTCCGCTCCACGTCTTTCCTGCAAGCTTCATGTTTCTTGGCCAACTGAGCATGCTTGGGAAGCATCGGGTTTGAGATAGTCTTCACAAATGTTGTCCATCTTGGATATATGTCATCTGCAAGATAGTATCCCTTATTGTAGTGGTGTCCGCGGGTTGATCTCAAATCCACAGGGAGAGCATGACCCACGACAAGCTTGGCAATGACATTCGAGGACTGGAGGACGTTAATGTCGTTGTTTGATCCTGACATGCCAAGAAGGAGTGCTAGATCCAAAGATCATGTGTAGCAACTGCCTCAAGTATCACACTGGAACCTCCTTTTTGGTCTTTGTAGATTTCCTGCCATGCAAATGGACAATTCTTCCAATGTCAATGCATGCAGTCTATGCTTCCAAGCATTCTAGAAAATACTCTACTTTCGTTGACTGTGAGGATTCGAGAAATGTCTTCAGTAGTGGGTTCTCTCAAGTATTGTGGCCCAAACACTGCAATCACTACCCTGCAGAACCTGTACAAGCAATCGATGGCGCTGGACTTGGCCATGCGGAGATAGTCATCGGCACTGTCACCCGGAGCTCCGTATGCAAGCAACCTCATCGTCACTGTGCACTTCTGCAGTGAGGAAAACCCAACCATGCCGGTACAGTCTTTCTTGCACACGAAATAGGGGTCGAACTCCTGGATGACAATCACAATCTTGAGGAAGAGCTTCCGGCTCATCCTGAAATGGCGCTGAAACACGGCCTCTTCGTGCAGCAGCTCGTCGGCAAAGTAGTCGACATACAACATGTAGTAGACCTCCATCCTCTTCCATGCTTTGCCCTTCCGACAACCCTTCGCCGAGCCTCCACACTTCGGCGTTGCAGTCTGCATGTACAACCGGCGAGAGAGGTGAGGATCTACATGTGCTCTGCATCTTGGGCGGCTGCGGCGATCTCTTCCTCTAGAAACATGGCGAATATCTCCTCATCGTCGGAGTGCATGGTCAAACGGGCAAAACGCTGAACACTTCGTGGGCGAGATGGCGGGATCTCGGAATGAAGTCGAGCTGCGTCGAAGGCAGAACGGCGAAGCGAGGCCTAGGCCAAGGGGAAAGGATGCAGCGACGGCAGCGGACCTATCTACAGGCGTGTTTTCGACTTGGCGTGGTGGGGCTTCGCCGGCGACGACATGGCGGTGTGGGCAGCTGGGGGAAAGCTCTCTGCCTCGGGAGAGCCGAGTCACAATGTGGAATGGGGTTGTCTCACCAACAGGGTTGGTCCACCCGTTTTTCGCTGCGTCCGGCGTTCCCAGACGGTTCCCAGCGACTTGGGTTCGGCCTGAGAACGCAGGATGAAAGTTGGGCCAAATCCAGCGCAATTCGGTGACCTGGGAACGCGACTGAGCAAAACTTCGCCATCCAGATAAAAAATTGACCTAAGAACGCTCTCTTGGGAACGCGGGTGGAGATGCTTTTATCCTGATTCATCGACTACAGTTATAAAGAAGATGTCCAATTAATAAGCGAAAAACAGGTAAACAGGGCTAAGCTCATCCAAACCCGGTACCAAGTTTTAAATAGCGCGCTATCTCATCGCTATCGCTTCTTCATAGCGTACCCCGAGAAATTCCGCTAAAGCTATGCACTTTTAACACTAAACAGAAACTCTTGCTAATAGCTCGCTAAATCGTGCTAAACCGTAGACAAAAAGAAAGACGCTATTTCTTTGAGTAGACCAAAATATTTCTATATTTGAATTTGAAAGTTGGCATGGTAATGTAATATGCACTTGGGCACTTCACTTTATTTCCAAAATTATCATGGAACATGTTGCTTTAATTTCTTCATTTATCTTTTCTCCCTCTTTGATTTGTCGACCATTACTGGTTGTTTGACTTTTGTTGTGTTGTCTTGAATTTGTCAATTTTACACTTGGTTGCCATGTAGGATTAAATGAGACCCCCGGTAAAGTTATTATTTCCACAACACCTTATATACATGTTGTGTTTTGGTTCTTGCAAAAGGATCCACTCATATATATAGTTGTGCTCGTGTACGATTATGATCTAAGAAAGAATATTTCAAAGTTGGATTCCATGTGGTTATCTTCCTTATCCAATTAGCATCCATAACCGTGAACCGATCGTACAAAATTTACCACCTAGTGCCACAAAAACTTAACAAGCCATTCAAAATAAGGAAAAAATATCACGCATTCAGATTTCTTCATTCGGGTTTATTTCCACTTTTGTTCCTTGTTAGATACGTGACATGTGGCATCAAATATTTTGATTTCCTAAAACCTTGCTTACTTATTCCCCTCTCCTCCCCTCCATGCCGTCACCTTCCCTAAAGTGTATTATGACTGCATCTCATGTTGGACTCCTTGGCACTTTGATATGCGCAACTTCCCATTTTTGCATATAGTTTGTATGAATTTGCAGTTATCCAACTATTATTATATGAAGACCCTTAGGCTCACACCCCCAAATTTAGGCTAAATCCCGGTCCCCGGTGTCCAACACTCCATAAGTTTTAAAGAAATTTTATTATCTTAAAATTGTTGACCGGAAAATTCAAGCATATAGCTCATAGCAAATACAGTTCACAACTAGCAATGTCGATCAGCCAACAAATTAAAACATCAACATCTAGTTGTGTTCTTTTATCAAACCATGATCATGTCATCAACATAGGAACTACCATGTGGAAGATAGATCAGCTCATTGCCAGTAAAGTCTTCACTTAGATAACCGTTAGTCGGAGGAAACATCTGAGGGTTGTCTATTCTCTTTCTCGGTTTTGGGGCCCACCAGCCGCATCTCATCAACATAACAACTGCCGTGAGGAAGGTAGATCAGCTCATTGCCAGAAAAGTTGTCGCCTAAATCGACATTGACCAGAGGCAACACTGGAGGCCATATGTTCCCGTCCTCGAATATTGGGCCGACAAGACGCCGTCGCTGGTGGAAGCTCCTCACCCAAGCCATGTTTGTGGCCTTATTCCTGGCAGAATCCATGAACGACTGCCTCTCAATGGCCTGCGCCACGGCGGTGTCGACGGTAGACGCCATGTGCCGATCGAGCACCTCGCGCTGGGAGAGCCGAAAAGCCATCACATCAAGGGCTAACTCTGGGTCCATGTACGCGTCGTACACACGCTCAATGAACCGGGTGAGTGCGGGCTCGTAGGTTCCCCTAGCGATCATGCCGATGATGACGCTGGGGCTCCCTGGTGCATGGCGTCCCCACAGGAACCGCAACTCCGTGTTGCTGAACCCGGCGCGGAAGTTAAATACACGGGAGCAAGCATCAGGACCGAGGAGCGCGAGGATGGCGCGGTCTTGTGCCAGCGCTGCCGCCTCGACTGTGTCAAAGTGACCAATCCCGAACGTTGTGTCGTTCTTGTTGGTAATGTAGCCGCGCCACCGTCCGTCGGACATCCTCATGACGCCGTGGTACCGGACGGCAACGGAGGCGGAGGCGGCCGCCGAAGCGGGCATGATTTTGGTGGCTACAAGAACGAAAGCAAACACAACTAGTAGAGGGCAATTCATTTGATTGAGTTTCTTTGCTATGTGAGGCTATGGCAGATATAAGTACTATACATTGAGACCCAAATCGTATACATAAATGGAGAACTTTTATGAGCATGTAAATGCATCATATTTCCATATACTAATGGAGGTCATTTAAAGGTGGGGCTAAGCTACAAATGAATTTATTAGCCGGTTACTTGTCTCTGTCCTGAAAAAGTGCAGGCATACTTTAACCAATATAGAGAAATATTTAAAATTTATTTAAAAGTACCTGGAAAATATATTGGAGAGAACTCAATAGGAATGTATAATCCACCCCGCGTGTTCACAAGGCACACGGGCAATTTTATTAACCACTATATTTACTGAGCGGTGCCAAATCCTTCTATGGACAACTTTTCCCCCTCTTTTGTCATTAAACTGTGTATGGTATGGGTTCATATTTGGTTACTTGAAGCCCATGTAGAAACACCTACGGCTGGATTCTTTATCTTGATTGGAATTCTTTTAAAATTGGAAACCTATGAGTTTTCAAGATTTTTTTCCGAGAATGCTGATGGGCTCAGATCACTGTAGAGACTCGTTGGGAAACCCCAAGAGCAAGGTCTGATGAACACAGCAGCAAGTTTTTCCTCAGTTATAAAACCAAGGTTATCGAACCAGTAGGAGCAAGGAAACAACTCCAAGGTGTTGCTAACAACTTGGAATCCTACACAACACAAACTCAAGACTTTGTCCCAATTTATAGTGAGGTTGTCAATCTCACGGGTTTGCTGAAAGCAAAGGATTAAACGTGCAGTGTGAAAGGTAATAGTTGCTTGTAGAAAGAAAACAGTAGCAGTGGATGATGTATTAATGGTAAAGATTGGACCAGGGTCCACAGTTCACTAGAGGTGTTCTCCTTAAGATAAATAACATGCTGGGTGAACAAATTACAGCGGGGCAATTGACAGATTGAGCAAGCATACAATGCATATACTAGTCATCATGACTCCTATGAGATTTGATTGGGCATTACAACAATATACATAAACCGTTATCCAACTGCATCTATGACTAATAATCCACTTTCAGGTTATAATCCGAACCCCTTCTAGTATTAAGTTGCAAGCAACGGATAATTGCATTAAGCAATGTGTATAAAATAAACAATACAATTATTCCATAAACAAAAGATTGTTGTTTGCTCCCTAGTAGCAACATCACATCTACAATCTTAAAGATTCCTGTCACTTTCCCAGATTACTAGAGGCATGAACCCACTATCGAGCATAAATACTCCCTCTTGGAGTCACAAGCATCTACTTGGCCAAGATAGCTACAAGCAACGGAGAGCATGCAAGATCACAAATAACACAAACATGATAGAAACAATAATCAATCTAATATTGTATCTCAATATCCATCGGATCCCCGCAAACACAACATGTATGATTACAAATAGATGATCTTGATCATGAACGAAGCTCAAGATCTAAACATAATAGCACAAAGGAGGAGAAACAACCATCTAGCTACTGTATGGACCCATAGTCCAAGGGTGAACTACTCACGCATCATACCGGAGGCTGGCATGGTGATGAAGAAGGCCTCCGGGATGATCTCTCCCCTCCGGCAGGCTGCCGGGAAGAGCTTCAGATCTCCCCGATATAGGGACAATGGTGGCGGCGGCTACAGACTGTTTCGTGGAGATTTGATTGGGTCCTTAGGGTTTCTGCATCGGGATGACTTTATAGGCGAAGGGGCGTGGCAAGAGGGCAGCCAGGGGGGACACACCATAGGGCGGCGCGCCCTAGGGTGGACCCGCGTGACCCTAGGGTGTGGCCGCCCTGTGCCCCCCTTCGGCTGACCTTCGGTCTCTCTGTTCTCTCTGGTAAAATATTTACTTTGGCTTTTGTCCCGTCCAATTCCGAGAATATTTCCTTACTAGTTTTTCTGAAACCAAAAACAGCAGAAAACAGGCAACTAGCACTGCGGCATATTGTTAATAGGTTAGTCCCAGAAAATGTATAAAAATACCTCAAAGTGTAGACAAAGCATAGCAAAGTTGATACTAAACAAGCATGGAACATAAAAAATTATAGATACGTTTATGACGTATCAAACACGTGAGAGATTTGCGTGTTATTGTATTAAGCAGGAGGGGAAAACAGAGTTGTGGATCATCTAGACTCGTCATGCAGATGTTGCAGCATCGAGGACACCACCGGCCCCCATCCACTTAGGGACGAGGGTCACCAATGCCTACCCTATCTCTCTCAATCGCCCACCTCTACACTCCACCCACTCGTGCCAATCGGAAAGGATGCAATCCGCAACGCCGTAGGCGGAGAGCTCCTTAGCATCGAAAACCCTAGCATTCCGCTCCAACCAGATTGAGCGCAAGGTGATAAATATCAAAGAGTTTGCGCTATGTCGATCGTGATGGGGAACCTAGCTCTCGGTGCAGGGCCACCATGCATGCAGCTGCGCCGAAACGGGAGGGAGCGCCCATTGCCACCCTTCCTGTCTCAAGACTCTGAACCAAATCACGCGTGCAAATTGGCAGCCCAAAAGCAGGTGGTCCAGCGTCTCAGCATGCGCCTTGCACAAGGGGCAGGCGCCATGGTTCGCCAGTCCCTGACGTTGGAGCCTCTCCGCCATCCAGCACCTCCCTATGATCACGATCCACCCGAACATCTTGAACTTGGGCGGAGCAAAAGAGGCCCATACCTGCTTGGCGGCTGGAAGATCAATGCGGCCAGCGAAGCAAGCAACATAGGTGGCCCTAGAGGATAAGGAGCCATCCACGATGAGCTTCCACGTGAAGGCGTCGGGGGCACCAGGCTGCAGCTCAATGTCTTGCACTAGATGCCATAGGTGAGGAAACTAGACGACAACGTCAACTATGAGGGCGCCACTGATGTCCAGTACCCAAGAGTTCTCGGGGAGCCCTTGCCAGACCATGCGACACTTAACCCGACTAGGCCGAACAAGTCCCAAAACAGCTGGCGCTATAGTCCCCACATCCAATCCATCGATCCACGGGTTTTCAAGATTTTGACACCCACCTTTGCATCATATTTGGCTCCACAATGTACGCCTCCCTGCTCACCATCATGGTATGTATAGACATACTCACAAATCCATCATCCTCTCTTGATCCAAACTTTTCTCGATCTCTGTTTTTTCTTTTTGTGGGTTGTTATGTAGCTCTATGGAAGCAATGGATAATGGTTTAGTGGGTAGGTGTAGGCCGGTTAGCCATCAGTCTCTAATCCATTCCTGCATTCTCTTATTTTGTAGTCACGCTCGCTTGATGTCCTACCAAAAGACTTCAAAGATGGTTTCATAGGAAAAAAATTCTGAGTTGTAATGTGGTGACCTAGCATATCACTGCATGTGTAGTACACTATAGTCATTGACATGACATCCACAGAACACCGTTTCGTAAATATCACATCCCTCAGAGTGGTACAACAGAAACATCACGGGTCCATATTACAAACATACACACATTATTATTATTACAATACCATAAGTTCGATACTTCAAGATATTCAACATACAAACCAAACTTAAACTGTTTTAGTGGAAGATTCAAAGTTTCAAACTTAAACTATGAATTGAGCTCAACAACTTATTATGTAAAGTTTATGTTGTTCGGCTCAATTGGTTTACTAACTATTACTGCAACTACTCGGACTCATTGCCCTCCACTCCATAGCACATCTCATAATCCACCCCTTCCACCCCTCCGAATAGGTCTGGCTCCTCGTAGTAGACATCCTCTTGGCCTTCAGCTGCGTACATCAGAGTGTCTTCTGGATCCTCAGAGTCTAAGTAGGGGATCAAAGGGAAGAGTGAGTAACAACGTTACCCAGCAAGTTCATTATATGCAAGGTGGGAAGTTTGATGCACTATCTACCACCTCGGACTACCAGTCCTTGGCACTATGCAGTTTTTGTAAACATTTCTTCAAAGATTAATTTTATTATCAAAAACTATGTCCATCAGCCTTCACGGGTTGACCAAACTTTCATGGAGTTCCTTTCCTGCCGCGTTCGTAGTTCCTTCCCGGAATAGGGAGTAACAAGTTACAGTTCTTACACTCTGTAGAGGTGCGTTACTTTACCCATGAGAGATCAAATCCTTGTTGCACAATCGAGCATACTTTCCTGTCCACAATTCCATGATGTGGGACCCAGTAGATGATCCAAGCCAATCACTGCCCCCTTCGTGACCCTGCATGTCTCCTTGGTATACACCATGCCCACACATTGAATTATGGCAATGGTTAGTACAGACCGTTCAGATGACAAAACTATCGTAGGACGTTGAGGGTTCCCACCCATATGCTACATATCCTCTACGAATTATCAATTAATGCACACTATGAGGATAACAGCCACGACCTGCGCATCCGGCTACATGCGAGAGGAAGAAGATACAACTGACTTCTCCGTCCCATTCCAAATCTCATGGTTAACGCGTAAAATACGATGCTAGATTCACTAATGTCATGGGTTGTAAAGTCCTAAGTGATTAATATCATTGCAAATGGAAACCTAAGTTCCATTGCTCACCTTATCCATATCACCACTTAGGATGATATCAACAATTTATTTGTTTTGAGAAAATAATATCTTCTTTCTCCAAAACATAGATGATAACACACAATTTTTGCAATTACTTTGATAAAGACTCATCAAAGGACATGAGCAAGTGATGAACTTGCCTTGTGATTGCAAGGTAGTGAAGTCGGATGCTTGCACTTGACCTTAAGCTTCTATTTCTACAAAACACCATTATTGTCCGGTAAGGACAATATTTAAAGAAGCAAAAATGAATATGCATAGTAATGCCATGCATCATTTATTATTTATTTCCTTTGTGTGTTTTACCCATTATATAATTTTCTTGAATTTCTTTATGCAATAATGAAAGTTGTTTAAATAATATTTCTTAATATATTTTGTAAATATTATATTTATTATTTTGTAATATAATATATCAGTAATAGAGTTAAAAACTGATTTTTATTTATTTTTGACTCTTATTATTATTTTCTTAATATTCTTTTTAATAATAAGCATTTTAATTTAGAAGATTTTATTTTGCTACCTTAAATAGCAATTTAGTATTTTTATAAAATACTAATTAAGAATTATAAAAGTAATTTTATTTTTTTATAAAATTCCATAAGTAATATATATTATAAAAATCTTTAACCTAAATTTATTCTGTCAAAAATAGAATTCTTAATTTCATTAAGTAGCTTGTACTTTTATGAACTCATAGATATATTATTTGTATTTTTAGGATTTATATTTATTTTTTAGGACCTATTAAGTCCTAGGGGTATTTTGGTCTTTTACTAAATCATTTAAATTTTCCTTTAAACTTTTGGGCCAAGCCCATTGGTTTGACATGCCCAACCTGGTCCAAATGGGCTGGTCAAGTCCACCCACTAGGGTGACCATACCAGCCCAGTATGCACCCATCTCTCTCTCTCTCTCTCTCTCTCTTGCACTCTTTATTCATCCTCGCTCTCGACCCGCTATAGTGTGGTGTCGCTGGCACTGTTGCCAATTGATTTCTGCCTCCCTGGGCCTTCCCGGCCGTCGCTATGGTGCATGGAGAGGTAGTCGACGCTGCTCCACCATATGGTCCTGCTCGATTCGTCTCTAAGCCCCTCTCTCGTCTAGGCTGACTCCACCCCGAACCCTAGGGGTTGGTGGTTATCGGCGATGTACTTATCCGCCGCTCCTGTGGTGCTGTGTTGTGTTCCTGGTGGCTATGTGGTGCTGTTGGACCATTGGTGTGGTTGTGGACGCCGCCATGGCTTGGCGCGGGTTGTATCGCCCTCGGGTGCTCCCCGTGCCGCCGTGTGCGCTTGTCGGCCGCTCTGCTTCCTCTTCTAAACTCCAGCGAGGACCACGGGTAAGTGCTTATGTTTCTTCCCTCTTGTTCTCTGTCCTCCACCTCTCTTGATAGCTTATGCGTGCTTCTAGTGAGCAATCCCTAATTAGGGTTCATCAGTTTGATTAGGGTTCATCCCTCCTTGTGTTTATTCTTGGGGATACTGAATTATTTAGGACTAATGGTGGTGGTTATACTGTTCTAGATGATTGTCTACTAAATAATTTAGGAGTGTTAGTGGCTCTGTTAGTCCAATTTCGATTGGATATTGGATATTGTCCAAGTGGTGATGCTAATGTGCTAAGATGTTGTCTATTGATTCTAGTGATGTGGATTTTACTACTATTTAATGTTCTTAGTACTGACAATGGCACTATCAGTAATTGTTCGCTGAATCATTAGACACTGGTTTGTGTTGATATGTTCAAATTGGAGTTGGTTTGTTACTCCTATGATTCTCTGATTGTGCAATTGTAAATATGATTCCTGGTTATTCATTCTAGGAAAATGATTGAGTATTTTACTGCAGGTTTACTTGTGAAATCTATGTGTATGAGCTGCTCGGTTTAGAATATATACTTGTGACACCTTCTTTGGAATGGTACACAAGTGTTCATTCTAGTATCGGGCTAAATTCTACTTGTGTCCTAGTGTGGCTTGGGCTAAATGGATTGAAATTTACTGCTGGATTTATTATCCTTTGGCCTATGATGCTGGTCTGAGGCATAACTAGGTAGAAACTAAAGTTTTTACCTGCTGTCCCTTATAGATGTGTCTTGATATCTAGTATCAACTAATGATTATTGAATTCTTTAAGAAAATGATTTAGCATGCTCACTGTTTCATATAGATCCTTAAGATATATTGATTTCTGAGGTGCTACTCTTTAAAAGATGTGCCTAGAAATCTTGTCTAAGGTTGCTGATATATTTGGATGTAGAAATATAGATTTCTACCCAAGATCAGTGATGCACAGGATGAGATCTTAGTTTTGTTTGTAAAGATTGGTCATTGGCTTTCATTTAAATACTTCTGTGATGGATACACCCCACTTGGGTGTTTTCTGAGAAGATTCATATAAAATAACACATGCTTGGATAATCTAAGATGATTTGATCATGTGATGGTTTTATGTGTACTCACCACACAACTTGGTTGTTGGTGATGATGTTGTGGTGCTAGTTGATCTTGTTGGCTTAATATTGTTAGCTTGTTCTTGTTGGCTTGATCTTGCTAGCTTGTTCTTGCTGGTTTGATCTTGATAGCTTGTTATTGATGGCTTGATCTGGCTCTGCACCTCCTGGTGCTGCTCTTCCTTCTTTTGGCTCCTGTGATCTTGTACTTGATCTTGCTATCCACCCGCACCACCCCCTCCTTATGTCACCATCTTGAGGATGATTGGATGATTTGTTGTGTTGCTGGCTGGTGGTTTTGTTTAGTAATTTTGCAGGCTCAGTGTGTTCTTGCAGTGTGCTTGAGAAGATAGAATGAATTCGCCGTAGATGTGCTATGGCTGTGAACTCATTTTTGACTGCTTGTGCTTCTGCTGCTGTTTGGACAGCACACTACATGCATTTAGGTGACTAAACTGCCTGGTTGTTTTGGCCTGGTTGTGGATCAGATCAAGTGAATTGCATTTTTTACCTATATCCTTTTACTATTTACTGTCTTGGTGAAACTTGCCCCTTTACTTTGCTGATGATGTTGTTCTGAGGCTTATTGGATATAAAAGAACAAATATTGCTCATTGGTAAATCTTCCCCCTTTTAACTACTAAATGATGTAATATGAACAGTGCACTACACTGTTCACCACTGAGAGTAAAAATAACTAACTGACCGTTTATTTCTTTTTAGTTGTTTTTCTTATTTGCAGGAACAAGATTTGGATGCTCAAGATGTAGTATAGGACTAGATAGGTTGTATAGATTTTTGAATCTTCTTTTTATTCTTTTGTAAAGAATCTTGGAATAATATTCTTATAATTTAATAAAATTTCATTTTATTGTAATTCACCTACTGTAATGTATTCCTTTATTTGTTGTATCTTTCTCACTTTGTAATATGATTATGGAATAAAGAAAAGAAATAATAATTCATTTATTATTTATATTTCCTTGTCTTTGATGGGCTCACATCACTATAGAGCCTCATGGGAAACCCCAAGAGCAAGGTGTGTTGAACACATCAGCAAGTTTTCCCTCAGTTATGAAACCAAGGTTATCGAACCAGTAGGAGCAAGGAAACAAATCCAAGGTGTTGCTAACAACTTGGAATCCTGCACAACACAAACTCAAGACTTTGCCCTGATACGTCCAAAACGTATCTACTTTCCCGAACACTTTTGCTATTGTTTCTCCTCTAAACTTGTGTGATTTGGATACAACTAACACGGACTGAGGCCGATTTCAGCAGAATTACCTTGGTGTCTAGTTTTTGTGCAGAAAATCAACTATGAGGAAAAATCCCGGAAAATATGCCAAAAATCCTATTTCACCAGAAGACACACGGAGCCAGAAGACGAGGCGGAGGTGGGCCACGAGGGGCCCACACCCCTGCCACGCTAAGCCAGGCTGCCGCCAGGAGGGTGGGCTTGAGCACCCCTCCCTCTTCGCCTATAAGTTGCCTCTTGACCTAAAAACTCAGGGGGGTTCGACGGTTTTCTAGAAAGAGTTCCGTTGCACCGCCACCACCAGAAACCGCGATTCGGAACCAGAAACTCCGTTCTGGCACCCTGCCGGGACGGGGAATTTGGAGATCATCATCGCCATCATCATCACCAACGCCTCTCCATCAACCATCCATGTTTCCCCCATCCATGAGTGAGTAATCCCCCGCTGTAGGCTATAAGGATGGTAGGGATTGGATGAGTTCTATCATGTAATCGAATAAGATTGTTAGGGCATGGTGCCTAGTATCTCTATTAGTGCTATTTGACTTTGTTGCAACTTGTTGTGCTTAATGCTTGTCACTATGGCACGAGTGCCATGATCTTAGATCTGAAATTATTATTGATTCATGATGATAGTATTGTTTGTGATTTTATCTGCAAGTTGTGTACACATATCATTGTCCGGATCCAAAGGCCCCGAAGTGATAGAAATTGGGACAGCCGGAGGGGATGGCTGTGATATAAGGATAACGTGTGTTCACGGAGTGTTAATGCTTTGCTCTGGTGCTCTATTAAAAGGAGTGCCTTAATTGCCATTAGATTCCCTTGAGGCCCCGCTGCAACGGGCTAGCAAGACAAAAGATGTTGTGCAAGTTCTCATTGCGAGCACGTATGACTATATATGGAGCACATGCCTATGATTGTTTAGTACTTGGATGCTTTATCTTATTTATCTACAATTTCCCTAGATCTTGAAGTTACATGTTTAGACTTGTCCATGCAATGCCCGTCCATCCACCCCTATGCCTACTGCGCTCATATCCTACTGTTTGCTACTATTGCTACTACTTCCTTTGTTTCACTACTGCTGTTACTTTGCTATTGCTACTACACAACTATTGCTACTGATAAGGTACTGTGAGCAAGACTATTTCTAGGTGCAGCTGAATTGACAACTCAGTTGTTAAGGCTTATAAGTATTCTTCGGATCCCCTTGTGTCGAATCGGTAAAATGGGTAATACTACCCCCGAAGACTGTTGCAATCCCCTATACTTGTGGGTCATCAAGACTATTTTCTGGCGCCGTTGCCGGGGAGCATAGCTTTATTTGTAAGTTCAATTGGATCTATTATTGTTTACCGCTATTCCTTTCATCATGGGGAAGTCTCGTGATGGAAAGTTTCCTATTTTACCATCCACTACAAGAAGAGGTATAGTCCTAAACACCTCTGTTGCTCTTGATTCACCGCCTGTTATAAGTAAGCTTGTTACACCACCACCACATACATATTCTACACACGTTGCTACTACTGCTAAATCCGAAATTGCTTCTGATACTCATGATGTTACTTCTATTGTGCTTGATGCGAGTGGTTCATTAGGTTCTTTCCAAGATGCTACTATTTCTAGAACTATTTTGGGAAACACTGAAACTCCTTGTGAAGACACTATTACACCTGTTAGCTCACCTGAGTCTAGAGAGAGATATGATATTAATGATGGTTACATTGAAATGACTGATGAATTTATTGAAGAGTACCAAAATACACATGGTGCTAGTGCTATTAGGAGTCTCCTTGAGAGACGTACTATTATTCCTAAATTATCTCCTGATGCTAAGTTTGCAACTTCTCCCATAGACATTAAAAATAAATATTATGATTTCTCTCTTGATTTATCCTATATAAACATTGTGGAGAAAGAACCTTTTTGTGGGACTGAAAATGAAAGTGTTGTAGCTCATATGAATGAGCTTTCCACTATGAGTGACTTATTCTCTGATGATTTTAAGATGCGCAAGTACTTTGTTACAAAGATCTTCCCATTTTCACTAGAAGGAGAAGCTAAAGCTTGGTTTAATAGATTACCTCCTGGATCCATTGAGAGCCCTGATTACTTGATTGCTTCTTTCTTTTATAAATATTTTCCTCCCAGTGCTAGACATGCTGCTTTGCAGAAACTTTTTGATTTTAAATAAGGAGAAGAAGAGAAATTGCCCGAGTCATGGACAAGGTTATGTGCCTTGATTCATGCACATCCTGGATGTCCATTGCCTAAAAATGAGCTTCTTGATATTTATTATAATAGACTAACTGATGATTCTAGGACATACCTAGATAGTTTTGCTGATTGTGTTTTCAGGAAAAGAACTCCTGCAGAAGCTGAAGAATTAATGGCTAAAATAAGCAAGAATTATGATGATTGGACTTCAACTGAGATAATTACACCTAAGGCCACTACTCCTGAACCAATTGTGCCTGAACCAACTCCAACACCAACACCAAAGAAGAGGGGAGTGATTGCATTAAATGATGAAGTGATGAAAGAAGCTAAGAAATGTCTTAAGGAGAAAGGTATTAGATCTAAATATGTGAAGAATCTACCTCCTATAGAAGAATTATGTAAGCCAATTCCCCACTCATCCACTATTGAGGTACACTCTCTCCAGGAGATAAACATGCTTATGGAATTAGAACTAGGAGTGGTATAGCTACTCAAGATCCTTTATATCCTGAAGGACACCCTAAAAGAATTGAGCATGATTCTCAACAAGATGAAAGTAGTGGTAGTACTCATAAGATTAAAAAAAGAAACACAAAATATTTGAGGAATCACCTGAACCTGCTATAGATCCTAATAGTATATCTGTGTTTGATGCTGAAACTGAAAGTGGTGATAAAAATGATGCTCCTGACAAGGAGGAAGTTGAGAAAGAACCTGAGAAGCACACTAAGAACACTAGGTACACTAAGGAAGACTTTATTGCTAAAAAACATGGTAGTGAAAGAGAACCTTGGGTGCAGAAACCTATGCCTTTTTCCAATAAGAAACACAAGTCAAAGGAGGAAGAACACTACAAAAAGTTTTGTGAGTGGATGAAACCTTTATTTTTGCAAATTCCTTTGACTGATGCTATTAAGTTGCCTCCCTATTCAAAGTATATAAATGATTTTTTCTCTAATAAAAGGAAGATTCCTAATGAGGAAATTTCTACTTTGCTTGCTAATTATTCCTTCAATGGTAAGGTTCCAAAGAAACTTGGTGATCCAGGTATACCAAATATTCCTTGCTCTATTAATAATAATTATGTTAGAACTGCTTTATGTGATTTGGGAGCTGGAGTCAGTGTTATGCCTTTTTCTCTTTACAAGAGACTCCATCTAGGAAAGTTGATACCAACTGATATATCTTTGCAAATGGCCGATAAGTCAACTACTATTCCTGTTGGTCTATGTAAGGATGTTCCTGTTCAAGTGGCTCATAATTGCTTGGTTTTAACTGATTTTGTTGTGCTTGAGATGCCTGAAGATGATAATATGTCTATTATTCTTGGGGGGCCTTTTCTTAATACTGCAGGTGCTGTCATTAATTGTAATCAAGGAAAAGTAACATTTAATATTAATGACAAAGACCATACTGTCTATTTCCCCAAGAAGATTGATAAGAGCTATTGCCTGAATTCCATTGAAAATATTGAGAGCATCAAAGTTGGAGAAATATATTGTCCCATTCCACAAGAAAGTTTTGAAACTATTATGATTGGGACAATTGCTATCAAGTTTGAGGTAACATAATCACTTTGTGGAATGCAAAGTTTTGCTTCATATAAGATTGTTTTGGTAATAGGACTTGATAAACCTTGTTAACAAAAGGATTTTAATGAACAAAACTATGCTTTCATAGTGGTTATACTTGCTCACTTTTATTCTTCTCCTTCCTAGTGTTTGCTCTTTCTCTTGTTAGCTTTAGTTTTGCTAGTTGTTTGCTTGTTAGAGTGTCTTAGAGCTTTTGTAGTTTTGGTTCTTGTTTGCTTTTGCTTCTTCTAAAAAAATCTTTTTCTGCGAGAAAATCAATTTTCATACCCTAAAAAATTGGCCAAAAATAAATTTTTCCGAAAAATCCCAGAAAATTCGTATTAATTTTTTATCGAAAAAGGGGCAGAGGGACACCTGGAGTGGCCCAGGGGGACCCACTAGGCCAGCACACCCCCTGGTGGCACGGCCAGCCCCCAGGGCGCACCTGGCCTAGGTGGGACCCACCTGTGGCCCTGCAAGTTACCTCCTCCCAGCCACTTCTTTCTCTCTCCCGAAAAACACCAGAAAAATTTCTCAAGCTCGAGTTCCTGTTGTTCTTGTTCCCGATTTTCGACCTCCTTGCTTATCCCATATTTGTTGCTAATTTTTGGAGGGATTGCTCCTTGGTATGTGCATCCTCCGCTTGTCCAATTAGATTTGTGATTGATAGAATCTATCTTGAATATTTTTCTGCTATAGGTGTCAGGTTGTGTGCGCTTGCATGCTTGTTCTATGCTTAGAGATTTCATTTTGATGCATGTTTATCCCTCTAGCAAGTTCCTATAGTAGTTCCTCATCATTTATCAACTTGGAAATCACTTGGTTTGATTTTTATCTAAAAATTTCAGAAAGGAAGATGAGTGCATACCCACTGAATCAACGTGATTTGATGGTACCTGAGCCAATGAAAGTCCATCGTGAGGAAGGAGTCTTCCCTTCCATATATCCATGCCCTAATTTATGATAGCCACGGGAATCTTCCAGGATTTCCAAACTATGATTACTAATGCAGGGTTGGAACACTTTGTTGAAGAGGAACCATATTAGTATGTTAAGCTAACCATGGCTGTGGTGCAGGACTTCCGGTTTACTTGGTCCTTGTCTAACCCCATCGTCCATTATAAAATCTACAATATAGTTGTCGACCTGCCTTTTGCTAATTTCCGTGCAGCTATTAGAATGCCTCATTGGGGATCTTGTGAGAAGATCAAGGAGAGGCCTAAGTCACTTATGGATTTATATGCTGAAATTTGCCAAGGTTTCGACTTCTCGAAGGAAAGTGGTAAAATTCGGAACATTCGGTTCCCATCCATTAGATATTTTGCCTATTTCATTACCAAGTGTGTTCTTGCTAGAAAGACTGCTAGAAAGTTATCTTCATTTGATCTAGCTTTTATCTCAGTTGCGTTGAATAGGGATAGGTCTTATAACCTGGGTGCTTTGATAGCTTACTGTCTTACCACTAAACGCGAGAAGGGTGGAATTTGTGGAGGTCTCGTTGCCTCTAGGTTGCTAGCTTTCCATGGTTTAGAGCCTCACCATTCAGATTATCGGTTCCCCTTAGAGAAACTTGATCTTAATTCCATGGTTCAGCATAATTTTTTTCTTCTTGGGCTACTGTGAGAAGTTTACCTTATGAGTTATCCTTTGTCAAGCGTGGTTGGAGAGGAGGTAGGACTGAGAAAGTAGTTTATTTGCCTACACCTGCTTTGTTTAATTTTGATAACAGGCAAGGATGGTTGCTCATGGAGGTGGAGTTTGACACATACGTGGCGGAGCTCTCCCAACAAGAGGATAATGTTGGAGAGGATGCCGAAGATGATTCGGTCCAGCCCTCCAACATGGGAGATTCTTCATACCAGCAGCCCTCCTATGATCGGAGCGCGTCTTCTTCTTCATCGCGAGGGCCTGATTTTGATCATTCCTATGATGACCCACCAGCTTGGGGTTATTACCCGCGCTATTGAGCCCCACTTAGGCCAAAAGCCTAAGCTTGGGGGGAGGTATACCGACATCACACTCATATATATATATATATCAAGTTTCATCGGTTCTTTGTATATCCATGTTTCGCTTTCTCTTTGGTTTTTGTTTCTGCTTTCTCAAAACACAAAAAGACCAAAAATATTTTCTTTGTTTCTCTTGTTTTGTTTCTTTGCTTTGGTTTTCCTTAAGAAAAAATCCAAAAAGATTTTGCTTTGTTTGTTTTTGCTTTGTGTGCTTTCTTTAAAAAGTCAAAAACACCAAAAATATTTGTTGTTCTTCTTTGGTCTTGTGAAGTTCTTTGCAGGGTTCGGCAGTCCTCAATAGAGTTTGGTTTCATGTTATTATTCAAGCCACACAAGTGAAGGGCAATAATGAAGATTAAGACAACTTGAGGTGTGGTAAGAGGCTGGTAATGAACTCTCTTTGTTTTCATTTTTGTACATATACTCATCATTGTGAGCATGCTTAGTCTGTTCATGTATGGTGTATGTTAATTATGGATGCTTAGTAGTTCTTGCTCACTTATGATTAGCTCCAGCTTGATAATAGTTTGTAGCATGTCATATGAATGTTTGCTTGCATTGTTCTATTCATAACTTGGTGTTGCCCCAGGAGGACTTCTGCTAGAACCCCAAGAGCAAGGTGTGATGAGCACAACAAAGAAGTCTTCCTCAAAAGAGAGACCGAGGTTATCGAACTGTATGAGGAAGGAACGTCACATAGGTGTTGTTAGTAACGAGACTTACACAACACAAACTCAATACTGGCCCCAACGAATCAGTAAGGTTGTCAAGCTCACCGGTTTGCTATAACAAAGTATTAAACGATGGTGTGGAAGGTAATGGCTTACAGCAAGTAAAGTGGAAGATGTATCAATGGTAAAGATTGGACCGTTCTATAGTTCACTAGAGGTGCTCCTTATATAAACAACATGGCATGAAGGGTAAACAAATTACAGCAGGAATTTGATAGAACCGAGCAAGGCATAACAATGCAATTACTAGTCGAAAGATCCTATGATTCGATTGGGCAATACAACAAGATACATAGACCGCCATCCGAACCCCTCCTATGAGATCTCGATTGGCATAACTGCATCTATGACTAGAAGTCCACCTTTAGGTTATCATCCAACCCCTCCAATATTAAGTTGCAATAAATGTAGAATCGCTACAAAGTGTGTAAGGTAAACAGTCCACATGTTCCATCAACAAGATACCGTTGTTTTCTCCCTAGTGGCAACAACAAATCTACAACCGAAGAGATTTCTGTCACTTCCCTTAGAAACTAGAGGCATCAACCCACTATCGAAAGCATAACACCCTGGCCTTGGAGTCACTAGCAACTACTTGGCCAAGATATCTACTAACAACGGAGAGCATGCAAGATCACAAACAACATAGACATGATAGAATCATAATGACAAAACCATTAATCAAACCAACATAATAATCTCAATATCCATCGGATCCCTCGAAACACAACATGCATGATTACAATAGATTAGATCTTGATCATGAACCTGAGCTCACAAGATCAATACATGAAAGAACAAGGAGGAGATACAACCATCTAGATACTACATGGACCCATAGTCCAAGGTGGAACAACTCACACATCATACCAGAGAGAAGGCCTCAGGGATGATCTCCCCTCCGATAGGGTGCTGGGAAGAACTTCATATCCCCCCGATCTAGGGACAATGGTGGCGGCAGCTACAGACGGTTTCGTGGAGATTTTATCGGTGCTAGGATTTCTGCACTGGGGCTTATTATAGGCGGAGGGGAGGCCGAGGCCAGAGGGCACACCCTCTCGTGCATGGGGTAGAGCCCACCCATGCCTAGGGGTCCGCGCCTGGCCTGCTTGCCTCCCTGGACTTCTTGTTCTCACGGAAAGTTATTGACTTTGGCTTTGTCGTCCAATTCGTGAATATTTCCTTACTAGTTTTATCGAACCAAAACAGCAGAAAAAAAAACCGGCACCGTGGTAACTTGTTAATAGGTTAGTACCAGAAAACATGTAAAAGCACCTCAAAGTGTAGAAAAGTAAAGCAAAGTAGATACTAAACAAGCATGGAGCATCAAAAATTATAGATACGCTCATATATCAATCATCCCTAAGCTTAACTCACCGCCATCCTCTAGCAGGTAAGGATAAAAGAATATTTTTGAGGTGACATGCACCTCACAATAAAGATCCAACCATTTACAAGCATTGAAAGATGGGATCAAAGAACTATAAACATGTGCATGAAACATGGAGTTCTAACAATAGTATATAGTAACTATGCATGCAACATGAAAGGCTACAAACAAAGATCATGAATAACATACATTGAAAAAGTTTGTTTGTTTCACATATAGAAAAACATAGCATAGTGGTAACCATCTTGTCCCTCATAGAGTAGAATTATAGATGCATAGGACACCTTCAAAGTTCACAAGGGTGACTAGAAGCAAATAGCATAAGAACAAGTAATATCACAATATGCATCAATCAATAAGCTTTAGAACAAAGGTACACAAAATGACAACTATGTTCTCTTAATGGTGCCTAAAGGTAGAACGTGAGACTCAATAATGGTGGAAGAAAGGCTTTTTTATAAAGGAAGCAGTGGATTTCAAGCTCAAAAGAGCTTCCAAAATTATGGTACTTGTTAGCTTTCAGCCCCTCATTGCCCCTATCATAAGCATCTCAAGTGATTAAGGTTAAAGTGAACAAAGATGGAGTATATGCTCGACGAAGTATAAGTTGGCAATCTCAAGTCCCTTGAATACGAGGGCTACACTTTTACATGCTAATGAACTTCAACCACTGTAAGTTCTTTCCACTATAAGTATTTGCATATCATAGAGAAACGCCAACGGGTACCCTTGCAGACATGGTACAAGAGCTTTCCCATAACCAAAATGACAAGGAAAGCATACAATGAGCATCTCAGCAATCTTTTTATCTACCATATGCATAGCTTTTTATTGAGGATGTTTCATAGATACCTACTATGGTGATGCTGCAAATTTCCACCATGATTAGGCATGGATTAGGCTAGCTACCCAGCGCTTCTCTAACATGTAATACAAACCCATGGATTTGCAAGCTTCCTCTTTATTTCACACTCGGTGACATCCATATACAAAAGAGCATGATATCAACTGAGTACAAGGTATTGCAAGTAATGTTGAAAACGCCTCCCGTGATAAAGATGGGTTCTCGCTATTGAACGATAAGTGCAAGCATATACAAATATAGATGACACAATGGTTCAAGTTTATTAGGGCAAGGAATATAAAGTGTGCCATCAAGTTCATGAGGATTTAATCACTAAGTTTTCACATAACAAAATAGTTTTTAATTGGAAGATAGCTAAAAACAAGAATATACTGGAATGGTGTAACACAATTTATAGGAGTTTATAGTGGACACTTTGGAATAACTTTGTTTCTTGGGAGTTGAAGAATGAGTAGAGCTTACTTCCACAAGTGGAGGCTAGCAAAAGACCTGGGAGCAACCAATCAAGTGAGCATGATGGCCATAATCATGCAGAGATGCTTATAAACAAAGCATACCAATCAAAGCATATTGGGGAGTGGTACTACAAGTCAAGGACTAAATGATCATACAGATAATGGTGACTTCAGAGAGTCATAACATGGTGTGAGTATGTTCCAAGTCAACCCAAGCAAAGCATAAAAGGAGAATACCACAATATTATGCTTTGCATGCTAAAACAATGCATAATTCTTTCAAGGAACACTACAATCCTAATTGTTTGGAACAAGACATGCTATAGAAATAATCACTAAGCATAATGCCAAACAACACCTAGCATGTCATGCTAAAGTCCAAGTCACAAATTAATGCAAGCCCTCTGCACTTACAAGCAAGAACTTACTACTCCTTTCCAACACTAAGCAAACTTATTTGCAAAACAACATAGCAAAAACAGGGTCCAAACTAATTTATTCAAGCAAACTAAACAACCCAAGCAAAGCAAACGAAAAACTAAGATGCTCCAAGAACAACACAAATGTGCATGAAACAGAAAACCAAGCGTCTAGACAGCATCAAGCTTTTATTGATGAAGAAGGGATGTCTTGGCATCCCCAAGCTTTGAAGCTTGTACTTGATATTTCTTGGGTGACACCGTGGTGGAATCCCCAAGCTTGAGCTTTTGTCCATTCTTCATCTCATTGCATCATTCTCTGTTACACTCTAAATTTTTCCTTCATACAAAACTTCACACAATCTTCATTAGCAACATTAGTTTATTCAAAAGATATTAGACCTGCAAAGATTTGGAACAGCAAGGCTTTTCAATAAAAACACAAGATATTGTAGTAACTCCTCAAAAATCTCAATTTCCCAAAAAGAACTCAAAAGGAATCAATAAGAAGCAAATGCAAATAATGGCAGAAATCTATCAAACAGACTCAGCAGGTAGAAACCGATTTTTCAACATCTTCTGTTGCTCACATCAAACGTGTTGAACTAACGGTTAGCTAACATAATGGCGGATTTATTCATAAATTTTGAGCTCAATCCGAGTTACGAGACTCTCACGAATTTGTTTGGTGGAGGACAGAAATCTGTTTCAGACAAAGAACTCCTCAAATCTTACTTCCCTCTCATTACAGGTCATTCTTGGCACAAAAGAAAACAAAAGGATAAGGAGAGTTCATTAATAGAAGTAATAACTTTCAAGACTCAAGGAAACTCTTGGGTTATTCCCAACAAGTAATTTTTTAACGCCTTTAAGTTAGGCACAAGAAGCTTGAGAATATGCTCACATAAGAAATATGAATTGAAGTCAAAGTGAGCATCAAGAAGAAAATTCAAAACACATTTAAGTCTAACACTATTCCTATGCATCCGAATCTTGTACACAAATAAATTCACAAAAACAAAGTGACAAGCATAGGAAGATAAAACAAGTGTAACTTCAAAACTTTCAAGACATAGAGAGGTGTTTCAGCCCATGAAAAATTCTACAACCATACTTTCCTCCGTCATAATAATTTTAGTAGAATCATGAATAAACTCAACAATATAGCTATCACATAAAGCATTCTTTTCATGATCTACAAACACATAATTTCTATCAAGATCAAAATAGTGGGATTAAAACCTTCATAGGTTTTACCCAAAGTAGATATTTCAAAAGGATCCACAGGAACATAACATTCATCCTCCTTTGGTAAGCATGGGGGATAATCAAATAATGTAAGGGATAAGGAGTTACTCTCATTAGAAGGTAGGCATGGGTAGATAATCCATTCTTCCTCCTTTGTTCATCACTCTCCCTCTTTTCATCTAATGAGCTTCCAGCCTAACAACAATTTCTTCTTCTTCCATAGGCTCGCAAGGCATTAGTCTCTTCCATTTGTGGAAAACGCCTATTAAAATATTCAAGAATATAGCCATTTTCTTCCTTGTAATTATCAAATTAAAATTTAAGCATCTCATAAACCTCATCATAAAGTGCATCATCAGTATTTTCAAGCAAACTGGCAAGTTCAAAATCACCCTTGAAGGCAATAAATTCTTCAATTTGTTCCACATCATCAAAATCATAATTTCCTTTAACATAAGAAGATATGGTAACATTATCATTATACTCAAATTGAAAAGGGAGGTGTTTATACCTCCCATCAACAAGCTTTTATCAAAGCAATAAGTACCATTATAAGTAGAGCACACGCCTCAGCAATAGTATTCAACTTATTAATTTGTTCCCATAAGTGTTTCCCTTTTGTGACAAACAGTGTTCCTTATAATAATACTTTTGTTCTTCCATGAACCCACCTTGCCAATAAGAACTAGTTTCAAAGAAACTGTCCATTGATAGAAAGCATGACCAAGCAAGGCAATAATAGACCAGCACCGGCAATGGCTCCTCGGCAACGGCTCCAGAAAACTTTTTGCCCGACAGGAGGACTCTGCTGGAACCCCAAGAGCAAGGTGTGATGAGTACAACAACAAGTCTTCCTCAAGAGACCGAGGTTCTCGAACTAGAAGGAGGAAGGAATGTCACACAGGTGTTTAGCAACATCGAGACCTCGCACAACACAAACTCAAGACTTTGCCCCAACGAATCAAAGCTGAGGTTGCCAAGCTCACCGGTTTGCTGTAATGAAGGATTAAACGATGGTGTGGAAGGTAATGGTTTGAAGCAAACAAGTAAGCAGTGGAAGATGTATTAATGGTAAAGATTGACTGGGTCCATAGTTCACTAGAGGTGCTCTCCTTATATAAACAACATGGCTCAAGGGTAAACAAATTACACTAGAGAAATTGATAGGAACTGAGCAAGGAATAACAATGCAATTACTAGTCGAAGATCCTATGATATTCGATTAAGCAATACAACAAGATACATGTATCGCCATCCATCTTCATCTATGACTAGAAGTCCACCTTCAAAGTTATCATCCGAACCCTCTAGTATTAAGTTGCAAGCAATGCACAACTACTTTAAGAAAAGTGTGTAAGGTAAACATTCCACATGTTCCATGAACAAGAGACCATTGTTTTCTATCTAGTGGCAACATCACATCTACAAATCAAGATATTTCTGCTACTTCCCTTTGAAACAAGAGGCATGAACCACTATCGCATAAATACCCCTCTTGGAGTCACTAGCAACTACTTGGCCAAGATAGCTACTAACAACGGAGAGCATGGAAGATCAAAACAACACGTATATGATAGAATCATCAAGACAAAACCATTAAACAAACCAACATAATAATCGCAATATCCATCGGATCCCCACAAACAAAACATGCATGATTACAAATAGATTAGATCTTGATCATGAACGAAGCTCACAAGATCTATACATGAAAGCACAAGGAGGAGATACAACCATTCAGCTACTACATGGACCAATAGTCCAAGGTGGAACTACTCACGATCATACCGTAGAGAAGGCCTCTCGTGATCTCCCTCCGATAGGGTGCCTGAAGAGCTTGCACTTCGATCTAGGGACGATGGTGGCGGCAGCTATAGATGGTTTCTTGGATATTTTATCTGCTTAGGGTTTCTGCATCGTGGGCTTTATAGCCGAAGGGAGAGGCCGAGAGGCGCCAGAGGCCACACCTCCTAGGAGCTAAGGGGCCCACCCACGCCTAGGGGGTCCGCGCCTGGCCTGCTTTCTTCGCCTCCCTCCTGCACTTCTTGTTCTCACAGAAAGTTATTGATTTTGGATTTTGTCCGTAAAATTCCAAGAATATTTCCTTACTAGCTTTTCCGAACCAAAACAACAGTAAAACAGTAACCGCACTCGTGGCAACTTGTTAATAGGTTAGTACCAAAAACATGTAAAAGCACCTCAAAGTGTAGACAAGTAAAGAAAAGTAGATACTAAAACAAGCATTGAGCATCAAAATTATAGATACGCTGACGTATCACTTGGTATGACATTGTGGTATCCTCCTCTAAATGTTTCATTTTAATCAACTTGGCACATGCTCACATGCATATGACTCAACAAAGTCGGCTAAGCCTCGATGATTTATTTTGCCTCGCAGTTCTTGTATCACTTTATGCCATAATTATTTCTGTTTTGTTCCAATCATGATGATGATAGTTATTGCTCTCTCGTTTGTCGCTCCCTTTCTATTGCTATCCTTCACTTGCAGTGAATATGAGATCTACTTGTTCATCCAACTCCCCAAAACAAATATTGTCAAATGTGTCCACCATACCTATCTATTAGAATCATTTGCTATTCCGTGCATATTTATTATGCCTCGTTTTCTTCCAAATAAAATGTTTGCTTGTTATGGGAAAATTAGTTAGTAAAGCTCTCACTAACTTGATGGCACACTTAATTTCTTGTACTTAATAAACCTCAAGCATTGTGACTATCCATGAAAGTTATATGCTTGCAAATTATAGGCTGGGAATTAGCGTAATCCATGCAAATACTGGGAACACTTCCAACACTTGTAAATATATACCCAGTTGATATCATGCTCTTTTTTTTATGGATGTCGTTGATGTGAAATAAAAGGGGAGCTTGTAAGTCCATGGAGTTATGTATATGTGTTAGAGAAACGCCTGGGACGCTAGCCTAAGCCATGCCTAATAATGTTGCAAACTTGTAGCATCACCATAGTGAGTAATCTATGAAGCATTCTTCTTATAGAAAAAAAGAGAGATTGAGAAAAAGAAAAAAAAGATGAGAAAAGAGGAAAGAGAGAAAAAAGCACCATTTTCCCATGGTAAATAAGAAGATTGCTGAGATGCTCATTGTCTGCTTGCCTTGTCATTTTGATATGGGATAGCTCCTATATCACTGGGAAAGGGGTACCTATTTCATGTTATCTATGATACATATGTATTTATTTATGACAAGAACTTACCAAAGAATTAAAGTTGAGTAGCATGAGGAGCGGCCCTCGTACTCAAGGGACATGAGATTTTATTTTATGGTCTGTCTAGCATATAACTCATATTGGACCTCATTTTAAACTTAATCACTTAAAGATGCCTATGATAGGGGCAATGAGAGCTCAAAGCTAACGGGTACCATACTTTCAGCATTTGGAAGCCTTTCAAACTTTTCAAAACCTTTTCACTTCCTTGTTGAGTCACCATTTATTCCATGAGGACCTTTTTGAGAGCATAGTTGTCATTCTTAGTGTAATGTGCTTGTCTCAAAACATAGTTAATTATGTCATAACTTTGATGCTTGTACCTATGATATCTTTACTTCTAGGCTTCACTTGAACTTTAGAGGTGCCTTGGCATTTATGTTTTGCTCCATAATCAAAGGCAAGCTTACATACCACTCTATTACACCTTTTATGAGCATTGCAATGATTGCTTATGTTTATGTTTCATGCTACTTATTATTATTGTATTGGAATCTCTTCATAGCTTGCAATGACTATTGAGTAGACTTTAGCTGCATACTCCTTATTATGAATTGTCTAACTGATCATATATTGAGAATATATACATTACATGAAGCAAATGTGTTCGTGAAAGTTTATTTTATCGCACTCAGTTTTCAATCGAATTGCTTGAGGACAAGCAATAAGTTAAGCTTGGGGAGTTGATACGCCCAAAACGATCTACTTTCCCGAACACTTTTGCTATTGTTTCTCCTCTAAACTTGTGTGAGTTGGATACAACTAACATGGAATGACGCTATTTTCAGTAGAATTTCTTTGGTGTCTAGTTTTTGTGTAGAAAATGAACTTTCAGGAAAAACCGAAAATATGCCAAAACTCCTATTTTACTAGAAGACTAATGAGTTAGAAGATGAGACGGAGGAGGTCCACAAGGGCCCACACCGCCAAAAGGGATATCCTGGCCACGCGACCAGCCTAGTCAGCGCTTAGGAGGTGTGGCCACCTCGAAACCCTCGCCTCCTCTTCGCCTACAAAAAGCCTTCGACATAAAAATGACGGGGTTCAATGCTTTTTCCAGAGAGAGTTCCGCTCACGCCACCACCGTAAACCGTGATTCGAACCGTAAACCCATTATGGCACTTCGCCGGACGGGATGTAACACCGCGGTTTTGAAAAGACCGGTTTATGTGACATGCCAATCCCTGGATCGGTTCATTGGCCCACAATAGAATAAGATGAATAACATAGCAAAATATCCGTGTATCATGAATAACGAAGATCCAGAGTACCATTATTACAATAAAAGCTTAGCCCAAGTCTAGCTCAAATTATTCAGGTAGCAACATAAATAAAGTAAATCCTCCATTCTTCAAATTGCCCACAAGTGAACAAGTGCCGAGTGGAGTACCGTGGCCTATATCGACATCGAATCGAATAACCTGCAACATGAAACGAAGCAGCCTGAAGGGTCAATACATGGAATGTATGGCAAGTAGAGCTAGTAAAGGAGATAATAGTACTAACATCTACATGCATATTTGGCAAGTGGAGCTGTGTCTGGCTTGCATTTGCAAATACCTTTGTCCTACTTTCGTAAACAGTTTTTGATTTTCTTTGAAAAGATCCCAATTAAGTTAACCCAACAATATTAAAACAATTATGAAATTAGAGTGAGCGAGAAACATGTCATGGAATCAATATCAAGCAACTCAGTTGTCCATAACCGGGGACACGGCTAATCGATTAGATTATACACCTCGTAGGGGTTAGTACACTTTACCCATGTGACTTGGCCAGCCCAGCCTGTATCATCACTCTCATTTTGGGTGATGATAGGAGAAGTCCAAGAAGAGACCGTTCGGGAAGTAGCTCCCCAATCCCGACGCGCACCGGTCCAACCTACCAAAATTATACATCTTTGGATACGCGGGTTCGGGTCACCACAACCTACTGATTCCAACCAACCGCCCATTCCATTATTGGCACATGATTGTACACGTAAGCTACACAATAAAGAAGCCAATCATTCTCTCTTGATACATGGGTGCCTTTCCGCAATGAAACCACCAAAAATTATCAAATACCATCACACCCAGGAGATTCATTGATTAAGTTGTTTTAGTTTTCACAAACCAATACTTTTAGAAACAAGAACCAATGATGTAACCCAGCCCTCGTTCATCATAGCATGGCTAAGCACATCTACCAACGGTGGTTCATCTACAAGGAAAGCCCTACCACATAATAGAACATAGCATAGCGATAGTATCATCCTACACATGCATCTACAAAATACACGACAATGCATTGAAAATAGTAAGACGATATCATGAACAAAGTAGCATCTACTTGCCTTGGTTGTAGCGGTCGGAAGAACAATCCACACACGAGCAAGCTTGCACTCGCCACAATCTACACGATACAATTGCAATCATAAGCAAACAATCCACAAGCATATGCAACAAAGATGATGCATGAAGGTATGCAAGGCAAGTGAATTGGTGCTACAGCTGCACACATAATCCTATTCAATAATACTACTGATTGCATGCATGGAAAATAGTTTTAGCTAAGGAAAACCATTATTTAAAAAAATAATGCTCAAAACTAGAGCTAGAACTCAAATAATTCACTACCGTAGTATACTGTTTGTAAAATCTTGGGAAAATTCCACCAAGATAGGCATCGCTGATTAGAAACAGTACCAACTGGAATTACTCAAAAAGGAATTATAAAACTCCCCGAGTAATTACAACACTGCAGAAATCCACTAGACAGTTTCTGCAGAAGTTTTTACTGTAAGCCTAACTTTTTAATTCATGATGAGATTGCCCTCGTTCCACTGAATCCAGGGACATATCATACGCAATTTTTGGAGATACAGATCTTTTTCTACGAATTAATTACTCCAAAAAGGCCATTAACCTATTTGATTAAACTGTACTAAACCTTGCTGCAAAAGTCTGAACCAAAGGTACAGCAAGATTCTACACGACTTACTGAACCTACACATATTTTATTTGCAATTTTTGGCCCAGCGGTTTAATTTCTACGCAATTTACAAGTTTCTACCGAAATCTGTCAACTAAAACGATTAACGAAACTAACCAACAATCGTGGTTCATGATTTACGGCTGATCTGAACCGCTGATCTGAAATTCAACGGTGGCTGCAGGCTTACCGGAGACAACGGTAAACGAATCGAACGTGCGGCGATCGGTTCCGGCGACGACGGTTACCTGCGCGGTAGGGGAAACGATCAGCGCGTAGTACGGGGCGGTCAACAACACGGCGACGGCGCGTGCGGCGGCGATGGCGGTGTGGCACGGCACGGACGAACGGCGCGACGCAAGACGCGTGAGGCGACACGCGTGCATGCGTGTGGGTGGCGCGAGGCGGCTGCGGCGGCAGCAGCATGCAGCGCAAGCGGCCGGCGCAGCAGCAGCTAGCGGCGCAGCGCAGCAGCGGCGAGGCGGCGGCTTGGGGGCGCGTGCGCGCGCGCGGAAGGCGGCGGTGGCGTGCAGGCAGCGCGGCGCGCGGGTGGAGGCGCAGGGCGGCGAGGCAGCGGCTCGGCGGGCGCAGCGCTGCGGTGGCGAGGCGGCTGGCGGCGGGGCAGTCGCGCGGGAGGCGGGGTCGGCGGGGGTACCTGGCGGCGGGAAGTGCGATGGCGGGGTCTCATGCCCGGGCGGCGGCGCTGAAAACGAGGAGGAGGCAGCGTAATCGCGGATCCCGAGGCGGCGGTGCGGCACGCGGCCCCGAGGTGGAGGCGGCTATCGAGGCGGCGGGTGCGGTTCCCGAGGCAGCCAGGTGCTCTTGGGCCCCTACGCGAATTCGGCGTGCGGAATTGGAAAAGGACTCGAAAATCGGCCCGAAAATCGGACCGTTTTTCCGACTCCCAATAAAACGGCGATAACTTTTCCGTACGAGCTCCGAATCGGGCGATTCTTGCTCCTACGGTTTTGTAAAATCGAGGGGAACAATCTAGGGTCAAGGGTTGAGTGAAACCACTAGGCTACAAGGGTGGCAACACTATTTATTATAATGCCTCCCGTAGGAACCTCGTAGAACAAATAGAATAGGGTTTCGAAATTAGCGTTCCGCCGATTCTTATCAACCGACAGTTTTGCATGGAAAAGCATGGTGCAATGATATGAATGATATGAAGAACCAAATCTAAAATTTGGGATGTGACAAGACTAACTCCTTAAGATGAATCTGCCCCTAGATTCGGGCGCTTAGCAAATAGGTGTGGGTAGTCCTCTGATGTCATCCTCACGCCCCAAGTGGCTTCCTCTCAGTGTGGTGGCTCCACCGCACCTTGCAAAACCTGATCGCCTTGGTACGAGTAGTCCTCTCCGCTTGCTCTTAATCTTGACCGGTTTCTCCTCATAGGTCAAGTCATTCTCGAGCTGAACCTCCTCTAGCGGTACAGTGTCTCTCAATGGTGTATCCACCATCTCCGGATGACATTTCTTCAGCTGGGATACGTGGAACACATTGTGAACAGCGGACAGAGCCTCCGCAACCCAATCGATAAGCAATTTCTCCTTTGCGTATAAGACCCGGACATATCCAATAAACCGAGGTGCCACTTACCCTTAATTCCAAATCTCTTGATTCCACGGCGGCGATACTCGAGGTATGCTCTATCACCTATCTCAGACACCACTTCCTTGCGCTTACGCCAGAAGCTCTTCTTCGCCTTGATTGTGCTACCTTACCGTCTCCCTAATCAAGGCTACCTTCTCCTCAGCTGCCCTTGATCAAATCAGGTCCAAACAAGCGTTCTCCTACTCCATCCCATAGCAATGGTGTTCGCACTGCTTCCCATATAGCACATCGAACGGTGACGCCTTGATGCTAGTTTGATAGCTGTTGTTGTAGGAAAACTCAAGATACGCAAATTCTCATCCCAACTAGAGCCATGAGCCAAGGCGCAAGCTCTCAAAGATGTCCTCCAAAATCTAATTCACCCTCTCACCCTGTCCATCACCTGTAGGTGAAACACTGTTAAACTCCAATCTAGTCCTAATTGACTCGCAGCTAGCGCCAAGTGTGAGGTAAATTGGTGCTCTATCGACATTTATACTCTTGGGAACTCCG
Source organism: Avena insularis (assembly GCA_023614405.1). Lineage (NCBI taxonomy): Eukaryota > Viridiplantae > Streptophyta > Magnoliopsida > Poales > Poaceae > Avena > Avena insularis. The sequence goes on from CM042691.1 coordinate 280,159,291, forward strand.
TAGGCACACAATTCTGTCCATATAAATCTTGGCCAACTTTGCACTCAGATAGGTCATCTTTACTGTATAAAGTGGGCTACCTTGGTTAAATGGTCACCACTACCCAAATAGAGTCATATCCTGACCTGGTCCTAGGCAATCCTGTGATAAAGTCCATTCCCACTCTATCCCACTTCCAATCCGCATGTGCAATGGCTATAGCAGTCCTGGCTTCCGGTGTTCCGCCTTCACTTACCGCACACATCACATAGGGCAATATGCTTATGATACCTCCCTTCATGTTGTTCCACCAAAATCTGCTCTTCAAATCCATATACATCTTTGTGTTGCCCGGATGTATGGAGCATGGCGAAGTTATGAGCCTCCGCAGAATCAACTCCCTTATCTCCGTGGGCACACACAAACGGTCTCCATACCACAAGGTACCATGCTCATCCTCGAATATCCTTTTCCCGATTCTCCTTCATCTTTTCCTTTATCTCCTCTATTTCTTGTCTCCTACCCGAGCATTTATGATCCTGTCCAGAAGGCCGGTTGACTTCCATTGTAGCTGTATCCTTCAGATACTACCTCCAGCCTAAGGTCCTTGAATTGCTTACACAAATCCTCGGCAATTCACCAATTGTCAATCCATTGGCATAAACCTTCCGGCTCAGAGCATCTGCTACCACATTGGCCTTTCCTGGGTGGTATTGTAGATTCATATCATAGTACTTGATAAGTTCCAACCATCTCCTTTGACTCATGTTCAGTTCCTTCTGTGTGAATATGTACTTCAGGCTCTTGTGGTCGGTGTACACATCAGTTGTTTTCCCATTAAGTAATGCCTCCATACCTTGAGCTAACCATGACGCTTAACTCCAAGTCGTGTGGGGTAATTCCGCCATGGTGCTTGAGTTTTCATGAGGCATATGACACTACTCTCCCATCTTGCATCAGCACACTCCCAAGTCCCCTCGAGAAGCATCACAAGACACTTCAAATCCTTCAAGATCCGTAAACACGTAATGTGCACGGTCACTAGTCGACGCTTCAGCCTAAAGCTGGCTTCACATACGTCTGACCATTCAAACTTCCTCTCCTTCTTCAGAAGTTCAGTCATCATCTTAGCAATCTTGGAAAAGTTTTCAATGAACCTCCGATAATATCCAGCAAGTCCCAAAAAGCTTCTAATTTCTCCCGCATTCTTGGGTGCTTCCCACTCAGTCACTGCAGTCACTTTGCTTGGATCAACAGCGACTCCTTCTCCTGACACTACGTGTCCAAGAAACCCAATGGTGTTAAGCCCGAATTCACACTTGCTGAATTTGGCATACAGTGGTGTTCCCGCCCATAATCAATCGAGATGTTTCTCATGCTCAAAGATCATCCTTGGAATATATTAGTATGTCATCAATAAACACCACCACTTAATATGTCTAGGTACTCCATAAATACCTTTGTTCATCATGGTCATGAAATATGCCGGGCATTCGTTAGTCCAAAAGACATAACTGTATACTCGTATAAACCATACCTAGTGGTGAAGGCGGTTTTTGGTACGTCCTCCTCCCGGATCTTCAATTGAAAGTAGCCAGATCGCAGATCAATCTTGCTAAACACCTTTGCTCCTTCCAGTTGATCAAACAAATCATTTATGTTTGGCAGGGGGTACTTGTTCTTGATGGTCACCTCATTCAGCGAGCGATAGTCCACTACTAATCTCTTGCTGCTGTCTTTCTTCTCCACAAATGTACAGCGCACTCCATGACGACATTTAACTAGGCTGAATGAATCCTTTTCCAGCTGCTTCTCACCGCTTCTTCAATTCCTTCAGCTCATCCACATCCATCTTATATGGTTTCTTTGCTATTGGTCTTGTTCCAAAAGGTCGATAAGAAACTCTACTTCCTCGCCGTGGCATCTCGGCAGTTCCTCCGGAAACACGTCGAGGTAATCCCTAATCACTGGCACGGTATCCATGCTAACCCCCTTAAGAGAATTCAACTTACACCTTCCTGGTCGTATAACCGATTTGAATCTAATCCTCTTACCATCCGGGGTTTTGAGTGAAACAGCTCAGGCACAATCTATGTGTCCCCATGCATAGACATCCAATCCATACCCGTAATAACGCCTAACTCGTGAATCCAACACTACCAAATGTGCAATGAAGTTGTGTGTTCCAATCTCATAGCTAAATCATGCATCCCGCGCTAGCTATCATATCTCCTCCGTGAACTCACTCTAATAGACCTTTTCATAGACTCAGAGGTAACTTATACTTATCCACAAATGCCCTTGATAAGAATGAATGCGATGCACCAAAGATCGAAAAGTATAAGTGCTGCAAGTGTTGATTGAAACTTACCAATCACAAGGTCAGCTCATCTGGGATCTCCTCCACATTCATGTGGTTCACTATGGCCTTCTCGCTGTTGGTTGGCTTTCCCTTCCTCTCCGGACAGTTGTCAAGATAGTGTCCCTTCCGCTTACACTTGAAGCACGCCACCTCACTCAGATCCTTCTTCACAAAGCTGCATCATGGTTGCGTCATGTCCACCGTGTCCTCCGTGAGTGGTGAGAGTGTCCTACCTTGTGGCTGTGGTGGCTTCCTATGGTTGTCATGACGATGTCCATCGCCTCCATGGTGGTGGCGGTCATGGCTCCCATGGTCACTCCCTCCATGCTTGGAGTATCCATCATATGAAGTGCGAGACCTGTGATGTGAACCAGAGTGGTGATTATTGCTCTTTCTCTTGCGGTTCTCCACCTGTTTGTGCTTCCCTTCCAAGATCCTGGACTTGTCCATAAGCTCCTGGAAAGTGGGGCAATAAACCACCAGTAGCTTCACTGAAAGATCATCACTGAGGCCATCCAGGAATCTCTCCCTCCTTTTTGCATCAGTGTCAACATCCTCAGGTGCATAACGGACAGGTTGTTGAACTCCTCAATGTACTCGCCACGTAAGCGATTGGTTTGGCGCAAGTTGCGGAACTCCTTCCTCTTCAGGCTCAGAACTCCTGAAGACACGTGGTTGGTCCTGAAACCTTCCTCAAACATTGCCCAAGTCACAGTGTCCAGCGGGTGGGTGATCTGAAAAGTGTCCCACCAAGAAGCGGCTGGTCCCTCCAGTAGGTGAGCGGCAAACCTCACCTTCTCAGCATCAGCATCTCGGCTTAGTAGATCCTGTTGACTGAGCTAACCAGTCGAGAGCAACCATTGGTTCCTGCAGAGAGAACTTAGCTGGCCTTAACCTCAGAAATCTTGTGAGAGCATCTCCCTGAGGCTGATTGTTTCCATTGTTGTTGTTCTGATTTGCCATGAACTGAGTCATCACTTGGGTCAGCTGTGCCTGATCTGCCATGAGTTGCTCCAACTCAGTGGGTTGACGGTGGGGATGCATCTGCGGTTCAGCACAGGTAAGTTTAGGAAGAATCAACTACGATAATAAGATTCTACCCATGCATATGATCAAACAACAACAAACAATAGCAGACAATCACAAGCACGTAACACATCAACAAACAAGCGATCCAGCAACATCCCAGGGGTTATCCTAGCAGTATATACCTACTGAAATAGTTTTACAAGAGTTGGCAATGGTTAACTAAACAGTTGATCAACTAAACAACAAAAACAGCAATCTGCCAGAACAGTCCAGCAGCGTTCGTGAATTTTTCCGCCTGACTTAAACTCGTCAGAAAAATTAGCTGATTTTTACACATACAGTACAGAGATTTTCGCATCAGCCCAATTTTTTTAAGATTTTTCCCAGTTACCAGAAAAATATGAAAAATCGTATAGTACTGCTGTATCAGCAGAAAACTGCAGCGAAAATAACACAGATGTTAACCAAACTTGCCATAACTCTTTCATAAAATTCACACAAATAAATCCTGGGATATTGGAGTACACAAATAAGCAACTAATCACTCTTAAACTAACACGAACTAAGTTTCACAACGATCGAGACTAATCCTAACGAATTTTCCTAACGTGGACTAATTGGTGGACTTCTATCTACCCTTGAAGAGGTTATGTAGGTCCTTGTCATGCGCTGACGCTCGCTCATGGTATAACCATGGCGGCGGAGTGTACACCTCCCTGAATCATCACTTGAGATCTCAAAATCCACCTCTTCGGATCCTCCTCTTCTTCTTCACTCTCAGCTGCAATCGCAACAGCTTCATCTCCTCCACCTTCATCGCCTCCATCATCATCATCCTCGCCCTCATCATCATCATTGTCCCCACTGTCATCATCATCCCCATTGTTGCCATCATCTCCATTGTCATCATCGAGGGTGGATTCAGCTGTGCTTGGAGAGCGCAACTGGGCTGTCATAGCTTCAATAGTTTGATCCTTTCCGGACGGTCCCCCGCAACTGTTGTATGTTCGGGTGTTCTCCACTGCCGCACTATGAAGATGAGCTATGTTTGCATCTCCGCTATCGTGGCATTCTCCAGAACTCCCATAGCTTCATGCAGGTGTCAATCTCCTGTCCTTGGACCACCATACCATTGCTAGCAAAATCTGCAATCTCCTTTATCATCATCACTTTCTCAGCTAGAGCTCCATTCTCCTTTCCATGTCCTCTATGTGCCTCCGACGGGCGCATGTTGTTCCGTCGCCTGGGTAACCACAACGTGCTCCATATTCATCACGCCCATAGTCACGGTAGGGTGAATCTTCCGGCAAGAAGTGTCGGACATTATGGCACCAAGTAGACAGGCTTCATGTATGGCCAAGTTGATACCAAGTCCCCAGCAAGATGTCTTGGTGTAGATCATGCACGGGTTTGGCAAGGCATCTCTGAATATGAAGGTAGTGATCTCCCATGCATCCTCTCTATATCCATAGGTGTACAACCTTCTTCCCTTGAACATGGGCAAAGGGCAATCCTAATGATCATAGAGTTGAGATAATCGCTTTGCAAAGGGCCTTGGTGACTCCATGGTGGCATACTCAGTCCTGACTTCCCCCATCTATCAAGTAAAAGAGGAAAGTGTGAGAATAGCATATGGTAAGAATTTACGAGGGTGAAAGGCATAAGATGAAAGACAGAGTTAGTATAGGCTTTAAATAATCTATGGCTTCCTAATCCAATTCTAGGTCACGATCCTACAAATGACACACGGGCTCGATACTATCTTGTAACACCATGTTCGAAGACTGCGGTTTTATGTGACATGCCAACTCGGATCGGTTCATTGGCCCACAATAGAATAAGATGAATAACATAGCAAAATATCCGTGTATCATGAATAACGAAGATCCAGAGTACCATTATTACAATAAAAGCTTAGCCCAAGGCTAGCTCAAATTATTCAGGTAGCAACATAAATAAAGTAAATCCTCCATTCTTCAAATTGCCCACAAGTGAACAAGTGCCAAGTGGAGTACCGTGGCCTATATCGATTACTCGGAATCGGAATAACCTGCAACATGAAACGAAAGCAGCTCAAGGGTCAATACATGGAATGTATGGCAAGTAGAGCTAGTAAAGGAGACAATAGTACTAACATCTACATGCATATTTGGCAAGTGGAGCTATGTCCGCTTGCATTTGCAAATACCTTTGTCCTACTTTCAGAACAGTTTTTGATTTTCTTTGAAAAGATCCCAATTAAGTTAACCCAACAATATTAAAACAATTATGAAATTAGAGTGAGCGAGAAACATGTCATGGAATCAATATCAAGCAACTCAGCTGTCCATAACCGGGGACACGACTAATCGATTAGATTATACACCCTGCAGGGATTAGTACACTTTACCCATGTGACTTGGCCAGCCCAGCTCGTACCATCACTCTCATTTTGGGTTATGATAGGGAGAAGTCCAAGAAGAGACTCGAAGTAGCTCCCAATCCCGACGCTGCACCGTCCAACCTACCAAAATTCTACATCTCTGGATACGCGGGTTCGGGTCACCACAACCTACCGAGTCCAACCAACCGCCCATTCCATTATTGGCACATGGTTGTACATGTAAGCTACACAATAAAGAAGCCAATCATTCTCTCTTGATACATGGGTGCCTTTCCGCAATGAAACCACCAAAAATTATCAATACCATCACACCCAGGAGATTCATTGATTAAGTTGTTTTAGTTTTCACAAACCAATACTTTTAGAAACAAGAACCAATGATGTAACCCAGCCCTCGTTCATCATAGCATGGCTAAGCACATCTACCAACGGTGGTTCATCTACAAGGAAAGCCCTACCACATAATAGGACATAGATAGCTTATAGTATCATCCTAAACATGCATCTACAAAATACACGACAATGCATTGAAAATAGTAGGACGATATCATGAACAAAGTAGCATCTACTTGCCTTGGTTGTAGCAGTCGGAAGAACAATCCACACACGAGCAAGCGTTGCACTCGTCACAATCTACACGATACAATTGCAATCATAAGCAATCAATCCACAAGCATATGCAACAAAGATGATGCATGAAGGTATGCAAGGCAAGTGAATTGGTGCTACATCTGCACCACATAATCCTATTCAATAATACTACTGATTGCATGCATGGAAAATAGTTTTAGCGCAAGGAAAACCATTATTTAAAAAATAATGCTCAGAACTAGAGCTAGAACTCAAATAATTCACTACCAGTAGTATACAGTTTTGAAAATCTTGGAAAAGTTCCACCAAGATAGGCATCGCTGATTAGAAATAGTACCAACTGGAATTACTCAAAAGGAATTATAAAACTCCCCGAGTAATTAAAACACTGCAGAAATCCACTAGACAGTTTCTGCAGAAGTTTTTACTGTAAGCCTAACTTTTTAATTCATGATGAGATTCCCCTCGTTCCACTGAATCCAGGGACATATCATACGCAATTTTTGGAGCTACAGATCTTTTTCTACGAATTAATTACTCCAAAAAGGTCATTAAACTATTTGATTAAACTATACTAAACCTTGCTGCAAAAGTCTCAACCAAAGGTACAGAAACATTTTACACGACTTACTGAACCTACACATATTTTATTTGCAATTTTGGCCCAGCGGTTTAATTTCTACGTTAATTTACAAGTTTTCAGAAATCTGTCAACTAAAACGATTAATTTAAATTAACCAATAATCGTGGTCTGCTGATCGTCAACGCACGATCGGGCGCCGACTAGTCAACGCCTGGTTCGACCGTCAACGGTTGATCTGAACCGCTGATCTGAAATCTAACGGTGGCTGCAGGCTTACCGGAGACAAACGGCTAAACGAACTCCGGACGGCGGGCGATCGTTCCGCGACGACGGTTACTGCGCGTAGAGGAAACGACGCGACGTAGTACGGGCGGTCAACAACACGGGCGACGCGCATGCGGGCAGCGATGGCGGCGGCACGGCACGGACGAACGGGCGCGAAGACGCTTGGAGGTGACACGCGGCATGCGTGTGCAGCGTGGTGGTGTAAAGGCCAGGTGGCGCGCGGCGGCGTAGCAGATGCAGCGCAAGCGGCCGGCGCAGCCGCTAGTGGCGCAGCGCAGGAGCGGCGAGGCGGCGGCGGCTTGGGAAGGTGGCGCTGCGGCAAGGAAGGCGGCGGTGGCGTGAAGCGCGCGCTGGGTGGAGGCGCAGGGCGGCGCAGGCAATGTTCACGGGCGCAGAAGGCTGCGGTGGCGAGGGCGGCCGGGCGGGCGGGGCCGCATGGAGGCGGGTCGGCGGGTACCTGGCGGCGGTGGGGAAGGGCGACGGCGACGGGGTCTTGCCGGCCGGCGGCGGCGCGGAAAACAAGGAGGAGGCGGCGGCGATCGCGTGGATCCCGAGGCGGCGTGCGGCACGCGCCCGAGGTGGAGGCGCGATCGGCGGCGGGTGGGTGCGGTTCCCGAGGCAGCCGGTGCTCTTATGTGGGCCCCCTCGTGGGGTCCTACGCGAATTCGGCTCGCGGAATTGGAAAAGGACTCGGAAATCGCCCGAAATTCGGACCGTTTTTCCACTCTCAACAAACGGGCGATAACTTTTTCGCGAGTTCAATCAAAGCGATTCTTGCTCCTACGGTTTTGTAAAATCGAGGGGAACAATCTAGGGTCAATGGTTGAGTGAAACCACTAGGCTACAAGGGTGGAAACACTAGTTCTTCTAAAGCCTCCCGCAGGAGCCTCGTAGTAAAATAGAATAGGGTTTCAAATTAGCGTTCCGCTGATTCTTATCAACCGACGGTTTTGCATGGAGAAGCATGGTGTAATGATATGCAGAACCAAATCTAAAATTTGGGATGTGACAGGGGAATTGTAGGAGATCATCGCCATCATCATCACCGACGCCTCCATCAACCATCCATGTTTCCATCCATGAGTGAGTAATCCCCCGTAGGCTATGGGTATGGTAGGGATTGATGAGATCTATCATGTAATTGAACAAGATTGTTAGGCATGGTGCGAGTATCTTGTTAGTGCTATTTGACTTTGTTGCAACTTATTGTGCTTAATGCTTGTCACTAGGGCCCGAGTGCCATGATCAGATCTGAAACTATTATTGATTCATGATGATAGTATTGTTTGTGATCTTATCTGCAAGTTGTGTACACATATCTTTATCTGGAACCAAAGGGCCCGAAGTGACAGAAATTTGGACAGCAGGAGGGGATGGCTGTGATATGAGGATCACATGTGTTCACAGAGTGTTAATTCTTTGCTCCGTGCTCTAGTAAAAGGAGTATCTTAATTTCCAAGAGATTCCCTTGAGGTCCCGCTACAACAGCTGGCTAGACAAAAGATGTTGTGCAAGTTCTCATTGCGAGCATGTATGACTATATATGGAACACATGCCTATGATTGTTTATTACTTGGATGCTTTATCTTATTTATCTTCAAATGCCCTAGATCTTAAAGTTATATGAATAGTCTCTTCCATGCAACGTCATTCATCCATCCCTATGCCTACCGTGACTCATATCCTATTGTTTGCTACTATTGTTACTACTGCCTTTGTTTTACTACTATCACTTTGCTATTGCTACTACAAAATTGTTACATCGATAAACCGCTGTGAGCAAGATTATTTCAGTGCAGCTGAACTAACAACTTAGTTGTTAAGGCTTATAAGTATTCCTTGGCTCCCCTTGTGTCTAATTAATAAATTAGGTTATACTACCTTCAAGATTGTTGCATCCCTATACTTGTGGGTCATCAGTATGTGACTCCTCCGGTTGTCCAAGTAGATTTGTGATTAGTGGATTATATCTTGAGTATTTTGCTACTATAGGTGACAGCTTGTGTGATCTTGCATGCTTGTTCTTTGCTTAGAGAAATTATTTTGATGCATGTTTAGCCCTCTTGCAAGTCCCTAGTAGTTCCCTTCATTATGCAATCTCTTTTCAATTACTTCTTGTGATGTTTGTCTAAAAATTTCAGAAAAAAAGAGACGGACAACCATACTTTTGGAGAAGTGTTTGAGAGAGACACACCCAAGAGGGAAAGGCCTTCAAGATCAGATTCTCGATTTAGGCCATCATATAATGAAGATCTTATTGCACCACGCTTCGGCGATGAGGGAGATGCTGGAGATGCACACCCATATACCTTCCCGTGTTTTGCTTTTTTGCAAGTTGCAGGGATCCTCGATTATTTTTTACTTCATGTTCAGAGGGTTGGTCTAACCACTTACATGCGGGATGAGAGTAAGCAATATGCTTTGCTCACCAAAACTTTTGTTGAAAGCTTCACTTTCACTGACACCCCTTATATGGCAATTATTTCATTCAAAATCTATGATAATCCTATTACCATGCCATTGGAAAGATTTTGCGGCATTATAGGTATTGGCATGACTGGGACAAAAAAGAACATCCAAGGTCGTCCCGCTGATTTGCTGGAGCTCTACTGAGGTGTAACAAATGATGATGACCGCACAACCCAGCGTGGGAAGATAAGAAACATTCAACTCCCAGCTCTTAGATATTTTGCTTACTATCTTGCCACTAGCATTCTTGGTAGGGAGAACACTAGCAATATTTCTAATTATCATTTAGCTTTTCTTGCTGCTGCACTTAATAATGAAACCAAGTATAATCTTGGTTCTCTCATTGTACACCGCCTAGCTGCTAGAGGACCCATTTATGGGGGCAATATTGCTGCACGCATGTTTGTTGCCTTGGAACTTTCTGTTGTGTAACATCCCAGCATTAGAGCATAGAAATAAGATGAACTCAGGTTTGTGCATTGCATTCACGCATAGAAAATCCGAATAATTTTATGCTTCTGAACAAGACTTGTGAAAGTGATCAAGCTTCTCTCAACTTGATGGAATTGAGGTGATCAAAACTTTATTTAGGGTAAACATGAATTGATCTAAGAGTAGATCAAATGCATTAAAACTAAACCGTAATACAATGCTTAATGAGCAATATCATATTCTTAAGTGATCATCTCATAGTACTCATTACAACAATTCCTAAATACTAAGTTGAGGATACAACTCAAGTAACAAGAATTTTAGAACTAAATTTTGACTTAATTTAATCTTGTCTGCTTATACCATGAGTAGCATGGTAATACCTAACCTTAACACTTTAGTGAGATTGAGTAGGAAAGAAACTAAGTCAAGATCATTCACCATATATCTTTATTTCCATATCAATCCTTATCATCTCTCTATTGGATCTTATTCTATTATCTATTGTTCATCTATGTTGAGTAATCAACTATTGATTCACCAATTCTTAACCCCTGTCCTTATCATAGCTTTCACTTAAAGTCCTTTAGAGAAATAAGTAAGAAGAGGTAAGTGGTAATGCTAGTTTTAGATATCATAGGAGAGTTTGAAGAGAACTCAACTAATATGAAAATTGATGGAGTTAACTCACTCCTGAATGGATAGAAGAGTTAGTTGAAATAAAGGTATATGTGTTAAAAAAGGATTATAAGGAGAAATATTGAAGATAGTTACAAGGAGAAATCCTATTGGATTAAGAAGGTATAGTCAATGAATAATATCTTCTACTTAGTAAGAGATACTGACAAGATAATTATAATACAACTATAATGTTGTACTGATGAAAGCCTTGATTAGCCAACTGGAAACTTAAGCCATAAATGATCAAAGAATTATAATGATCTTGCTCAAGTCACTAAGAGTGATTGATTATATCATGTATAAGTGACATTGGTGGATAGAATATGATTAAAACCTAGTAGAGACATATTATCCTAGGTTAGTCATGATAAGTCAAAAAGATATAATGTGAAGTTGGAATATAAGTTACTATAGATAAGTAGACATAAGATACTATTTATTGTTGATGCTAGAGCATCAAGGAGTTAGAGAAGTAGAATATTCCCTTTAGGAAATACTAAACACTTGAGGTGAAGTAGGATTTGATATATACATCTATTGGAGTAATATTAGTGATGTACAAAAAAGATGTGTGAATGGAGTTAAAGAACTATTTGTTGATTGAACGTTACCATTAGTAAATTAATATAACCAAGTAGGGATATAAGAAGATTATGAAAAGCTTCAGAGACAAGCTTCTAAGATTCATTAGTAAGATTACAAAGTAATTGTGAAGTGAGAGAGTAAAATCAAGTGGACTTGGATTAATAGTAAGTATCATAGGAATGAGAATTAACTCTATGAGGAGATCATATAGAGCATTAGTGTCAAGCTCATTGCATTCACAACTGGATTTAGGAGGAGAAATTATTAATAAGAATATTCTTGTTATGAAGCTCATCATGTTAACACATGATGATGGATATGAAGAAGTAGGATATCTAGGAAAGGAATTCCTTAATTAGAAGTCCAGAATTATGAAGTATGGAAGATAGGAATTCTTGGTAAACACTCAACTTTAAATCTTTAACCAAATATAATATCCCTTTATTATGATTGATCTATCATCCTATTTCCAAAATGACTTATAGGAATATTTTCCTATAGCAAATCACTTAAGCACATATTTGTCCTTTCCAACTATCATAATCACATGTTCTTAGGAACCTTCTTGAGCAATTCTATCTCCTAAGATGTTAAAAGGGTGATATCATTTATGATCACAAATATAAGGGAAATATGTCTTCAACCATAAGGTTCATTCACATTTATAAAACAATAATATAAACCATGAAATGAACTATTCCTACAAAGAGTATGTCTTGATAAAATTCATAGAAATATATGATAACCATGAAGAATCCATATAAGTGGCTTAATTGTTTTCTCCATTAATGGTCAATTGTTTTCATTACAAAATGCCCATTTTATGTGCTTGATTCCAAAATAAATTCAAATCCTAAACAGAAATTTTAAAACAGATTTAATAATAATTCAAGGTATGTTATGAAAATAAAGATTCATAACAAAAGTATCAATGTAAAGAAAATTAAAGAAATAATAACATTATATTAAAAACTCATAAAAATATCCTAAATACACTTTATTATTGCTGCAACCATCCAGCAAATAAATTCTATAAAGGAAATTCAAATCAATTGTGCAAATTCAAATATGAAAACAAGATGGAAAACAGAAAATAAATAGAAAAGAATAAAGGAAGAAGCAGCAGCCAAGTCTGGCCCACGGCCCCTTCCTTCTCGCAGTTATCTATCACTCGTAAGCCATAACCATATCCTTCCTCTCGGTTCGTTGAAGCCCAACAACTACCAGGACCACATACCCTTTGTCCATTCTATCGTCATCGTCCACCTCGCGCAGCCCTGAATCAGCTCGCTGGCGCCCAGCACCGCCGCTCGCCGGCATGGAGATTTGTGCCATCGATAGCCAGAGGGGATAAGGAGGCCACGATGATGCAACTCTCCCTCATCCTCATCCACTCCTTCTCCCTCTGAAGCTCTCTCTCTTGAATCCTCCTCTGTCCTGAAACCCTAAATGACCCCGCCGACAAATCGCTGCTGTTGAGCACCTCCCCTCTCCTTCCCAAGTAGCCCCGAGAAGCCCTGCTTCAGAGGGTCCTCCGGTGGAGTTTAGCATCAAGGGGAGCACTGTGGAGGGCGAATTTTGTCGTTCCCTTCCGCTGTAGTTCGTCAGAATCCTCGTCGGAGAGCTCGCCTCCGACCACGCCCGTCTCACCGACACCACCGCCAGCCAGGGTGAGTCATCGATGCTCAAGCATCTTTCCTCTATCCCTATCGCGCTTCTAGCCTCCTCGCATCAGAAGCGCCACCGTGATGCCACCGTTAGTCGCCATCATTACCGTAGTTCCGGCGACCAATTGGGCGACACAACCACTATTAGAATCCTTGTGGCCTACTCATGCGAACGATAGTCTCGCTATTGCACGCCGCGAACGCCAATTCGACGACCATCCGGTGGTAGCCGACGGCGGGACCGCTGATGACGCTATCTTGATGCCATACTCACACACCCTTGACCACCAATTAATTGACTAGTCCACGCTTAGGTGGCATATCGACATGGCCCCGACTCCACCGTCGATAAACTAGGTAGCTCCTATGTGGTGTAAAAAGATATTCCTGCTTAGGAAAGAGATAAATTGTTATAAGTCCAAATTTCAATATTCCAGAAATCAAATAAAATCATTAAATCTTGTTAAATCAATAACTTTTATTTTATAATTTAGAAAAATATGTGTAATATATGAAAATGTTTAGAAAAATAAAATATATAATTCAAATTTATTATCAAACATTATTATGTTAATTATTTAAATAAATATTATTTAATAAAGATTTTATAAGTAATAAAACTTGAAAATTCATATTTTAATATTCGTAAATAATAAAAATGTAAATAATATATCAAAATTCTTAGAAAAATAAGAACTATAACTTAATGCCATAATCATATATTATTGTTTCAATTAATTAACTATTTATTATTTATTAACTATTTATAAAGTATTAAATCTGATAAAAATCATATCTATTATTTATAAATCACAAAAATAAATGTAATATACCAAATGATCACAAAAATAATAACCACATGCTAAAATATAATATTACACCTTTAAAGTAAATAAAACTTAATACCCCAATAACTTGAATATAAATCTAATTTTACTTAATAATTCATATAAGACTGAATAAAATTTGCCAATATTTAAAAAATTAGCCAAATAAGGTCTAATAAATAGTATCAATGTTAAATATTGATAATAGGAAGTCAAAATGATTCAACACATTTTAAATACAATCTTGTTGAATTACTATTCAACTATAAGTATAGATTATTTTTTAAATAGATCCTCATCAAATATAAAATCTTCAAGAACAATTTGTGACTAAATAAAGCCTTTAACCTTACTTCAATCACAAGTTTATAAACATACCAAAACACTATAGTGAATCCATAAGTAATTAAGTAATATTATTTCCTTGTTTACAAACCATCCCCATTCATTTATAAAAAGATAAATGATTCTATTCCATTATAATATTAAGAAACCACTACTCAAATAGAAGTAGTACCACTCTTAATTTGATTTAAAGAACATTATGAGGAGAACAAAGTACAAATATCAAGCATTACACCTGAAACCCATCTATGCTCTTAAAGTTCACTTTAAGTCTCCAAGCCTGTCACTATCATGCTAAAGACTCTGTTATGTGTTGTATAGTTAACTTTGGTCTATTATAATTAAGTCGTAAAGCATCTCAAGTCCAAACTATTCAAAAAAGCACAAACAACATCAACCACATTTGATTAACCACAAAGATAGTTTAGACCTTAGAAAAGAAATCTTTTCTTCAAATGTTATTCTTTTTGCCACTTCAAACAAAAAATCTTAAGATAATATCTCCAACACTTAACAACTAAACTCAAGGACTTTCATCATAGTCAACAGGTGACAATTAATCATAAACACATTGTTTGAAACTTTACTTGTATACTGGATTGTTAACACCTCAAGTTTCTTATAAATGTCATTATTTTAAAATAAAGTTTAAAGATAGAAAAACTCTTATATGAGTAGTAGTGTGTAGCATTCCACATTTGTATACCTTGTGAATTGTAGGATATTTTAGTTACACATTGTTTCACACAACCTCACCATTCTTAATAAGAAACTCAAGTACAAAACTTATCTAAAAGTATGACACATTCTAAAGAAGCCTTCCCAGTTTCTAAACCCTAGATCAATGCTTATTCTGAGGATACGAACTTACCAAATTGCATTACATTACTTATGCATAATAGCATCCTGCCTTTAAACATTAGACCTTACCGACTAATGATGATGATTTCGTATATTGATCTTATATTGTCTCAAGATCGTGAGTGCATAATCTTGCAATCACAAAAGGCAAGTTCACGCTTGCTCACATCCTTTCATTAATTTTTGTAAAGTATTTTGCAAATCCAAAGGTTGTTATTGTTCCATTTGAAAAGGTCGAAAACATTATTTTCATAATAATATGATTATAGGTTATTTACCATGAGGTAATAACCTACTATGAAATTTCCGGTGGTAAAGCAACATATTATCTAGGACCTAACAACAAATGTCTCTAGTGATTCTTGCGCCGTATATCACGCGTTAACCATGAGATTTGAATGGGACAAAGAACTCATCAGTATCTCCTTCCTCTCGCATGTAGCCGAATGTGCAGTCATAGTTGTTATCCTCGTAGCGCATTAATTGGTAATTCATTAAGGATATGCAGCATATAGGTGGGAACCTCATCATCCCATCGATAGTTCGGGCGCCTAACGGTCTTTACAAACCATTGCCGTAATTCAATGGGTGGGCATCGACACACCAAGGAGACATGCAGGGTCATTAAGGGGCAAAGTGATTGGCTTGGATCATCTTCCGGCCCCACATCACGGAATTGTGGATAGGAATAAGCTGCTCGATTGTGCAAAAAGTGTTGATCTCATGGGTAAGGTAACGCATCACTTGAGTGTAAGAACTATAACTTGTTACTCCCTATTTTAGAAGGAGCTACGAACGCGTGGAAAGTAACTCCATGAAAGTTCGTAAACCCGTGAAGGCCGACTATTATAGCTTTTCGTAATAATAGCAACCTTTGAAGAAATGTTTACAAAACTTGTATTGCCTAAGACCTATGGTCTGTGGCTGTAGATATAGTGCATCAAAACTCCTTTTCCAGTTGAACTTGTGGAGTACGCCACATCAATGTATCTTCTTAACCTTTCTAGATCCCGTCAATAAGGCGACATTCACGCCAAGTTATGCTCTAGGACTCACCATTAAAAATCAAGCTCTTCAATGAAGTGAAGGAAGATAACATATACATCAACTCAAGTGAAGACGAAGTTGCTGATTAGATAGGAATATAATCTCTAACCCTAGAACCCACTTCTATAGAGTATTGCAATAGCAGCAATGTTGGACCAATAGATTAGATACTAGTCTGATTACTATGATCATTTTTGAGTTGTTTATTTCTGATTCTTCTTTGAAATAAGTTATTTCTCTCTCTTTAACCTAGATTGTTCTATGGATATTATGTAAAGAGTCGAGTTGTAACCTTTAGCCATGTCTTGGACCTGATGTGTTTCTGTTATACCACTCTGAGGGATGTAAAACTAGTGAACGGTGTTTCATTAGTGTTATGTCAACGACTATAGTATACTACATCATGCAGTGGTATGCTGGGTCACCGCAGTTGGTATCAAAGCACATGCTTTGACCTTAGGTTGGAAACCTAGTAAATGGGTAGAACCTGTAGGAAATATATCTCCAATAATAAATAGTTCTCTAGTGATATGATGGATATTCAATGAGAATAGTCCCGCCATGTTCCTAGTGCGATAATTCTTTAGTATGATTGCAATTCCGATCATTACCAAGAGTTTTAACTCTATGTGACTGATGATAATTTCTTGTCTATAGTTCTACATGGCACCTCGATATCCACCCCCGAATGTTCAAGTGATGAACATGACGTTAAATAACTATGTATGGGATTGGACAACATACTCGACAACTTCTATGGAGTTTGATTGTGAATACGACTTTTTGGTCAAGATTTACAGCCATTATGATGGGCAGGTATTAGCTAAATACCGTGTCATGATCATGCTACCTGTGAAGTTAGGACTTAATGGAGAAATGCCATCAGAGAGGCTAGGTGTATGGCATCTACATATCGTAGTAATAGCAGCCATAACCATGATCCGAGAATAGAAATCCCAAGCTCGAAGGTAGACTACACCATTATACCCCATGAAACCTCCAAAGATGGAGCATGAGCTAGATCACTCTACTCTGGTCCAAACTGAACCTACTTTAGCCATAGAGTATATGGATCATTATCGGTCTTTACTAAACACCCACCATAACACTCACCAAGTTCTAGTTCAGAGCTGGATATCGCCATTGAGGATTTTACTAACTCACAAAGCAATGACACGAGAAAGAAGTTAGATAAAGAAGCTAGGCATCCCAAAACATCTTTTAGGTGAAGTGTATGAAGAAACCAACTCGATGACCCACAGTCAAACCTATGCCTACTACAAAAATAAACCCTACACTTGAAGATCCATGGACTAAGTATACCTCCTAATGAA
This sequence comes from Avena insularis, assembly GCA_023614405.1. Classification (NCBI taxonomy): domain Eukaryota; kingdom Viridiplantae; phylum Streptophyta; class Magnoliopsida; order Poales; family Poaceae; genus Avena; species Avena insularis. Next base: position 280,176,751 of record CM042691.1, read on the forward strand.
AGTTTGGGAGGAGCTATTCCAAATAACCCCGAAAGTAACCATTATGAATGGGGAGTAGAATCTAAGGATGGAACTATAGGAAATCCTATATCTTGTGATATAGGTATCGAGAAGAAACCAACTATAACCATAGAGAGCCTTATGGTCCATATGGGGTAATACCAATCAAATCAACTTAGAGGAATATTACAAGAGTTACTATACCAATATAAAAATAATGGAGCCAAGAAAAGGCGAATGAACCATCTTACTTTGAGGAAGCGCCGTAAAGTGCAAGTATATCCCGCAGAAGATTATATAACTCCAGCCATTTTTCAATGACTAACCTTAGTCTAGGTACTTCTGATCCAGAATATGCACCTCCGGATGCTCTTACGCCGTATAAGGTATAGGACTTCATGACATCATGGACTAACTCCGTGAAGCACTAGAAGAAGATGAAAGTAAGAATGGAAGGAAGTCCAAAAGGATGAGTGCTTGAATAATGTACATAGAAGGTAATGCATATTGTAGTTTGAGAGGTTTGCAGAAATAAGTGAGGATATACTCACAGGGACAAGAAGTTCTTGTAAGATAGTTATGTAATGTATATGAGAGGCAAACAGGAATGTTTAGTTCATCAGAATTATCTAAAACCTATGTATAATACATGGTATATGTTTTGTTGTTTATCGACTTTTGGATTTTCTTGAATCTTCTTGATTGACTAGATCTATGGATAAAGTTGGGATTGGTGTGTAAATGCATGATGTCACACCCAGTTATTACTTGATGTTATGGACCTAGATATGAATGGGAATTCGTGTAAGGGAGTGACGAGTTCTAAAGACCAAGAAGGAGATTTACATTAAAAAATGAAGTAACAAGAAATGGTGAAATTAAGTTCACCCAAAATAGGTGATGTTGTTCAGAAGTTAATAAAGTAGTTATACCATATTCATGGAAGTATCATGAATCAGTACAAATAGTGCATGTTGGAACTAAAATGGTATTCAAGATCTGACAATGCAGAGAGAATACTAGTAATAGGTCAGAAACCGTAAGGTAAGACATCCACCCTAGAATGATCGGCAGCTGGTATTTGATCCGCAACTGGTATTTTGATCCACAGTAGGTATCTTGTGCACAGTTGGTGCTTGGTTGACATAGTTAACCAGATCATCTTAATGGTTGCATAAAGATCATAAAACTTGGCCTAAATAAGAAAGGACATAAAGAAGTGTAAAAAATTAATGTGACCGAGTTTCGAAATGTCTCGCAAAATTAAACCTATCAAAGATAGAATGTCAAAATAGGAAATAGGTCAGGTAATGTGGAAGATTCATTTCAGGGATCCACAATTGTGTGGGTATACCGTAAATATTTCGTGAAACCATAAATAAGTTGAGTATAAGTTGACAGAGACCAACATACGAAAGTTATAAAGCCAATGGTTACCGATAGGTAGTATGGAGATCTTAGTAAACCATAAGGAGATTAAATAGTAAATGTAAAAATTGTTATCTAAATATCCGAGTAATGGTACTTTTTAAAAGTATTTAAATTAGTAGCAAAAGGTTGTTTAAAAGCTTGATAGAGTAAAGCTTGAAAGTGATAGAATAGGTTAGTTCTAATGGACTAATTCAAGGAGGCAATTTAAGCTAATCCTTAATAGGTGATACATCATATCTAATTGGTCATGAAAAGTAGAACAAGAAATTCTAAGGATGAATTAAATGTGTTCAACACCAATCTTCTAAGGGCTACAAGTACAACCCATATTATGATAAATCAAAGATTACTCTTTTGGCCTTAACTATAGACTAATAAAATTTAAAACCTTGTTTTAGTGAGACTTCCTAGACCTTACAGAATAGTAAGGAAGTTCAAGGATTAAATAAAAGGAGTTAGATTAGAATACCTAATCAAGATAAGGTACTAAAGAAGAGACTCCAAATTAAGGAGTTTATAATATGGACATACCTAAAGGAGGATAGTAAAAGGAACTTTGAGTATTGAAGAAAAAGTTAGAGATTGCCAAGAATGATAAGAATTCAAGGAAAAGATCCGGATATGGATACTACAATTATTTTCATTGAGGCTACCATGGAGATGAGACATGTCATAACCAATACAAGACAATTCCTCATTCAAATGAGAGTATATGAACTTGAGGACTAAGTTTATTTTAAGGGGAGAGTCAACATCCCAGCATTAGGGCTTAGAAATAAGATGAACTCAGGTGTGTATTTATTCATGAATAGAAAATCCGAATAATTTTCGCCATTTGAACAAACTTTTCAAAGTGATTGAAGCTTTTCCCAACTTGAAGGAATTGAGGTAGATCATCAAGTCGATCGCGATAAGTTTCAATATGACCTTTGCTAAAACTTTATTTAGGTAAACATGAATTGATCTAAGAGTAGATCAAATGAAATAAAACTAAATCCTAATACAATGCTTAATGATTAATATCATATCGGTAAGTGATCATCTCATAGTACTCATTACAACAATTCCTAAATACTAAGTTGAGGATACAACTCAAGTAACAAGAATTTAAGAACCAAATTTGGACTTATTTTAATCTTATCTACTTATACCATGAGTAGCATGGTAATACCTAACTCAACACTTTAGTGAGATTGAGTAGGAAAGAAACCAAGTCAAGATCATTCACCATATATCTTTCTTTTCCATATCAACTTATCATCTCTATTGGATCTTACTCTAATATCTATTGTTCATCAATGTTGAGTAATCAACTCGTTGATTCATCAATTCTTAACCCTGTCCTTATCATAGATTTCACTTAAAGTCCTTTAGAGAAAGAAGTAAGAAGAGGTAAGTGGTAATGCTAGTTTTATATATCATAGGAGAGTTTGAAGATAATTGAACTAATATGAAAATTGATGGAGTTAACTCACCCCAATGGATAGAAGAGTTATTTGAAATAAAGGCATATGTGGTTACAAAAAGGATTATAAGGATAAATATTGAAGATAGTTACAAGGAGAAATCCTATTGATTATGAAGGTATAGTCAATGAATAATATCTTCTACTTAGTAAGAGATACTGAGAAGATAATTATAATACAACTATAATATTGTACCCATGAAACCTTGATTAGCTAACTAGAAACTTAAGACATAAATGATCAAAGAATTATAATGATCATGCTCAATTCACTAAGAGTGATTGATTATATCATGTATAAGGACATTGGTGGATAGAATATTATTAAAACCTAGTAGAGACATATTATCCTAGGTTAGTCATGACAAGTCAAAAGATATAATGTGAAGTTGGAATATGTTACCGAGATAAGTAGAGATAAGATATAGATTGTTGATGCTAGAGCATCAAGGAATTAGAGAAGTGGAATATTACCTTTAGGAAATACTAAACACTTGAGGTAAAGTAGGATTTGATATATACATCTATTGGAGTAATATTAGTGATGGTTACAAAAGATGTGTGAATGGAGTTAATAAGAACTATTTGTTGATTGGAGGTTACCATTAGTAAATTAATATAACCAAGTAGGGATATAAGAAGATTATGAAAAGATTTAGAGACAAGCTTCTAAGATTCATAAGTAAGATTACAAAGTAATTGTGAAGTGAGAGAGTAAACCCAAGTGGACTTGGATTCATAATAAGTATCCTAGGAATGAGAACTATCTCTATGAGGAGATAATATAGAGCTTTAGTGTCAAGCTCATTGCATTCACAAATGGAATTAGGAGGAGAAATTATTAATAAGAATATTCTTGCTAGTAGCTCATCATGTTAACACATGATGATGGATATGAAGAAGTAGTATATTTAGGAAAGGAATTCCTTAATTAGAAGTCCGTAATTATGAAGTATAAGATAGGAACTTTGGTAAACACCAACTTTAAATCTTTAACCAAACATAATATCCCTTTATTATGATTGATCTATCATCCTATTTCCAAAATGACTTATAGGAATATTTTCCTATATCAAATCAGTTAAGAAGATCTTTCCTTTCCAACTATCATAATAACATGCTTAGGAACCATCTTGAGAAATTTATCCGCTAAGTCTTTCTAGAGAATAACTTGATTATGTTAAAAGGGTGATATCATTTATGATCACAAATATATGGGCAATATGTCTTCAACCAAAATGTTCATTCGTTTATAAAACAATAAAATAAAACCATGATATGAACTATTCTACCAAGAGTATGTCTTGATAAAATTCATAGAAATATATGATAACCACAAGAATCCATATAAGTGCCTTTAATTGTTTTCTCCAAAATAATGGTTAATTGTTTTCTATTACTAAATGCCCATTTATGTGCTTGATTCCAAAAAAAATCAAACCTAAATAGAAATTTTAAAACAGATTTAATAATAAATTCAAGGTATGTTATGAAATAAAGATTCATATTAAAAGTATAAATGTGAAGAAAATTAAAGAAATAATAACATTATATTAAAACTCATAAAAGGATCCTAAATACACTTTATTATTGTTGTAACCATGAAAACAAATTCTATAAAGGAAATTCTAAATCAATCAGTGCAAATTCAAATCTGAAAACAAGATGGAAAACAAGAAAAGTAATAGAAAAGAATAAAGGAAGAAGCAACAACTCAAGTCCGCCTCCATCACGTATTCCTTCTCGTCAAGTAGCTTATCTATCACTAGCAAGTGTCGCAATCCATATATCCTTCCGCTTTGTTTCGCTGAAGGCAAAATGGCCTAGGGCCCACATACCCTTTTTGTCCATTCTATCACCATCGCACCACCTCAAGAGTCGTCACTGTACTGGCAACAATGGGCGCCAGCGCCAATTACCGCAGTGTGGAGATTTTGTGTGCTACTGATGCCCTAGAGGGATAAGGAGGCCACCACGATGCGCAGATCTCACCTCATCCTCATCCACTCCTTCTTCCTCTGAATCTCTCTTCATCTCTCTCCTTAATCCTCCTCTCGTCTCTAAAACCCTAAATTGATTCTCCGGCCGGGACAAATCATCGCCATTGAAAGCACTCTCCCTCTCCTTTCCTAATGTAGCTCTCGGGGAGAAGCCCCGTGTCACCTGTGAGGGTCCTCTCGGGTGGAGTTTAGCATCAATGGGAGCATTGGGGAGGGCGAATTTTTCGCTTCTCTTCCGCTTATAGTTTGTTCTGGAACTTCGCCGAGAGCTTCCGGCCCCATCAAGGTCCCGCTCCTCACTGACACCATCATGGCTTAAATTGCAGGCAGTCGCTGATGCCTGCAAGCATCTTTCCTCTATCCTTATCGCGGTTTTCAAGCCTGCTCAAGACCGGTAGTCAGTCAGCCAGACGCCACCGCCGGGCCGTCATTGCCATCAGAAGTTCGGCGATGACCAATCGGGGCTAAGCGCAACCAGATTAGAACTTCGCCTCGTGGTCTCACTCTTATCCGAACGTATAGTCTCTCGCATGGCCACGCCGCTACCGCAGAACGCCGACTCCAACGCATTATCCGTGTGGCTTCAGAAGTGGGACCGTGCCGACGCCATCTCGCTGACGCCATGCTCACGTCACCCTTCACCGCCCACCCAATCGATCACTCCAAATTCCACGCCTTAGGTGTAGTGACATCGACATGGCTCGCACCTAATTTGATCGGGTCGCTGACCTAGGGCAGTATTCGGATGTGGTGTGGAAAAAGATATTCCCTGTCAGGGAAATAAACAAAATGTTATAAGTCCAAATTTCAATATTCCATAAATTAAATAAAATCATTAAAACTTTGTTAAATTAATAACTTTATTTTATAATCTTACAAATATGTGTGGTAATATATGAAATGTTTAGGAAAAATAAAATCTATAATTTAACTTTTATTATCAAACATTATTATGTTAATTATTTACATATTATATTATTTAATAAAGATTTATAAATAATAAACTTGATAATTCATATTTTAATATCGTAAATAATAAAAATTTAACAATAATATATCAAAAATCTATAGAAAAATAAGAATCTATAACTTAATGCCATAATCATCTATTATTATTTCTACTTAATTAACTATTTATTATTATTAAGTATTTATAAAAATATTAAATCTTATAAAATCATATTTTATTGTCATAACCGCTAAAAATAAATGTAATATAAGAAATGACTACAAAAATAATAAATTACATGTTAAAAATATAATATTCCACCTTTAATGTAAATAAAACTTAATAATTCTAACAACTTGAATTTAAATCTAAAATCTATATATAGAGTGAATAAAATTTGCCAATATTTTAAAAAAAATAGTCAAATATGGGTCTATTAAATAGTATCAATCTTAAATATTGATAATAGGAAGTCAAAAATGGATTCAACACATTTTAAATACAATCTTCTTTGAATTATTATCTTCGAACTATAGCAGATTATTTCTAAAAAGATCCCCTCATCAAAATATAAATCTCAAGAACAATTTGTGACTAAATAAAAACCTTTTAACCTTACCAAATCATAAGTTTATGCAAACATACCAAAACATTATAGTGAATCCATAAGGAAGTGTATAATATTATTTTGTTTACAAACCATCCTATTCATTTATAAAAGTTAAATGATTCTATTCAATTATATTATTGAGAACCACTACTCAAATAGAAGTGGTACCACTTTAATTTTATTTAAAGAAATATTAAGGAGGAGAACAAAGTACAAATATCATAAGCATTGGCACCTCAAACCCATTCATGCTCTTAAAGTTAATTTTAAGTCTTCAAGCCTTTAAATATAATGCTAAAGACTCTCATGGCAGGTTTTATAGTTAACTTTGGTCTATTATAATTAAGTCGCAGTGCCATCCCAAGCCCAAACTATTCAAACAAGTACAAACAACATCACACATTTGATTAACCAAAACCACTGCTAGACCTTAGAAAAGAAATCTTTTATTCAAATGTTATTCTTTTTTTCCACTTCAAACAACAAATCTTAAGATAATATCTCAACACTTAACAACTAAACCTTCAAGGACTTTCATCATAGTCAACAGAGACAATTAATCATAAAACACATTGTTTTAACTTTTATTTGCTACTTTTTATCATAATAATTTCAGTTTCAAATGTCATTATTTCAAATGAGCAGATTGGTAGTAGCATTCTCATTAGTATACCTTTAGAAATGTAGGATAGTTTAGTTACACATTGTTTCACACAACTCACCATTTTAATAAGAAACACAAGTATGCAAACTTATCTAAGTATAACACATTTCAAAGAAGACTTCTCATTTAAAAACCCTAGATCATTATTTTGAGGACAATGAATCTCTTACCAAATTGGATTATATTACTTATGCATAATAGCATCCTACTTTAAACATTAGTGCTAATTTGACCAATGATGCTGATTTAGATATTGGATCTTATATCGAGCCCCTAAGACCGTGGAGTGCATAATCTTGCAATTTCAAAAGGCATGTTCACGCTTGCTCATGTCCTTTTGATTTATTTCTATAAATTATTTTTGCAAATCTAGTGCTGCGATTGTTCCATTTAAAAGGCTTCTAAAACACTATTTTCATAATACTATGATTATAGGTTATTCACTCATGAGTGTAATAACTCACCATGAAAGTTCCGCTAGAAGTGAACATATTATCTAGGACTCCACAAACTAATGTCGCCAGTGATTCTGCGTCAGATATCACATGTTAACTAAGTGAGATTTGGAATGGGACAAACGTAAGTCACCGGGGATTCTCTTTCCTCTCAGTATGTACCTTGATGTGTAGGCCATGGATGTTATCTCAGAAGCGCAGTATTAAATTGGTAATTCATAGAGGATATGAAGCATAGTCGGGAACGCCATTGTCCCAATGCATAGTTCAGTATCTAATTATTCAGACAAACCCTGCCGTAATTCAATGGGTGGGCATGATGTACACCATGGAGATATGGGCAATGCGGCAAGCAAAGATTGGTTTGACTATCTTCTAGGCCCCATATCAATAATTGGGAATACACCGTCGGTAAATGTAAAGAGTTTATCTCTGCTGGTAAGGTAACGATCAGAGAGGTAAGAACTGAATTCCTTTTACCCTGCTCGGGAAGGAGCTACTAACTCACAAAAGACCTCATGAAAGTCTGGGTAAACTGCGAGGGTCGATTTTATAGCTTTTCTAATAAAAGCAACTTCGAAGAAATGTTTGCAAAAACTTGCATTTCCTAAGACCTATGAATATTCAAGTATTATTGTAGATATGGTGCATCAAACACCTTTCTAGTGAACTTGGGTCAGTATCAGCTTCATACTCAACGATCTTCTTAACCCTTGCCAGATCCTCGTCATTAAAACACGTCACATCGTTATGCTCTAGGGACTTACCATTAAAAACCTGGGCTCCTAAATGAAGGAAGGGAAGACAACATATACATCAAGTCATGTGAACACGGTTACTGGACAGATAGAATATAATCTCAACCCTAGAAACCCATTTCTATAGAGTAGTATTTCAATAGCAAGAATGCCTGCACTAATAGATTAGATACTAGTCTTTATTAAGATGATAATTTTTGAGTTGTTGATTTCATCTCTTTCTTGATGTGTTATTTCCTTTAACCCAGAGTGTTCTCCTGGATCTATGTAAAGCCTGAAAACAGAATCCTTGTATAATGTCTTGGACCGAGTGTGTTTCGCTAAATTATTTGAGGGATGTAATACTCAGTGAACTGCAGCTCATTAGAGCGTGTCAATGATTATAGTATACTACATCATGTACAGTATGATGTGTCACCGCATGTTTATCCTAATGATACAGTCGGCTCCATGTGAGGACTGACTAGATGCTATGAAAGCACATGATTTTTGTTACTAACTCTAGTATAGAGTTTATTTATAGGAGGTTGTTTACTAACAAAGATGAGAGGGAAATTCTTGATATGTACTACTTTGTTCAAAGATTTCAGAGGAGGCCATCGTCAGTACCCAAGGAGGAGATGGACGAGTACTCCGCTTGTTTCGGGTTTCCATGCAAAGACTGAGGGAGATGCGCCTTAATACTACTTCTCACATCACATACGTCTTGAGTTCGGGATTATGATGAAGCCACTTCGTCATATTATGGAGGCGCCTTCGCCGCCTTTCTTGGTATTAATATCCACTTCAAGGCCAAAAGCCTAAGCTAGAGGTATACCGGCATCACTCATCTACATATCATATTTTGCCTGCTTTTCACATCCATAAGCTATTTTTTTAGTTTTTGTTCTTGCTTTGTTCTGCTCAAAACACAAAAAGCACTCAAAATTATTTTGTTATTTCTCTTATTTCTTTATTTTTTTAGTCTTGGTTTGCTTTTACCCCTTTGTAAATTTCTTTTGTTTGTTATTCAAAAACTCAAAAAAGATTTTCGCTTGATTTCTTTGCTTCGCCTTGCTTTAAAATCAAAACTCCAAAAATATTTGTTGGTTATTCTCGTTTTAAAGTTTGTTACAAGGTTTCAAAGCAATTCCTCAAAGGACTCATTGAGTTTGTTTATATGATTATTCAAGCCACACAAGAAAGGCAATGATACTACGGCACCAAGGTGTAAGAGGTCGGTATGAACTCCTGTTTGCTTTCTTTTACTTTTGCACATATACTCACTAATAGGGTATGCCAATTGCTCATGTAAGGTGTATGTTATTTAATGGATTTCGGTTGTCCTTGCTCTCTCAAGGATTAGTTCCAATCTACTAATAATTTGTAGCATCTCATGGCAAATGTTTGTTTGTATTGTTCTACCAAAACATGGTATGACATTGTGGTATCCTCCCTCTCAATGTTTTATTTGAATAAACATCGCACATGCTCACGCATGCATATGACTCAAACAAAAGTCGGCGGTTTCATGACGTTATTTTGCCTCAGAGTTCCTGGGTTACTTTTATGCCACTATTAATTTTATTTTATAAAGACGATTATGACAGCTATTATTCTCACCGTCAGCCCTTTCTATTGCTAGGAATCTACTTGCACTTGAGTATGAGCTCACTGCATCCAACTCCTCAAAACCAAAGTTGTCAAAGTCACCGACTCTACCTATTAGCATTATTGTTATATTCCGTATACTTATTATGCTTGCTTTTCTTCCAAATAAAATGTTTGCTTGTTGCAGCACCAGTTATGTTTTCACAAACTTAATGGCACATTTTATTTCGCACTTAATAAACTCAACCATTGTGGACCGTTTATGTAGTTATATGCTTTGCAAATTAGAAGTTGGGAGTTAGCGTAACTATGTTGTTGCCGGGAACATTTTCACATTGCACTAATTGTATTCGCTGATATCATGTTCTTTGTTTATGGATCTTGGCAAGCAGAATAAAAGGTACTTGAAGTTCATGGAGTTCAGATATGTGTTAGAGAAACGCTTCTTTGCCAAGAAATGCAAGTCATGCCTAATCATGGTGAACTTACAACGTAACTATAATGAGCATTCTGTGAAGCATTCTCAATAAACTTATGCAAATAGAAAATAAAAAGATCGCCGAGATGCTCATTGGTTCCGTTGCCTTGTCATTCTTTGATATGATGATCCGTCATGGGCAGGTACCCGCTGTCAGTTTCTTCTGTGCTGAGTAGCATGAGGTCTTGCGACTACACGCAAGGGGTATTGATTTTAATCATGATCTCGTCAAGTTATAATCAATACTTGACCTCACTTTAACCTTTAACCATTTAAAGAAGCTATGATAGGCAATGAGAGCTCGTGCTAATGAGTACCATACTTTCTGTTACTTCAGTTTTTCAAACTTTTCAAATCTTTTCTTTTCAATTTTATGTCGAGTCGCTCATTTATTCTTGAGCACTTTCCCAAGAGCATAGCCGCCATTCTTAGTGTAACGTGATTTTCCTGTAACACCTGCTAATTGTGACATAACGATGCTCGATCTTTGATATTTTTAGGTTTCTAGTCTTTAATTAAACTTCGTGAGGTGCCTTGGCATTTGTGTTTTGCTCCAAAAGGAAGGCAAGAGAGATACCATTTATCATATCTTCTTATGAGTATTTCAACTTTATGATGCTTATGTGTCAGTTCCTATTATTGTGTTGGAATCTCTTCATAGCTTTGTATGATCTACTGGGTAAGATTTATTTGCATACTCCTTATTATGAATCGCCTAAAGTATTCGATCACATGTTGAGAATATATACATCTTTATGTAAGCAATGTGTTCAAGAAAGTTTCTTTTATCGCACTTAGTTTTCAACTGAATCATGGCGATGCTGGGCTGTTACTTGGGGAGTCAGATACTACCCAAAATGTATCTACTTTCCTTCTAACACTTCGCTATTGTTTCTCCTCTAATTGTGTGATTTCATATAATCAATAATACTGACTGACGTACTGCTTTCAAAGTTGGTAATCAAGCTTTGCGTCTTGTTTTGTGCAGAAAATCAACTTCGTGAAAACCTGTGCAAATATGCCTAAAATCCCATTCTAAGAATCATGGATCTATAAGACGAGGGACAAGAGGCTGGGGCCCACACCACCCCCGCACGGATGTGCCTAGCTGCCGCCAAACTGTGATCGCCTTCTTGACGCGCCTAGACCTCCTTCCGCCTACATATACCCTCCCACCTAAAAAACACTTGGGGTCTGGCACTCAGAGAAGATTCCAATCGTGACGCCACCACTAGAAACCAAGGACCGGGAACTTTTGTGAACTTCATTCTAGCACCCCGCCAGATAGGGAATTGGAGGATCATCACATCATCATCACCAACGCCTTTCCATCAACCATCCATGATTCCCCCATCCACGGTAGTGAGTAATCCCCATAGTAGGCCAAGGGGTCATATGGATTGGATGAGATTTATCGCAATGGCATAAGATTGTTGTGGCACAGCCGGTATCTATTGTTGCTTTTTGGACATTGTTGCAACTTGCTGTGCTTAATTCTGTCACTAGGGCCCGAAAATATGATCTCCGATCCGAACATGTTATTGATCTGATGATATTTATTTCTTTATGATCTTACTCTGCAAGTTGGCTACAAGACATATCAAGTTGGGAACCCGAGGCCCCAAAGGATGTAAATTGAACTGAGGGATGGCTGTGATGTGGAGGATCACGTAGTTCATGGAGTGTTAATTTCTTTTCTCTGTGCTCTATTTGCTGAGAATCTTAATTGTGTAGATTCCCCTCGAGGCCCCAATGGGTCAAGACAAAGACAAGGTAAGTTCTTTACCAGCACGATGACTATATATGAACATAATGCCTATGATTACTTAGTATTTGGATGCTTTATCTTTAGTCATCTACAATTCCTTTGTCTTGATTATTGTCGAATTATCTTGTCTATGAAACGCCCATTCATCCATCCTATGCCTACCTCTACTTCAATCTTTGTCACATTACAATTGTTACTATTGTCATTATTTTACTACCAAGCAGTATTTGCTATTTTAATATAAAACTATTACATCGATAAACTATTGCAAGCAAGACCTGCTTCTGTGTGCAATTTAAATTGACAACTCATCTATAAATATTCTTTTGCCCTTCCGTTAATCAATAAATTTTGGCCATTCTCAAGATCACTATAACTTCTATACTTAGGGTCATCAGTAGATCCCAAAAGAGGTGTCTTAATAAGATGAATCACCAAACCCAAGTGGAGTATGGGAAGAGGAAGTCACACAACACGACTACAACATCATCACTCCACCTCAAGAGGATCCATGTACTTGAGGCATGATGATGCCCTCATGATGGTGCCACTCGGAAGCCCTAGGTATGCCATCCAAGCACTAAACTCTATGAGGTGTGCTGAGAACACCTGCCCTTCCACCAACCCTACTTTGTGAATGAGATAACATTCATGAGGAAGACAATATCATAGAAGATGGGCGCCTATAACTGGCCCGCCTATATAGAGGGGGTTACCTGCTGTACACCGCTGAATCCTCATTGACCTGTGATCCGCCGGTGAACATACTACCCCTTCGTGAGTTTCACAAGGGCTTCTAAGCTTAATGGTAGATGACTTGGAGTATACTACGTTATGATATGTGGCTTCGATAACTGGCGAAATCCAACATCGGGCTCCACTACCAGAAGATCCAACAAGTCAACATTGCTGAGGCCGAGGCACACTTTGTCATTGAAGCGAACACCTCCTACTGCCCTTAGAAGGCCATGGATCCACAAGTACCATGTGGTGCCATTCACCTTCACTAATGCTTGAAGTTCGCTGATGTGAACGGCAATGCAATAAAAGGCATCATCGGCAACAACAACCTACACCGTTCAATAGTTGCATCACGGATACGATGTACTACTTCCCGCTGAAGATAGCGATCAAATCTCGCAAATAACAACACCATGGAAGTTGAACTTTGGTAAAACCCGGTGTCACACCGTTTAGGGATCAAAAATAATTTCTAAGACGAAGACGATCTTCTCAACCACCAACACGTAAACAAGACCTACTCCCTAGTATGATGGGGAGCCACTTCCGTTGTCAATGAGCAAGGATCTTATATGCTCAATTCTATTAGCCCTCCCATTGCTTTTTAAAGGCTAGATTACCATCATCAACACCAATCATGTTGAGGTCAACCCCCAACACTTCCACACAATACTACTACATCTTTGTCGACTTTTAAGATACCACGAGTCTAATGTTTATTTGGAAGCCGCAGCTCTGTGGAAGTTCGGGAATATTAAGACTGGCAGCAAGATGCCATAAACCATCACGTTATGGGTACACAAATCTCCAAATGAGGAGAGCAAGTGTCATGACAAGGTAGGTGGTCAAAATAAGAATATAATAGTTGAGGCAGAAGTGATCTCAAAAGAGGAAGCTCCCATCCTCTACATATCTCAGGACTTCTCCATTGAGGTTTGGGCTATCCTGTTCATGTGGGTCTAGAACCCAACCCATTTCTCTCAGAAGTTCCACATGTAAAACATCGTGATTCAATATTTGAACTTATCAATTTTGCCATGGTGGTACCTAAGTGAAGCACTATCCACTACTTAAGGCTGTGTCACTCCCAAGATGGCTCATTGGCTGAGAAGGGGATGGCTTCACTCTTCAAAGAAATAATGTAGAATGTCTGCATCACCCAATCGTCACAGGAGTGGTGGAGGCAAGGTAAGATCTCATCAAGATCAATGCAAGACC